>MU563656.1:6091011-6173511 GCA_024362625.1 Silurus asotus
ATGATTTTTTGTGTGTGTGTGTGTGTGTGTGTGTGTGTGTGTGTGGGTTGAGTTGTGGCTTGAGAGCAGCCTTGTGGTGTGATTTCCCTGAGCCCCTCCAGACCAAATACAGATTTTTTTGTTCAGACATTACGCCTTCGCAAAGCACGATGACCACACACACACACACACACACACACACACACACACACACACACACACACACGCACACACACACGCACACACTCAGTACTTTCTATTGTCTTGCTGATTCTTTCACTATTTCTCTCGCACACACATATATATAAATGTATTTTCATTATATATATATATACATTTATTTATTTATACACACAGACACACAGACACATATATATTTATAGGGTGTGTTGGGGAACTGACAATAAGCTCTAATGGGACCTGTTATCTGTCACAAAAACTAAGGCTGAGCTCACGAGTGAAGAATTGCTTAATAAACGCTACGATTCAATTCACAGACTCGATGTCATCAGGCACGAAAAAAAAAAAACACTGAATATAATAAAACTCTGACTTCTTATATTTCTCGAACAGATTCTGCACTGATGTAAGCTAGAGCGGCTCGGTGAGTCCTAATGAGACACTCCAGGACACGGTGTTATAGGACAACAATCAACTTAACACCATGTGGTAACACAGACTCTGCTTCTGCCACATACCACAGCAAACAATTATGCTTTGTATTAATTATAAAACGACACAGTGTATTTTTTATCCATTTACATCCAGTTCATCTTCAGTCCATTAGTTCACTACTGTGAAGGGATGATAAGAGTCACTGATTTGGTGCATTGATGTAAAAAGGTGGAATTTGTATCATTAACAAGCCGGCATTTGTATCGTGATGCATCATTTTTAACATGTTTGCAGCAGTAAAAACTGATTTATTTATATATAATTATTATTAGATGTACTATACTTTTATTATTTACAAAGTGTGATAATTTGTCTAATATTAAATATCCAATTTTACCAATATTTGATATGTAGATTGATTTCTCTTCGCTAAACTGTTTCTCGAGCGCGTTCTCTCAGCACCGCTGACGCTACGTGAATACGAAGCATTGCAACACTACGGAGACCGAGGCGTGTCCTGAGAGTCACATAGAATACAGATTAACATGGCAGAGGTAGAGCTGTAACTTCCTGGAGACTGAACAGGCAATTTATGTACAGGTATTCCTCTACTTACATTGGAGATACGTTTAGACGATGCCATCGTACGTAAAAAAATATCGTAAATTAAAGATGGTGCTCTATATATATATATATATATATATATATATATATTAGGGCTGTCAAAATTAACATGTTAACGCAAATTCTTTTTAACTACACTCATTTTATTAACACGTTATTTATGCCCACATTTCTGTCTGACCATTTTTATGTATGTAAGAACTAATTAATAAATATAAGAGGGGAATTTACAATTTTCAATGCAACACATTTACTTACGATGTCCTTTCTTTATTCAGATAAAAGAAAATAATAAACTCCACCAAAAATCACATTTTTGATCACTAAACATTTGTTTTACTGATGTGCCAAGTCTCAAATCAAGCACCGAAATGGTGCACACATACCGCAGTTAAAACCGTCCGTGTGGAAACATGATCGCATACAATTGTGGGGAAAAATACCAGCATTTGTTACACATATAGAGAATGTGATAATTTAGTATTTTATTAATAACAGGTGTCTCTGTGAAAATGGCGTATCTCTGGGACGCATCACAGGACGTATCTCTGAGTATTTTTTATGGGTCATTTAAAGTGTGAGAGTAGTTAAGTGGAGAAACATCTTGTACGAAGACGTATTGTATTTATGGACTTGTTGATAAGGGTTTATGCGTGAGGAGTTTAAAGTGGATGACACATCGCTCTGTCTGTGAGCTTTCGAAGGGGCTGAGGTTTCACGTCTGACTGCTCAACGATGACACACAAACACACACACACACAATTGTTGGCTTTACTGCCTTTTGTGAGTTGCCTGCTAGAGCTCAATAATACTAAGACCTTCAACTGACATCAATTCATCTAATTAATTAATTAATGCTATACACCAAAATATTTACCTAATTAAGGAATTTTTAAACAATTATATAAATGTATTTATTTAAACAACAAATCTGTTTGGTTTTAAATTTTATTTATGGGGTCTTACTAAATGTCCCCACTGTTCCACACTGTCGGATATTCCAATGTTACATAAATACATACACAAACACACACATACATCATTACAGCGTCCCGTCGTCTGTGATTAATGCAATTAAAGACATACAAATGCAAAAAAAAAAAAAAACGTAAGAAATTTTTGAATGATACTTTTTTCTTTCTTTGTATAATTCTGTCATTTTCAAAATGCATACATTTCCTTGTTTTTTTTAAGAGTTTTAATTGAGGACTCCTGCTGACACTTGACACATGTACACACACACACACACACACACACACACACACACACATACACACATACTGACTCGAGGCCTGTTCATTACGAGACGTCCAGACGAAGACCACAAAACAAAACTGCTAATAAAACCAGACCGTCCAGTGACGTGCAACCCAAAGTGAGAATCACACTCTCAGGAACAGCCTCTGGTGTCAATTAAAGAGAAATTAAGCTTTTGGCAATATGGCGCTGTGAGGACTCTGTTTCATACGTGGTTTCTGAAGGTCCTGACTATTAAAGATTTGGAAAAAATATATATAAAAAGTCTTGTGTGTGTTTGTGTGTGAGACAGACGGAATATGTGTGTGTGTGTTTTAAATTTTGTTTCAGCAAAAGAACTTCTTCAAAAGAGTTCATACAAGTGCTACTTTTTCAGCCTCCTTCCTCCCTTCTTTCCTTCCTTCCTTCCTGAGTACCTGACACCTTCTCTTTCCTTCACGAACTTCTCTCCTCGGTCCATCTGCCCCCCTTCCCACCTCACCCACTCCCTTCCAGCTCACCCACCTACTCAACGGGTGCTCACACACTCACACACTCACGCTCAGCCAGCGAGCAGCACCGGCAGCATGCAGCAGGGGGTTCGGGCCTGCGGTTCTTCACCGAGCCAACAGGGGGAGACCAAACCCAGAGGCACAGCAGCCCCTGGCTTACCACAGACAAACAGGAATTTTTCTTTGTTTGCCCAATAAATGCGTGTCTCCGTTAATAAGAACAACTTATATATATAATACAACAGCGTTTTAGTGCTACAATTAAAACAAATAACAAATATAAGATTACGAGTATAAAGTTGTAGCAATACAAGCATAACATTCATAATATTTTGAGAAAAAAATCAAAAGCTTATGTGAATAAAGTATAAAAAATCAGGTCGAAATGTTTTAACCCTGAAAACCGAACAAAGTACTGGCAAGGTCGACGATGTTTTAATTGCACACAGATGTAGCCGTCAGGAGGCAATTTTCCTCAATGTCTGATATTTTTCTTTCAAATAATTTTTTTACTGCTAAATTGTAACCTAAAGTCAAAAACTCTACATCCATATAATGCAAAAACAGCAAAATGTTGAATCTCAAATCGCTACATTTTTATTTTCAAAAAATTTTGCTTCATTCTTGTCATTTTGACTTCATTCTCAAAACATTAGAAAACATTAAAAACAGACAAACTTCATCTGGGTGAAGTTCATCAAATGTTCATTATATGGAACTATCCTCAGCTACCTTTGTTACCACAAAACACTGGACTACACTAGAGCGTGGGAACGAGGATCCAAAATCACATCGGAGGTCATGCGATCAGCTCCCCGAATTTTCAACATGAAAAGTTCATGAAGAGTGGGCAGAGGAGCACCAGTAATCTTCTCAGCAGTCTGAACTGACTTATGTAGTCTTCTAATGTCTGGTTTGGACCGCAAACAACAAGTTAATTCAGTAAAACTAAACCAACACCTGTGACAGGTAGAACTTCCTTAGCTGATGAACAATGTAATGTAGTTAAAACAGTAGCTTCAGTAGTAGCAGTAGTTTTACTCATTTCATCCTAAAATGCTTCTCAAAAAATACATTTATAACAAAACATCTTTGGAGCTCCATGTGGATATTTGTTATGTTTCAGGGTTCATGGTTTTCAGGTTAGAAGAATAATATGCTAAACACTTCTAGGCTTCAATTTGTTCATTGAGAAACAAAGTGGAAAGAAATTTGAAGGAACAAGGTTAATGCAAGAAAATGTTTTTTTTTTTGGTTCAGTGATTGTTCAAGTTTTCTGGTACGACAACAGAGATGGAACTACAAACCACAAATGAGTTTGGGATTCATCTTTCATTCAGCCAGCTTTACCTCAGCTTCATTGTTCGGTGTGGATGCATGTCGTGTTGAAGAAGTAAAAGCAGGGACCAGAATGTGTTTCACATGTAAGTCGTGTTAAGCTTTTTTTTTTTTTAACGAAATAAAAGCCAAATTGTTCGAATCCAGTTGGCTGTCACGAGTCACACCAGGTGCAAACATCTAATTGTTTTCAACTGCAAACTGGTGACGATCCCAGACTGGTTTTACCTGCCCATGTGGAACAGTCCATTAAAAAAAACACTGAAATGGGAAGCCATTAGCAACCTGTTTATCCCTGTAGCTTCCAGTTCTTTCACTCTACTGGAGCCAACTGAAATTTCCCCTAAGGCTCGGATATGATGAACTTGATGATGAATGCTAATGCAGGAGCACAGAGCTGTGAGAAAACGAGCTCACACCACCACTGACAGCCTGTCTGCTCACACACACACACACACACACACACACACACACACACACACACACACACACACACACACACACAGCCTGGATGGCCTACTGTCCCCACCTGCTGGCTAAAGAGACAAATTCCTACTGAAGGTGTGTGTTCACCTGACTGAGCAACACCTGTGCAGTCTCTCTATGTATCGTTCTGAATAAAAGAGCGACATCCATGTACACAAACCTGCAAACATAGACGGCAAAATCTCCAGTTCTCTTCAATTTATAACTAATAATTCGTAATTGTAAGGGGGCCAATAATTGCAATCAGTTCTAAAAAAAAAAAAAACACACGCAAGCTCCGAAAATGTTTGCAGCATCCCTGAATATTTCAGCTCTTCCTCATATATCGTCTATTCTTCACCTTCGTAAAGGCTCCAAAGAACAATCGCTTATGATTTGCGTGATTTTACGAAAAATGTGTCAAAATGGAAAAATGTGAAATGAATGCAAACAAAATGATGTGCTAGTTGCAGAGTATTTACTCTTAATCTTCAGGAGAAATTAGGAAATTGGCCAAAACCCAAATATTCCAACCATCGTTTAATACCAAAATCATAAAAACAATAATTACAATAATATAAAAAGTGTTGCTGTTATTATTATTATGCAGTGTGTAATCATTATGTGTAAAAATAACGGTGCGTTATTAAACATTCATAATATTTTAAATATTATACCGTTTTTCAATTATTATTATTAATTTCAACATTGTACAATAATACTGAAGACGTCCAAACTATAAAACAACAAAATTATTTCATAAAGAATTATTTGTTTCTATTTTAGATTGTCCAAAATAGCTACATTCATGTTTGATGATAAGCTTGGACCACTAATGACATTCTCTCATCAGATTAACAAAGGTAGTCACCTGGAACCTGGAAGGATCAGAGGTCTTGAGTACTTGTTGGCTGCTTTTTCTTCACTCTCAAAACATCTCAATTGGATTTAGATCAGCTGATTGTGGAGGCCGAGCAATCCATCACACATCAGGTAGAAATAGCTTTTACATAACCTAGAAGAATGTTTGGGGTCAATGTCCTTTTGTGTGGAAAAGAAATAAATAAATGTTAAAAAAAGATTTGTATTAATGATAATAATAATAATTTATAAACTGTATATATATATATATACAAAAGGCAGCTTTTTTATCATACAGTAAAAACCCAAACTTTATAATGTCAGTAATTTATTTTGTGATCATCACAGCCACAGCTCTTGTGCACAGAGGAAAAGACATGGCGTCCCAATACTTTTGGACCACATCGGTTTTACACACCCTGTTTCTTTAAAACATAAAAATCCTAATTATGTCCGTTTTTTCCTCTTCACACCTTTTACACACACACACACACACACATGCACGCAGAGCGTTAGCACGTTCACACAGTGTTAGCGTGTGAAATGGCGTCAGGGGAGGTCTAATGATCTATATCGTATACATTGCAGTATATTACAGCATGTTCGAGTCTCAGTGTCCCGGTCAGTGAGAGAAGGACCTCGGGTTACGCAGAGAAAGGGCCGTGCTGTGTAATTCCATGTTTAAAGTCTGGCCTTTTTTAAGCTCAAGCCGCAGCCTCACGGAAATATCATCACTCTGGCGCTCTCTCACTAATTACTGCCTACTGCCCCATCCGACAGCTCTCCCTCCTTCTGCATACTTTCCTCCTCGCAGTCCTTCATTGTGTGCCCCCACTTTCCTCACTCCTGTTGGAGATTTATAATAGTTTTTATTCTCTACTAAAAACCATCAAATGTAAACCATTAAAACCATTACCAAGTGCTTTTCAGTACAAATACCATTACAAACCATTAGCTGTTAACCATTAAAACCATTACCAGAGGATTTTCAGTACAAATATAATATATATAAACTATTTCTGAACCATTTTCAAGTGGTTTCCAATTCAGATGCAACTACAAACCATCAGCCACTGTTAACCATTAAAACCATTATTAAATGGTTTCCATCAGAAACAACATTACAAACCATTGGCTGTAAACCTTAAAAACATTAACAAGTGGTCTCCAGTACAAATACCATTACAAACCATCAAATGTAAACTATTAAAACCATTACCAAAGAATTATAAGTACAAATACCATCACAACCTCTCAGCTGTTAACCATTAAAACAAATACTGAACAGGTTCCAGTACAAATGCCATTACAAACCATCAGTTGTAAACCATCAAAACCATTACTCTTACCAGCTGTAAACCATTGAACGTTTAACCATTACAAACAATTTACTGTAAAGAATTAAAACCAAGTGGTTTCCGATGCAGATGCAACTACATACCATCAGCTGTAAACCATTAAAACCATTACCGAGTGGTTTACAGTACAAATACCATTACAAACTATAACTCTTAGTGGTTAACCATTAAAAAACGACTACTGTTATCAGCTGGAAACCATTAAAACCATTTTTTCATAGTTTCCAATTCACAAATCGTCGACTATCAACCAGTAAAACAATGACTGAATGTTTTTTACTACAAATCCCATCAAAAACCATCAGCTTTTATCCTTTAAAACTATCAAAGCACAGTTCCCAGGAGAAATGTGTTTGGTGCACATCATTAAACCATTATGGTCAAACCAAGGAAACGAGTGTAGAAACGTGTTCTAATCTGGGGGCTTAACACCGTCCTAATGGTCCTCACTGGTGTAGAGTATCTGAAAAACGTGTTTAAAGGATCTTCATGCTCTGCCGTGCTGCAATAGGTTTCACGTCGTCCTTCTCTCCATCCCTTGTGCTATCTTTGGCCACATGTGCGAGTTCTCGGTCTTCTTTAGTAGCGAGGGTAACAAGATCACAGAATTAGAAAGAAACACATTCACGTTGGCTTCAAAATAACCAGCGAATGGTGTGTTTCTGCTGCCCACACACCACCTGGCACCGAGCCCACGTGACTCATTGAGCTAATGAGACCATATTACAATAAACTGTCAGGAATGAGGCAGAAACAAATGCAGCGCTCAGATGGCTAATGTACAGCATGCAGGCTGCTTGTTTTCATGCTTATTAGCAGATGGCTTTGATAACAAATTCTTAACCTCATGGACCAGTGCGGAAATAAAATTACTTTAATTGCTGATGTATAAAGAAACATGTACAGTAACACATGCGCTCATTATAGTCTACGATTTATTATACCACAACGCTGTAGAATTCTTTATTTTGATTGGTCAGAAGATGTTGATTCATTCTGTGTCAGCAGCTCAGTTTGTGTAGCACAAAAGTACACAGGGTCTGGCACGGCAGTAGTGATGGTCGTTCATGAACGAGTCGTTTATTTTGAATAAATCTTTAACGTGACTCAGAAGAAGAGTCAAAGTGTGATTCCAAACCACCAGTTCTGAACCATTACCTAAATGATTCCTCCAGGTCATGTTCTAATGAGTCCTACTGATTACTGATACTGGTCTTTAATACTATCAGACAGAACGTGGCACCAACAAAGAGCAACAAATTACAGCAGAGACCCACAGGGACCATTATAGTTTCCATTAGAATCAACCCAATTAAAAACAATGCAATTTCCATTCTAAACATTACAACTATTACAATTTAAGTATAACCATTAAAACCATAACAGTTTCTATTATAATCAATAAAGCTAGCACAATTCTCATTATAAACATTAAAACCATTACAATTCCAGTGTGCCAATTCCAGAACATGCAACAGATACCATTAGAGACCAACAGGGACCCTTGCAGTTTCCATTAAAACCAATACAATTGATATTTTAACCATTAAAACCATTGCAATGTCTAATATAACAATTTATTCCAATACACTTCACAGTATGAACATTAAAACCCTGTAAAATGCCCATTATCACCATTAAAAACTTTACTATTGCTATTATAACCATTAAAACCAATACAATTGCAATTATAACCTCTAAAATCAGTACATTTCCATTATAACCATTAAAGCCATTACAGTTCAAGGACCATTTCAGATATAATATAAATTGTACTCGTTTTATTGGTTATAATGTGAATTTTATTTGATTTAATGAAAACTGTAATGGTCACTGTGGATCTCTACTGGGAATCTGTTGCCTTCCATTGGAATTGTAATGGTTTTAATGGTTATATGGGAATTCTATTGGATTTATTGATTATAATGGAAACTGAAGTGGTAATTTTAGTTTCCCCCAAAACCACTGAAACATTCTAGTAAACATCTCCACATCTCTACTGTCATTCAGAAAATTACTAGTTAACCGCTAGTTAGCATGAGTTCCTGTTTCTCACAGGTCTGACACAAGTATCTGAATCAGGATCGGCTCAAAATCGGTCGCATTATTGCTGATTTATTTAACCAGCAGCCAAAAACGACACTTTTATGAGCATTATGAAGACTGTGTAGGAATATTGATGAAAATAGTAGCTAGCTGACTAAACTAGCTGACTAAGTTACCTAGCTGACCAGTGAGCCAAAAATACTTAATTTTTGTGTGTGTGTGTGTGTGTGTGTGTGTGTGTGTGTGTGTGTGTGTGTCAAATTGAGCTCATATGTAATGCTTTTAAACAGAAGTACTGATAAATTGTGTGTTTTAAAAGGCAAAGTGTGTAATTCAGTGCTGAATAAGCATTATGAAGACTGTGTAGGAATATCGATGAAAATAGTAGCTAGCTGACTAAACTAGCTGACTAAGTTACCTAGCTGACCAGTGAGCCAAAACTACTTAATTTCTTCATTTTTGTGTGTGTGTGTGTGTGTGTGTGTGTGTGTGTGTGTGTGTGTGTGTGTGTGTGTCAAATTGAGCTCATATGTAATGCTTTTAAACAGAAGTACTGATAAATTGTGTGTTTTAAAAGGCAAAGTGTGTAATTCAGTGCTGAAATCTGCCCTCAGCGCCATGTTACATAATCAGGACGACTCATTAGAGACGAATGAGCCATGTGTTTTTAAGAAAGAGAGAAAGATAGAGAGAAAATGATGGAGAGAAAGAAAGAGAAAAAGAGAGAGAGAGAGACATAGAGAATGAAAGAGAGAGAGAGAGAGAGAGAGAGAGAGAGAGAGAGAGAGAGAGAGAGAAAGAAAGGGAGGAAGAGAGAGAGCTGCTCTTAGGTGTGTGTGTGTGTGTGTGTGTGTGTGTGTGTGTGTGTGTGTAAGCTAGAGAAAGAAAAAGACAGCAAGAGAGGAGGCTAACGCTTGTGTCAGGTACTCCGGTGAGGGTGAGAGTTGAAGAGAAGTGAGGGAAAGGATGGAGGGATGAAAAGAGAGGAGGGTGGGAGCTGTGGCTGGGTGCTGGAAGTCCGCAGGAAGATGGCTCTCACCAGGAAGATTAATTAGTCTCTGACAGCGACAGCTAAAGTGTTACAGCCATCTGGAGAGTGTGGAACTTTAGGAGACTTCAGACTGTGTGTGTGTGTGTTCATGCATGCTTATGAGACTTGAAACTGTTTTCTGCATGTGTGTGTGTGAGAGAGAGAGAGAGAGAGAGAGAGAGAGAGAGAGAGAGACTCGGCTTTGCAGCTCTGTTGTTGTAGATGAGAAAACTTCTCAAAAAACATGTGAAAAGCAACTGCAGAGTGTTAGAGAGACATGGCGGCCTCTGTGACCTTAACAGCAAATGTGTGTGTGTGTGTGTGTGTGTGTGTGTGTGCGACTGTTGGGGAGGTTGTGACTCTCTCTTTATGTACCAGCAGAGACCAATTGTCCCCACAGGAACAGAAATATCTGGGAGTTTTAATCTAAATAAAGGAAAGCACTTCTGAAAAAAGATTTCTGAAATAAATAACAATGAAAAAGAACATAAATGAGTTACTGAATCCACACTGAAGCCTAACTTTTCTCCTAGTTTATCATCAATTATATAAAAAAAAGGATTCTTGATCCAGTTATTTTAGTCATTTACTATTTCAATAAAATGATTTTACCAGGTCAAATTCCAGCTTTAAATTGTATTTCCTAACAAAAGCGCGTCTGCAGTTAGAATGTTGGCCACCAGGGGGATGCAAGAGGAAAGAAAATTGTACACTACACACTCTCACCATCCATCTTATTTATTTTAAAACATCTTATTCGCTACATTTTTATTTAATTTACTTATAATAATTTGTATGTTTTAGTTGGTATTTTGCATATTTATAAAAGCCCTTATACCCTTGTTCTTTCATGGCACCCTACAATTCCATCACTGTTCCCATTTTATTAGAATTTGGCTTTATCTACATTTTGCGATTCTGCCTTCATTTATACTGATGAAATATCGTGTGTGTGTGTGTGAGAGAGAGAGAGAGAGAGAGAGAGAGAGAGAGAGAGAGAGAGAGAGAGAGAGAGAGAGAGAAAGAGCGAGAGGTAGAAAGAAAAAAATCGATCCACCAGGGGGCGCCATATAGCAGCACAATATAAAGCAAGACTATAATTTCTGACCAATTGTTCAAAGGAAGTAAAAATCAGTCAGTCAGTAAATAAATAATCATAATCACCACTATCAGTATATTTTTTAATACATTTCTAACTGCCACAAAATGTAAAAACCCAAAACTCATTTTGGTGACTGATGAGGCACTTCTATCAGTTGCATTTGCAACAGGCACCGCTGGTATCGATTTTAACTCAAAATGTAATATTTTGTGCAATAAATCACATTCATGTTACAACTGTTGAACAGCATATTAATACGTTTGATTTGGCAAAAAGTGAAGACCACTCTGTGTGTCCACCTGTAGAACCGCAATGCAATTTATTTACACTTCATGACCAACGTAGCAATGCACACATTTTTGGATTAAGCTTCATTTGGCCATGAATTCCTAAAAACAAGACAGTTTATTATATTATCAATAATAAACCCAAAAATACAATAACAATACACTTGTCAATTTAAAGTGAAGTAGAAGAAAGTTTTTTTTTTTTAAATAACATTTTAGTGGAATGTATTATTGAAATATACCTACACTATAATAATAATAATAATAATAATAATAATAAAGACCAGAGATGCCCAAACTATAAAGGAGGAGTAAGAGAAACAACCAACCATTTAAACAACCAATCAACCAATCATTCAACCAACCAACAAACCAAATCCACCAGCCAACCAACAAACCAATCATTTAACCAAACTTTCAACCAGCCAATCAACCAACCAAAAAATCAATCAACTAATCATTTAACCAAACATTCAACCAATCAACCAACTAATCATTTAAACAAACATCAACCAACAAACCAATCAACCAACCAACACGCTAATAATTTAACCAAACATTCAACCAACCAATCAACTAATCATTTAAACAAACATTAAAACAATAAACAAACCAAATAAACCAACAAATATTCAATCAACCAATTATTTAATTAACCAACCAATCAACCAAAAATTATTTAATTAATCCAAACTTCTCAAACTTCATCGTTTTCTTCTCGCTCGTGATCTAAACCTTTGGTCTCTGCCCCACTCGTGCCTCCTCCCGTCCGCGTTTCCCCCCCTCGCGCGCGCGCCCGCGAGTGAGTAAGTGCGCGTGCGTGTAAGGGACGCTGCAGCTTCACTCTTTCCCTGTTTTCCCTCTGTCTCTCTCTCCTTCTCTCTCACACATCAGTCCTCTCACTGTTCTCACTGATGACACGGTGGATGTAACGCAGCAGGCCGGTACGCGGACGCCTTTCCGCCTTGAGTCCACGTTTCCGGTGAGGATTTTCGGCCTTTTGTTCGCTCAATATCCCTTTAATTTATCCTCGTAACATATCGTATCCGGGGCGTTATTTATTCCCACCCGTATCCCGACGAAATCCCGCCTTCTATAGAGGGATTGGCTCCTCACGTTCTGCCTCCTGCTCTCTGATTGGTTGATATGCCCCGTTAAGGATGCGATAGCCAATCGCAGTGAGGGATATAGAAACGGTTGGAATACGGATAGAGAAAAAAATGATGTTGGTTGGAAAATACAGCTAGTCAGCTCCAACTGACAGCAGTGAGTAATTATTATATATTTATTAGTAAAATGTAAATAATTTAGCAGGTGAAATGCGCATTGTGGTGAGTTTTGGATGCGGTAGTTGTAGTTTATTCGCTATTTATAAACGAGTGACACTAATGTATCCCTTCGCTGTGTGAATGTGCGAGGCAGCTAGCCGTGTTTGCTAACTGAGTTCGGCTAATGAAAGCCGGGCGCTGGGCTGATGACGTCACTGACGACGTGGTCTTCGGCGTTCTTTGAGCTCCAGCGGAAGTGGATGATGACGTCACGCAGCGTTGGTGGCGTCAGATCGCTTTATTATGGCTTGCTAGTCGTCAACCTTGTTAGCTAAGCTAGGCCAACACTTCCTTTCCTGTTCCTCCACCTCTTCCTTCTCTTTTTCCTCTTCTTTCTCCTCCTCCACATCCTTATTCTCAACTCCTTCTCTTATTATTCTTCATTTTCTTCTCTTTCTATGTCTCCTCATTATCCTCTTTTTCCTCCCCTCTTCCTTTTTCTCTTCCTCCATCTCCTCTTGGTTCTCACCCTCTTTCTCCTCTTCCTGCTCCATCTTATCCTCTCCTCTTCCTTCTATTACTACTCTTCCATCTTCTATCCCTTCCTTCATTATTCTCTTCCTCTTCCTTTCCCTTTCTCCTCCTTCTCTTCTTCATCCTTCTCCTCCTTTTCCATCTTTCAGCATCCCACATTGATTTAATATCAACCTCTCGTGGTCCTGCTCTCAGTGATTAGTTGATTGTTAGCTGTTGAGTGATCAGTGATTGGTTGTTGTATGAACGGTAGCGAACAGTGATTGGTTGTTGTATGAACAGTAGTGGTCAGTGATTGGTTGTTGTATGAACAGTAGTGTTCAGTGGTTGGTTGTTGTATGAATGGTAGTGATTGGTTGTTGTATGAACAGTAGTGTTCAGTGGTTGGTTGTTGTATGAACGGTAGCGATCAGTGATTGGTTGTTGTATGAACAGTAGCGATCAGTGATTGGTTGTTGTATGAACGGTAATGATCAGTGATTGGTTGTTTGTTGTCCCACTGCACTCGATGCAGGTGTGAAATCCAGGCATGCTCCATCAGCCATCTATCGACCTGTCCTTCAGATTACCACCCCAAACTGAATTCTTTCACTAAGCCCCGCCCACTACTGTATTTTGGTGCTTTTGTAAAGATAAAAAAAATCACGATCCACTGTCAATACCATCATCCGACTCGAAGCCAAAAGCACAGAGTCTTTCACCCTTATCATGTTGGTTTATCATATACAGCACAGCCATAACAGCTTCCAATGATCTAACATGATTTTTAGGTGAGGAACGTTTTTCATAGCCATGGCAACAACAATCACAATTTAGACACAAGTGAGAATAAACTGCCATAAACCAGAACTCTGGAACTACAGAAAACAACCCTGAAAATATTATATATAGAGTAGGAAAATGTACAGTTTACACCACAGCACTGTTTCTCAATTCTGATTGGTCACCAATGATTTGCTTTGTGTGGTATAAGAGGAATCAAACACCACAGAATGTGTTGTTAGAGGTGAAAAACAAACAAACCACAGGGCGAATGTTGTCCAGTCCTGTTGTTCTCAGGAGATTTACACGTTTGTCTTGAAAGTCTAGATTTTCTCTCGGAGGAGAGTGTAGTGGTGCCGTGTGTATATAAACACTCCCATTCCAGACATTGTGAGAACGTAATGCTTAGCGTTCACGTGAACAAACACTGCGTATCATCAACACCGGAGCGGTTCGAATACGCAGAAGTAATGTTGCCAATGACGTCGCAGTTTTTGTGCATCCGCTTGTAATACATTTAACAAGATACAAAGCTACAACAAATTTTTATTTACTTTAAAAACAATAATCATTGAAACCGCAAAATAAATGAGACACTGATTTGATGTCAAATGTTTTATGAATTTTATGTATTTTTTGAAGATTTCTACCGATTGGATTATATACGTATTATTATAAATATTCAAAAGATTTAATAGATTTTTTTTATGTTTTTTTTTTTTTATGACACTGATGAGTTACAAGAAAAACTGTTCTGTTTGTTAATTGATTAATTGGTTATTTGGTTACATAATTCATTAATGTTTAGACGCAGGAAGCCTGATCAGGTTCCCGCTATCCTAGTGGGCGTGGTTTCTTCTGAGAAAACTTCACACCGGTCCTTAGGACACAGGAGAGTTCAGTGAACAGTTTGATGAAGAAGATCTTGAGCTTCATACTCACTACACTTAATTTTACCTTCGAAGCGGCTTCGTAGAGCGAAACAATACTGAATACATGTAGACCCGCAACTGACACGGCATCTGAAAACAACAGCCTCGTTGTGTGTGTGTGTGTGTGTGTGTGTGTGTGTGTGTGTGTGTGTGTGTGTGTGTGTGCTCAATGTGGAGCCATCCATCATCCCATCCGTCCTAGGGTTAAACGACTGTATATCATCAACAATAATTTCTAGATTGTTGTGCGATTTGAAATCGAGTATATCGTAAACCTCACTCAAACTGTTTCTGCATCGACTGATGTATACATCACTCCCTCCACCCATTTATTCACCAAGCTGGCACGCCTTTCTCTCTTTTTTTTTTTTTTTTTTTTACATATTAAAGATGTTCTTGAAATGGAACATCTCATAAATGGTAGTCATGTCCTGAAGGTGTGTACAGAGCTTCAGTGTTTGAAAGTCCAGGTTAGAGAACCTCACAGCAGAAAGTGTAGAATAACTGGAGTTAGATGATGTGATGGAACGTGGAGGATGGAAGATAAGTTGGTTGGTAATGAAGTGAATGGAAAAGGGAAAACGTTTCATTGATAAAATCCTGAGCACCGTTTTGTGTGTGTGTGGAAGTGCTCAGTCGATAGAAAGTTCTCCTGTGGGAAAAGCCTACATTGCTCACATTCCACGTGTGTGTGTGTGTGTGTGTGTGTGTGTGTGTGTGTGTGTGTGTGTGTGTGTGTGTGTGTGTGAATTACCTATTACATGTTTAGTCTCTATTTCCTCTTTATGATCTGCTCCATTCTTCTGGGAAGATGTTCCATTGTGGAGAAGTCAGTTGTCCTGATACTTTTGGCCATAAATTATACGTCAGCTTCTTAATTTTGACAAATTGTAGATGTGACGCAACAACTCGACTTGTAACCCACCCTGTTTCATTCTTGGTTCTGATTGGTCAGAAGATGTTGGAGGAAGCGTAGAAAGCTTTGTGAGCCGTAAGGAAAAATCTCAGCTTTGTGTTAATTCTGCTTGTTTGACCAGCTGGATGAGATTTAGACATCCGTTTTGACCATGTGTCCAAACTAGACTGTATACAGGATATGACACGTGACAGCTCATTCATTTATTTTTTATTTTTTGGCTTCGGCTTCGAACACGGGACTGAAACACGGATCTGAAACCAGGCATTTCTTTGTCATTTGTGCTGATTTTTTTTAAACCCCCCCCCAGAAAGGGGAAGTAGGATTCTGTTATACGAAAGATGTAAGTAAATTGTAAAAAAAAAAAAACCTTGAAACTGACACCAGTTTAGTGGAAGGGCATTTATTAGCAACCATTCCAATTATTATAAATCCTCTTTGCCTGACCTGGATTCATTCAGAAGATTAGAGTCTCCTCATGGACGTATTATGAGGCAGGCTTGAAAGAATAGACAAAAGGAAGAAAGAGAGAACGTGCCGAGGTTTTAAATAAAACCCTGAATGCCGCAAAAGTGCTGAAAATGTGTGGAATAGGTGAACCAGCTGCAAAACAACTGTACGACTGTAAGGAAGGGTGGTGACGTGCAGGGTATCAGTTCGTTCATCGCAGCATGATTCCACACAGAAGTGAGGCGTAACAGTACGTAACACATTCCGGAGATTTTTCAATCCTTCAGCTCTGGACTTGAAAATACCTTTAAAACAAACTCGCTAGCTGTCTCTCTCTGGCACTGCTGTCCTCTGAAATGCGAATTTGCTCCACTGGTGGAAAACTCAAATATCTTGAATTTTATGTAATTTTACTCCTCATTTTTTTTTTTTGTTTGAAGCTTTTGTTGGAACGTACCAAAACCTAGAGTATACATAAACAAAATCTGTCTGTCCCCAGCCCCGCCCCTCTTTCCTTGCCTCCCTCTCAGTGCGCCGGCGGCCATGGAGAGCTCATCGGTGGCGTCGGCATCGTCAGAGGCGGGAAGCACGCGCTCGCAGGAGATCGAGGAGCTGGAGCGATTTATCGACAGCTACGTCCTTGAATATCAAGTACACGGACTTATAAACGACAAGAACGACAATGAGAACGACAACGCAGACAAGAAGCAGACCAACGTCTCCCAGGTTTATATAACCATAATGTAAATAAACTGGTATAATCCCAGTCTACTGTCTCTGTAAACTGGTATAATCCCAGTCCACTGTTTTTATTAGGTTTATATAACCATATCCTCTATAAACTGGTATAATCCCAGTCTACTGGCTACGTAATGTTTAAATAACCACGTTCTCTATAAACTGGTATATTCCCAGTCTACTGTCTCTTTAAACTGGTATAATCCCAGTCTACTGTCTCTATAAACTGGTATAATCCCAGTCTACTGTCTACATAATGTCTATATTACCATAATCTATAGAAACTGGTATAACCCCAGTCCAGGGTTTGTTGTCAGGTTTATGTACCCAACACCTACAGTATTAAAACTAGTACAACTCCAGTTCAGTGTTCATTGTACATATTTATATAATTATAACAGTCTACTGGCTACGTAATGTTTAAATAACCACGTTTTCTATAAACTGGTATAATCCCAGTCTACTGTCTCTTTAAACTGGTATAATCCCAGTCTACTGTCTATGTAATGTCTATATTACCATAATCTATAGAAACTGGTATAACCCCAGTCCAGGGTTTGTTGTCAGGTTTATGTACCCAACACCTACAGTATTAAAACTAGTACAACTCCAGTTCAGTGTTCATTGTACATATTTATATAATTATAACCTACAGTATTAAAACTAATATAAACCCAGTCCCAAAATCTTCCAACTAATTAAACCAGTCTAATTGGATAAAGAGTTTAACTCTTCATGGTTTTCCACTTTTCTCGTCGTCTTTATGTCTTATTTTGTTTCCCTCCTTAAATTTCTCATTCTGGAGTTCTAGTCATCCATTCTCTGTCACTTTTTATCTCTTTCTCTTTTTTATAGTGGACGGAGGACTGCAGCGATAAGATAGATGGGAGCTGGTCGTCCTCGCGGGGTAGAGGCTCGTCCAAACCGGTGAGCCGTCTAGCCGTCTGGCTGTCTGGCTGTCTTAATTGGGTTTTTGTCTGTGCATATTAGGGGTTGTGTTGCAGGACTTTGTGCATCTTATCTTGTAATTATTAGTGTAGCTGTCCGTGTGCCTGTAAATATCCGAGTAGCAGGTCTACGGATGAACCGAATAGCAAATTAGCACATTAAAACTAAGGATGCACATTGACTAAATACAAACTATGTTCAAAAGTATATGGACACCAGACTTTTCCAACATGATGTGGTTCTTTTACCAAACTGTTTCCACAAAGTTGGAGGACGTGATTGTATGAAGTCATCTTTTGGATTTCCCTTTTGCTTGAACTAGGAGACCCAAACTTGGTCCAGCATGATGATGCATTTGTGCTCCATGAAGCACAAGTTCTTCACCTCACCGCTAAAATGTGTCAACAAGTTTTTGGCCATGCAGTGTATTTTCTGTGCTATTTGCTTTTTGCTTATGTGAAAATAAGTGTGTGTTGGTGTTAATGAACTGGGAGATGGAAGAGAGAAAGGGAAAAGGAACTCTACACATTTCTGTTAGTGCTGTTTCATCCAGAGCTTTAGTCAGTATAGTACCAGGAGCTCTGGTTGCTATGAGTTACTCACCCCGTCAGCATTCCGTGTGTGTGTGTGTGTGGTAGAACGGTGCTACAGAAATACTGTCTAGGCAAATCTGTACCTCTCCAAACGATCACTCCCTCTGTCTGTCTGTCACATGTCATTAGTTTATAAATTTGCTGACCGTACAAGTCGTCCATCATCACCAACACACAGCAAATTAAATCATAATTGAGGTTATGATGACGAAAAAACCTCCTGGTCTTTCAGAAAATTCGGAACTCGCGACCGATCTTGGTCCCTAACCCTCGCGAGCTCAGAGATTCCACTGTGCGTATATATATATATATAATAACAGAAAGGGATGGGTAAAGATATGACAGTATTGTGATATTGACAGTAGTTCAGGTTTGTCACTAAAGTGTTCGTGTGTTCAAAATCTAGTGGAACATCTTACCAGAAGCTTATTATAAAAAAAGCAATTAGTAAAAGCAAATAATTAAATAAGGAATGGAATGTTTGAAAAGAAGCACATAGTAATCTTATGGTCAGGTGTCCATGTAGTGTATTAGTATAAAGTGCATTCATATCTCCTAATCATGAGTAGTGGTAGAGCATCAGCAAACCCTGTTATAGGCTCCGCCCACACGTCCCTCTAATATGGACTTTATGTGGCTGCCCAAAATGTGTAATTCAAATATTGAATTATGTGCAGACGAAGTGGTCAGTAAACCTATCTGTTTTCTTTCTTTTCTTCCATCCGTCTCTTTCTACAGGACGAGTGGGAACACAGCAGTAACGGAAGTACAGGTTCCAGACCGAGCTCGGGTTCTCGGCCCGGATCTGGTTCGCGATCAGGAAGCCAAGGGCACAACAAGCAGATCTGTGCACCGTCCAAGGTACGTTCACTTGGATACACACACACACACACACACACACACACACACACATTTATATATATATAATGTATATACACGGTTAATTTGAATATCTGATATTCCCACCTGAAACATGGCGACTTTTTTTTTTCTCTCACGTGTGTAGAATGGAAACAGAGAGGGCTCACTTGACATCCTGGGGACAGACATATGGGCCGCCAACACCATGGAATCCCACGGGTAAGACCATCGTCCACTCTGTAACACACACACACACACACACCTGAAATAAGCTCATAGGATAAAAAGCAATTGACATTAATCCCATTTAGCCTCTGCTACTTAGGGCATTAGTGGTTCAGTGGTTAAGGCTCTGGCTTACTGATCATAAATATCTCCAAGCTGTCACTCTTGGGGCCCCAGAGAAAGGCTCTTAACCGTCTCTGCTCCAGGAGCGCCATACCCTGCGCTCTGAACTCATCTTCCTAACATCGCTTTGATATCCAAAAACGGATTACTCTGTGCTGTAATGTACATGAACAAGTATTATGCAAGTATTTAGACCTTCATGAAATATTGATGAAGATGTAAATCTTTTCCTGAACGTTCAACAAACTGGACTAAAATTTGTGGACACCTGAGCATGAGCTTTTTTTTTTTTTTTGGCATTCCGTTCCCCCAGAAGAGTGGAGGTTATTATAGCTAATGAAGACTTAATGTGGAAGATGTTCCTCTAGATTTTTGTGGAGATTTCTGAGATCTCATTCAGCCACAAGAGTGTTAGTAAAGTCAGGTACTGATGTAAAGGAGTATTGGTATAATAGTATTGGTTTATTGAGGTCACATGATCATGCTCTATAGAAAATCTTATTTTTAAGATAAAAAAATCTATATGTCAACTCTTGGTGTGTGTGTGTGTGTGTGTGTGTGTGTAATGTATCACAGTGGTGCGACATGGGACCTGCAGCCAGAAAAGCTGGATTTCTCACAGTTTCACAGGAAGCAGTACAGAGGAACACCAAAGCCTCTCCCACACATCGACCGTGAGGGGTAAGCTTACTTTATTTATTTATTTTTTTATTTATTTATTTTAATAAATATATAGATATATCTCATCCCTTTTACATAAGTTTATTATTATTTTTTGTGATAAATTATAATAAAGGCTTTGTATTTTACGGCTTTATTGTGTTTTAGGATCAAATTTTGTTTTTACCGCCCTCTGGTGGCAGAAAGTGCTTACTGCAAGAATGTTGAATGTCTAAGTAATGTTTTCAAATGTTTCCTGACAATTTCTCAAGCAACTCTCCCTCCCTCCCTCCCTCTCTCTCTCTCTCTCCCTCCCTCTCTCTCTCTCTCTCTCTCTCTCTCTCTCTCTCTCTCTCTCTCTCTCTCTCTCTCTCTCTCTCTCTCTTTCTCTACTCTACACTATATGGCCAAATATATTGGGACACCTGAATTTTCTATCCATATGTGGTTCAGAGGGACAGCAGTTGTACAGGATGTCTTTGGAGTCACTAGTCCCTTGGCACTAGGAGACCCAATCCTGTAGGAACATGACAATGCTCTTTTGCACAAAGCTAGCTCCATGAAGATATACTTTACAAGGTTTGGAGTGGAAGATCTCCTTCTCTAGAGCTCTGAATGTAAATGCTGAATGCACCTCCGGTCTCCTCACCTTACTTACATCAGTACCTGACTTTACTAACACTCTTTTAGCTGATAAAGCACAAAATGTCCATAAAATCAAGCAGAACATCTTCCTAAGAGTGGAGCTTATTATAAGAGCAGATGGAGATTAAATGTGGGAATGGGATGCTAAAAAAAGAAGAACATACCAATTGTCAGGTGTCCACAAACCTTTTGCCAGATATATTTTATGTATAATGTGATTCTTAGTATGAGTTTGAATAATAAATGTTTGGTGGTTCAGGTCTCGCTGATGAGCCTCTGTGGATCTGTTATGATCAGTGGTTCTGACGGGTTACAAATTTTTCCTCTTTGTTTCCTCAGGATGACGAAGAGCAGATTCGAGGGCGATAGTATTGATTTAAACGACATCGAGAGGTTCCTGCCAGCCCTCCCAGTAAGAAGCACTTTATTTTGTATAAAATGTTTAAATAATTCAAGGGTCTTAATTATGTAATTGGTATTAATCTGAAATGATTTGTCTCCATCTGGTGGATTCAAATGGAATTACATAAAGATATTTTTAAGTAAATACTGACATCTAGTGGTGTGTAATAACAATGACTGCATATAAAAAAATTAAATGGATGTTTTACTCATGAAGGCTGCAAGCCAATGACCCCATTAATAACCAGCCTGTGAGTATTGAATTTTATAAGAGCTCTGAATATCAGTCAACACCGGACGCTTCTGTTTGGTTGAAATGAAACATCACAGATTCAATGGTGTAAGATACATTAGTATGCAGTATGAGGACACCAGTGACTTGGCACAAGCGGCCAATCACAATCCCCCGATCACATTCCACCAATCACACTCGGCTGATCACATTACACCGATCACATTTAATCAGTCACGACCCGCCAATCACATTCCACCAATTATATTTGACCAAACACAAATGGTGAATCGCAATCGAATAATCACAATCCACCACTCGCAATCGGCCAATCGAATTCGACCTATCACATTTGACCAATTAAAATCCGCTAATCACATACAACCAGTCACATTTGGCCAAACAGAATCTATACTCATGGACTTTTTTTTTATTTTTTACTAAGGACGTCCATATTTTAAAACACACACACACACACACACACACACACGCACAGTCTTTTGAGCAGGTTTTGAGCGAGATGAGACGGCAGGTTGGACACGAGCGTGCGGAGCAGCATCCTGGTGCCACTCCTTCAGTGCTTTGTTTTTTAAACATAGACCATGTTGACATCATTCTTTTCACTTTTACATACACACACACACACACATACACACACCCTGTCTGGTTGACATGGCAGTGGAAGGGCAAAAGGCCATCTGAGGTTCTAACCTTTGTGTAAGTGTCTGGGTGTGTGCCCAAAGGCGCTGTGTGTGTGTGTGTGTGTGTGTGTGTGTGTGTGTGTGTGTGTGTCCTTGTTATACCTCAAATACGTCAGTGCTGCCCAGCCACGCTAACGCCAGCCCATTGTTCTCCTCAGAGTGATATATATCTACTCTGTGTGTGTGTGTGTGTGTGTGTGTGTGTGTGTGTGTGTGTGTGTGTGTGAGAGAGAAACATCATGAAGTTCTCTTATGCAATAGATGCACTTTATTAAGGTATTCTGAAGTTCTTATTGGAGCGTTTGTTGAGTGTGTGTGTTCCTCACTCAGGGGAATGTTTGCATTCCTGGAATCTCCCACAACTTCAGCTTCGGGGTCACGGCTCTGTAGCAGGAGATCCTCCACATCTTCCATCCCATGTAAAGCATATCTTCATTGACTGGTTTTGTGCACAGAGACATCGTCATGCTGGAACAGGTTCGGGTCTCCTAGTCCAGGTGAAGGAAAAAACATCTAAAGACTGTTTGGAGAGGAACATCAGGGTGGAAAAGTTATACTTTTGGCAATAGAGTGTAGCATCATGTTGGTTTTATCCGAAAACCAGCCGTGACCTTCAACGTCCTTCCTTTTCTCCACCCAGTTCCACATATTCATAATCTGAAGTACCCAAGTCTCTGAAGAACCCTGATAGAAAAAGTCACTTCTCTCTCTCTCTCTCTCTCTCTCTCTCTCTCTTTTACTCACACACACACACACACACACACACACACACAGCGCCTTTGCATGCATGCATGCACGCACGCACACACACACACACACACACACCCCACAAGAGCATAACATATACTTTATATTAATGTCAACAACAGACTCGGACCATGTGCAAGTGAGAATAAATACTGATCCGAACGATTAAACATCAGTATCAGTATTAGCAAAAAAAACCTGACATGCTCTTGTGTAGAAACCACTCACGTGTCAAAAGTTGGGCAAAACCGTGAGAGGATTTCTGCCATGAGGAGGTGCTGGAGGGTCTGTTCAGTTATCCCTCGCTCCATCTCTCAATCACCGTGATTCAAAAAGGGTCACATGATCTGAAAATTTTAAATGACACACACACACACACACGCTTAAAACTCTGTTTATTCCTATGACGCCACGGGAATATAATTGTCACCAATTTTCAATTGACTTTGTGTGAGTTTTTTTAAACAATGTAATCTGTGTGTGTGTGTGTGTGTGTGTGTGTGTGTGGCTCCGGTGTGATAGACCAGTCTGCAAGGACGTGTCCGGTTCCTGCTGAACAAAAGCGATGGCCGTTCTGACCCACCGAGCTACGTGCAGCCAGGCAGGACCCTGAAATAGCGCAGAAAGAGACTGGGAGAGAGAGAGAGATGGAGAAAGAGGGGAAGGCAGAGAAAAGAAAAGAGAGAAAGAGAGGGAAAGGACCTGTGTTTTTTTTGTTTCTTTTTCCTTATACAGTAAAGAAGAAGTTTTAAAACAGTGTTTAAGACACTGGTTGATTATGGAATGTTTTTATGTAACACGGAGCTCTATGGAGGTATGAAAATGTAGACGCTGTGAGACGTGTAGTAGGTGAGACGGAATTGGAGAGGGACAGAAAAGGGGTAGGTGTGGGAGCCGACTTGGTAAAAGGTTTACAGGGAAGTAAGCATGATGAAGTTTGAGAGAGACTGTGGAGAGACACATAGCAAGAGAGCCAGAGTGAATCTGAATTTAAGGGCAGGAGACTGCGGGAGAGACTGGGGGGAGAGAGAGACCAAGAGAGGGACTGGGGGAAAGAGACTAGTGGAGAGACTGGGAGAGGTACTGAAAAAAAGACTAGTGGAGAGACTGGGGGAGAGAGACTAGTGGAGGGACTTGGGGAGAGAGACTAGTGGAAAGACTTTGAGAGAGACTTGTCGAGGGACTGGGGAGAGACTTGTGGAGGGACTGGGAGAGAGACTAGTGGAGGGACTGGGAGAGAGACTAGTGGAGGGACTGGGGAAGAGAGACTAGTGGAAAGACTTGGAGAGAGACTTGTGAAGGGACTGGGGAGAGACTTGTGGAGGGACTGGGAGAGAGACTAGTGGAGGGACTGGGGAAGAGAGACTAGTGGAGGGACTTGGGGAGAGAGACTAGTGGAAAGACTTGGAGAGAGACTTGTGAAGGGACTGGGGAGAGACTTGTGGAGGGACTGGGAGAGAGACTAGTGGAGGGACTGGGGAAGAGAGACTGGGGAAGAGACGCGTAGCAAGAGGGCCAGAGTGTATTTAAACTTGTCTGGGAGAGAAATAGGCAGAGAGCAAAAGAGGAAAGTGTGTGCCATTGAGAGACAGACAGAAATGTTAAGCCAGACAGACAGACTCAGACAGATTGACAGTCAGACAGCCTGGGGGACAGAGTGACAACAGATGGAGAGAATGATAGACAGACATACTGACATGAACATAGGAAATAGACAGAGGGAGAGTGCGAGTCTTCAAAAGAACAATAAAGATGTCAGACAGTGTCACCCTCCCCTTCACCCCCCAGTCGTTTTCCTGTGATTGTCAGAGATATGCACCCTCTGTCAGGCTACTGTAGGCTGCTAATTCCACACACACACACACACACACACACACACATGCATATCTCTGACACATCACATTCTAATACCTTGATACTCCCACACTCGCCCATTCTACGTGCTCTTTCACCTACATTATTGTCCACAGTGTGGACGTGTCCTCCTGTCCGTCACTGAGTGTGTGTGTGTGTGTGTGTGTGTGTGTGTGTGTGTGTGTGTGTTTTTTTCTCCACACTGTACGCACTGATCAGGATGCTTATTTTTACTGAGATATAATTAAACGTGTTCGCCCGACGCTCACCCCGTTACCATAACGACGCTTTTAGCGGCTCTTGCTAATATCAACGCTTCGATTTGTTCTCTGCAGCGGCTCAGGTGTGAACCTCAGACTGGAGTAAAGGCAGTAATGGGAGAGACAAAAGCTGCTTGTGAGACGTGACCATACAGCATTATGTATAGAGGAATAAAACTTTAGGAAGTTTGTGTGTGTGTGTGTGTGTGTGTGTGTGTGTGTGTGTGTGTGTGTGTGTGCGCGCAGAACAGTTTTACCTGATCACCACTGAAGACATTACTCTGAGCATCCTGTTTGGTTAGGACATACCACCTTCCCCATTTTCTGGCGTGTCTCTCACTCCCTGTGGTCACACATGGGATGTGTGTGTGTGTGTGTGTGTGTGTGTGTGTGTGTGCGTGCTCAGAACAGTTTTACCTGATCACCACTGAAGACATTACTCTGAGCATCCTGTTTGGTTAGGACATACCACCTTCCCCATTTTCTGGCGTGTCTCTCACTCCCTGTGGTCACACATGGGATGTGTGTGTGTGTGGGGGGGACCTCAGGGATTTGGGTCAGAGCCACTTGGCAGGACACTTCGCTTTACAAAGGTGCTGAGTTCCAGCACGCTGCTCTCTCAGAGAGGGTGAGATAGGAGGATGAGAGAGAGAGAGAGAGAGAGAGAGAGAGAGAGAGAGCGAGCTCACTGTGTGGTTCACATCAATACTTTGCTTTTGTTTTTGATTCTGTTTCCAGCTTCCGGTTTCTGAATTTTGAGGTCATTGGACCTTTTGCTTTCATTAACAAAAGGAAACTTGTTGTTGTTGTTGTTATTATAGTTGTTGTAGCCGTATATTTAATAGTTGTTATATTTGTTGTTGTTGTAGTTTTTGTGTAAATTTTTTGTAGTTCTACAACTACAACAATTGTTAGGACACACAATTGACAAGTGGCACCATGTTGAACTCCGTCAACTCTGAACAACCGATTACAGCGATTACAACGACCACAACAATTATTACAGCATTTACAACTACAATTATAACAATGATTGTTACAGCGTTTACAACTATTACTACGACTGCAATTACTCCTCTGTTCGTTTTTCAGTTTAATGTTACGCATCACACCGTTTGAAGGCGTGGCCTTATTTTAGAAGGCGGAGTTTAACACACTGTGATCTAAAAGTATTGGGACATTTGGGCTTTTCCAGACATACTATGCTGAACCTGAGGGTTCAGTGAGACAGTAGCCGGGTTAAAGGATCTGTCAAACAACCCTCTCACCTCCCTCGCTTCACCCCTCCCTCCCTCCACCCGGTCTGCCTTATCAAACCACAAACACTTTCGTCTCCTTCCTTCCTCTCTCAGAGGCAGCACGCTTCACCTCCTCGGGCGCTCAGCGTGGGGCGTCCACAGATTTCAGGGAAACGATGCGCTTTTATTTACGCCCGTCATCACCCACATGACTTCTCATCCTCTCATCTTTTTCTCTCTCTCTCTCTCGCTCTCGCCCTCTCATTCATTTCTGTCTCTGTCCAGCTCTTTGACTTTTCTCGCTCTCTGAAGAATTCCTCTGTAAGCTCCATTTCCTGCACGAGCCGATTGTTTGTTTATTTATTTATTTATCTGCCAATCCACCACGGACCCTAACAGAGGCGAGGACAAGAAAAAGCAAAGCTTGTTAGAGAGGTCAAACATCACAAGCATTTCCTCTCGCTTCCTGCTTCAGAGAGAGCTGGGTGTCTCCGCGTCTTTCTTCCGCTCCTCACACTCTGATTCGGAAATGCCTGAAGAAAGTCGGAGGGAAAAGCTCTGTGGGGAAAACCACACAGCTATGTAGTACTGCAGACATGCATTGTTGATGTTTGGGTGGGTGGATGAGTGTGTGAGAGAGAGATGCTGGATGATGTAGTGCAAATGGAAGTCTGGTTGAAAAGCCACCAAGAGAACAATGGAGGTCAAGGCCTGTGTGAATGTCCTTACGTGTTATAAGATCATAGCATCGAAGGCAGAGGGAGGCATGGGAAGCCACCTCAGACGTTCACACACCTATGTAGATGCGCACACACATGCACGCTCGCACTTCCGGGTTGCATTCCCGAGGCTTGCTGATGTACAGGAGGGGAGTCATGATTCTTTTGGACGCATCCCAGGCTCCGCTGCAGTCGTGCCGCTTTGGACGTATCCCACGCTCCAATAGGAAACGGCGTTTATTGTCCATAGCTTTTCTCACAGTTTTCAGATTCTTAAAGCGACAATATAGGGGGGTTCCCCCGACTTACGATTTACAATGTCGAATCAAAAAGTCGCTCGCGGATCAGGGAAATCTAAACACTGTAACAGGGGAGAGTTGGGAAAAACTTGAAAAATCCAAATATGTACATTTCAAATGTGAAAATTTCAAATTTTAAAAGTCTTAAATTCTCTGTTTAAGGTCTTAAATAATTTAAACCAATGTCCATGTACCTTTAATGCTTTTTTTTTTTTTAAAGTTTGAGTTCAAATCCCAGCAGGGTGTAGGTCAGGACTCATGAGAGCCGGTGGACAACAGCATCCAAATATCCCAGTTCTCCAAAATGCTCTTTATCCAGGATCCCTCCCAATTTGACCCTTAGACTATGAAACATCTAATGACAAAAGTGCTGGCAGATGCCTCAGTGAGTGCCTTAGTTGAGGGCTTTACTAGAGGGCCCAAGATTGGCATCTTGGTGGTGCTGGGATTTAAACTCAGAACCTTCTGACCAGAAGAATCCAGCCTAACCACCGAGCTACCACATTCAATCTAGAGGAGTCTTGCTCTCTCAGATGTTTATCTCTTTATGGTTACATCTTATGGTGCTATTACTATGCAGAAGCTTTCCTGTTACTATAGAAACTAAGATTCTATCTAAAAGTTGAATATTGATCAACACCTCGTGGCACATTTATTATATGAAATCCGCATGTGTGTGTTTGAGATTCTTTTGCCCTATGGAACGCGATTCCACGCACACACGCAGCGCGCAATGTCTTTCTAACGTCGTTCTCGTTCCTCACACGAAAGCGATACCCGTGAAGTTCTTTTTCCCAAATTCTCAGCATTCGTACAGATAAGCGCGGATTATGTAGGTCACAGACTTGTTTATTCGCCTCCTCCCAAAAAAACAAAGCCGAGACTGTAACAGTGCCAGACGTTTCCCCTTGCCAGCTCCGCGCTCTCCTTTCCCTCAAAGCTCCGGGCAAACATCGACATATTTTGCAGCTTTGAAGACTGGGGGCGAACGCGGCAGAGTTGAGATTCTCATCTGGACCCCATTAACGAGCCGGATTAGGGCTAATGATATCCTACAGGAAAACAACGGTAGCTAAACATGCGACTTCAGCCTCCCCGTTCTCCCTCCCTTCCTCTCCTGCCTTTCTTTCTATCGCTCGTTCTCGATCCTTTTCTCCTTGAAGTTGACGTCGGAACCGAATCAAACGGATCGGAGAACTTCCTGTTCTTGTTTTTACGTGCTGTTTTTTTCTTGCAGTACTTTTTATATATATTTATATATAAATGTGGTTTTTTTTTTTTGCGTTGTTGTCGTTCTATGCCACTCGCCGTACCCCTTCGGCCTGGTTGGCATGCGGGGGTTGGATCGAGCGTCAAAAAGCTCTTATTACTGTGCCGACAAGGCAAAGCAGCCGATTGCACCAGCAGCCTGCCTCCGCATCTGCGTCCAATCAGAGTAAGCCAATCAGCATTCAGCGGTTTGGCTGCATTATAAAAAAAAAAACAGAAGGGAAAAAATTTCCCCTGAGGACATGTATGTGTGTGTGAGCAACTTTTGAGAACACACACACACATACACACACACACAATTGCATAGTTGTTTTATTGGTGCTACACTCTTTGGACGGATGAGTTGAAATGGTGTTGAACTATTAACCTTTAACTTTAGGCCGTTTATCCGAAGCTCATTTGTGCTCGTTTATGCAGTAGCACAGACGAAAACAAGCACACACACACACACACACACACATCCTCCTCATTACTCCACTGTTTGGTGCTCGGTCCCCGTGGAAACTCGGTGGCACTCACTCTGCTTCCCCGCTAGTTCGAGCCTGATTGGCACGTCTGGCAGAAGCCTGGCAGAACATGAACCACCCCCCCGGCTACTTTTTTTTACATTCGGCTGAAACGGTGCAGCCTCCATTCCTTCGAATTATCCGCACCCTGGCTCAGGAGGTGACTTTGCCGAAGAGAGCACGGCATTTTCCGTACGAGGCCGATACGGGAAGAGGGAACGAGCGAGAGATCCTAGTTCACTCAAAGAGATGCCTCAGACTTATATCGTCTTCTGGCTTCGATTAAATAAGCCGTCCTGGCGTGTTCCTGTAAAAGCAGCGTGGAGCTTTTTTGTGAGCATTAGCAGCTTCCTTCTGCGCATTCGATTGACGTCCGCAGAAGACAGGCCAGAAAGAGTTTTCGCTTCTCAAGCTTCACAGGGAAATTGATATGTCATGTGGAGGTCCGTGTCACCCCCCCAAAAGCATTTAGGTGATGTCACACGTGGTTTGGGAGAATTTCCAGATCTTTAACCATGATTACAAATCTTTGATTTGATTGAGGCAAAAGTATTAGGACATTTGACCTTTTCAGCCCTTTGCTGTTCTTCCCCAAACCGTTCCCATAAAAGTCGGAGGCACACAATTGTTTACTGGCTTCCTACGCATTTTGGAAAAGTATGACAGTAAGATACTGTGTATAGAAAAATATTTATGTTTTAATACTATTGCCCGCATCCCAAAAGAGTGAGAAAGTGGTTAAGGATCTGGGTTACGGATCAGAAGGTCGGTGGTTCATGTCCCAGTATTGCCAACCTGCCATTGTTGGGCCCTTAAGCAAGGCCCTTAACCTCTCTGTACTCCAGGGGCACTGTATCATGGCTGACACTGTATTCGGACCACAGCTTCTTAACATTGCAAGTCAGAAAGCCTCCTATAATAAGAGCAAATAGATGGATCAACCAGTGGTCAAGTGTCCGCAAACTTTTGCTCAAATCGTATCATTTTTATTCTTTTGTTTGCACTAATCGCTTTCTTTCTCTCCCTCTTTTTGTGTATCTCTCAGGTTTTCCCACCGTTGCCCAACGAAGCCGAGATCGCGCACACCAAAAAGCTGTTCCGCCGCCGCCGAAACGACCGCCGGTAAGTCCCCGAGTTTCCCCCCAAAGAACTAAAACCCCTGAGCTCATTCCGCTTTCCCAGAGTGCCGACGTCGTCTCCGAGTCTGACAGAACAGAGTTTTCCCAGCGCTCGTTCTCTCCCATACGCTCTTTTATTTTTTCCTCAGCCAAAACATTCAGAACAGGAATTTTGGCTTTGGTTTTGAGGAGGGAAAAGGAAATACATCAAACGCAACAGCAACACTTTCCACAAGCCGCTTGTGGAAATATTGTGCTTGGATTAAGAGGTTTAATCAACCCTGAGTAACGTGAGAGTGAGAGCGAGCGCGATTTCTGCCTCGTCCGCAGCTCGGAGTGCCGTCGACTCCTCGTCCTTTATTTCCCACTTAATCTGCGTCTTTCATCGCCAAAACGTGACTCCAGTTTTATTTATTTTTTTATTTTGTACTTGATGTCACTGGAAAGTTCGAGTCGGTTGCAGTTTGCCGTTGCTAAGAAACAGCTTAAAAAAGAAAATATTTTGGTCTCCGTGTAGACGAAGGGAGGCTCGGGAGACAGAAACGAAGCAAAGCCTTTTTTGTTTTCGCCGTTCTTCAGGCATACAGGATGGCGGGGGACTCGTCCTCCTCGACCTGCAGACCACAGAGGACACGGGCCTGTTAAATATATGATTCTTTTTACATCCTGCAGCTTTTTAATTATTTATTTATTTATTTGTTCAGATGGCGTAATGATTCACTGAAAACCATTTCCTCTGTACCTGTCAGTCACAATAAGGAGGTGTGGCCTTTGTACCTGTCAGTCGTGATAGAGGTGTGGCCTATGTACCTTTCAGTCACGATAAGGAGGTGTGGCCTGTGTACCCGTCAGTCACGATAAGGAGGTGTGGCCTGTGTACCCATCAGTCACGATAAGGAGGTGTGGCCTGTGTACCCGTCAGTCACAATAAGGAGGTGTGGCCTCTGTACCTGTCAGTCGTGATAAAGAGGTGTGGCCTGAATATCTGCCTATTATGCTTTATTGCAGTGAAGAATTATACATTCTTGGAAGATTTTAATTGTCTATATATATCTATATAATGTTGCTTTTTAAACAACTTGAAGCTGTAATTGACTCTAAACGGTCTGCAGAGAATATCTGCTCTTTCTATAGGTCATGTTCCAGGAAACGGATGCACTGTGACTTTAACTGCACCGGGGGAACCCCCCCCCCAAAAAAAGTCAAACATTTCACCTGAGCGGTTTTGGGCTAATCCTCTGAGCAGGAGATGGCCCTTAAACCCACACTGTGCTCTCTATTACGGTTCCCCTGCAGTCATGTGACCTTTTGGAAAGGACGGTAGGAAAAGCATGGGGAGAGGAAAGTAGAGAATGCGTTCAGGAAGTCATATGGAGAGAACGAGGGAGAAAATGACCACGAGAGGAAGGAAGGGATAATAAGAGATGACAGGAAAAGGGCAGTGTGTAGCGGAGTGGAAAAGAGAGGCGATGCTTAATGGGCTGTGAAAATGTGTGAGAGAGAGAGAGAGAGAGAGAGAGAGAGAGAGAGAGAGAGAGAGAGAGACACAAGACAAGGGACTAGTGGGGCATCTTTTGACCTGTGTGTGTGTGTGTGTGTGTGTGTGCGCACACGCAGGCATGCATGTATGCATGCATGCATTTGATACAAACCCAACTTCTTTGCACAACATGGTGCACAATCCTTTTTTTTTTTTTTTTTTCGTCCTAACTTCCGCTCTCTCTCCCTCCCTCTTGTGCTTATCCCCCTGACAGAAGGCTTTCCAGCCTGTTATTGCTGTGTACTGGCCACCCACAATGCCTTGCTTCTGGCAAGGAGGACACTGCAGTCTTGTTGTTTGTTGGCACCATCATCATCATCTCCCTGTCTCTCTCTCTCTCTCTCTCTCTCTCTCTCTCCCTCCTTCTCGATCTGTGCCTTGTTGTTTGTTGGCATCCTCTCATTCTTTCCCCCATAGGTCTTACAACGGGCCTTGTTCCAATCTTAAATCACACCCTCCCCCTTCTCCCCCTTTCTCTCTCTCTCTCTCTCTCTCTCTCTCTCTCTCTCTCGTCTTTTCTGCTTCCTCAGCACAACCGGGTGCTTTTTTTGACGTCCCACAAACTGCTGCATTGTCTACAGACTTGAGCCAAGCGTTTAATTCCATCCAAGGTCCTGGTGTCCTTTCGTTATTGTTGGTGCATAAGGGTTTGGCTAAAATGTTGACCTTCATTTGACCTTTAAAGTTTTCTGCCTGGTCTACAAGCCAGGTTTACCGTCGCACCGGTGTTCGGTCTTCACCTTGACACTGTAGACACGAAGTATTGGGACACCCGGTTTTTCCAGCCATATGTCATTCTTCTCCCTTCATGGAGACCCAAACCTGTTTCAGCATTACAGTGCCCCTAAGGAAAGATCTCCTTCTACAGAGCTCTGACACGAACTTTATTAAAAACGATGATTGAAAGCAAGTGGAGAATAAATATGGGGGGTTGGGGGTGTCCACAAACTTTTGGCCGTACGGTGTATATCTGCATGAACATTACCAAATATATAGCATATATTCAGGGTATATGCACAGGACACTTGGTGGACACATGGTGTCTCACTGTTTCTCTCAGGCTCACACACACTAACACATAAAGTAACACATGCAGAGATGAAGATATTTTATTCATCTTCATCTCATTTACTCTTCTACACTGAAATCAGTTCTATCTCATCCTGTCCTATTCCATAACCCCAATTCCAAAAAAGTTGGGACTCTGTGCAAATTGTAAATAGAACCAGGATGCAATGATTCACAAATCTCCTAAATCCATATTCTATTCACAACAAACCAAAAACATATCCAATGTTTAAACTGAGAATATAACTGGTGCATTTCAATAAGTTTTCTGTTCTTTTAAGAAAATATCGGTTTATAAACCTTGTGTTTTTATGTAAACATTCCACAGTGTCACAGCTTTTTTGGGATTGGGGTTCCCTCTCTTTTCTTCTCAAGGAAAGAAAGAAACCTTGAAAATAGAACCCGTCCCAAAAAGTGAACCCGTCCTCATCTGGGTGGCACCGAGCGTCCATTCATTCCATTTCCATCATTGTTGAGGTTATTGACGGTTCACTGATGGACACTTGGATGCAAAGATGTTCATGGCGACTGCAGCCACTGTAGCAGAACGTTTCTATTAATTACAGTCCAAACCCGTCTCCACGGTAACCTCGTGGATCTTCAGGTTGTTCATGCGGAAACATCCTCATCTGCAGTGAGTGGAATTCAAATGAAGAGAACTTTTATCCAGAAGCAGGTCCTGGTTTTAGGGTGTCAGGATGAATGAGGTCGAGGCGGAGAGCAGAAAGGGGCAGGATTAGTGGTACGGTAGGAGCATGGAGAGAGAGAGAGAGAGAGAGAGAGAGACACTAAGAAGAATGGGAGAGATAGTGTAGGGGAGAGGAGAGAAAAAAGTTAAGAGAAAGGGGAGATGAGAGGAGGTGAGAGGGTAAAAAAAGAGGGAGGAGAAAGATAGATAGGGGAGGGGAGAAAGAGGAGAGAGCTATAGAGGGACTGATACAAGAAGAGGAGAGAGAACTGGAGAGGGAAGATAAAGAGAGAGGAAAAAAGAGTAGAGAGATGAGATGTGAGTGAGATGGGGGAGAGGAGAGAGAGAGGAGAAAGAAAAGATAGATAGAGAGAAGAGAGAGAACTTGCATCTGTTGTGAAAAGCACTATACCAATAGAAATGTTAATAGCAACACAACTACACAACTTTAGCTTCACTCGCCCAGACGATCAACAGGTCAGCCGGTAGTTATTTGTTTGTTTTTATTTTTTTGTTTGTTCATCATTATGGAGAACTCGAGTAACACAGATTTCCCCAAATCGGTTTTGCTGATCGCACCACAGCATCTCTTTGCATTCTGTTTATCTCTCCACACACACACACACACACACACACACACACACACACACACACACACACACACACACTCACTGGTGTCGGAGGTACGGTGCTGATCCGTTCCATTACAGCCTTGGGTTTAAAGTGGATCTGGTATCGGGGCGTTAATCCGAGACGTTTGACGCCGAGCCAAATGTTTGTGTTCAGCTTTCAGTCCCTTTCAGGCCGTTTGTTTTCGAGCCGCATTTCCATACGGGCCGCTTGATCTCAGGATTAAAGTCTAAAATATGCAGAAATCCAAATCCTGGCATGCGCTTTTAGTGTGTTTGTTTTAGGCTGTGTGTGTATGTGTGTGTATGTGTGTGTATGTGTGTGTGTGTATGTGTGTGTATGTGTGTGTATGTGTGTGTGTGTGTGTGTGTATGTGTGTGTGTGTGTGTATATGTGTGTGTGTGTATGTGTGTGTGTGTGTGTGTGCGCGTTTATGAATATTCATGCTCTTTCTGAAGTGACGCTGTTTACGTGGCAGAAGTTTAGCCAGAGATCAGACGATGAAAAGCGGATACTGTGCTCTAACTGTACGAGCTTTACTGTGTGTGTGTGTGTGTGTGTGTGTGTGTGTGTGCTCATATACCCAGTTTTCAAGCTAATGTAAGATGTGCGCACACACACACACACACACTTCCAAAAGCTTCTCATTATAAATGCAGGGGTGCCAAAATATACATCAAACATCCACAATTAAAACCATCACCCTTCAGTTTTCTTTTCTCTCGTCTCGTCTGTTTTTCTTTTATTTTTCCTTCTCTCGTTTTCTCTTTATTTTTTCCCTCATGTTACCTCTAATCTATACTATTCTCTTTTTCTTGTCACCTCTTCCTTTTCCTTATTTTTTCTCATATCTCCTTTGTTCTCTCGTGTTTTCTCTCTTTTTTCCATCTTATTTAATCTCTTCGCTTCTCTTTCATTCACCATTCTTTTGATCTCAACACCTACTCTCTCTCTTGCTCTCTTGACCTCTCTTTGCTCATCTTCATCTCATTTTATCTCTCTTTTTTCTCCGCTCTTTTCTCTTCACTTATCCTCTTCTCTTATTGAATCTCATCCTCATAACTTTTTTTTACTTTTCTCCTCATTCTGTCTCATCTCATCTTTTTTTTTTCTCCTCTCCTCCTCTGGTTTTCTCCCGTCTTCTCCTCAGTGTCGTGTGATTTTTGATTATTACTTATTGTTTAGTTTTATCTTTCTCTCTGCATGATCCATCCATCATTTACACTCTTCCCCCTCACTCTGGTGCTTGTAGAGCGGGCGAGACTGCGCAGGATGAGCTGACCGTGGTGGTGCCCTGCGACAGGAAACGCCAGGTGTCCAGGTCAGTGTCTCACTCGCGGCTCCCGAGGAGGAAAAATTCCATGCAGAAATTGTGTAGTTATAGGCTGAGTTCCGGTTTCTCAATGTGTGTGTGTGTGTGAGAGAGAAAGAGAGAGAGAGATGTAATGGATGCAGGGTTATTCTGCCTTTTTCGGCCCTTCAGGAAGAACGTGAAGAGGGAGGTTTAACGTACGCAGTGAAGTGCAGCCTTTTCTCATTCACACACTTTCTATCATTAATAACAGATTGTGAAGGAAACGGTGTTAAATAAGTGCTCCATTATCACATAAAAGTGCTTTCAAGAGGGTGTGTGTGTGTGTGTGTGTGTGTGTGTGTGTGTGTGTGTGTGTGTGTGGTAAAGGACACTGCAGTAATTACTATATGTCTCATAATCTGACACACACATACTCACACACGCATTTTCTCTTTATTCTTCTCCTTCCACCTCATTTCTCTTCTCTTCTCCCCTGTCTCTTTTCTCTCCCCTCTCCCATCCTCTTTTTTCTCTCCCCTCTCCCTTCATCCTCTTTATTTCCCTCCTCTTTTTTTCTCTCCTGTTCATTTTTTAAATGTTCCCTCCTTCCACTTTATTTCTCTCCTCTCCCTTCCTCTCTCCTGGTTCCTCTTCTTTCATTTTAAATGTTCATCTTCAGCTCCGCTGCTAGAGAACTTCCGGGACTGTGTGTGTGCGCGCGTGTGTGTGTGTGTGCGTGTCGTATAAAATTGACATAAAACCGCATTTATTTTATTACAAGGCTGAAGACGATAACGTCGAATTTGCGTCTCAGATCAAAATGTCAGAGATCAGCGGAGCCGTCTGGAGCCGATCAAAAGAAATCCGTCTGTCTGTTTGACTTTTTTTATTTTATTTTTTTTGTATTTTCTCCCACAGCGAGGTTACACCGAAACCTATCTTCTTTTTTATCTTTAGACACATCTGTCCTTGCCTCGTATTTCTCAGAAATGAGGGGACGCTGAAGAACAGAGGATTGTGTGTGTGTGAGTGTGTGTGTGAGTGTGTGTGTGTGTGTGTGTGTGTGTGTGTGTGAAGCAGCGCCTGTGGATGTAGACAATCCAGCAGTCAATCACTGGTCTTAATGAACTAGAGATAAGAAAATAATATAATCATATAATTGTTCGATTTATGTTAATAAAATAAGGAATTTTAAAATATAAAAACACTTTTTTTTTTTCAATATTACTATATATTAATATAATTATACTGTAATGTGTAATATATAATAATAATAATAATAAAATATATAATGAATGATATTTCATAAAACTTATTTTTTGTTAATGTAACATAACTTTTTGTAAATATAAAAATGCTATAATTTTACTACATATATTAATATATATAAAAATAAAATCATAACTATATATAAATTTTGTTAATTTAATATTACTTTTTGTAATAATAAAAAAATATATATATACACACAAAACTTATAAATACAAATATTTATTTTTGTAATGAAACAGTTGTAATAATGCGCTGTTATATTGTGTATTATACAGTAGTGTATCTTATATACATTTGTATTAACATGATTTATATATTATCATATGATCTTATTTTTTCTCTTCTTTCGCTCTTTTGTAAAAGCGTAATACGAGTCCAGCATGATAGAGCTGTCAGAAACGTGAGTAGCGTCCCGGAGTGTGTGCGTGTGAAAGATTTTCTGCCTGTCATCAGGTCGTCACGGGTTAACGCTCGTAAAACAGGAAAACTGCCACGGTCAGAGTCTCGTTGTCTTCTTTCCCGATCTCTGCCATTATGATCAGCGCACGTGTACTGGGGAATTCCTGCTCACCTCCAACTACAGAGGTTCTTGGATGTTCTCTGAGGGCACAGAGTCGTTCTATTTTTTTTTTTCTAGTTTTTTTCATAAAAATGCGGAAGTTTTTCTGAACATTTGTGTTTGGATTTTGGATTTGAGTCTCCGCCCTGTTTTATGACCGATCTCGGCGGGTGTCCCGATGATTTCAGGCTTGTTGTTTTGATAACTTCTGCTGCAAGCAGAGAGCGTTTGATTCTGACCCTGGATTTACACAGTGTTTTAAATCTGTGTCTAGGCTGGGTGGGAAAAATGGCCCACCAGAATGAAGGCTAGAAGAACAACCTAAACAAACTCCAGTGCACGGAAGAAAGAAAAACATGCTCTGCTCCGGAGAAATCTGGGTCAGCCGTAGCAAGTGGGATCGTTTAACAGCTCTCAGTCAGTCTCTGCCACTCTGGCCTGCTTTAAAGCCAAGAAGCGTGTGGGCAACAAAGCACACATGCTACCCCTCACCTCTTTAGATCTCAAGGGAGGGGGGGCACAGCATTCCAATGGAGTCCAGCGAAGAAAGCCAAACATGTTCCTGGAACCTTCTGGAACCACTAAAACATCTATGGATCAGAACGAATTACTTGTAATGAAATGATATAACCAACACGTTCCTTTCAATGATCTGTACGACTCGGAGGTACCTTCTCGTCATTTTCTCTTTCGTCTCCCTAAATACGGATTCCGATAATTTCCTTGTGCCAACAGGAAACACACACCCGGAAGCCCTGCCCTCGTTCGAGTTGAGCCTCTGTGTAAACATTTAGACACAATGTACTGCAAATATTTTGTGGACACCCGACCTTACGATTAGCACGTGCTGGGTTTTGCGCATCCCGTTCCACATTTAGTCTCTGTTTTCAGTTATTACATGCTCCACTCTTCTGGGAAGGTTTTCCACTTGATTTTGTGGAGATTTGTCGAGTTAGGAATGATGTGGGTGAGGTAGGAAGTCCTGGAGTCCTGCAGTCAGTGGTTTTTGTATATATATTCAATGATGGGGGCTGGCGCTACCTGTGACTGTGCCCGCAGCCTTGTGCTGCCATCTGTTGGCGTGTTACAAAACCCGACTTGAAATTGTTTGATATCACCTCATACATCTGAATTGTCTGAATCGTCTCGGCATTGTATTAAATCTGGTTGTTTTAACAAAAAGAAATTATCCTGAAAGATCTTTTTTTTTTCTTTGTCAACTACATTGAATTTCTCTGTTATAGGCAAACCTGCAATTTTGTAAATTCCCAGTTTATTCCTATTAATTTCCGTTAATTTCCATGGAAAATTACCATAATTTTGCAACCCTAGTTGAGATCAGTGCTCTATAGCTGGTGATCTTCTCCAGAGAAGCTGAGCAGATGCCCGAATGTGCTGGCTTGTCCATCTCATGATTTACTCACATACATACATTTACAAACGGTACTATTTGTTTTCCAGGAGACAGCAGCGTTCTTCTGGAGGGTTAGGAAGTGGTGGAGGTGGAGGACCTAAACCACACAATCTCCAGCAGCAGCAGCAGCAACAGCAACATCAGCCTCCAAATTCCCACAATCAGCATCAGATGACCAATCAAATGCCACAGCTTATCGCCGAACCCCTGTCAGAAGGCTTCCATGCCAAGCACGGGCATGCAGGGAGGGGCTACCAGACCAGCCTGCAGGGCCATGGGCATCACCACGGTTACAGCCAGAACCGGCGCTGGCACCAGCAGCACAGGCAGCAGCCGGCCCAGAGGAACACCAAAGAGACAGACAGCATGAAAGAGGAGGCGAATGTAGAGCGTAGCGTGACGGACAGCACCGGAGGAGACTATGGAAAGCAGGAGAAGACAGAGGGAGGGAAAGTCAGCCTGCTGCAGTCCTCTAAAGAGCGTCTGAGGAAGAGACTGAAAGACAAGGTGAACTCATTTAGGTCAGGGGTGGAGTTTTAAATCGATGCTGCTCCCCAAAGCATATCCAATTGGCTGACTGTGAAATGTTTAGGACACGTTTTGGTCACTTCACATGCCCCTTCTTTCCCTCGACAGGACGAGGTTCCCGCGGTGACGCCAGGGCCTCAGCGGAGCCGCATGGACAAGCTGCTGGAGATCCTGAACAGCATGAGGAGCAACAGCAGCAGCGTCGACGCACAGCTCACTTCGTTTATGGAGGAGGCGCAGAGTTCGGCCCAGTCGGAACAGACGCTCTGCGAGATCGTGCACACCATCTACAGCAAAGCCGTCCGCGACCGAGGCTTTGCTGCCACCGGCGCCAAACTCTGCTACAAGATGGCGCTCTTCATGGTCGAGGGAACCAAGTTTCGCTCGCTGCTCCTCAACATGTTACAGGTTTGTACTCAGCACAAAAATACGCAAAGACTACATACAAAAACCTTCAGGTCGAATGATAGTGTTTTTTCTGAAAGCTAAATCGGATGCAACACGTTAACACAAGTGTGTGTGTATATGTATATTATAGCATACATACATGCATGCATACAAGGTGGTATCAAAAAGTTTCGAGACTAGGGCTAACTATTCTGTCCACAAGCATTTCCATTTCCACATCTTCACTTCAAAAACAAATCCTGTGCGAAACTGGGCAAATCTGCCCCAGAGACCATCACTGGAAGACGACAAGAGATCAGGAAGACCTTCACCGAGCTCAACACCCAAAACTATTTGGCTACTTGTGCATGATGATTGTCGGAGAACAATCCACACAAACTCACTTCCGTACCCACTCGACTTGCCAGACTGCGCTCCTGTGGACTTCACTCTCTTCCTGACCTGACATCTGACCTTCTTTGGCGTTTCAGCAACCCGGAAAAACTATCCGGATAGATCTTTGCTGATAGTTCAAGCAATTATTTAACGGTCCCAATTAATCGGAAAAAACGATGAATTAGTCGATCTTCTGCAAAAAACTCTTTCACACACTGGAGCACTGTTAGGGATCGCAGCCCCAGACTGCAGGAACGTCCCTAACACATGCTAACGAGTGCAAGAAGAGGATAATTGTGGCACGTTTGCTACGTGCTCCTGTTAACACGTCACCCGGAGCCATGGATATTATCTCGACGTCCCTCTGAATCTGTGCCGTTTAATTAGGCGCTTTCATGCGCACGGCCAGTTAGGGGTTCAGTACAGGGTGTTCTGTGTGTGTGTCCTGATCAGCATGGACGTCTGAGACACATGGCCTTACATATCACACACACCCACACTCGTGAATCCCTGTCTCATTCTTTCCCCTTATTATCAGTCTCTTTTTCTCTTTTCTCTCTCTCTCTCTCTCTCTCTCTCTCTCTCTTACTCTCTCTTTCTCTTCATCTCCTCTCCACCACCCCTGTCCTTTTCATGCTTACTGTAAGACAGACGTCTGTCTCCAAATGGTTCCTAGATGCCATGCGGCACTAAATGTCATCCCACCTGCTGCTTAGCCAGACTTATTCTACCTTTTTCCCCCATCCTTTTTCTCCTGCTGCTTCTCTCTCTGCCTCTCTTTCTCATTGTTGATTCGTCTATCAGTCTTTCCTTTCTTCCTTTTTGTTTCTCTCTCTCTCTGTCTGTCTGTATTTCTCTCTAACTGTGTCTCAATTTTATTTAGATTTTTTTCCTTCTATCTATCCATCCCTGTCTATACCTGTTCCTGTCTTTCTTTTTGTCTGTGTGTTCTTCTTCTTTTTGGTTTTGTTTGTCTGTGATGTTCTGTCTCTCTTCGTCTTGTCTTTGCCTTTGTCTCTCTTTCTTTCAATCTCTCTCTTTTGCTCTCTCTCTTTTTCCATCTTTTTCCCCCCACTGCTTCTCTCTCTCTCTGTGTCTCTCTTACTTATTGTCTCGCTCTCTCTCTTTTTTTTTTTTTCTTCCCCATTTTGGTTTTACTGTATATCTTTTTTTTTCCATCTGTATATTTCCCTCTGCCAGTCTGTTACTGTTTGCTTTTGTCACTCCCTCTCTCTCTCTCTTTCTGACTCTGCCTGTTTCTCTCTCGCTGTCTCTCCGTTCCCGATTTTATTTTTATTTTTTACTATCTTTCTATCTCTGTCTGTAATATCTATTCCTGTCTTTCTTTTTGCTGCCGGTCTTCTTTATTGTTCTGTTTGTCTGTGAGTTTCTGTCTCTCTTTGTCTTTCTCTCTCTTTCTCTCTCTCTCAGCAGAATATTTCATCCCCTTGCATGTCATTTGAATCTGAAGCGTGACTGAAGAGTGTTGAATATGAGAACGAGGGACGTCGTCCCCGACTCCACTTTCTGTAATCGTTTATAAGAGACGACGTCAGCACAAGAATGAGTAACGACGCCGTCGCTCTCAGTCCTGAGTGTAGCAGCAGACGATATCACTCTTCTTTCTTCTCTTTATTACAAACCTCCTCACTATTTCTTCTTCTATTCTATTCCCATTGTATTTGATTCACACTGTAATAAAGCATGCAGGGCTCTGGGAAAGTCCGATTTTAAGGAAGAAATATTTAGATAAAGATTGTAGTGGGTGTGGCAGCTGTGATATAATTGGTTAAGATTGTAGTGGGTGTGGCAGCTGTGATATAATTGGTTAAGATTGTAGTGGGTGTGGCAGCTGTGATATTATTGGTTAAGATTGTAGTGGGTGTGGCAGCTGTGATAATATTGGTTAAGATTGTAGTGGGTGTGGCAGCTGTGATATTGCTTAAGATTGTAGTGGGTGTGGCAGCTGTGATATAATTGGTTAAGATTGTAGTGGGTGTGGCAGCTGATTTTTGTCTGGCTCTTTCATGGCTAACAATAATTCATGGCACTCAGGACAAAACTGAAAAACGGTAACTGCATTTTTGTAATTCAGCCATTCTGCGTCATCGTTCATCTTTGTCCCTGCTCTCGCTCTCACTTCTCCGTCTCTCGCTTGCGCTCTCATGTCGCCGTGCCAGTTCCGCACTGTGGAGTTCGGGTGCTAAATGTCTGGTGTATTTCGGAAGTGTGTGTGAGCCCTGTTTCTCACTGTAGTGTCACACCAGTACCTCCGTCTTCTCCCCAGCCAGATCGCACTTAGTGCTCTCGCTTGGAATCTCACACACACACACACACACACACACACACACACACACACACACACACACACACTCTCTCTCTCTCTCTCTCTCTCTCTCTCTCTGTTTTACCTCACCCTCTTAGTCTCTCACACTCCCACACATTTCCATTCATTCTTACACACATAAGCCCAGAATGCAGATAATTGCTCCAGTCAGTGTGTGTGCTTGAGCAGAGTCTGTATACACACACACACACACACACATACACACACACACTCCATCCTGATTGCTATAATTCGAGGCCATGACACAATAAGAAAGTGGTGTCTTGAAGCATGGGACACTCCCTGTGAGCTTCTGAGAACAACCTGTGAAGAGTTTAGGAGACATTACACTGCAGGCCATCATACAGAAGCTTGCAAACATCAAACTTACTTCATGTTCATCTCTCTCTTTCTCTCTCTCTCTGCAGAGGGACTTTTCCCGGCGTGAGGAGTTGCGGCAGACAGACGTAGAGAGCTGGCTGGGCTTCATCACGTTCCTGTGTGAGGTGTTCAGCACCATGAGGAGCAGCACAGGAGAGCCGTTCCGAGTGCTCGTGTGTCCCATTTACACCTGCTTACGAGAGGTGCGCTTACTTTTGCTACTAACCAGGAAGTTGCAGCTCGACCGCTGAATCGGATTTAGCTTTAATGTAAAGGTTTTGCTCGTTGTGTTTGTTGGAAAATCGCGACCAAACTGAAGAGTTTTAATCTATAAATATACAACAAATATTGAAATCTAGAAAGCACAAAAGTATTAATAGTGATAACAGTTAAAACGTTTATTTGAGATTTTTTTCTGTATAATTTTTTTTTCTTTTCTTTTCTTGACTGAAAGGGAAATATTAGATATTAGATAGTTGGTTAACATTAGAGTGGGTGTGGCATCTGATTTGATTGGACAATGGTATCAGTCAGTCCAGAACAAGGTGGTGGTGGGGGGGGTGGGCGGGGTGTCAATAAGTTGGGTGGTTGGGGGCTTCACCCCATTAACACCAGCAGAGCCCTGAAGGATTTATTAAAGTGCAAATGGGTACGGTGGAATGAAGAGCTGTAAAATATAATCCCACGGCCCCCTATATGATTTCGCTCACACACACACACACACACACACACACACACACACACACACACACACACACACACACACACACAAAGAGAGCAACTGGATGCAGAAGGCGTCAAGCTGAGAAATCATTATAAACATCTCTTGCGAGATTCTTCAACTCAATAAAATGCCCAGTGCAGAGCTGGTTTTTTTTTTCTTTTTTTCCACCGAGTGTGTGCAGCTTGCTTAAAATAAACCCGTTTTATAATGGGAAAGGAAAAGCTTCCCGTGCCAGTTTAGTTGTGGGTTTTTTAACGCCGCGAGAGCACCCAAACTTTCCCAGAGTGTTCCCGAGGCCGAATAAACACAATTGAGTGTTTTATTTCCTCCTAGAACACCTCAGATTGAATGATTTTATTGATTAAATACGTTTATTTATTCATTTAGTCGTACATTTTTGGTGATTGAGGTCCGCTAAACATATAAAGCAGCTAACGGTGCGATGCGATTCGATTCACCCCCCTGTTATGATGCAGTGCAAAATCGATTCAAAACAATACGATTCAGTGGAAATATGCGATGCTGTGCAATTCAGTATGGTACAGATTTTATTTCTTTGATTCAAACACAATGCAAATTCTCCATTTACTTCACAAACAAAGGCCTTTGTGGTGCTCAGAGAAAAAATATGTACCGTTCTTTTCCTGTTCTGTCTCCAGTAAGACGCAGCTCTACCTCTGCCATGTTAATCTGTATTCTTTGTGACTCTCTGGACACGCCTCGGTCTCCGTAGTGTTGTGATGCGTCGTGTTCATGTTACAGCAGATATTAAATAATAGTTATTAAAGAATTGAACATCTACTAATAATCCTGTATAAATAAATCGTGGTTTTTTTTAACTAATGCAAAAATGTAAAAAAAAAAAAACAATGGATGCACACTTTTTTTATGCATCACATCATTAACTTTTATACCGATGCAACAGGATTTATGATGGATATCAGTCCAGATACTGATCCTGCAGAACTCGGACCTACGCCTCGATTCATCGTCTTGTCGTATGGTGAAGTCGGTTCCAATGAGCCAGAATTGCATGGTGTTGAAGTATGGAATGGTTGCCATGTTGGCTCTTTTCACATTTGGACTTTACAGAATTTTCTTTACTTTTGTCACTTTTTGCATTTTGGAACTAATGATGCTGTGTGTGTGTGTGTGTGTGTGTGTGTGTGTGTGTGTGTGTGTGTGTGTGTGTGTGTGTGTGTGAGAGAGTAAACAGAGAGAGAAAGAAAGTAAAAAAGAGATTACATGGTGTTTACATGACACCTTGTCTGGCAGCCAGGTGCAAAAAGTGTGTGTGTGTGTGTGTGTAGGTGAGTGTGTAGGAGTGTGTAGGAGTATGTACACACTCTGAAAGAACCTCTCTCAAACTGAGATTAGAGTTTGGCTCTGAACTGTACAAGGCTGTTCTAACAAAATCTGTGTGTGTGTGTGTGTGTGTGTGTGTGTGTGTGTGTGTGTGTGTGTGTGTGTGTGTGTGTGTGTGTGTGCACGCCTTTGTGTTTGTATATGATAGAGATATTACATGGTGTCTACATGGTGTCTTGTCTAGCAGCCAGGTAGTGTGTGTGTGTGTGTGTGTGTGTGTGTGTGTGTGTGTGTGTGTGTGTTTATGCACGTGCACTGGCACTTGTGAGTGGCAGAACAGGTTTGTTAATTGCAGATGTGTGTGTGTGTGTGTGTGTGTGTGCGTGTGTGTGTGAGAGAGAGCTTCTGATCTGTAGCTACATGACAGGTGATTCTAGAAAAGGCGTGGGCGTGGAAGCGTCGCCTACAGGAACGAAGCAGTCGATAAAAACGCTTTTTGACGGTTTATATAAGACGACTGGGTTTTGCTTTTTTTTTTTTTATCCTGCGCCACCCACGACAGATAATTAGACCTAAAAAAAACCCACGAGCAAAGAATCTGTACAATACAATTATCCTGTGATGCACTCTGAAGAAAACAAAGTACATGTTGCGGAATTTATTTTCACACACAAGTCACGTTTTAATTTCCCCGCACTTCGATTTCTCCAGCCTCTATTATTGGCATTTTGTGTGTGTATGTATGTGTGTATGTATGTGTGTATGTATGTGTGTGTGTATGTGTGTGTATGTGTGTATGTGTGTATGTATGTGTGTGTGTATGTGTGTGTATGTGTGTATGTGTGTGTGTGTGTGTGTGTGTGTGTGTGTGTGTGTGTGTGTGTGTGTGTGTGTGTGTGTGTGTGTAAATCGAACTACAGACTTATTTACTTTGTAATTGTCACCATTTTGCTGCCTATATTTTATGGCCAGACATTTTGCAGACGAGTAAAATTCGAGACTGATGGTGTATATATTTTGACCACGTCTGCGATTTCATCATGAACATCAAGTTAGAACAAAGAGCAAACGTGAAAAACCCACGTGAAACTGGGCCGAAGGCGTTTGACATAAAGTAAAGCGGCGATGCTGCAACGAGGTGTTCCGTGATTCGAGATCTAAAGAACATCACTGGAAGACGACAGGAGATCAGGAAGCCCTTCGACGAGCTCGACCCCCCGAAACCTTTCAGCAACTCGTGCATGATCGTCGGAGAACAGTTCACATGATCTCACTTCCGCACCCTCCATACTCGCCAGATTTGGCTCCTGCGGCCTGCGCCGTCTTCCCGAAGAGACGGAGGGAATCTCAGAAGGCGTTTGACAGGCTTAGAAAAGAAAACTTTCAGGAGACATTCCAGAATTGGCAGGAACGCTGGGAATGCTATTTTGGGACTATTTTGAAGGTGATGGTGTGGAAGCGTAGATAAATAAAGTAGTTTCTAGCAAAAAGAGCGAGTCTCGAAACGATTTAATACCACCTTGTGTGTATATATAATGTGTGTGTGTTAGCGTCGCTCAGGAACATGGAATTCGGTATGTAACAAGCAGGAAGTCTGCCTGCCTTTCATGTTCCAGGAGTGCTGGATTTCGTATTTCGCCAAAAGCGTCGCATGAAGCCGTGTGTCCGCGTAACCCGAGCCGGCTAGCACGGCCCCACACTCGCGGGACGTCATTATGGGATGTCTCTAGGCCGACATAAAGCAGCTGTCTCCTCGAAGACCGGAGGTGAGAGACCACTTAAGTCACTGCAAAGACCACCAGACCTGCAGATCAAGCCTCCACTCCTGGGCCCTTGAACGAGGCCCTTGCAGTCACGTAAACTGCAAACATATGCTTCAGCTATTGTAGGATTTAACCCTTTGTTGATATTATAATTATTAATATACATGTCCTATAAACTCTTTAGACAAAAGTATTGGGACGCCTGACTTTTCCAGCCTGATGTGTTTCTGACTTTTCCAGCCTGATGTGTTTTTTTTTTTCAGAGGCACCCAATTGTATCTAAATGTCTTTTGGATGCAGAAACAGGAAATATTCCTTATGCTGGAACCAGGAGACCCAAACCAGTCATGTCAGTCCAGCTCCATGAAGATCTACATAGTCTACATGGCTTGGAGTTGAAGATCTTCTGCTATACAGGGAGGGTGGAAAGTAACTAGGCATTAAAAAGTCTATATTTCTAATACAAATGTATTGAAACAAATTGTTCTTTATTACATGGGAAAATCTTATAGGGAATCAATCAGATTCCTCGAAACGGCCAGGGTTGGAATGTCTTCTGTTTGGGATATTTCTGAGAACCTCCTGAATCCGTTCCTAATATTTGTTTTTGTACGTGTGATCGTGAAACAGAGGCTGAAAGCCACTACATCCTTAGCACTGGCTAGCGTCATGCTAATTACACTCCACTCGTAGGAGCGGTTCTTTGTGGGTAGAAGCGTAGCACTTTACTTACACTTTACTTCACTTTACAACCTACATGCCGCGCTCTTAGAGAAGTTTAACCTCAAAACATGTAGCCACATCGAGGGAGTGCAGATACACACACACACACACACACACACACACACACACACACGCACCAATGCAGTAAAAGCAAGCAGACCAAGATGCTCATGTTTCCGAGTCAGATCGAGGCGTGAGCCGGGTTCGAGCCCGGCTTTTTAACGAGCCGCCTCTGCCGTCAGACGTTTGTGCGAGACGCTGTCCAGACCTCAGCGTCTCTGCTTTGATCGCCGGAGAGCGCCAGTCTGCAGCAGGCCCTCCCCTTCCCCCCACAAAGAGCTGAGTATGTGTGTGTGTGTGTGTGTGTGTGTGTGTGTGTGTGTGTGTATATATATATATATATATATACACACACACACACAAAAACAGACTAATTTGTTGTGTTTTTGTTTTTTAGTTTGATGCTTATGCCGGTTGTCTGCTTCCAAATTTTGTTGTCTGACCAGGTTTGAGTTTTACAGGTGTGATGCTTATCATTAGGTCTTAGTAATTGTGTGTGTGTGTGTGTGTGTGTGTGTGTGTGTGTGTGTGTGTGTGTGTGAGAGAAGCGAGGTGGGAACACTCCACACACAACAGCTTGTACAAACTTAGCAATCATTCGTTTCCCTTTCGATGGCGAGAGGAATCTTAAATCAGCTCCTCACACTCCTCTGAAAAACAGTTGCACGATGCTCTTGTCCTTCAAGAGAAGCGAGTTCAGTAATTCTTAAACAGCTCGCTGTAATGAAAAATGTATATAGGGTCGATGCAACCTTGAAATAATGTTAATATACATCATCTCCTACATATGAAAGCAGAGATATATAAGCACAGCCGTTCTCCACTTCTCTCTCTCCACCTCTCCCCCTCTCTCTCTCTCTCTCTCTCTCTCTCTCTCTCTCTCTTTCTTTCTTTCTCTCTCTCTGCATATAAGCGGGGAAAGAGTGACCGTGGCATGAGAGCGGTTGGCGTATTGCCAATTTTTCCGCCGTCAATTTTTCTCTGATCGCGAGGATGTAGGTTTGATTCGCCGGCACGGTGTGCAGGTGATGGCGGGCCGAGTGTAGAGGAGTGTGTGTTAGAGATGTAGTGAGGCATCAGAGTATTGTCTCTGCATCCCGTTTGAATAGTGCAATTGTTTTTTTGTTTTTTTTTAATAATCGTGATAAAGTGACCAAACTGATACAAGAAGGAATTGTTTTTAATAATGAGTGTATTCTGGTTCCTCCCTTCAAAAGAAAGTCATGACCCTCTTTTTTATCAGTGATGAGGCGATAGTTAGACTCTCTGTACGGGCGGCCCGTCTCCCCTCGACTGTAGGTCCTCACTGGTTAAGCGCTTGGTGTCTTTTAGGAGAACTACTGCTGCTCCAGGGCCCAGGAATCCCGAGCCCCAAACCCAGACTGCAGCCCAGAGGTCCACTAGTAGCTGGAGAAGCTGTGTGAAACTGATAGTCATGGTGGATTCTGGAACAGTGCTAGAGCAGTCGTTTCATGAGGTCAAACATTTTAGGTTTGAACTTGAACGGAGCAAGGGAACACGGAAAAAGAGCAAAACTATATGAGCTCATCAAGCTTTTAAAAGTGAATGTATCTTATGAGAACAAGGTTTTTCTTTTTCTCTGTGTGTACGCTCCCACCAGTGCGGTGGAGAGAATTCAGGTGTTTTTTTTTTTTTTTACGCAAAACTCAATAACGTTATTTTAAACTGCAGCACTGCAGAGTTTTTAATTTTGGAAGTTGATTTTAATTGGACACGAACCGTGTAGAACCTTATCTAGCTTCCTGTAAGCGCCTGTGGGAGTTGGTGGAGGCTCACGATCTCGGTGACATATGGAGGAATTTAAATAAGAAACAGAGATGGTACACGTGGGCCCACTGCATAGACGACACGCTCTCCCTGGCGAGATTAGATCGCGTTTATGGTTTTAAGCATCAACTGACTTTTTGTGTCTTTTTTTTTTTTTTTCTTTCTCTCCAGTAGGCATCTCAGACCGCTGCATTGGTCCAGTGCACCATCAGTAAAAAGAACATAAAACCTGAGAGCACCTACTGGCATTTTAACACCACACTTTTAGAAGATGCTCATTTTAGAAAGTCTTTTATTCATTAATGGAATTGTTTTAATTCTTTAAACTCCATAGAGCAGTGGTGGGATTCAGTACACTCTGAATGTCACAAGAGACATTACCAGATCTCTGAAAGCTGTGGAGGATAAGACATTGGAACTCCATCGTTTGGAGGCCACGGGAAATCGAGGGCATATTGAAACCCTTAAAAGTAAAAAAAAATTAAAATAAAGCAAAAATAAATGACCTGGTGGACACTACAGTAGGGGGCACTGGTCTGCTCATGCTTTAAAAGCGACATGGATGCTCTTTCCAAGTTCTTCTTCAGTTTAGAACAAAAAAAAATAGACAGAAAAGGTTCATGGATGCTGTGCGAACAGAATCAGGGCATCTCATGCCTTCTGAAATTCACCAGCAGTCAGTCAGCGTCTATTCGAAGCTGTATTGCAGCAAAAGGTCAGAGGTGGAGGTAGTGGGGAAGAGCTTCCTCAATTACCTGCCCAAGCTCTGAGTCAGTGGCCAGAGAGATGGACAGGGAGCTGACACTAGCTGAGCTTCGTGAAAGGACAGTGTGAAGGGTGGTCAGCTCCCGTCGAGCTGCAGGAGAGCCGTCGTGACCCTGCTGCTTTTAATATTTCACACGCTAATGCTTCACTTCACCTGTCAGCGTACGCAGACGACCCGGCTGTAATGGTGGAATTTATGTTTAAAAAGACTTTTTTTTTTTCTTTTTATTGCAAAAGTTAACTGGGGAAAAAGTGAAGCAGTTTTAGTTGGGAGGTGGGGAGCACACACTCCCAGGAGGTCTGGCGTGGAAAAGAGGTGGGTTTTAAAAACTTGGGTGTTGACCTGTGGAGAAACGAATTTCATGAAGGGCAGCCTGAGCAGGTGTAAGCAGCTGGTTCCAAAGATGTCCTACAGGGGGCAAACTCTGGTGATCAACAACCTGACAGCGTCGGCTCTCTGGCACAAGCTGGCATGCATGTATCCACCACCAAACCTGCTAGCAAACATCCAGTTTGTTGACTTCCTTCTGGGATGCTCTGCACTGGATTCCGCAGAGTATCCTTCATCAGACCAGGGAGGAAGGGGGAAAGGGCTGGGTCATCTCGCCAGCAGAGCTGCAGCCCTTCGCCTCCAGTTCGTTTAGAGACTCTTAACCCAGCGCAGGAACCTGGTATAGAGAACAGCAGCCAGTGAACTTTTGCACGTGGTGGGAGGGCTGGGGGCTGGACAGAACTTTGCTTTTGATGGACACACACTGTATGTTGCTGGATTTATCAGTTTTTTCCCGAACTGGACGAGTGTGGATTTTCTCTCTAAAGTGTTCATCAGGTCACGTTTATCGCTTTGCTCATTGTTCGTCTTCTCACAGTTGGTTGTTTGTGTTTCAGTTGCTGGAGTCGGCGGAGGTGAAGGAAGACGCCGTGCTCTGCTGCTCCATGGAGGTGAGCGAGTAAAAAAAAAAAAAATTCAAAATAATAAAAAGTGAATCAATATCCGAGTACAGGGGAACCAAACACACGTGAAATTCATAACAGGAAGAAGAGCAAGCTGAGGAATAAAGAGCGGAGGAGATAGAATAAGAGAGAATGAGAGGATGAAAAAAATGAGAGAAGGGAGACATAATGAGAGAGAGAACACGAGAGAAAGATATAGATAGAGAATGAGAGCAAGAGAAAGAGAAAGAATTAGAAAGTGTGTGTAAGACATTGTGTGAGAGAAAGAGAGAGAGAGAGAGAGAGAGAATAAGAAGTTGAGAATGAGAAATGGGGGGGGAGAGAGTGAGAATGAGAATTTGAGAAAGAGAGAGCGAGTGAGAAGTTGAGTAATGGAGTAAGAGAGAGTGAGGGAGATGGAAAGAGAGAGTAATAGAGCGATGGAGAGGGAATGAGCAGTTGAGAGAGTGAGAGAGAGTAAGACGTTGAGAGACAGTGAGAGAGATGGCGAGAAAGTAAAAACGTTGAGAAAGAGAGAGTGAGAGAAATGGAGAGCAAGAATAAGAATTTGAGAAAGATAGTGAGGGATGAAGAGAGTGAGAATTTGAGAAATGGAGTGAGAGAGAGAGTGAGAAGTTGAGTAAGAGAGAATGGGGGTGATGGAGAGAGAGAGTACGATGTTAAAAGGGAGAGTGAGAGAGAGAGAAGAAGAGAGAATGAGAAGTTGATAAAGAGAGATGGAGAGAGAGAGAAGATGAGAAAGAGAGTGAGAGAGAGTGAGAAGTTAAGAAAGAGAAATAGAGAATGTACAGAGCATTAGATGATGAGCTCAGTGCTGGAATAAAAGTGTGTATGAAGGATTGATGAGGGTCGGGACTGCAGGCTCCATCGTCCACTCAGTGCATGTTCCTCGGCGGCTCCTGAGTCCGGACCGCTGCACTTGGAGCTTCCCGTAATCTTCAGCAGACTCCAGAATTACACCTCATTACCTCTGGGTGTATAATCAGGTCTGTGTGAGGAGGGAAAGCGCAGGTCTCGGGGCTCAGTAATCAGGCGTACGTGTCTGCGCTTAGCTGCGTTATAACCCTGCGGAACCTCAGTAATTACCCCGCAATGAGGTGACGTCTCGCAGAGAAAATAAACACCTCCTCATTCAGAGCACCAAACCCCAGGCTCAACACCGAAGCGTCTAATTTAACCGTCTGTTCGTAAGTACGTGAGAGTAATGACAAGCCCACGATGTGCAGTGTTTGTTTGGAAAAAAGAAAGAAATTATAATTTTTTTAATCTTTTTTTTTTTCTCTTCATTTTCCCTCAAACGCATTCAGAAGCTTTGAGTAGTATTAACTATACCCTGTAACTATGGCAACCACACAGTAGGGTCAGAAGTATTTGGACACTTGACTTTTACACCCAGATGTGGTTCTTACAAATAATAAATATATAAATACATTTTTACTTATACTCTTATTGGAGGGTGAAAACCATTTTACTAAAGCAAGAAACCCAGTTAAGACCCCAAACCTCTACACTACAACCACAACTTCTGATAGTGTTTAGGACAGCAGAGACGACTTTACTGGCCCTGACCGCTACCACTGATATATATGTAATACACACACACACACACACACACACACACACACACACACACACACACTCTAATATACGGGCTGCTGCACACACTGATGCAAACTCAAAAGAAGACAGTAAGTATGAGCCATTAGTGTGTGTGTGTGTGTGTGTGTGTGTGTGTGTGTGTGTGGCTCCAGACAGAGGAGCGTCTTCACATCCCTCCTTCTCACAGGAGAAAAAAAGCCAGTAAACTGGATCAGAAGGAGACAGACAGTCTGGCTAACGGAAGGCTGGAGCTCCTCTCTCTCTCTCTCTCTCTCTCTCCCTCTCTGTCTCTCTCTCCCCCTCTCACATCTCTCACTTGTAGACCAACATCTGCTGCTCTCTGTCTTTCTTTTCGACAGACGTCTGTTACTGACGGTCGCGTTCTTTTCCTCCTGTGGTGCTGACATCTGACCTTTGTTCATCCAGCTTCTCTCTCTCTCTCTCTCTCTCTCTCTCTCTCTCTTTCTCTCTCTCTCCCTCCCTCCCTCCCTCCCTTAATCCTCCTCCCCCAGTTGATCTCTCGGAGCCCCAGCTCTCGCTCTTATTCGTCATACAGGCACAACCTTTCACCTTTCACCCCATCCTTTTGCTTTCTGTTCATCATGAGCCCCCACTTCTTTTTTCTTTATATCTCTCCTTCTTTCACTCCATCACATGCTCAGTCTTTTTTTTTATTTATGAATTTTCTCTTTTTTATCTCACTTTTTTTTATATATATATTTTTCCATCCTTCTTTCTTTCTTTCTTTCTTTCTTTCTTTCTTTATGTATTTATTCATTCTTTTTCTTTTTTTTCTTAATTTCGTTTTTTAATTTGTTCATCTTTCCTTTTCTTTTCCTCATTATATTTTTTTCTTTCCCTTTCTGCTCTCCTTTCCTGCGATATTGATTTAAACAAATAAACACCACAAAATGTTTTCAATTCTACATCAGATTCTGTTTTTCTGCTCTAAAGCTTCCTCTCCTCTCTCTCTCTCTCCTCCTCTCTCTGTATTATTTTATCACTCTTCTGCTGTACTTTATGTCTTTGTCTTCTCGTGGTTGGGCCTAATGGCACTCTCTCCCCCCCCGGTGTGTGTGTGTGTGTGTGTGTCTGTGTGTGTGTGTGTATCAGCTGCAGAGCGCCGGGCGTTTGTTGGAGGAGCAGTTGCCGGAGATGATGATGGAGCTGTTGGCTGCAGTGAGGGATAAGATGCTGAGTCCCTCCGAGTCTCCGCTCACACGCTCACTGCTCATGGAGGTCATCGAGCTTCACGCTCATCAGTGGAGCCCCCTGGAGGCCCTCACCACGCAGTACTACAACAGAACCATCCAGAAGCTCACTGCATGACCTCCACACACACACACACATATATATATACACACACACACACAATGATTGAGCCCTCGGGAGGCCCTAATCACTCAGTACTACAAGAGACAAAATGACCATGTGATAAAACTAACACTCGTTTATGTGTAAAGACAAGGCCTGCTGCTCGGATGGACGGATGGATGGAGAGATGAATGAGAGGATGGATGGGTGAATTAGAGGATGGATGAACAGACAGATGAATGACATTGGGTAAATTAGTGGATGGATGGATGGATGGATGGATAAGTGAATAGGAGTATAAATGGATAGAAAGACAGACGGATGGATGAGTGTGAGGATACTGGGCGGACGGACGGACGGATGGTTGGTTGGTTGGACGAATGAATTTGACGATGGATGGATTAATGTATAATTCAAAGGATGGATGAACAAAGTGGGTGTGTGGTATGGATGGATGGATGGATGGATGGATGAATGTATGGATGGATACTAAACAGGAGATTGTAATTTTATGGGGTATAGGGATGAATAAGTGGATGGTTGTATAGATGGATGGATGGATTGATAGATGGATTGATAGATAGATGGATGTGTAACCAGGTGGATGAAGGTGGTTAGTGCAGATAAATGGAGCTCGCGTTCCGGGGGGGTTGAAGGTTAAAGGTTAACGCTATGCAGATTTGAGTGAATGTGTTTGAGCTCGTTGTTACGCAGCCGCATGTTAATGATCTGCTTTCAGACATGAAGCCAGACTGCTGTTACATTAGTAAACATGCCACATGCATAAACATGAGAAGTCACACACACGGATATGTACATGAAACGTGTGTGTGTGTGTGTGTGTGTGTGTGTGTGTGTGTGTGTGTGTGTGTGTGTGTGTATCAACCAAAGAGCCGATGAGAGAGAGAGCTAGCAAAGAGAGATTTGACATTAACACACAAGGGGGTAGCAGTGCGCTCCTTTATTTTTATTTTATTTTATCTTGTGCTCGTGTGCCAACCATCCAGTCCTCCTTTCTGTCCTTATCCCTCTCTCCATCCCCCTCTCCAGACGTGTGTTTGTGTCATTGTTTGGCGAATCATTTCCCTGGAGCACGCTGCCGCCCATCAGCGCTGTCTAGCCGAGGTCAAGCAGACAGACTGCAGAGGGCTTAGCCTGCTTTTGTCTTGCTAACACACACACACACACACACACACACACACACACACACATGCCACAGCCTGACTCTGGATGGCAGATGGCCACTGGAGACTATAAGGCCAGACACACAGCCCTCGTCCTCTTGTCCAGCTCAATGAGAGCGTCCGTGTGCGTGCGTGCGCGCGAGTGTGTGTGTGTGCGTGAGTGTGTGTGAGTGTTGAGGTTTTAGATAAAAGCATCAGGCACGCTTTCAGGCGGCCTCTTTGTTGTCGCGTGTCCTTTTTAATTTCCTCGTCAGGTTTTCCGCGTGCCACTCGGCCTCTGTTTCCTCCGGGTATTAAACTCCCTGTAACGTTATTGTAATGTATTATATGTTATTGATTTTTTTTTTAAGCAGTAAATACAGTATACGTGGCAGGACATGAGGCAGGACATGTTTTAGGGCTAGACCAATTGCACAGGCTCGAAATATTTTGCACAGAGCAAACTAAACCGATGGACTGACGAGTGCTTCGGTGAAAACAAGTAGATTTTGCTGGTTTGGGAAAAAACGACTGGTTTTGCAGGATGAGGTTTGAGGGTGAGGTGTTTCCCAGCCAATACGAAACACTCTGTTATTCAGTTCTTTATTAATTGGATCTGATGAGGGCAAAACCCTGCCAGAGGTCGTCTTATTGTCTGGCGAAGGAATACAGCAGCAAAAAGGGGAGTGATTTGGTGGGAAAAACTGAACGATGAACGCACACATCATTGGAGTTTCTCTGCTAAAATGACCTGATGTTATGTTGCTGCAATGTTTTATTAAACCACTGCAATTTGACTGCCATTCTTCTTTCAAGTCGTTTTTATCCATTTATTGTTGTAAAAGTTCTTGTTCTCGCATACGGCGCGTGCAAAAGTGTGGAAACACCTCAGGGATGGTTTTCGAGACGCATGCATGTTCTTTTTGTTTTTATGCAACAAACTAAAAGTCAAAAACCGCACAAGAATCAGACAGTGAAGTTCTGTGGAGTCCAAATTGGACACTTGTGCAGGACTGAAAACAGGAGAGATGATGTGATCAGATTCACTCACCCCCACACTCAAACATGGAGGTGGAAGTTTTGGGGTTGTTTTGGGGCAGAGAAGGTTGGAGACTTATGACTGGTGAAAGAAACCAACATGGCAACCATTCCATACTTCACCACCGTGCAATTCCACCTGGACTGTGGCTCATTGGAACTGAATTATTAAGTAAGCATTATTCAGCGAGCAAGCAGTCGTCTGGAGTGTATCTATCTGGTGTGGCCTTCCCCAGTCACGGCACCTGAATCCAGCAGTCGTCTGGAGTGTATCTATCTGGAGTGTCCTTCCCCAGTCACGCCATATGAATCCTATTGAACTGCTCGGTGACGAACACTCCGGATGCCGAGTCTGTGTAAAGCTGTTCTTCACGCTAAGGGAGGAGTTTTCACTGAAAATAAAGTAGCATTGGGTCAAAGTAAATCTTCATACCATTACAATGTACAGAGTTTGTTGCATAGAAACTGAATGTGTCCCTGAAAAACTCTCAAAATGTGTTTCCAAAATTCACAGGCACCATATTTTATAGGGGCTATAAATTCCATTTAAATTCTTATTATTTGTAGAATTTTTTAATTGAAATTTAAATTAAAAAAATTGCGGCACTAAAGACTCCTTCCCCAAAAAAAATTAAAGCACAAGTAAACAGTTAAAAAAATTCAACAACGAGCTATTATTAATCGTGCACGTTGAGTTTTTCTCACCAAATTACTCTCTCCTTTTTTTTTTTTTTTTTTTTTTTTTTAAAAAAAAAAAAAAAAAAAGAATTAAAAAAAAAAAAAACGAATTTGATTGGACGTTTTGGTTCCCTCTCGTTGCCCTGCAGTGCAGCTTCCTAAATAGATGTATGAGGAGGAAACTATATAAATAGAAGCATGGCTTTTAAAATTTGACTTAAAATTAAAACATTGTCGTGTTTGGACATTTTGCAGTGGATCTTTTACTCAAATGTGTATTAAAAAAAAAAAAAAAAAAAACGATTTGCGGCTGATTGGATTTATTTTGCAGACGATGAATGAGATGTTTTAACAGTATATTATAGATGATTATAATCGTCCGTTACGCTGGGCTTCACTGAAAAAAAAAAAAAAAAGAAGAAGAAAAAAAACGTGTTTTGGATTAACGCGAGCAGTCGTGTGTTTGTTAACAGCCTGCATGTAGTCATATATACAGCGAATACGAATCCTACAGCAAATGAAGAGAAGAAGTGGAAACGTTTCAGAACCAGAGTCGAGTCGTTTGTAGCCTTCAGCTACTTTTAGTTTTAATTTTTTATTTTTGTGAAACTTGTGAAAAACACCTTCACTTGTACATTTTTACACACACACACACACACATATATATATATTAGTATGTGTACATGTATATATACACACACAACCGGCAGGTTTGTGTTCATATAATTTAATTTTCTTTTGTCTTGCATCAAGAATTGGACGCTTTTGTGGAACTTGTGAAAAACACCTTCACTTGTACATTTTTACACACACACACACACACATATATATATATTAGTATGTGTACATGTATATATACACACACAACCGGCAGGTTTGTGTTCATATAATTTAATTTTCTTTTGTCTTGCATCAAGAATTGGACGCTCGAAGACGTGAGTGTTTGTGGAAGAGGGAAAAAAAGCAGGTGAAACTTCACGTCCTCGTGTTCATACGGGATTTATTAGATTTTTTTTTATTGTATTATTTTAGGATTTTATTTAATTCCCATCTACATTCGCTTCTCTCTGATCTCCCAGTCAAGAGGAACACATTTTACACACACACACACACACACACACACTCAAGCATACACTGCAGGACTCCTGCAACCTTTGACCTCATCGGTTAGCGAAAGCGTTGAATGTAGATTAGCCCTATTTGCATTTGATTGAGGTTCTGATGGAGATGTCGCTCTGAAAATCACCTTTCGATTTACTCACCAAAGCATTAAGAATCTTTTTTTTTTTTTCTTTTTTTTTCTTTTTTTTTTTTATTTATGGAGATTTCTTTTCTGGTTTTGTTTCTGCAGTTGAAAATAAACTGGGATGAGAAGTGAAACCAGGACTCATGTGTTTTGTTCTCTTTTGACTTCTTCATCATCATCATCATCATCATCATCATCATCTCCACTGTCGGCAGTGAAGAGCGTCAAAGCGACATTTAGGCAACTCGAACAGCTTTTTTTTTTTTTTTTTTCTTCTTTTTTTTTTTTTAAATCCCCAAAAATGTATTGGTCCTTTCATTTCCTTTCATTCCATTTTATGTCGTTTTCCTCCCTACTTTCCTCTTATTTCTTTTCATGTTCCCTTCATTTTTCTTTCATTTCCTTTCCTTTCAGATAATTTTTCTTTCGTTTTCTTCTCCTCTATACTTTTATTTCATTTTATTTCATTTCCTCCCTACTTCCCTTTCCATTCCTCTCATTTTTCCCCTCATTTTAATTTCTTTTTCATTTTATTTTATTCGATTTTTCTTTGCTTTTCTTTCCCCCTTACTTTTGTCTTTTACTTTTATTTCATTTTATTTTACTCTTTAATTTCCTTTCTTTTTATTTTTTTCTTCTTTTTTCGGGTGCTTCCATTAGGGCTCACCACAGCAGATCTTCCGTCTCCAAACCCCCCTGTCCTCTACATCTGCCTCTTTCAAACCAACTACCTGCATGTCTTCCCTCACCACATCCATAAACCTCCTCCTTGGTCTTCCTCTTTTCCTCCTTCCTGGTGGCTCCATCCTCAGCATTCTCCTACTGATATACCCCATGTCCCTCCTCTGCACATGTCCAAACCATCTCAATCTCACATCCCTCACCTTGTCTCCAAAACGTCCAACATGCGCTGTCCCTCTAATAAACTCATTTCCAATCCTGTTCATCGTCGTCACTCCCAACGAAAATCTCAACATCTTCAGCTCTGCTACCTCCAGCTCCACCTCCTGTCTTTTACTCAAAGCCACTGTATCTAATCCATACAACATCTCAGGTCTCACCACAGTCCTATAAACTTTCCCTTTCACTCTCACAGATACTCTTCTATCACAAATCAGTCCTGCTATCACTCTTCTCCACCCTGCCTGCACTCTTTTCTTCACTTCTCTAACACACTCTCCGTTACTTTGCACTGTTGACCCCAGGTACCTGAACTCCTCCACCTTCTCCACCTCTTCTCCCTGCAACCACACCCCTCCACTGCCCTCCCTCTCATTCACACACATGTACTCTGTTTTACTCCTACTGACTTTCATTCCCCTTTTCTCCAGCGCACATCTCCACCTCTCCAGGCTCTTCTCAACCTGCTTACTACTCTCACCAAACTCTTCCATCAACTCCGTCATCTTTCTAACACTTGTGCGCTCTCTCTCTCTCTCTCTCTCTCTCTCTCTCTCTCTCTCTTCTGCCTTACAACTTACTCTCTATTATCTGCCTATAACAAAAGCTACAGCTGCCCCTCAGCCAGGAGCCACACAGACCAGCAGGAGACACACTCCAGCTGCCACTTTTCTATTCTACACACACACACACACACACACACACACACACAGCAGCTGGCCACTTGAAATCCCATGTAGTTCAGACACAGCTGTATAGGTGACAGGAAAGCAGAGGCCACCTACCTGTGTGTGTGTGTGTGTGTGTGTGTGTGTGTGTGTGTGTGGCTGAACAGCAGGTGCAGCTTTTCCTGACTGTGTGACAGTTACACTCCAATGAATGTGACTAGTTTGGGGAACATCATACTGTATGTGTGTGTGTGTGTGTGTGTGTGTGTGTGTGTGTGTGTGTGTGTGTGTGTATTCCCCATAGGAACTCGAGAGCCGTTACTGCACTTCCTGCCCCTGCCTGTGAGGAAGTGATGTCATGACCCGCGCACTTCCTGAATGAACTGTTTAATGATGGAGGGCTGCATCATAACGCCGCTGCACTCTTTCAATTCGTGCCTATTAGAACTTTCATCATTCTTTTGATGTACCCCGTCATGTCCATCCCTCAGGGGTCCATCCCTCAGGGGTCCATCCCTCTCTGTCTCCATTATTCTCCTCAGTTCACCCCTAGGGCTTCAGTGATGTTCTACTTGAATCAATCCACCTCTTTATACCATCGTTACGATGCCACGTCTATAGAATGAGAATGAATGTCTTCACTAAAGCAACAAAAACCAATGAACACAAGACTTTATGTAGATGCTGTTTAGACATTATGTAGATGTCATATAGACTTTATGTACATGCTATTTAGACATGTAGACTTTATGTAGTATTTATGTAGGCTTTATGTATATGCAATGTAGATATTCAGTAGAACTTATGTAGGCATTATGCAGTGTGAGTGTGTGAGTGTGAGAGTAAGTGAGGTCTAACAAGTGCTACACAAAACATAAGAGGAAGGAGAGGCAGGTTTTATAACTGAGAAACTGTCGAGAAAGGGAATAGATCCCATTATTACTTAAATCTGAATATCACGATGTATAAGTATGTGTGTGTGTGTGTGTGTGTGTGTGTGTGTGCGCGTGTATGTGTTACTCAGCTTGTTTTATTGGCTAGGTTTTTTAAGCAACATGCTATAAGCTAACTGCTATCAGTTGAAAATCAAAATTAGTAAAAAAGATTATAAATAGTTTTGCAGCTAATCTGGTAGCACATTATTCCAAATAAATCTGTAATCTGAGTTTCTGATGTTAAAGTAACATAAACAAGCAGCACAACCTTCTGTAGCATAGTCAATTAGCATAAATAACGAGTCAATATTTCGCTGAATGCTAATCGGACCAGAGACTAGCTTGGGGAATGGAGCAAACGTAGACAGACTCTTCCAGATTTATTGATTATTTTCTCTCTCTGGACAGATTTACGCCATGACGTGACATTGTTTAAGAATAAGTTTGACTTGAAAGATGAAGAAACAGAAGAACACGTTTATTCTCCTCGAGTCAAAATGAAAACAGACAGACGACTCGTCGGTTTCGGTTCAGTGAGATGAATCACTTCTGCCATACAAAACATTACTTCAAAATCTTTTCATTGACATTTATAGCTACAAACTCGCTGCTTAAAGGTCATTGAATGAAAACGTCAGTATTTTTTCTCGAATAGGATTAAAGATTTCTCGCTAGCTAGCAAAGGTTTGGCTAGGCGTTGTTGGGTTGATTTTAGCTTGCTAAGCTTCAGGAGCAACTGTCAGATACTAATAAAGGTGGGTTTAAGACCGCTACTGTGTGGGCAAGGGGTGAATTGTATACCTCATACTAACAGGGAAGACACTTAAATACCGGGGTTAAACTAAAAGCTTTCCTCGGGGTGTTGAAAGCAGGCAGAGGAACGAGCGCTGGTTTATGAGGAGATCGCTGGTGAAGGATTTCTGTACACTACACTTATTGGTTTCATTCTTTTACATTTAAAAATGTATTCTTATGCAAACACACACACACACACACATCATAAAATCCTCCTCAGTGAAAGTCGCCTCAGTCGAAGGTGTGATGAGACACACAGCTGAAGCAGCACCTGACGTCTCTGTTGCTAAGATTCGGCTGCCGTCTAGCAACTGTCACCACAGAAACTTGCCCCTGTACCATGACCCTGTTGCTAAGCAATAACAACTCTGAGTTACAAGTTACATGAGATCGAGAGCCTGCGATATTTCCCTGCTGCTCGTCATTGTGAGATTGGAACACAGCCCTTCTGCTCAACAGTGTCCAACTGTATGGTATTAGAACACAGCCCTCCTTCATAATGGGTGAGATTAGGACGCATTCCTGCTGTTCAACATTGTGAGATTAAAACACAACCCTATGTAATTATGGTGTGAGTTTGGGACACAGCCCTGCTGCATGACAGAATGAAACCTGCTGCTCAACTGTATGAGAACACAGCCCAAGTCAAAAATAATATGAGATTAGGACACAGCTCTGTTCATCTGTGAGTTAGGGATTGGGACATAACTCTTTCTATTCTCAGTGTGAGATTAGAACACAGCCCTGCTAATCATCAGTGTGAGATTGGGACACAGCCCTACTTCATCAACACTTTGAGATTGGGACACAGCCCTGCTTCTTAATAAAATCAGTTTGGAACAAAGTTCTTTTTACCAGCAGTGTAATTAGGAGACAGACCTGCTCATCGTAAATGTAATATTGGGACACAGTCCTGTTGGTTAACAGTGTGAGATTAGAACACAACCCTACTTAATAATGATGTGAGATGAGAACACAGCCATGCTACTCATCAGTGTGAGAAAAGAACACAGCCTTACTTTATGATGAAATGAGATTTGGACACAGCCCTGCTCATCATCAGGGTGAGATTGGGACATAGCCCGTTTCACCAGCAGTGTGGGATTGACCCAGAGCCCTGCAGTATATATTGTTTTCACTCTAAACCCAGACTGGCGTTGTTGTTTCTTTCTCAGTTTCTCAGTAAAGTTCAATTTTTGCATCATTCAGACTTGCAACCTACAAAAATATTTCACTATTAGCACATTTACACTGAAAGACCAGTTACCCAGGATGCAACAGATAACAAATCCATGCATTGGTGGAATTTACATCGCAGACACTTTAGTTTGTTTCACCTGCATCATTTTTTTCCTCTCTTTCTCTCAGTCTGCTGGTGATTTGTTCATAAAGGACGTTCAGTATTGACGGTGCCATTCATCTGACAGAGAAGTTTGTCCTTGGCACAAACAATCCACTCTTTTATTTCTCAATTGCTCCAATTTACAGACTGTTTTTTTCTGCAGTAGCTTTACAACTAGGATTTTACAGAGTTCTGCATCTCTGCCTCCGGAGATCAGATAATTCTGTCTCTGATCAATTTACCTTCTTTTTTCTCTCTTTCTTTCAACCCGTTTTTCCTTCATTCTCTTTAATGTCTGCAGTGAAGGTCTTGGTTTTGGAGTTGGTGGTGGTGTAGGTGGTAGTAGTGTTGGTGTAGTGGTGTAGGTCAAGGTGGTATAGGTGGTGGTGTGGGTGATGGTGTAGCAGTATTTGGTATTGTATAGGTGGTGGTGGTGTAGGTGGTGGTGAAGGTGTAGGTGTAGTGGTATAGGTAGGGATGGTGTTGGTGTAGGTTCTGGTGGTCATTATTATGGTGGTGAAGGTGGTAGTGGTATAGGTGGTGGTGTAGGTTGTGTATGAGGTGGTGTAGGTGGTAGTGGTATAAGTGTATGAGTCTATATCAGCTCTCATCACAACAAGAACCCAACTTCAGCACTGAGCCTTTAGGGGCCTATAGCCTCATTACTTTACACAAGGGTAATGAGATACTAAAAGCCTGGCCGTATACACACACACACACACACACACACACACACACACACACACACATATACAAAATGAAACATCAATGAATTGCATTAAGAATCAAAACAAAAAATGTACCATTCGAAAGGTAACATATGTGAAGCTAATTGGACAAAATTTTCCTTTTATTTAGCTCGTACGCAGAACAAAAAGCGCTCGGCATCCCCGACTAATGACTTGAGCAAAGATCACTTAGCATTATTGCATCCGCTGTCTTTGAGGTTGATGTGAATTTATTTAAGATGACTTCGAGCGAAACAAGAAAGAACATCGCTAGTTAGCGACACAACTTTTTTTTTTCTTTTCTATCCACAATCCTTTGTAAAAGAACAAGTAGTCAGGCTCGGCTAATACTTTCAAATCTGTCCAAATGGTATTTATTACCAACTTAGTAAGTTCAATTATGTAAGTATGTGCCTTCTTCTAATGCCCATCAGCTTGTGCTTAAAACACAGACGTGAAGATCTCGCCAGTTTGCAGTACACTTGCAAGAACATCTGACACTGACGACTTGTGAAAGAACCGCTGTTTTCAGTTCCTGTGGTCTTCCCATGTGTCAGACAGTGTTTGTGTGTGTGTGTTTGTGTGTGCGGCGTGTATGTCAGTTTCTGTCTATGTGCGGTCAAAGAGGATCCGTCAGCAACTGCTCTCGCTTCGTAGCCGCACAAGTTCCTCCTAGACGTCTGGCTCGGCCGCAGTTCGGCAGACGACATCTGTGTGCAATCACGCTGCGCTTTTTAACCGCGGAGTCTTTCCACGCTGCAATCGTTTTTTTTACACAATACTTGACTCCACGAACACGAAACTCATGACCCTGTAACAGCGAGACGAAAGATTTTTATCGGAATTTGTCCATCTTGTGAAACAGTACAAAAAGTTCCACTGAGTAGACTGGGGGGTGAGGAAAAACGAGTCGCTTTTATCACTAGGCTATTAATTTTTTTTATATTGTCGTGCAATTACTGATTCAAGAACCCTTTCTGTCATTTAAAAGAAAAAATTGGGGGGTTAATTTTATACAAAAAAAGATTCCTTACAGTCCTTACAGTCTATATTTGAAAACTCAGTTTTAAAAAGCAATTGTTCTTGACTTCCTTTTTACGGTTATGGTGTCCCAACATCACCATTTACAGTATTAGGACACTTGACTTCCCCAACCATATGTGGTTCTTTCCCAAACTGTTACCACAAAGATGGAGGCAAACAATTGTATAGAACGTCTTCGGATGTGGATAGTGCACTTAGCTTCAAGCCCATATGAATGAGGAAGGTTGTGTTATGAAGGGCATCCAGTGTAAAACATGCCATTTTAAATATGCATATCACAAACCTGAATTTCATACCAGATCAGTCGAGGCCCGGGTTACCAACAACCGCCACAGGTATCGTTAGCCAACAGGGTACCGGTGGAAATTGGGCTACTTTTGGCCAAAGGAGGAAAAGGAGAGGAGGAAGACATCTACAGAGATGTGTGCAGTAGCAACGACAGGCTGGTTCAAGGTGGAGGTGGGACTGCATCAAGGATCGCCTCTGAGCCCTTTCCTGTTTGCAGCGGTGATTGACAGGTTGACGGACGAGGTCAGACAGTACTCCATGGGCTATGATGTTTGCGGATGATATTGTGATTTGTGGATATCTGCGTGACAGCTCCTGGCTCCCTGACTCTGATTCTAAGATCTGCTTGCTGTTTGGATCAAGTTTCTGTTCACTTTCATGTCTTTGTTTATTTTCCCACGGTTTTCCGGTTTCCTCCACTCTTCTGAAACTTTAGTAGGCTTGACTACTAGCATTTCAATAAAATTGTGTCATATAAAATCCACTTCTTTTGGTAATTATATTGCAACTTGTCACCCAGTAGTTGGGGAAAAGGCTTCATGCCATACAAATTATTGGAGAAAATCCTGAATGAATGAACGAAAGAACAAACAAATGTAGTACGATCTATTAAAGTACGAAATATGAAACAAAATGGCTAAAACCGTGCGGTTTCTGAATTTAGGAAAGAAAATATATCTGCTGCCTTCCAAAGGACTCGGTGGTTAAAGATTTTTTCCCCCTCCGATATCCCTGCGGATTTCAGTCTGAACATAACGGTTTATTCAGCACATTTCACCGGGGCTGTGTTAGGAATATGGCAGTCCGTAGCAAAATGTTATTGCTGGACAACTTGATTAGAACTGACAACAAGCCTCCGTACTGTAAGTAGTCCAACTGTAAAATATGAATATTCAGAAGACAGTAGAAAATTAAAGTGGACTGCAAGTGCTCTGGTTGGCAGCGGCGGCTTTGCTAATGTAAACGCTAAATTGACCGGAGCAGTGCTATTTACATTTGTGCTATTTGTACATTTCAGCAACTTAAAGTGAGTAAGATTAAAGTGTGTGGTCATATTTCAGTCGGATTTCTGAATCGCACGAACCAGTAGTGGGCAGGAATTTATTTCAGCAGAATAACAAGATCTATACGTTTTCATCGATTAGCATTTGGGCGGATGCCAGAGGGAAAGGGAGTGACAATGGAACGAATGTGTTATTTAATGATTTCCTTCGTAATCTATTGTCAACTCGCCGATAATTTGTGATTCGGAACTCGCGGTTCAGAAAATTCGCCGGTTCTTATTTGGAATCGGACTAACAGCAAGTTGCGAGTTGCGGATTATCTTAAAATTCGCGGGAAAATCCGCAGCAGGACCGAATGTTCAGGAACGTTAGTAATAACATTTTAATCTGTTTTCACCAAAAACAACATTATTATTCATTTTAAATCATCTTCATCCTCATCGTATTGCACAGCATACACTGTACTGTACCTTCACTTTCATCAACTCCTGACTGCTACAGTACGTCCAATAACTTAAAGTAAGTACCCACTGAGAGTCTTGAGAGTCACATAGAATACAGATTAACATGGCAGAGGCAGAGCTGTATCTTACTGAAAACAGTAAAAAGAACGTCTGGTTTTATTTAATCTTTTTGTTTGTTTGTTTGCACTACAAAGGCGTTTTTGTGAATGGGACCATGCGTAAGAAATCAGGAGGCACTTAAGTAAACTGATGATTTGCTGTCTGTCTGAACCAAAGTAACGAAAGCAAACTATCTGTTCCATTTTTTTGTATTTTTTCCAAAGGATGTACAGTTTGACCATCTCGCTCATTTACTGCCACCACACAGATTTTAGGTTGTGGATTATAATTTCATCAGTCGAGACGTGATGAATCCTAGTTTCCCTGAATTGGCTTTCGGACAACAACTATTTCCCAGGAGCCAACATTATCCAATCACCCCAAAACAATTCTGAGAGAAACCAGGCCAGACAAGTAAGTTCTTGGCTTTGACCACTTACCGCAAGCCAATTGGCTACTCTTCCAAATCTTGGGTATGCATGTTTTTAAGTCCTTTTTGAAGAAGATTTACAACCCTAAGTTCATAGCTGATGGCTGAGCTCCGGTTTTCTGAGTGATTCAGAAATCACTACTTGATGTATTCTTTATAAATAACTACTTTCACAAACATGCTTTGTCGAGGGAAAATACGTTGCCCTTCTTTTTGAGATTTTTGGGAGGTTTGCTAACCAAAATTATACTGGCGTCTCCATACAAAGAAGTCATATTTCTTCCTTTTTCTCTATATAAAGTTGTGAAAACTACAATAGCCTGTAAATATTTAGTTCCCACCACAGTGAAGAAGAATTGATTAAGATTTTGTCTAATCTTATATGGCAGAACTATCCAGAGCCTTAATCAAATTGTGAGATTTACTGTGCAAGAATTTACACATAGGTCTTTGACATTTTTATACAGACGGACTGTGAGAACTGCCACGACTTATCAAAGTGGTGTTATAGACTAAAGATCGGATTGGACAGTTCTCCATTTTCTGTCAGTTTTTTCATTGACTTTCTGCCAGAACAACATGTGTTTGTCATTTTCCCTTTTTTCGAAGATTTCAAACCTCACTTTACTGATGAATTCCGTCCCAAAGCTTCTCATATCAGGTTTAACGCTAAAGGTTTCCTACAAAAAAACATTATCCACCTCAAAACCCTGAATTACAATACATTTTCATTTAGCATCATATACAGAAACAACTTCCCCACTATCCAAAGTGAACTTAGTTTTCCTAAAGCCAAGACTTCAAACAAAAAATGAAGAAATAAAGAAACATTTCGCCAATTGTGGATGGGAAAAATATCTATGCTGGAAATGTAAGTGAAAAGAGGGCACTTTTTTACGTTATTTGGGAATAGTTTTTTTAGTTTTCCAATTCTGGCATAGAATTCTGGAAGTCTGAGTGCAGCTGGTCTTTAATTTACCTGTGGAGCCACAATGATGTCTCCTTAGCAGAGGTGGAAAGTAAATTTACTCATGTTGATGTATTAATAGAGTAGTTTTTTTTGTGTACTTCTACTTTTTAAAGTAGTTTAAGAAGTTTTTTAGTTTTAAAATCTGTCATTTTACTTTTACTTGAATATTTAATGTTTAAAGTTGGACTTAATAAATAATACAAGGGGAAAAAAATCATGCTTTTTTTATTTTTTGTTATTGCATTTTTATTTATAAAGGTGTCCCTTCAATTAAAGACAACTAGTTTAAGATTTATATCTCCTCATCCTTCATAAACTACATTAGAATCCTCCCCCCCCCCACACCCCCCACTTTTAAAATAAACAACTCAGTAAATGTAACTTTTTAATAAGATACTATTTACTTTGAGAAAACTTTATCAAAATTGACTTTTAGAATATTTTATCACTTTTTCCAACTCCTGCTTCTTGGAGATAAATCAGTAGTACTCTAAAAATGCATTTACCCTTATTATGATGCTGCCAGGATGATCTTATGCAATTGGAAATGCCCCAAAAGCTCTGATCTGAAAGATTGGATTGATGGGATGATTAAAACTACGTCATATGAGAGCATGTCGGGAGATTGCGAAGTGAAGGAGAAAAACATGGGATCATTTTTGGCAGCATACAAAATGGTTTGTTGAGCAGGAAAACTTGACAACTGCTTAATTTCCATGTGCTCTTGCCTTTTTTTTTGTTGTTGTTCCATTGGTGACTAGTGGCTGAATATGTAATTAATTGGAAGGTTGAATATTGGATGCTGTGGTGATATACAAAGTTTTGACTGTTGAACAATAAAAACAGATGAATTACAAAAAAAACTAACCCCCAGTTACATTTATGGCTTTATCCAGAGAGACTTGGTCCCATTCAGATAACTGAGCAACTATGGGGTTAAGGGCCTTGTTTAGGGGCCCAGGAATAGCAGCTTGGTGTGGCTGGGATTTGAACTCATGACCTTCAGAGGGTTGGGTTTGTACTGTACCTTAATCTCTAAGCATCCCCTGCCCCCAGTTCTCTTTTTACAGTAAAACCAAAATGGTCCTGTACTTGGACTAGAAGTATGTTTTGATGTCTTAGTTCTAGTGATATTAGAAGAATTCCTAAATATTGAAATCCAATTTTCTCCTCAAAAGCTTTAAACCAAAGTAAAAGTATCACTAGAGTATGATATTCTGTAATTCTATCAGTGACTGGAGCAGAATCTGCACCTCGTTCCTCAATCTCCTACCGGACTTCCTTTGTAGTGCATAATGTCATCCTTAACCATTCACTTCTGACCTACAACAGACACTGCGAGTGTGTGCTAAAGGGCTATAAATGCACTGGATCTTGTGAATGATACCGGCCTGTATCCTAGTAACAGTGGTGAGTGCTGTTGACACTTATTTTTCACCTTAGTTCACATTGATGAATATTTCCATTAGTTAAAAGCATTTGATCCTTAAATCCGTGACCTTTAACGCACCAATTAAACAGCGAACATGTAAAACTCAGTGGCTTTCCCATTTGCCCTGCAGGTTAGGCGGCATCAGTGTCATTTGCTAATCCATGTTTTTTTTGTTAGCTAATGCGGTGCATTCCCTCTCTATAGAAGCCACATTCTATGACTTGTCCGGCCTGCCCAACCACGTGTCAGGAGTAGCGTCGGTTTGTCTCCCTCTCACACACTTATGCATGTGCACAGACATGCCAGATGGAGTCTCATTGTTTTCTAACAGGGGCAGACTATAGTAACAGATGTGTCTGAATAGGGCACAATAGCACCAGAGTGTGTGTCTGTGGGACTGGTGACACTGTGGTTGGCTTGGTCTTGGTGAAGCAAGCATGTGTTACTCAGCCCTGGAGCCAGACTGTGATGCTTCATTGTGTTTTTTTTTTTTTTACCAGTAGAACTGGAGCCTGAGCTAAATGGGACAGCTGGACTTTCAGATACCCAGTACTTGCGTCTCTTCATGGTCACTTTGTGTGTTTGCTGCTGAGGTGATGGCGTCAGCTCTTTAATTCTTTGTGTTTTTATTAGATTGAATTCTGAATCATGGCTCAGAAACAGCGGGAATTAAATGCAACAGTTGCAGCATCCCGGTCCGAACCATTCATTCCCTTATTTCTCTTACTCACACCCACAACACATTCATTCACTTATTTCTCTTACTCATTCCTCACAAAACATTCATTCACTTATTTCTCTTACTCATTCCTCACAAAACATTCATTTAATCTGCGATTTTGGCCACAATTGCCCACAATACCCCAGGAAGTAGAAACAGCGAAATAAAGATGGATCGTGTATAAAGAAAATGACTTATGGACTCACTGTTCCTTGGTAATACAAAGATCCACCCAGAGTACCCATAATATTGATGATAGAGCAGAATGGTGACTGTGGCAAAAAAAAAACTCCATTAGATGGCAGGAAGAAACCTTAAGAGGAACCAATCTTAAAAAGAGAACCCATCCTCATCTGGGTGACACCAAAAGTGTTATTTATGAATTATTAAAACATTACACACTCCAGAGAGTGAGAAATGTCATGAGAGCCGGAGTGTGTGATTATGTATAATATCCTTTCTACAGTCTTCTACAGTCCGTTGGTGTTGTGGAACCATTTGTGGAACCATGTTTTTGCGGATACGAGTGAACGGGAACTGCTCCAGATGTTAATGTTGATTTTGTGAATATAATAAGCGATAATTACGCAGGATTCATTCCTCTTGATTGTTTTGGGAAATGTGCAGGGTTTAATAATGTCATCTTCTCATTACCCATGCACCCCTGCACATTGGGGGCAGAATAGAAATGCCAAAGGCACAATATATATGGTAATAGAGCCAGTGCAATAAAGTAGTTTTATTGTCATACTAATGTACCTCAGTAGATCTCTCTCTCTCTCTCTCTCTCTCTCTCTCTCTCTCTCTCACTCTCTCTCCCTCTTTTCACTGTTTGTCTGCATGCTAAGTGCAGCTCTTAACCTCGTACATGGCTGATGGGGGTCACATGCATTGACAGTCTTTTCCCCTCTGGTGCGAAGGTCCAGACCAAGACACATTAATCCTGGTGGCATGTGGAGGATCCTCGCTGTTTTCTCACTCAGACCATGTCCACACTAGTAAATTTTTAGTTTTTTTTAAATATATTTTTCTCTTTATTTCGGTCTTCTGTCCACACTGAGACGGCGTTTTTAGTCAACGAAGCGTATCTTCTTGAAAACGCTCTCCAAAGTGGATACGTTTTAAATCCTGTTTTAGTTTTTTGTGGACTGAGAAAATTGATGCTTTAGAAGCTTTCATCATGTGGCGGTGCTTCTTCTTAACGCTGCGTTTCAAAGAGCCAAAAATCAAATAAACGCCAGGCGGAGAAGTCACGCGGTTCGAAGCGTCTTACGTTTCGGAAGTTTTGGAAAACGATTGAAAACGAAAGTGTGGACGCGAAGCATTTCTAACAGTTTTCAAATGTATTCGGGTTAGTCTAGACCAGGGGTCACCAACCTTTTTGAAACTGAGAGCTGCTTCTTGGGTACCGATTAATGTGAAGGGCTACCAGTTTGATACACACGGTTTTCAGTTTGATCCGAAATAACAAATTTGCTCAATGTACTTTTTATTATATGTTATTATTAATAATTAATGAGACACTGATCATGTTAATGATTTCTCATAATAATTATCAACAATGATTTAACAAAGTAGGAAACAGCTATTTTTTAGAAAAGGCCCGTGGGCTACTCATGTGGTCCATGTTGGTGACCCCTGGTCTAGACATAGCCTCGAACTGTTAATGTTAAAGTAGCTAATGTGGAAAATGTCGTCCACATTCATATCAAGCCAAAACAAAATTCTTCTCTCTTTAAATACGGGAGTGATTTTTCCCCCCGATTTGGCTCTCACAAATAAAAAATCACGCATTGTAACAGAATACTTGACACTCGAGTATTTACGGTGCATGACATCACGCGTTTACTGTCCGCTGATTCACCAATGACAAATTTCTGTTGGCAGCAGAATTTTAATTTATTTTTATTTTGCCGTTTCAGCGGCGGCTTTAAGATAAAAATGAAAATGTATCCTAAATGTTTCATGATGATATTGTGTGTTCTCTATGTCTCCTTTGATCTTCTGATGGCTCGCTCAAGTGTATATGAAAAACATATCCAAAAGTATTGCACTTTCTGACTTTTCCAACAATATATGGTTCTTCTTCAAACTGTTAGTACAAAATTGCAGGCACGAATTTATCAGATGTCTCCGGAAGCAGTAACACGAAATTTTCCATCACTTGAAATAGGAGATCCAAGCAAAGCTCCAGCTCCATGAAGATATGCTTTCCATGGGTTGGAGTGGAAGATAAAGAACTGCTAATATACAATATTAATCCCCCCTTTACCTTAAATAAATCAGCACCTGACTTTACTAACACCATCGTGGCTAAATGAAATCTCACACAAATCTCCACAAGAGCACTCCAAAGTGTAGTAGAACATCTTCCCAGGATAGTGGAGGTTATTGTTACAGCAACTCCTTATAAATGTACCCCTAATGAGTAATCCAAAGGTGGCAATGATGAGAGAACATAAGTGGTAAAGAAGGAGAAAGGAAGGGGTAGCTCAGTGTTAAAGATGTTGGACTTCTGATTGAAGGTCATGAGTTTGAATCCCACCACCACTAGGCTGCCAAGTCCGGTCCCTTGAGCAAGGCCCCTAATCCAACTGCGTAGTTGTATGAATGATATAACTGTAAGTTGCTCTGGATAAGATCCCCATTTGTGTAACGTCTGGATATTCATTCTTTATTGTTTTTCTTTGTTCAGGTTATTGACTGTACTGGTGGACACTTGAGTGTGTGGAGGTTGAAGCCGCTAAAGCACAAACGTTCTTCTTAATTTCAGGCCGTAGCCATCTTTATGGTTCCTAATTGGAATTCTCCACACTATCTTCAGACTGTTTGTGTGAAGAACATCCTCAGCAGCAGCGAGTAGTTTCTAACTGATGAACCAAAAGTAGGGCATCCGATTGGATCAGGCAGGTCTGGAGCGAAGAAGTTGACAAGATATACCGTGTGATACTGTGTGATCTTGGTTTCTTCACCTTCTCTATTGTGAACATGCAGAAAAGTCCTAAAAATCCAAGTATGAAATAAAAAAAAGTACTGAACTCAGAGCATATTCCGCAAAATCATTTTATCTGCTCTGCTTTTTTTTTAGACTGTCTGATAACCAAGCAAAATAAGGAGGTGTTAAAGGAAGGTGTGAGAGCACACACAAACACACACACACACACACACACACACACACACTTTGTCTCACACATGACCAACTGAATCCAGATTAATGAGACAGAGATTACTGAGGTCCTGGATTCTTTTATTAGTCCTCAGAATCCTGATACTCATTTTTCCTACACCCTCAAACACACACTCAAACACACACAGTCTCTCAGTACATCGGTGTAAATCACTAAGATCATGCTTGATTGCTGTCGGCATGTTAACAATCGACTTCCTTCCTACAGAATGCCAACGCACATGGTGTGTGTTTGTGTTGTCGAGTCGCCGATCCAGGAAGATTTAAAAACCAGGTTGTTTAAAACTATTACACAAACTATGTCTTGAGACAGAAAAGATGAAAATGTCCTCGGAGTTATGCATGTGTGTGTGTGTGTGTGTGTGTGTTTGTGTGTGTGTGTGTGTGTGTGTGTGTTTGTGTGGTTTACCCCTCCACACTGTCGTGTGCTTGTACAGAACGGTGAAAGCGTAGCGGTCTGCTTGTAGTTTATTCGCCGCTAAACAATAGCTAGCGTGTCAAATGACTGGCAGAGACTGAGCGAGAGAGTGATTCAGCGCGTGACCGGGTTTCTGTGGTTCATTAACTTTAACGAACGCACTAATAGATGGAAAAACAAGAGACCTGAAGACAAAAAAAAACAACAACTGCACAGTGAGCATGTGAGGTAGACTAGGTAAAGAACAAACACACACACACACACACACACACACACACACACTATATCATATATTAAAGTATAAAACGTTTAGTTTTTTCTCACAAACACACCAAAGGCAAAAAAATTAGCATCCATTCCAGTCACAATGGAACATTAATGATATTAATAAGATTCTATTCCTTCTTTGATGTATAATTTATGTAGTAATGTTGTAATTGTGACCTCATCACGCAATATCACCTGTTCACCTTCATCAACAAGGGCAGATCTTTAGTGCTTCTGATGATCTGTGGGATATTTGGCATGAGGCAGAACTGGGTTTATACACTTAACCTGCAGTGCAGTGCATTATGGGAATCCTTCAGCTAGCTATAATATATAAAGTTTTGGATCAGATTTCTTTAAGTTTGTTGGAAAATTAAGCATTAAAGGGTAAAATTCGCAGAATTGTCTTATGCAGTTGATTTTTGTAAATAATAAATAATAATAATAATAATAATGTTATGTTGTAAAATTGTATTATATTATTATATTATATATAATTTGAATTCAATTTAATACATTTATATTTGTATAGCACTGTTAACATTATACATCGTCTCAAAGCAGCTTTACAGCGATAAATTATTCTTTGCAAAATATTAATGATTATAATTTTAATTTGAACAATGAATCATACATAATTAATTATTATGTAATTCATATATTATTATCATTATAACAATTTATTATTATATATTTATAATTGTATAGGTGTCTTTAAATGTGGTAGTCTTATAATTTATTATATATTAATCATTCATTATTTTATAATTAACTAGATTATATTGGGTTGCATATCATTTTCCTTACATACAAAGGCACAAGGCATCTTATGGTCAGGTGTCCACAAATCTTTGTACCTTTGGAAGAGGAATAAAACACTTTAGAGAAAAAAAATCTATAATTATTCCCTGTTTTGCATTTGTCTATAATATCAGATATATTGAAGTTGTTGCAAAAACGTGCATGAATTCTGCAAAAACAAACACTCCAACCCATTCGTCATGAAACTTGGAAGAACCAGGGATATTTACAGGTTCCAAAACATCATCCTCATTCTTCTGATTCAAAACTGAATCTATTTCTGGATTTCTCATCCCATTATTATTATTATTATTATTATTATTATTATTATTATTATTTAGACACCAAAACATCATCCTCATTCTTCTGATTCAAAACTGAATCTATTTCTGGATTTCTCATCCCATTATTATTATTATTATTATTATTATTATTATTATTATTATTTAGACACTTTGCTTCCTCTGAAAGTACTAAGGAATTTCAGTCAGACGTTTATTGAATTCATACTTCGCTTGTTTCTATTGTAATTCTCCTAAACTAGAGGAACACAAGTTCTCCATTTCAAATCTTAGTTCCTCTCCGAGTTTCTTCGAAAAACGGTCCTGCCAAGTTTCTATTTATGTTTGTTACACTGGTAAAAAAAAAAGAATTTAACAGAAAAAGCGCAAATTGTGTACAGAACAATTAGACCTCCACTACCACTAATAATGTACACTATCTGCCCAGAGGTCAGGTTTCTCCAGCTTTAGGGTAACGGTTTGGAGAAGAACGACATATGGCTGGAAGAATCAAGTGTCCCAATACTTTTGTCCATGCAGTGCAGTGTCACAGAGCAGTGATACTGGAGAAACACAGAAAACATACACTTGTTCATTTAATAAACACACGTCTGTTCATTTGACTTTTATTTTATTAAAATATCGATATAAAATGTTAAATATTTGACCTTTTACAAGAAATGTCTCATGTCATGTTTTTGCTGAAATGAACTGATGGATGGATTAATACAGATCTGAAATGTGAGTGAGAGAGAGAGAGAGTCTCTAATCCAATCAGAAACCGCGAGAGCATCAAAAATTACACATCTTTATAATCTACACACACACACACACACACACACACACACACACACACACACACACACACACACACACACATACACACATACACACACTATTCTATACTAAGCTCACATCAGGATATCGGACCAAAGACGTCAAATGAGAACTCTATGTTTTTCTCAAGTAAAGTAGGTTATGTTCTTACTCTGAAAGACCACAGGCCACAACACACACACACACACACACACACACACACACACACACACACACATACACACACTATTCTATACTAAGCTCACATCAGGATATCGGACCAAAGACGTCAAATGAGAACTCTATGTTTTTCTCAAGCAAAGTAGGTTATGTTCTTACTCTGAAAGACCACAGGCCACAACACACACACACACACACACACACACACACACACACACACACACACACACGCATGCACGCATGCACTCTTCTGCAGATCAGGACTGGTACTGTTTTTTGAGGGGGGTGTTCAGGTTTTGTCACGTTTTGCTGATGGTTTGTTTGCGCTGTATGTCTTTAATTTGTGAGCTGAATAATTCGGAAAAACTGTCAGCTTCGTACCGCACGTTATTAGTAAAGCCGAGAGGTGAGTGGGTGTATTTAGCTCCGCCCACACTGGAACCCCATACAGCCTTGGCACACCTCAGCATCCCATCGGTGCACAAGTGAGTGTGGCGTGAAGCGTGGGGTGACGGCTACAAGGTTTCCTGACAGTTCTCACACTCGCTTTGTTTGCATGTCTCTCTCTCTCTCTCTCTCTCTCTCTCTCTCTCTCTCTCTCTCTCTCTCCCTCTCCCTTCCTCTCTCACTCACTCTTTCTCTCTTTATATATACCTTTATCTCTGTCTCTCTCTTTTTTTTTTCGGTTTTCAGATTGAGACCTGTTTATCTTTCTGAAAAATGAGTGCACTGTCTGTGATTTATATTCCAAGAAGATAAAACTGTCTCTTTTCACTATCTGTTTTTGTCTCTGTCTATTAATCAATCTCTCCATCCTTTAGAGAAAGACAGACACTTGTGTACGAGTGTGAAGGTGTGTGTGTGTGTGTGTGTGTGTGTGTGTGTGTGTGTGTGTGTGTGTGAGTGTGAGTGAGTGAGTGAGTGAGTGAATTTCTGAAGAGCTCTATGATTATTTATTTATTTTCTAGTCTCAGTACTGGCGAAGATTGATCTCTTGCTCACACACACACACGCACACACACACACACACACACACACACACACACACACACTTGCACACACACTCGCACACACTCACACACACTCGCACACAGAGTGTACACAGAGTACTTTCTTTGGCAAATCAGTATGTGTGTGTGTGTGTGTGTGTGTGTGTGTGTGTGTGTGTGTGTGTGTGTGTGAAAGAGAGGGATCATGATGTACTAACATGCTGTTAATTATGAAGTTCTAATCATCTACAAATAATTCAGTGTTACAACTCTTACTTTCTGTTTACTCCATACAGACTCCTATATACAGGGAAAAGCTTGAAAAATGTACAGTTTCAAAGATTAATCTATACCCCTGACCCATAAAGTTAGAAAGAGAGAGAGAGAGAGAGAGAGAGAGAGAGAGAGAGAGAGAGAGAGAAAGAGAGAGAGAGAGAAAGAGATGCCAGTGAGCACTTGTCAGAAATGTATGAATATTCCCCTTCAGGCTAAAGCCAAATCAGAGCCAATTATCCAGTGAAAAGTTGAAAGGCCAAGCCCGGAAAGCGAGAGATTTTGAGGAAAAAGAGCGTCAGAGAGCGTAAACAAGTCAGAGCGAAAGAGAGTGAGAGAGAGAAGGAGAGAAGCTCAGGAAATGGGTTCATTGCTGCTCTTTGATCTGGCCTGGTTTATACGCCGCCTTTGCCTGGCACACTGGAGCCATTCATCGCTTCCCTCTTTAATAACTTTGTTTTTACAGACTCGCCTGTAAAGGGACAAAACAGAAATGGCTTTTAAAAACACACTCTGGGCTATGAAAGGGGACCAATATTTAGTATATATAAATATATAAGCTTCTAAAATCTGGTTTCATTTTGTTCATTTGCATATGAAAAAAAAATGTGTGGATATACGGCTGGCTCGCCATCGCTGGCTCGCCAAATAGTTCCTTACTTAGGAGTATTAGAATGTCCTTATTTCTCTAATAGTTATTTGCTAACTTCATTGTATGGCAAGCTTGTATTTGGACGTCTTCAGATGCATTAGTTTCCCTTCGCTTAAACTAGGACTATGACGATGTGCCTTACATAAGTTAGAGTGAAAGATCTTGAATAAATGAATGTAAACACTGAGTGCACCCCAGACCTCCTCGTCCTAACCTACATCAGTACCTGACTTTACTAACACATCCTTGTGTCTGAATTTCCCAGAGGAATTGAGCTTATTATAAGAGCAAATATAGACTAAATAATCTGATGTTCTAAAAGAAGCATATACCAAACTCGGGTGTCCAAAAACCTTTGGTTCATGTGCACGAGAATTTTAGCAGATGAATGAATTTGGGTTTAAACTTGAAGAATTTATACCTAATCCACAATGAGATCACATTTTCTATAGTCTTTCTGTTTTTATGAAAGAGAAACCGGTGTGTGGAAAATACCTCGTCACCTCATTTCACCTTTACTCATCTGTACTGCTTCTCTGCTCCCGTATTGTCTCCACCCCTGACCCAATCTCCGGATTCCCTCGGCCTCCTGCCCCCCCGCCGCTCTCACATATTGTTCTGTTTGCTGCCTCAGTCTGTGTATGTGCTATTACGCATGTGTATGTGTCTGAGTACGTGCTTCTGATCAAGCCGCAGGTTCTAGCTGCCAAGCGCGTTGTCCATTGCAGAACAATACCTTGTTCATGTGAGATCATGTGAGTCACACATCCTATATGGAATTTGTCATTAACACAATGGGCAAAAGGGTTTATTTTAGGGCAGAGAGCACTGGAGAGCAGCCAGTTCACATTTTTACTCAGCTCTTAGTAAAAGCTAATCTGATCTGATGCACGTACTCATGATTGACGCTTAGCAATGATGATTTTAATGCTAACGTCTAGACTTTTGACAAATCTGCATTCATAAATGCTTAGCAATGTCTCCGGTTCTTCATGGTGTACTTATAAAATCCTAGCGTAGCTGTAATAAGATGTACTTATAAAATCCCTGCATCGCTTTAAGTAAGATGTACTTATTAACTCCCTGCGTAGCTATAAGTACGTGTTGGTTTGGAAAACAGGAAATTCGTTTTAGAGATGAATATGAATTTGGAGAGAAGTAGGGAAAACAGGTCTTAAATACCCAAACGTATCCAGTGTATAACACAGTGCAGGTGCACGCACTAGGGTAATCAACCAATAACAGGATAGAAACTACATGGACAAAATTTGTGGACACTTGACCATTAGAAATGTATGTGCTTCTTCCTGAACATCCCATTCCACATTTAGTCTCCATTTGCTCTTATGATAAGCTCCACTCTTCTGGGAAGATGTTTCACTTGATTTTGGAGTGTGCTTGTGGAGATTTGTGGGGAGTCCTTCAGACACAAGGGTGTTAGGAAAGTCAGGTACTGATGTAGGTAAAGTGAGGAGGCCTGGGGTGCAGTCAGAGTTCACATTCATCGTGTTCAGTAGGTTTGAGTTTAGAGCGCTATAGTAGGAGATCTTCCACTTCAAAGCATGTAAAGCAGATCTTCATGGAACTGGGTTTGAACTTCTACTGAGTGTAGATTAATGAGAAAAATAGATAGATAGATAGATTTTTATCTAATTTTATTGTGAATGTACTTAATGCTAATCAAGCTAGCTGTAATCCATATAATGACTACCAACCCGAAGGTTTAAACATTAAAGAACAAACATTAATTCACTGTGATTTCTGAAGCCACCACACCTCTCCAAACTGCTCCTTCTAATAACGTTTGGACACCTGTGTCGTGGTCAGGATTATACCTCCTGCTAGCAGAGCCTCTCAACATCACTGTTTTGCTGACATGAAAATTCAAAGCATAGAAGATGAACTCAAACCTTTTTGTTTCTCATTACTCAGCCCCCATTAGACAATTTTAGAATGCTAGCCAGCTAAAAAATGCTAACGTGTGCTGCTTGCTTTCATTAGCTTTTTTTTTTTTTTTTTTTTTTTTTTTTTTCCAAAACCCCCCCCCGGTCTTTTTTTTTTTTTTTTTTTTTTGCCAAAACCCCATCCTGGATCTCTTGAGATTTTAATCAAATTTTTATTCTCCAATCATTTTCAGACCGGCTCTTTGAATCTACTGAGTTGCCTCGAATATCATTTTTTAGTTCGGTACCTTGGGCTCGTGACCAGGAAATGTTTATGGATAAGGCAAATGGGTGAAAAATCCAAGATGTTTGGAGACGCAGATGATAAAGTACGGTTTTCTATATCTGATTGATCAGAAGTTCTCAACTCAGATGTTCAATCTGCTGAATTTAATATTGTTGTGGCTTGAATGTTGGACTGTCCACGTGAACAGGTGTTAAAAACGTTTTTTTATTCAGAAAGTCGGTGTTTACTATAAGGAGCATTATGGAAGGAGTCTCCAGGGTCAGTGCTTTGTAAAAATAAAAAAATTAAAAAATTAAAAAAGATGTGCTATTTTTTTATTAAATAAGAATAAAGACTTTGTTATAGGGGCTAATCAACTAAAAAAATCATAGTAATAATAGACAATAATGAAACAACTCTACACCATGTCCGGCTGCATCAGCACACCTTGTCTTTGAGTATTTTCTCAAAACCGCACACCAGCACACCCGTCATTCCTAACTTCATCCTAACCTTTGTCCAAACCAGGTGTCCACAAACTTTTAGCAGTACAGTGTATGTTGGGCAAAAGCGGAAAAAAACAATGAAAAATTGGAGCAAATTTTGATACTTCTGTGGTTTGAAGGTCTCTAGGGTGAAATGAATCATTTCTTCAGCCCTTTCTAAGATCAGCCCAACACTGACAAATTACTCTACTGATTCCACCACCACCACCACCATCACCACTGCTACTACATGCAACTCAGATTTATATCATGAAATTCATAAAAATAGAACTGAAGCTTCCACCTACACCACCACCACCAAACAGACAAATGTGCATGTTATTTATGCCATCTCTCTCTCTCTCTCTCTCTCTCTCTCTCTCTCTCTCTCTCTCTCTCTTTCTCTTTTTCTTTCTTTCTCTCTCCATATATATTACATATCATGAAATTCATAAAAATAGAACTGAAGCTTCCACCTACACCACCAAACAGACAAATCTCTCTCTCTCTCTCTCTCTCTCTCTCTCTCTCTCTCTCTCTCTCTCTGTGAGCTTGTGATTGCTGGCTTGTGAAAATCTTTCCAGTGAGGTTCCATCAGGCAGATGGCAAAACCCTGGGAGAACTTCCACACGCTCTTACAAGACGAGGAACATCGAAGCCTCCACATATGTTCTCGCTCACACTTCTGCAGCCGTAATCATCGCAGCAGAGCCGCACTGGAGTCGTGTCGTATAGCACAGGAAGAGCAGCATAATTGCTGAGGAGTTGAGTGGGTTTGGAGAGGGTGAGGTCTAGTGGAAGAGAGTTAGTTGAGTAACAGCAAGGTTTGAGGATCGTAAAAGCTTTTGCCAGAACACGCCACTGTTTATTCAGTTTACACCCACGATTCGAGGCGAACTGACGAGAATACTGTCATCTGGGATTTTTATTGTCCAACATCTGCCAATATCAAATGGCAAATGATATCAAATCAGCACACATCCTGTCGTCTCCTTTATTTCCCGCTCTACAACTGTCCATCTTTCCCCTCAGATATTATGTCCCTAAGATCATAAAATATAACATTTTATTCGTAATTTCTGCATGTGATTAATCTCACTACATTTATTGAATGCACTTCAATATATGTTTTTGACCGGTAGCAAACCAGTAGTAAACAGTAGGAACCCAGTAGCAAAAAAAGTACTAATCAACTAATAAACCAGTTGTTAACACATGATTAAACCAGTAGCAACCCAGTGTTAAACCAGTATTAACCTAGTAGTAAACCAGCCATATGAACTTAGTATTAACCTAGTATTAAACCAGTAATAAACCAGTCGTAACCCAGTAGTAACTAGTACAATACTTCATTTGAACCCAACCACACTGCTTCCTCTTCCTCCGCTTCCTCCACTCTCATTTCTCCTTCGTCTTTTCTCCTTAATCCCTTCTCAGGGCGTTGTATACTCCTTCATCCCTCTCAGTCCTGCCCTCTAATCCTCTTTCCCTCCTACATATCTCTCGCTGCAGTGCAGTTATCATGGTCCCGGGACCGAAATGCCTTTTTTTAGGGCTGCTGATTGTATGAGTGGGTAATCAGAGATAAAAATCAAATACATTCTGCCAGCTGGCAAGACCAAACACTGACAGCCTGTGTGTGTGTGTGTGTGTGTGTGTGTGTGTGTGTGTGTGTGTGTGTGTGTGTGTGTGTGTGTGTGTGTGCGTGATTGAGCGAGTGAGACGGCTTATCTGTAAACGTGTATTTGTGTGTGATGTGTGTTTCCCGTCATTTTCTTTTTTAGCTTTCGATGCATTTACTATGTCTGCGTGCAGTCATGTGTTCTGTGGCATCTGGAAGTGTGTAACGTGTGTGTGTGTGTGTGTGTGTGTGTGTGTGTGTGTGTGTGTGTGTGTGTGTGTGTGTGTGTGTGTATGTGTATGTGTGTGATTGAGTGAGCAAGACCAATGTGTATTGATGTGTGTAATATGCTTTTCCTTTAGATGTATCTACTATGTCTGCGTCCAGTCATGTGGTTTTGTGTTTGTGTGTTTGTGTGTGTGTGTGTGTGTGTGTTTGTGTGTGCTTGTGAGGTTTTGTGTGTGTGTGTGTGTGTGTGTTTGTTT
>MU563656.1:6178511-6190708 GCA_024362625.1 Silurus asotus
TTTTGACACCAAACAGAACTTTTGCTGTTTCCACACGGACGGTTTTAATTGCCACTCGGGAAAAAAAAATCAGAATATATATATATATATATATATATATATATATACTAGATGGTGGTATTTCCTGATCACCAACATACAGTTCAGCATCAGTTTAACAGCAAGCGGAACATTTAGAGAGGAATAAATGATGGAAGAAAATAATTAAAAAGAAGGTTTTGAGCTCATGATAATTCTAATAGAAATCAATCAGGGTTTGAGTCATTAATATCATTCTATTAATAGATCAGTGTGCTGAGAGTCACATTCGAGTCTTTTCACATAAACTGAGGTGATTCAGTAAAATGTCTTGTGATAAAAATGATAATTGGAACATTACAGCCATAATAATAGCATTTTGGATACTTAAGTACATTTAAAGGCAAAACCTTTGTGCTTTTACTCAAGTGAAAGTTTAAATGGAGACTTTTACTGGAGTCACATTTTTTGAGTGCATCTTTTTTTTGACTCAGCTACATGGATTGTGAACTTTATCTACCACTGCAGACTGGTGGTGCTGCAGTTCTGTCATTCACCTGCCAGGAAGAAGACTATAAGGATACAGTTACAGCTAATACATTCCCCTTTATAACACCTTCTCGTTTTCCTGTCCTGCTCCCAGTCTTCCTCTTTCACACCATAATCCCTCCTTCCTGAGGTCCGAGCTGTCCAGACAGTCAGCGGAGCACTTGTTTGCAGACTAGTGAAGTGTTGTGGTAGTGGTGTAATAAAATGTCAGCAATGATCTAATTGACGTCTAGGTGTTTGTCTGTTGACGCCAAACTGCCAAAGTGGGGCAGAAGAGAAGCAGCCAGGCTGCTCGCTGGAGTTCCTCCTCACGTTCACATTCCTCAAGCATGAGGTCACTGAAACATCTACAAAATTCCTGACCTTTTCCTTTGCTAACCTCCAGACCACTTTACTCTCACTCTCCTGAGGTGTATAACCCTCAGAATTAATTTTTTCTTTTCTTCTTTTTTGGACCTAAAAAGAATGAACTTAAATATGCTACATTTCTAAAACGCAATTTCAGCATTTTCTGGTCGATTGATTGCTATAGCTGAGGTCCGATAGAATGTGCAAAATGGTAATACATATAAAAAGAGGTATTATTATTATTATTATAGTGGCATTTTGTGTACAACCCCAATTGGGACACTGTGCAATGATTTGCTAATCTTATAAACCCATATTTGATTTAAAGTAAAACATATTCAGAAATATAAGTCAAAAATAAGGTTCTTTTGAATTTGAGGGCTACGACACATGGCGGAAAAGTTGAGACGAGCAACAAAGTCTGGAAAAAAGTAAGTGGTATTAAAATTAAACAGTTGTAGAAACATTTTGCAACTAATAAGGTTAATTGACAACAAGTCAGTAAAATGATTGGATATAAATAGTGTATCTCATACATGCAGAGTCTCTCAATTTTAGAATAATGTTAAATAAAATCTCATAATTTATAGAGCATAATATCATCAAATGTTTTTAAGGATCTCTGTGAAAAAGGGACAAGGGCGAAAATTAATATTGGATTTGATTTCATCATTAAATAAAAAACACAACAAAGAAAACACCCAGAACTGTTGTGCAGCTAGAATCCTGTATCAGACAGATATGGGACAACATTCCTCACCCAGAACCTCAGCAACTGATCTCCTCAGTTTCCAGATGTACAGAAGATGGACAGAAGACGTGATGCTACACAGAGGTAAACATGGCCTTGTCCCAAATGTTTTTGAGGTATTTCTTTTTATAAAATGGTATATATTCTTAGTTTAAACATTTACTAGGTTTTTTTGTTTATTGTGAATAAATTATATGGATTTATTAGATTTGCTTTTTGTTTTTATCAACATTTTACCAACTTGTGTTCAATACTGTTAGAGCAATTAGAAAAAGATTCAAACTTTTGTATTACTCCAACCACAGAAACTGGAGTGACTTTCTTCCTGTTCCAGTTATGCATTAAATGAGTGTTAAAGTGACAGTGTAAACTTTTGAACAGGATAATAAATGTAAATTGTTTTCTGGAAAACATGCAAATGTTTTTTTATGCAGCTTCTGAAGAACAATAAAAAATTGGAATAATATATACATATATCATAAAAATAACTGAACGTTACACTTAAAGCATTGTAATGCATTAATACCGTTTGTTTTCTTTTACTGTACAAAGTGTAGATGATGATTATCTCAAGCTCTGTTCATCATCTACGTGTAAAAACATGGTGGACATTCTGACTGGCTGTTTTTTACCATAAAAAGCAGAGTGAGCAGGACGATGTCACTTCAGTTTCTGTGGTTGAGGGTAAAAACAAAGTCCTTACAGCCTTAACTATGTCAGGTCAAGTTCTCTATGATGAGTGAAATCTACCCAATGAAGTCACTGCCTTGAAATCATCATCATCATCATCATCATTATCATCATCATCATCATAAAAAAAAATTACTAATTAACTGCCATATTTTTTAAAACCTGAGCATTTTTGGGAGAAATATTAGTACACGTAAAGATTCTGGGAATTCTAGCTTTCCAGGTCTAGGGTTTTCCATGTATCCTTTGATTTCTGGTCCAGAATTCCAGTTTAATTCCAGGGAAACATATTAAAATCCGATTTCCCGCTCAACATCCTCACTGAACTTAGTAATAAAAGTACTATGCAAACCAGCTACTACTCAAACCCCTACGCTTCATCGGTTTCCTTTTGGGAATCGTAAATGTTTCATGCATGCCTGCTACTACCACACATTCCATCTCCATCACTACCTGCTTCTTTTATTTGTTTATTTTTTGCAGAAAGATGTAATGGTGCTTTACCAGATCTGATCGTTTCACACATCAAAGCGAGATCGGGTTTTTTTGGAACGTCTCGCACGCTTCGTGCCACTGTTGCAGTTCGGCGACATGTTTTCAGTGAAGCGAGTTCTCCGTGAGCCATGACACTTGCTCCTCTGGCCAACTTCCTTACTCTTGTCGTTCTGCAGACTGAGGAAACTCCTTCCAGCCCACAGATCTGAGAAAAACATGTTTGGCTCCAGGAGAGAAACAAAAGGCCTGCCAGTCTCATCTTTACTCACTGATTTAGCCTCTTCCTGTCGTTCTGTCAACAGCGAGGTGCCATGAATGAGTCTGGCACAATACTCGAAGAGGAAAAAGGTGGTGAGGAGTAAAAGGAGGACGAAGAGGAGGAGGGGTGTATGTGGTATAGGAATATGTGAATGATTTCCACATTTCGTGTTCCCTCCCTTGCATTTGAACTTCGGAACAAGGCTGCTCTGTGCTCGGCTCCTGCTCGGGTTTGAACAATTCAGGACAAGGTCTCAGTGATCTTACTCTCCTGTTCCTTGCTTGCTCTCTCCCTAGTATTTACAAATGTATATATATTTTTTCGTCTTCCTTTTGTCCCAGCCCCCTGCAGACAGATGCCCCCCTCCTCTGTGACACACTACAGACGGCTATTAAAGTCCCTTATCTGCCCCTGGGGCTGAAAGAGGAGGGATGGAGTGAGAGGGGGATGGGGGTTCTGCTTCAAAAGAGACTCGTGCTTAGGTAAAATTCGAAAGCACCCATGGAAATATCAGGGGTAAAAGGGGGAACTTTTAAGGTCCGAACTTTGTGACTACGTAGTGTATCGTAGGGAGTTATGTGAGAAAGTTAAACTAGTGTCACTTTAACACTCATTTAATGCATTGACTGGAACAGGAAGGAAGTAACTCAAGTTTCTGTGGTTGGAGTAATACAAAATCCCCACACAGTCTCAATATAACTGTCTCGAGATGACAAATCATATATTCCACAAGTTTCATCCAGGAGAAACTAGCATACAAATGTACGGGATGTTCGAAAAACACAATCAAACTAATAATGAAAACATTTTTGAATTGTGAAAATACCTTGGGTAGGGTTTTTCATTTTAGATGAATAATAACTTTCATAGTAAGTCATGAGTCAATCTTTCACTACTTGTGGATTTTACTCAGAAATCAAGATTTTAAACGGTTCACATATTCGTACTGAAATCTTTAGTACATGTGAACCAAATCCAATCCTTTTACATAACAAACATCTTATTTATAATAAACTGTGTTTTATATATATATATATACCAAAGGACTGCAATTTGTAAATCAGGTGTCCTTGGGACTTTTTTGGCGTTTTTTTCAGCCAATGATGTTCTGTATTCGGAACAGGAAGGAAGAAACTTGAGTTTCTGTTGTTCTAATTGAAGTAATACAAAATCCCCACCCAGTCCCTATAGAACCGTCTCGAGATGACAAATTCCCACATCAAATATTACATTTATTCCACAAGTTTCATTCACGAGAAACAAACATACAAAATTGTAATTGTCTTTAAATTGATTAAAAATTATCAAAAGATTATTGACCAGTACCGCCAAGCTGCCACTCTTGGGGCCCCTGAGCAAGGCCCTCAAACCCCCCCCCTGTGCTCCAGAGGTGCTGTTTCATGGTGGACCAGCTCCAGCTTCCTAACATTACAGGGAAATGTGTATAAACAATATTGCTATTCTGTAAAGTACATGTGATAAGAAGCCAAAAGCATCTTTCTTTCTTTTTTTCTCCACACAGTTGTACAAGGCGTCTTTGGATGCTGTAGCATGAAACGTTCCCTTCAATTGAACTAGGAGACCCGAACCTGTTCCAGCATAATGATGCCCTTGTGCACAAACCCAGCTCCATGAAGATCTGCTTTAAGTTGTTTGGAGTAAAACATCTCCTGCTATAGAGTTCCAACTTTTTGACTATATGAACTGGATAACTGACTGAACCCAAGCCTCCTCACCTCAACCTACATCGGTACCTCACTTGTAGCTGACCTTGTAGATAAATTTAGTGGAACATCTTCTAATAAGAGTAGAGCTTATTATAAGCACAAATGAGGACAAATATATATATAAATATATAGCTGCAGTTTATTTACTGGTTCCAAAATGTACTATGACGTTCTGGGTCAGAGCATGATGCCCTCCAATCAGAAACTGAGCCGACGGCAGTTTTCCAACGGCCAAGTATGTCTTTATACCTGAACCCTATTGAGCACCTGTGGAACATACACAAGTAGAAGGTGGAGAAACACCATGTGTCTAACATCCAGCATCTCATTCTAGAGGATTGGAAGAGGATCCCAATCACAACCTGTGCAGCTCTGGTGAATTCCATGCCCAGGAGGATTAAGGCAAAGCTACATAACAGTGGTGCTTACACAAATTGTCACTTTTGAGAAAGCTCACTGAGGGTGTACTCACTTTTGTTGCCAGCTATTTAGACGATAATTGCTGTATGTTAAGTTATTTTCGGAGGACAGTAAATCTACATGCTGCACATTGATTACTCTAAATATATGAACGTTTCTTTTTCCCACTTTTGTGAGAGACTGTATATGCATTTTGAAAGCTTCTCTCGATCTTATTCTGATTGCGATTTAGTAAAGAAGCCCACCCACTGCTCTACAAAACCAACAGCCGAGGGGGGAGATAGAGACAGAGTGAGCATGCTGGCCAACAGGCGGCTGTAGACAGTCCGGCTCCAGCTCTGACTCACACACTCACACACACACACACACACACACACACAGACACACACAAACACACACACACATACACAGAGAGCCTCCTGACTGCAGGCCTGCTAGCGTGTGAACAGCAAAGCGAAAGAGAGCGTGCTCATGAGGGCAAGGCCTTATCAGATTTATGAGGAAAGAAAGAGCGAGAGACAAGAAAAGAGATCAGATTAGATGCTCTTTGAACATTCGGTGTTTTGACTGAGAGTTTTTTAGCTCAGATCGTGGCAAGCAAAGTACTGGACTGTAAAAGGCGTTTTTAAACGCTTGTAGGTGGAACCGTACGGTAACGTTCGAGTTCACTACATCCGAAATGCTTCAGGAATGTGTCACATGGGCCAGTGGCTTGATTTCATTACAAATAAAGCGCAGAACCAAGGCAACCCCGAAACGTTGGGGTTTTTTGTGGTGTTGTTTTTGGTGTCTTAGCAAAGAGAAATGAGAGGGGAAAGAAATAAAGCAACTGTTACAGCGAATGGTTTCTGAGGGGTCTTTGTAATGTTTAGTGAGAATATAGAGGATTTTCATGTGGAAGAAGTCTCCAGTGTCAACACTTTAGCGCACTCAGAGGTACAGAAGGAACTTCTCAGACGTCTTCAAGACGGAGGAGATTGCACTTTCTAGGCAACGCGAGATAGAACAACAGAGAGGATAGAGGACACAGTTTCATCAGATCTTTTACAGTATTAAATGTAGGTATAAATGGATAAAAAAAAAAACACTGCTGAGGAATACAGTGCTGTAGAATGTGCTGTTGTTGGAAATTCATTCATGAGACATTAAAGATCCAGATTATTGAGCTGCGAGAGAATCAGATATGAGTGAGATGCTACACTGGTTACTGTAATGTTCCTCAGGGTTCAGTCATATGGACAGATTACAGACACACACACTGACACACACACACACACAAACCCACAGTCGTGTCTTGATGAGCAGAAGGTGTGTGAAGGTGCAGGGCAGCTGGAAAAAATGCTGTTCATTCATCAAGCTGCCTGCTGAGGCGAGGGAACTTCCTCTCTCTGAGAGACAGACACACTGGCAGCAGGGAGCGACACACACATTCCTAATCTTTCTCTTTCTCTTTGAGACTCCTGGACCTCTAACATACAACTCAGTACGTTTGTTTACGTGTGTGTTTGTGTGTGTGTGTGTGTGTGTGTGTGTGTGTATGCGTGCGGGGGAGTGTTTTTACGTATGCATGAAGAAATGTATGTATGTGTGTTTGTGCATGTGTGTGTATATACGAGTGCTTGTGTGTGAGTGGATGTAAGTATGTGTGTGTAAAAGTGTGTGCATGATTGTGTGTGCATGTGTGTATTAGTGAGTGTGTGTATGTTTGTGAGTTGTTTGTGTGCATGTGTGTATTCATGTGTGAGAGGCCATGCCTGTGTATGGGTGTGTGTATTGATGCATGTGTGAGTATGAGTGTGTTTTCTGCATGATTGTGTGTGTGCATGTGTCTATGTTTGTATGTATGTACGTGTGCGTTTGTGAGAGAGAGTGTGTGTGTGTGTGTATATGTATGTGTGTATGAGTATGTTCTTGCATGATTGTGTATGTGTGTGTATGTGTGTGTGAATGTGAAAGTAAGAGTGTTAAAATTGTCGTTATTTTTATTTGGAACCTACAAATAAAGTAGACCGTGATGCTGACGTGGCGGTGTTGAGAGCAGCTCGGGTCACGGCAACAGCTTTAGCCAGATTAGCAGTGCATCGAGACTGACGCGCACGGCACGGTGACAATACCCACACTCAGCACCGAGATACACAGGGATAGAGATACAGTGGAGAACATGACCCTTCTGCTCATCACCTTCATCAGGAATCTGACCTTTCACCTCACAGACCGTGCTGAGGGTGATGTGCTGTGTTCAGGCTGAGGGGGTTACGCAGGAATCCGGCTTTCAGGAATGTAGTCTGAGCTGAAGTCGGACGTGAAGCGTAAAGAAGGCTTACGGCCCTAATCCCCCTGACAGACACCCATATAAGAGTCAGCAGGAGGAGGAGGAGAAGGAGGAGGTGGAACTGCGTCTAGACAGTCGTCTGGAATTAAACACGTCCCCCCCCTGAGTCCTCCAATCTAAAGCACCGAACTGAAAGAGAACATGTTCAGTACTGTGTGCTGGGAATTACACCGTTTCCATACCGAATGCTGTGAATGAAAAGTGAAACGCGTTCACGTCCAAGAGACGTTTTATTATTAATTTCCCATTTATTCCAGTTTTGCAGCTGCTGTGGCTAACACAACATGCTAATATCACAATACGAATTTCCTTATTCGTATGCTAATGCTTATTATTGCAAATGCTAATTGTAATATAATATATACCGTGCATTTCACCCTCAGGCCTTCAGTGATGTTCTGCCTGAATTAATCGAACTCTTAATACCACCACGACACAACGGCTATAGGAACCATTCATATTATAGGGAAACACAGTAGAACAAAGCGCTGCATCACAAACAGGAATCTCAAACGCACACAGCCAGCTCCATGAAGATCTCCAGCTCTAGAGCTCTGAGCTCCTTAACCCTATGGAACATGTATGTGTATGCTGACTGAACTCCAGACTGAACCCCAGGCCTCCTCACCTCAGTCAGTATCTGACTTTACTAACACCCTTGTGTCCGATTTCCACAAAATCTTTCCAGAAGAGGGGAGTTTTATTAGAACAGCAAATGAGGATTAAATGTGGACTGGGATGTTACAGCACATACCAAGCTTATGGAAAGGTGTCTACAAACTTTTGAGCATATCTCCCTTAGGATAAGAATCACATTTCACACATATTCACTTATTAATGTGGTTGCTTTTACTTTCCAAATGCTTTAAAACTAAATAGGTTTATGTTAAACGAGCTCTTGAGAACAGTTCTAGCCGACGAGATTCACATTTAAACAGTTTTAGCGAAACAGAATCGAATTTCCTGCTGAGTTTTGGCTAATCCACGGGAAAAGCTTAGCATTGCACAGCAAAAACTTGCCTCGGAAGGAAATTATTTTTTTGTTTGGAAAAACTTGTTTATGAAATAAAAAGGCAGAAATAATCTGCACTGAAATCTGTAAACAAACTAAAGTCAAACTGAAACCAAGGCATTATCGCATCTAAACCCTTTGTGTTAGGCTAACTACCTGCAAAACAACATGCTAAATCGAGATACGACTGTTTTTAGCTCTGAGACGTCCTTTTGTCTATTTCTGTAGATAACGGTATCAGATAAAGATGTTACGGTGCCTGAAAACAGAATAAATCCACGATTGTGTCATGTTAAATTGCAGCTACAAGCTTCTTTCACTTGTTTGCTAGGCCACACATAGGCCCCGCCCCCTTTAACCTCTCAGTTGAAGTCAATAAAATGGGATTGAATTGTTACTTCCAAGTTGTCCAAGTGTGTGTGTGTGTGTGTGTGTGTGTGTGTGTGTGTTCCTGGTTTTTTTTATGTTGTCCAAGTGTGTGTGTGTGTGTGTGTGTGTGTGTGTGTGTGTGTGTGTGTGTGTGTGTGTGTGTGTTTTACGTGCTCTGTTATCTCAGCTTCCTTCCTGTCAGGTCAAAGTGTCTTAATGAGGAAGGAAGACGAGTGTGTTTCCTAAAATAGTATTTAAAAAGGTGATGGAATATAATCCAGCAGATATAAAGCAGCTGTCAGAACACACCAGAGAGAGTACATGTCGTTCCCCGGATGATTTCCTGAAGGCTTTTTTTTTTTCTTTTCCCCATTTTTCTTCAGAAACCTGCAATCCAAAAACATTCGCTTCATGCAGTAAAGGAGCTGCATATCAAACACACACAAACACTGTTCCAAATTTAGTCTTTTTTTAAAAAGCACCACTATTCCGGGTAGATGTTCCTCGAGATTCTGTGGAGATTTCTGCTTATTCAGCTACAAGGGTGTTAGTAAAGTTGGTGGGGAGGTCTTTATGGACAAACATTTGTAGACATATGACTTTTTTTACATCCCATTCCATATTAGCTGTTAGAAAGACCTCCACTCTTCTGGGAAGATGTTCCACTAGATTTTGTAAAGATTTGTGTGAGATTCATTTAACCTCAAGGGTGTGAGTAAAGTCAGGTACTAATGTTCCTGATGTTTCTCATGTTCAATAGGGTTGAGGTTCAGAGCTCTACAGCAGAAAATCTTCCCTTTCATCCCATGTAAAGCAGATCTTCATGGAGCAGAGGGACATTGTCATGCTGGGAAAGGTTTGGGTCTTCTAGTTTAAGTGAAGGGAAAATTTAGTGCTCCTCCAATACGTTCTAATTGGGTGCCTGGAACTTTGTGAGAACAGTTTGAGAAAAGAATCAGATATGGCTGGACCTTTTGGCCATACAATGTATATGACCGGAGAAGATAAGATCATGAATTGTGTGTAATATGTATGAGAAAGTCAGTAAACACTTCTGATTTATTTTTTTTCCAGACCGATATGATACAAACCAGACGAATTCTGAAATAAATTCGATTTTTTTTTTTATTTTGGCATTTCTCCGATGTGCATTTTTTTTTTATATTAAGCAAAGTGCATCTTTTCTATTTCTATCCACACACTGCACAATACATAAATAACGATGCATATAAAACGTCTTCGTATTTACAAGTAATAATATATTTATATATAATACATTTTTGAACTTTTCTTATTTTCACTTAATTAAATCTTTTTTAAAGTCTTAAAAAAAAAAAAAAAACGTCCACGCCTTTTTTTTCTTCCCCCCTTTCTTTCCTTTTCCATAAATTCTTCTTCGGAAAAACTTTTGTCTCGCTTTGTCACAAAAAAAGAGAGAAGAATAGTCCCAAACGAGGTCAGGTTAAGTCCGTGTCCATGGCGATGGCAATTGAGGGGGGAAAAAAATAGGGGAAGTGGGCGGAGCTTGGGGCTACCGGCTATTGAAGATGAGTTCGAGCCAGCAGGGGCAGCTGCTAATGAACTGTCTGGTGTAGCACTGACCCCAGCCCTTGACGAAGCTGATCTGCACGGTAAATCCGGCACGTGGCTGATGGATGGAAAATTTAGTGCTCCTTCAATACGTTCTAATTGGGTGCCTGGAACTTTGTGAGAACAGTCTGAGAAAAGAACCAGATATGGCTGGACCTTTTGGCCATACAATGTATATGACCGGAGAAGATAAGATCATGAATTGTGTGTAATATGTATGAGAAAGTCAGTAAACACTTCTGATTTATTTTTTTTCCAGACCGATATGATACAAACCAGACGAATTCTGAAATAAATTCGATTTTTTTTTTTATTTTGGCATTTCTCCGATGTGCATTTTTTTTTTATATTAAGCAAAGTGCATCTTTTCTATTTCTATCCACACACTGCACAATACATAAATAACGATGCATATAAAACGTCTTCGTATTTACAAGTAATAATATATTTATATATAATACATTTTTGAACTTTTCTTATTTTCACTTAATTAAATCTTTTTTAAAGTCTTTAAAAAAAAAAAAAAACGTCCACGCCTTTTTTTTCTTCCCCCCTTTCTTTCCTTTTCCATAAATTCTTCTTCGGAAAAACTTTTGTCTCGCTTTGTCACAAAAAAAGAGAGAAGAATAGTCCCAAACGAGGTCAGGTTAAGTCCGTGTCCATGGCGATGGCAATTGAGGGGGGAAAAAAATAGGGGAAGTGGGCGGAGCTTGGGGCTACCGGCTATTGAAGATGAGTTCGAGCCAGCAGGGGCAGCTGCTAATGAACTGTCTGGTGTAGCACTGACCCCAGCCCTTGACGAAGCTGATCTGCACGGTAAATCCGGCACGTGGCTGATGGCTGAACTCGTGGTCGTTGGGTCTCTGCAGGCTCTTGGCCTTCTCGTAATCGAAGGCTTTGATGGAGAACCCGGGAAAGACCTTGTGCACGAGTAGCGTTCGTGACGAAGGGTCGTCCAGCGTGGCTGATTTGATAAAGATGGGGTAGCGGCTGCGGTTGTACACCCACACGCCGTCGGCCTCGCGGCTCAGCTGGATGCCGTAGCCGATTTTGGGCCGCACCATGTGCACCAGTGCGCTGCGGCTGTCCGAGCACAGCTGGCCCAGGCAGAAGCCCGTGCCCTGAGGTAGGTCATAGAAGATGTCCAGCGAAGACTCGCGGACCGAATACAGGCGTCCGACTCTCGTTTTCTCCTCCCAGTACGCCACCACACACCAGTGCTCACCACACTCCTGAAGACCTTGGGAATCTACACACATACACAAAAAACAAACAGTTGTTAGTGATCAGACCTAAATGTGGACATGGACATCCAATCTAACAGCCGAATCGAAGCATAAAGGAATGCATGAGATGAAAGAGAACAGAAGATATAGAAAGAAAGCGATACACACACACAGAGAGGAAGGGAGGAGACCTGAGTGCTAACCACATGCGTTGACAGTTACAGGAGTCAGCGTGAAACTGCTGGAGAAACGTAAAAACATCGTGATGTCACCAGTTCAGATAAAAGAGCGAGAGCTACTACATCCAAATCCCAGCACACCTGAGACGGATCAGACCTGTGTGAGTCTCTGTACCAAGATAAAACAGAAGCCACTGTTCACACACACACACACCGTATCAGAAAACCCTCC
>MU563656.1:6190733-6193233 GCA_024362625.1 Silurus asotus
CCCCCCTCTCGCCCCAGGCCCAGATTCCTTGCTGGTGCCAAACATCCCTCGGATACGTGATTTGAGCGTCAGGGAGGAAACGCTACAGGAATGTGAGGAATGCGTGTCAGGGAACCGGGAGATGCGCAAGCCGTCATCGAGACGTGTTTACACTGGACGCGCTGCTCGTCTCCTGTGTGTAGCCGTACCGAAAAAAAAAAAAACAACAACATGGAGGACAATCTTGACAAATAAAATCCAGGGAATCATTATTAAAGGAAAACTCCATCCAAAATATCCAGCTGTGGGGTGTGTGATGTCATCAGCAGGAAGTTGTAGGGCAGATGTTGGGGTTTAGTCAATAAAGGTTTAAATTAATGCAAATATTTAATACAAACACTAAAATGACCTCCGCAAACTGAACAGAGCAACAGACATCATAATAATCATCAAACCTTGTGCTGTAATCACACACAAACTACACACACACACACACTGTGCTGTAATTGCTCACAAACCCAACACACACACACACACACACACACACACACACACACACACACACACACACACACTGTGCTGTAATTACACACAAACTACACAAAGCTTGTGCTGTAATCACACACAAACTACACACACACCTTGTGCTGTAATTACACACACACACACACACACACTACAAACACACACACACACCCTGTGCTGTTATCACACACAAACTACACACAAACTACACACACCCTGTGCTGTAATCACACACAAACTACACACACCCTGTGCTGTAAACAGATACAAACTATACACACAAACTACACACAACCTTTGTGCACTAATGGCACACAAACTACACACACAAACCTCTTGCTTTAATCACACTACAATCTACACAGTACTACACAAACTACTCAGACTATATACACAAACTACACACAACGTCTTGTATTAGATTCACACAAACTTTGTGTATTGAGATAAAAGCTGAAAACGTTTCAGAGTTTCCTTTAAAGCAGGAGAAGTTTCTGCTCGAGTGTGTGACAATGAAACATTGAACAGAGTTGATGGAGAGGAATGTGTCCCAGCATAGCACACTGATCTCACCACACACACACACACACACACACACACACACACACACACACACACACACACACTGCTCACTTCTTGTGGATTTCCCTGAGCAGAGTCGAGGGGAAAAAACGATCAGAGCCACGGCGGCTCCAGTTTCCTCCCCCCTTCACATGGCCTCAAGCCTCTCTCTCTCTCTCTCTCTCTCTCTCTCTCTCTCTCTCTCTCTCTCTCTCTCTCTCCCCCTCTCTCCATCTCTCACTCCCACACACTCTCTCTCTCTCTCTCTCTCTCTCTCTCTCCCCGTCTCTCCATATCTCAATCCCACAGAACTCTGGCTCCAAGCAGCAACAAGCCAATGGGAAAGCACAGGAGGAGGAGGAGGAGAAACAGAGAGACTAATTTCTTTTCTTTCTTTTTTTTTTACTTTCTGCACTTCCTCCAAATGTTTTTCGTTCCAACAGCCGACAAAAGTTTTTGTCCATTTCTAGCTACATGTCTATATGTAAGGAAGATCGTTACAATTAATAGCAGCTACAAAAGCCCTTTTTCAGATTTTCTCACAAAGGAAATAAGCATAAGGTTTCGGAAAGACTTCCGTCGCTCGAACAGGAAGTTCAGTGTGTACATGCTGAACTAAGGGCCGAAGAGGTGTGTGTGTGTGTATGTGTGTGTATATATTTATACATATGCTAACACTGATACTGAATGCACCCTGGATGCATGATCCCAACCTGAGCAGGAATTCACAATAAAAAAAAAGGGGGAAAAAAAGGATAGGGGGAGGAATGGAACTCCCAGCATCCCTCCTTCGTTTGGACTCTTTCTCTCTGCTTCCTCGCTCATTTGCTTCCTTTCATGTGAGAGAAGGGAGAGACGCAGGCAGTAATTTGGCTGAGCTCGCATTGGGCCCTGGCGCTTTATCACTGACGGCCTCTGTCATTACACCATCCCCAGCCTTCATTACAGTGAGCGAGGGAGAGGGAGGGAGAGATGGAGGGAGGAAGGAGGGGCGGGGGGGCAAAAAAAAAAAACGACAAGAAGGAAACTATTCTCCCTGGCACATTTCAAACGCTTCCTAACGTGCCTCTGTCTCTTCTTTCATTCATTCGGCCTTTTTTCTCTTCTTCGTGTGTGTGTGTGTGAGAGAGAGAGAGAGAGAGAGAGAGAGAGAGAGAGAGAGAGAGAGAGAGCCTGAGCGTGGGCATTGGGACACCCTGCTGTTTGTTATTGCACAGAGACAGGGAGAGAGGGAGGAAGAGAGAGAGACGTGGCGTCTGGGGTCATTATATAGCTGCCTGTCTGGGCTTGTCATCACAGCCTGAAACCACTGTGATATTTATCTCACACACACACACACACACACACACACACACACACACACACACACACACATCCTAAAGCATTCATCAGCCGGCTTAGTGTCCTTTTACAGGATAACACTCAACTTCTTATG
>MU563656.1:6198233-6202671 GCA_024362625.1 Silurus asotus
CTTTTTGACCTCTTTCGGCTTCCATAAAACCTTGCAAGCGTAACTATTTAACCAGGTCAAAGCTCTCGGAGTGGATTCATGTAAAAAACTTTGATTGTCTGGCCAAGAGTGGACAGTATCACATCGATGGACACTAATCCCTTATGCACGTCCTTCATTTCTCTCTGTCTCTGTCGCCATCCATCTCTCAGATGTCTCTCTCTCCTGGCCTTCAGCCGAGCAAACATGTCTGCTGGTGGCTTTCGGATTGAGGCTAACTCTTAATAAACCCCAGCTTTCCAGGACAAACAGCACACACTGAGCAAACTGGTCCAGTAATCCCGCTCAGGCTTAGACACACACACACACACACACACACACACATACGCCGCTCTGACAATCAGGAAACAACGGAACCATCCTGTTCTAATGTGTTTACTTCTGAATTCAATCAATTCGGCTTGTGTGGAAATTTGCAGAAATATGTATTTTCACTCTCAGCTGATGTTCCAGATGTGCTCTTTTTTAACTCGTCATTCGAGCAGGCTGGAACTTCGTATTTAGCACACACACGACTTATTTACCGCACAGAAGATGCAGGACGCCGGAGCTACACTCGCTCCGGCTCAGATTTTCCACTAGACCTGCAATACAACCCCTCTCTGAACATACCAAAGACTCTCTCTCTCTCTCACTCCCTCTCTCTTTCTCAGAATGCCTCAGTGAAACACTCCATGTTTGCTCAGGAGTGCTGACGCAGAGTGAGAACAAAACAGAACTTCTCCAGAAGAAACTCTGCGTTCGGAGGTTGGGAATCTTTGGAACTGGGGATAGGGATAAAGTTCCAGGATGTACTATTTGGTTTTCCATTTTAATACCAATCTACCCCAGAGCTAATCCTGGTTCCTAGCTCACAGTTTACTGTATTGAGCACATACATCCCACCACCATCTGGGATCTGGAGCTGTTCAGAGTGATTCAACTTTCAATCACCATTCTGCCTTTAAAAAAAAAATACCCAGGAACACCGATCAAAATCAAAAGTTGACCTCTTTCGGCTTCCATAAAACCTCGCAAGCGTAACTATTTAACCAGGTCAAAGCTCTCGGAGTGAATTCATGTAAAAAACTTCGATTGTCTGGCCAAGAGTGGACAGTATCACATATTGGCTATTAGAGGACCATGGCTCTGGAGGTCACTCCTCATGGAGGACCACGAGTCCAAAACAATATTCCTCACAGGCCAACCAAAGCAAATTTGCAAATTCCCCCGTCTCCTATTTCAAGATCTCTATAGTTTACCATCTCCAATCCGACACATAATCCGGTGGAGGACGAGTCCAACCATGTTATACAACGTTTCAGAGTTTCAAGTTTCTTCACCGATGTACCACATTGGGGTCTATGCAAGTGTGAGAGTCGGCTGATTCGGGTCAGAAAGGGTTAAACCTCTCACTCCGTGTCCTCCTGGAATCCCGTTTGGGACACGGCATAGGCTAGCGTGAGAGGGGCAGTAGGTCAGAGCGGAGCGTTCTGGAGGAACGAGCCTCTTTTGTGTAAAGCCCCCGAGGGATCGCGCTCATCTTCCTCTGCCAGAGAAATCAACGCTCCAGCTCCGGAGGCCCTGCCTTCCCCATTTCCCTCCCTCTCTTTCCCTCTCTCCCTCTCACTCTGAGCTTTATTCATCCAACTGACCCAAAACCAGGAGGCAAAGTGAAGGAGGAGGGCCAGGGAAGAAGTGTAAGAGGGGTAGAGGGTTAGAAAGACGAGGAGGAAAAGAAAGAGCAGGAGGACGAGAGGTGATGAAAGACGAGCTGAGTTCCTTCTGCTCCACAAATTCACAGTGGGGTAGCGTGGTAGAAAATGTGAGAGGAGTGGAGCAGAGAAGGAGGAACGATGTTAGCGGGTTTTGTTTGCACTGCATGCTGCTGTCGGCACACTGGCGGCAAGCTTTTCAACCTCGTCCTACACACACAAACACACACACACACACACATGCACATACACGCACAAAAGGGAGGTAAAACAAACGGCGGGGCACACAAGAGGCCGGCGAAGGGGAGCTGAGCAACTCCAGTACAGGCAACATAATCCAGTATGTCCACCACACACACACACCTAACAACCCACATCTCACCGAGGAAGCCCAAGGGTTTAAGAGACTTGTGTTTATTCATCTTTCTTTCTTTCTCTCTCTCTTCCTCTCCTTTTTTCTCTCCTCTCTTGGACCTGATATACACACTCTGAGAGTCAAGCTGAGGCAGAGCGTGGGGCAACACACACCCACCATCATGTTAAAAAAGAAAAAAAAAAGCTTTAAAGTCTCACTAATGAGAACCATCTGTATGAATAAAGCAGGCAGAGACCAGACCGACTCCATGAATCCATCTCTCTTACCCTGCCTCCACTACTCTCTTTCGCTTTTTTTACCCCCTCCTCGTCCGTCTCCACCGCTCGGCCTCCCAGCGTCTCTCGTAAACACTCTGTATCCGCTCTGCGCCGAATACGAGGTTCGCAAAAGCGCGTTGACGATAAGCAGCCGCTCGAATATAAGCAGAAACGGGAGCACGCAAATAAGAAAGATAAGAAGTCACGTTAGCAGAACAAACACGTCTCTGCCGTACAAACGACAATAAGCGTCTCATAACCAAGTAAATACGGCGTAATAATCAGAGACACCAAAACCATTCAGAGAATACACAATAAACACTAGTGATGCACACCCACCAGACCAGTCTGGCCAATCGGATGCCAGTGGGTCAATAGGATTCCCAGTCTGGCCAATCGGATGCCAGTGGGTCAATAAGATTCCCAGTCTGGCCAATCGGATGCCAGTGGGTCAATCAGATTTCCAGTCTCGCCAATCAAATCCCCAGTCAGGCCAATCAAATTCCAGGTCTGGCCAATCAGATTCCCAGTCTGGCCAACATCAGATTTCCAATCCGAATCCGATTCATTAAAGCAAAAACATGAAGACCAGTAAAGCAACAATCTATATATATATATGTAAAATCTAGAGGAAAAATACAGAGAGATGGAGAGGAAAAGACAAGAAGAGATGGAGAGATGATTGTTTGAATCTGCATATAGATCCATGTTTAAAGTGTTTACCTGAAAACCCCACAGGGGCTGAATGTATCGTTCCCCCAGTTTCAGTGGAAGCAGGCATCGAGTCTGGAGAATCTGCACAAAGATGAAACAAGTCAAGGTTAAATCAAATATAAAGGTCAAGGTTCAAACACATCAGTGCTTCAAACAATGGGTCTATTTCGCATTTACATTTATGGCATTTGGCAGAAACCATTTAATTGAAAAAGATGATGCTAAGAAAGAAAAACATCAAAATCAGCTGCAAGTAAACAAGCGTTTTTAAAAAAAATACCGATGATACACGCGTAAAACTTTTGCGCACTCGTTTTATTGCCATATTTTTTTCAGAGCTTGGAGGCGGCCATGTTGGAAAGAAATGAAGCAAACTTCTAGAGGCACTGAATTTTTTTCCTTTACTTAATGCTAAAGCCAAAGGCAACTGTAGCTTCATGTCCGTGTGTGTGTATGTGATTGTGTGTGTGCGAGTGGGTTAGTATGTGTGTCAGTGTGTGTTCTAGCAGTGATAGGAATATACAGTTTAGCAGGATACACTCCATCAAGCCAAAAACAATGAAGGAGACAGGAAATGGCCTCAGCCTTGAAAGCTGTGTACAGTAAATTTTCTAAATGGCATGCCAGCAGACAGGGAACTCTGAGTGTACGTGTGTGTGTGTGTGTGTGTGTGTGTGTGTGTGTGTGTGTGTGTGTGTGTGTGTTCAGTACTAAGCAGATTGGAACAGGACTTTCTGAGGTTTCCATAGCGATCCAAGCTGCGGGTAATTATACATTCCATTCAGAGAATATAAACACCGGTGGTACCCACCCACCAGCCCAGTCTGGCCAATCAGATTCCCAGTTTGGCTAATTAGATTCCCAGTCTGGCCATTCAGATTCCCAGACTCACCAATCAGATTCCCAGACTCACCAATCAGATTCCCAGACTCACCAATCAGATTCTCAGTCTGGCCAATCAGATGCCTCAGTTTAAAATTATGTGGAATTAATCAGCCTGAAGGTAAATTTTTATTTGACACCTTCATTCCTTATGATCATAGTAACTGTGAAACACTCGTCTTTTCAAACTGCTGTCACACTAATGAGATGCACGGCCAAACCTGAGCCTTACTCACTGACCACAAAGAGAGAGAGGGAGAGAGAGAGAGAGAGAGAGAGAGAGAGAAAGAGAGAGAGAGAAAGAGAGAGAGAGAGAGAGAGAGAGAGAGAGAGAGGGAGGGAGAGAGAGAGAGAGAGAACTTCAAACACTCCGTGACTCATTTTAAGGCAGAAAAACATCTGATGTTTAATTACAGCAGCTTTAATACTAACCACACACACAAACACACACACACACACACACACACACACACACA
>MU563656.1:6204229-6215802 GCA_024362625.1 Silurus asotus
TCTCTCTCTCTCACACACACACACACACTCTCTCTCTCTCTCTCTCTCTCTCTCTCTCTATATATATATATATATATATATATATATATATCACTCTCTCCATCATTCTTTTTAAATCACTCTCTTTCTCTCTGTCTCTTCATCTTTCTCTCTATTAGTCTCTCATTCTCTCATTATCATTCTCTCAGTTTATATCACTCTCTTTCAGTTTTTCATTCACTTTCTCTCCATCATTCTCTCTCAGCTCTCTTTATATCATACTTTTTATTTTCCCTTTCTCTCTCTCTCTCTCTCTCTCTCTCTTTTTTTTTTCTCTCTGCCATAGTTAATGGATCAATCTATTAAAAAAAGGTTTTCTCCTCAAATGAAAGTTCTCTCTGTCCCTTTATTTAGTGCACAGAGACACAGAGACATACACACACACACACACACACACACACACACACACACACACACACACACACACACACACACACACACATTCCCACAGAAACCCAAAAATCTGGTTCAGTAAAGTTATGAGTCATGCTGAAGTGAATGACGCAGAGGCCGGCGCCGAATAATTACACACCTTTTTATGTAAACTCTGAACAACGCAGTTTTTTATAAAGGAAAAGAAAGACGCGAACGATGGAGGAGTTTCTGCCTTTGAAATCATTTTTTTTGTTCCAGGGAAAATTAAAGAAGAAAGAATAAAGAGAAGAAGCGAGCGCTCTTTATTCTCCGATCTTGTCCTGAAGAGCTTCTGACATTCACTCGTTCGATGTTTGATTCGGTTCGTGTGTGTGTGAGATGCTGCATGAGGAGAAACGCTGCGTTACATCACACCACTGTTTAATCCTCTGCTCTGATTGGACGAGAGATGAGCTTAATAGCGCTGTTTTAATCTTCGGTCTACAGCATGGCGGATCTGTTCATAAAAGGAAGGAGTCACCAGTGTCAGTCGTATCCGGATAGTAACCGGATAAAAAAAGCTTAATACTTCATATTTTTAAAATAAACGCGTCTAGCTGTCGAATCAGCGAAATAAAACGATTCGAGATTTGCTTTTACAGGAAACAGACGTTCATCTTAGCTGGTAGTTTAGAAATTTCTCCGAAATGTGGGTATTTCAGTGCCGTTTTTTTGCGCTACACTGCAAAAATTATTCTTTACGCACGTTTAAACATCACGCTAAGCTTTATCATGGTCCATGCTCTCGTTTTGCCCCAGATGTGAAACCTCTGTGCCTGAGGTCCTTTTTGATCCTCACTGAATGAACATGGGAGACGAAAAAAAGAATGCAGACGCATTCAAACCCTCCAATTAATTCAGCAGATAAAACACGTCTCTTTGGATCTCTCAGCCTCTTCCGCTATATTACCCACTTGTTCTTTTACCCCCCCTCACTTTACCCCTCCCTCTGTTGCCCCCTTCCCTCCCAGCACCCTGTCCCTGATGGAGCCGTTATTCTTTATCAGAGCCGCCAAAAGTGCATGTAGACGCAAATCCCCTGCCTCTACACCCCTCCACCCTTCTCTCCAACACCCCCCTAACAACCTCCCCCCTCCCTCTCGCCCCCCCTCCGCTCTGGTGCCGGGGTCAGAAAGGGTTTAGGTCTTGGCCTCGCGCCATTCTATTACAGACGACTGGCAGAGCCACTGCTTTCTGTCCGTCGTAAATCAAAACACATCGCTTAGAATCTGCATCGTGTTACACACACACACACACACACACACACACACACAGTCGCGCCTCTCTTCTCATAGCCTCATGGCCACATAATGTAAGAAACCCCGGGGAATATATTTACGAACGCTGAAAGCTGCGTTCTTTATCAGGCTCTGAGTACATGGAAAATGACAGCGCGTCAGATAACTATAATCAGCAGGGGTCCAGCGGCCGCTCTGCGGTCACGCTCGCACACCCGAAAGGCTGTGAGTTCCAATCCCTCCCAGGATGGTGGTGCTTTACACTTGTCACCCTGAAATTCTTTACTTATACATCCCAGCGATGTGAGGAAGCCGGATGCCGTGATACAGCGCCCCAAGGGTACTGAGGGTTGGGGGCCTTGCTCAGGGGGCTTAAAAAAAACAACAACAAAAAACAGTGGTGCTACCAGGCATGGAATGAAGGTGTGCCAGGGGGAGGTGCTAACTTAGCGGTCAAGGTATTGGACTTTAAATCTCAAGGTTGTGAGTTCAAATCCCAGCCACACTAACCTGCCACTAAGCACTGCCCCTCGACCCGTCAGCCGCACGGATGTATGAACAGGATACATGTGTATGAATGTAAATAGCAATATCTATTAATCAGATACAAAGCGCTTGGGCTCGGCGCTCAGATCGGAACGGATCGTCTTTGAGCGAAGGAACCAACTCGAACAAACAGGAAAAAAAAACGTCAGCACGGCAAAAGAAATAAATAACTTACCGGGTGACTTCAGTAAGTCCACTGGATAGCGTGAGTACGGAGGAGGAGGGGATTCTGGAGAAAGAAAAAAGTGGAGAAGAAGAGCATGAAAAACAAGCAGGGTTTAGATAGAGGCTCATGATAACAGTTGGCATTTTTTAAGGGTGGAAAAAAAAACTTGTTTGTCTTATGGCGCGCGAGAGAGAGAGAGAGAGAGAGAGAGAGAGAGAGAGAGAGAGAGAGAGAGAGAGAGAGAGAGAGAGAGAGAGAGAGAGTAGGAGACAGCTAGGGGACTGGAGGAGGGGGGATCTGCCCTGATAGTGCACAAGTGAAGTGCGTAGATAAACACAGAGCCGCCCGGCGCCAGACTCAGACACACAGACAGACAGACAGATAGAGAGAGAGAGAGAGAGAGAGAGAGAGAGAGAGAGAGAGAGAGAGAGAGAGGTGGGGGGGAACAGAGCATGTGATTGCCAAAAAACGAGGCCTTCAGACCAGTTGAACATTAATCGATGTTCATACAAACAGAGACATAAGTATTCAGGAATAAAAACCCTAACTGCGGAATAACACACAGAGAAATCGGAATTTTCCTGCTCGGAAAACTGAACTTTATGAAGAAGTTTAGAAGACGTGTGTCGCAAAAATGTTCTCCTAAAACTCGTCACTGTCATAATCTTTAGAACAACATTATTCAATATATTCAAAGCTGATACACAAGATCGCAGATATTCTGAGATGTTCTCCAGATATCCTATGAAGTGTTTCTTAAGGAACAAGCAGTTTTTGGACAGTCGATATCATAAAGACTGCACGGACAAAACGTCCTTCGATTAGATAAAATTGTAATAATAAATGAACTCGGTTTACGGGGTTCCAACATCCCCAGGTGATGGAAGCCTCCATGGTACACCTACACACACTGGCATGGATGACGTTTGTTACACCGTAACAAGTTTTACAGAAAACCTAGCAAATGATATAAACGTGTCGATGTTAATATCTTTAAAATTCTTTATTTAGATGGAAAAAACATCTGCATCCCAATGTGTCAGGTGGAGAACGAGCACATGGGTGCAACCACAACTGGTCAATGTTCTTTGAATGAGCTAGTAATTGTGCACACTGGGTTGCAGTGAACATGCTCCTGAAGGACCTGAAGGTGTTACTAGTGCTGGTTACACTGTTGTAGAGTTGGGGTTTGATGTGTATGGGTTTTGTTGAGCTGATGGTCAGACTGGGAGACTTTGTCTTCGTCCAGATGTTTGACATGATCAATTATTTTCTATTGTCTTTACATTTGGTGGACCCATAAAACAATGAATTTGAAAATGTTCTAGTTGGTGTATGAATGGAAATTAGACAGTTATTCTATCATTTAGTATCAGATACTTTCTTTTTGAACACCACTTGATTGGTCCTCCAATTAGACCAGTGTGTGTGTGTGTGTGTGAGATTCTACAGAAAGATCTAAAGTGTAGAATCTCATTATATTGGCGTGTGAGGTGCAGGTCCACGTGAGCTGCAGGTCTTACCGGGCTCGCACAGGCGGCTCATGTGGTGCGGGTTGCAGCACACCAGCTCCGGGTTGATCTTCCCGTAGGATTCACAGCACGGTAACCGTTTCAGCTGCGACCAGTGTCGGAGGTCTGGCCAGCGAAAAACCTTGAAGAGCAGCAGCGGGAGCGAGGACGCGTCCACTCGGCCGGGCAGCATGAGGCACGGGCTACGCGCTCCGCCCTTCGACTCCACGGCCTGCAGCAGCACCTCCAGCTGCTTCTCCTTGATCTTCTTCAGCACCGAGTGCGTGAGCGCCTTCAGTTCGGCCTCCGCGCCCGAGCCCGCGCTCCCACCGACGCCACCTCCGCCGGCCTTACCGACGGCCTTGGTCGTTTTGCCCATGCACAAGCCTCCGTTTCCTCTTCCGCTTCCTCCCGCGCCGTGCGTCCCGGCGTCTGCCGCTGCCTCCTCCCCGTCGACGTCGACGGGCGCGCGGCTCCTCCAGAGTCGCCGGACGAGCCCCGACCGTCTGGTCCTGAACATGCGCGACGACGAGCAGAAGGTCTCCCGGCTAAAGAGCGAGCATGGCGTCCGCAAATCATGAAGTAGGTCCCGGGATCCGAGGCCAGGAGGCGCCGCGCAGTCCGAGAGACGGTGCCAAAGCTGTGGGCAGCAAAGGCAATCAGTACCATACGCCAGTCTTTCAGTTCGGTTTTCCACCCACCAAACTAGGCAGCAGATTTGAAATAAAATTAAATAAAATAAAACACACAGCCGATCCTGGAGGAGATACAACCCAATCTGTTGTGTCGGTGCAATAATAATATTATTATTAATAATAATAATAATAATATTGACACAAAATATCCCAAGAAACTTCCGTTAGACACTGAACTCGCTCCGGTGTCTCTGCATCGTAAATCCGCACACCATCCCCGATCCGAGTCTACAACCTGCGGTCCGGGCGTCTTTCTGGTCTCCTCCACCAACACGGTCCATGTGAAGACCTAACGTTGGAGTCCAGCATGGCTGTGTGTCTGGAGCATTTAGTGTCTTAAAGGTTCCGACATCCGTATAGCAGGAGCTGAATGAAGGCTCGAGTAATCCACGCACGTCTGAGTCTCGAAAGGAAGAAAAGAAACGCGCAAAAAAAAAAAAAAAAAAAAAAAAAAAAAAAAGCGGCTTTTAAAGGGAAAAAAAAAAAAAAAAAAAAAAGCCGACTTTAAAGGCGCGCACAGGAATAATAATGTAGCAGATAAATATCCGGTCAGGGCGCACAATGTATCCCGAAAATTATGATCTCGCTGGGAAGCAGTGGAGCGAAAAGAGCGCCGTGCGTAAAGTTTCCGAGCATCGAATAAAGACGCGACGATGCGGTCGGTGCGCTCCAAGAACCGGGAATGAACAGAGGAGCCCAAGCGCCTTCTCTCTCTCTCTCTCTCTCTCTCTCTCTCTCTCTCTCTCTCTCTGTTGGCCCCCCCCCCCCCCCCCTCCTGCCCGGTCACGTGGTTGTCTAGACACCCTGTCGCTTAAGAAAAAAAAAAAGCGATCGGGTTGCGCAAACAGGAGATCAAGTAGCTCACAAGCGGCGACATCAGGCTTTAAAGGTTACATTCTGGTAAAGTTGCAAAAGTTATCAACGATAAGTGATTTTATATCCATATAAATATAAATATATATATAATACATAAATATATAATAGATCAGACACTGCGCTATGGAGCCGGAGCTCAGCATTTATTATATAAACCTGATGCGGGGTTTTTCCTCTAAATTCTCTCTCTCTCTCTCTCTCTCTCTCTCTCTCTCTCTCTCTCTCTCTCTCTCTCTCTTGTTGCTGTTGTTCGGTTCGGAACAGCGGGTCAATGACACAAGAAATAACAACAGAACCATAAATAAAACTCCAGATCACAGGGTACAAAGGGTACTCCAGACGTCTGACTGTATTATGAGGGTCATTCCGGGGCTGCACTAACAACCCTACAATAAACAAAGACATAAATGTCGCATTTAATCCTGGTAGCAAAGTGATTATAAAATATCAAATTATTTATTTACATTTGCCCATCTTTGTTGCCTAAAATATATATAAAATCATAAAATTGTTAATATATCAATATTTTCTTGATATATGCTATTTTTATTTTTATTATTCTACTCATTTTAATATCATTTTTTATTTTTATTTTTTTTAATTGTTTTAGGATATGGACCAGACTGAGTACAGAGAGTATGAATTGCTGCCCCCGTCTGGTGAACACTGGTACTACCAGAACTACCCAATACAGAACTACCCGATGTGGAACTACCTGACAGGGAAATACCTGTCTAATCAGAAACTACCTGACATGGAACTACCGAACTGGACTTGTATGACCCAAACCAGAACTACCTGAAACTATCTGAGCTGACCAGAACAAAGCAGGACATTTTACATCCAACAGACATCAAATAAGATCCCCTGTTTATTTGTTTTACGAAAGAATAGGAAAATTGTTTACACTTACCCATTCATGGGGGTCATGCGTCATGTAATCGATCAACTCTTCAGGGTCACTACTTAGGATTTACAGAATACTTTTAAAGTCCCCACTTTTGCTGTCCTCAGTAGTCAATTCCCTCTATAGTCTATTCTCGTTCCACCTTTCTGTGTTGAGATGTATTGTCTAAACGGTGCTGCTCTCTCTATCTTTTAAACAACCTTCTTTCATTCTTTCTTTTGTGCATCACCCAATCTATATTTCTCCTCTGTGCTCTCCCTCTGACCTTGACATACGTGAGTCTCGTGATTCCAGCTGACCTTGTAGATGTGCCACAAACACTATGGGCCACACATCCATGACCAGTACAGGTGTAAGAACATCAGAAGTATTGGGACACCGGACTATTCCACCCTGAGGGTTTTTTTTTCCAAACTGTTAGCAAAGGTGGAGCCACACAATGGTATCTGACGTCTTCAGATGCTGGAGCATGAGATTTTCCCTTCACTTCAATTAGGAGAACCTGGTGCAGGATGACAATGCCCCTGTGCACAAAGCCAGCTCCATGAAGATCTGCTTTACATGGTTTAAAAGATGTGGAAGATCTCCTACTATGGAGCTCTGGCTTTTCTAAAAAGTTGAGTGTATGATGTGCCATCACTATTGTTTTACTTTTCCCCCTAATCGTGTTTTATATGATTTTTCTAGACATGTATATTATTATTTTATTGACGTCTAGTGCGTGAGGTTGTAATTGTGAATGTAAATCCCCACACACACGATTCATTATTCATGTATTAGTCACATGACGTCGCATTCTCCATCGCATCCTGCCATGTGTGTGTTAATGTTTTATATGTGTGTATGTGTGTGTGTGTGTGTGTGTGTGTGTGTGTGTACAGTAGGGTGATGGAGTGTATTAGAGAACATCTTGTGCTCGTAGCGAGTGAGTGACTGGGGGCGGAACAGAAGTGCTGTTGTGTGTGTGTGTGTGTGTGTGTCAAGTCAAGTCAAGTCAAGTTTATTTGTATAGCGCTTTTCACAACAGACATTGTCTTTCTTCAAATATATTGTTCTGTGTGTGTGTGTGTGTGTGTGTGTGTGTGTGTGTGTGTGTGTGTGTGTGTGTGTATGGGCAGCATGACTGGAGGCGGTACGGACGTGGTATTGTGTGCCAGTCTGTAACGGAGGCGGAAGATAACGACGATAATGACGATGATCGAGACATTTCAGACTCCAGAGACGCCGCCGCCGTTCCCAGGACTGAACCCCCTCTGATCTTACACACCTCCAGAAGCAGATTTGAGAACATTCAGGATACGGATTTGGGAATTTCCCATCTGAATGTACAAGACGTTTTTACTAACCCACAGTCCCTCCTTTACACCACCACACCCTTATTAGAACCTCAAACAGCTCCCAAGGGGTCATGTGCCATTTTGGGTCCTTCATGATGATGTGTAGGAGCACAGGACTGCACAGATCATCTTTGAAGAGCTCATTGTGGTGTTCTGCTTAAACACGCTCGAGTCGTGTGTTGGGTTTGAGCGGAAACATGTTGTGGTTCGAGAGTAAATGTGGATTTGGGAACATCTTCTGGGAAGCGTTCACTCGGCCATAAAGCCACAGAGGATTTGTGAGAAAGCAGTGACATTCAGGGAACAGCGAGAGGCTGAGCTCAGATCACACCGAGCAGAGAGGAGGGACAGGAAATATCGACATATGATGCTTATAAAACGATGAGAATTCTGGCTCATCAAAACACACTATAATTTTTAAGCAAAAATAATGAATAAATAATATATATATTTCAACAAACAGCACAATAATATATAAATGAGCCAAAAAAAATAAAAATAGAAATAGCAATATTAATAAAAAAAATAAAAATAATTAAATATACAGAATAAAAAATAAATAATAATAAATAAGGATAAAGAAAATAATTTAAAAAAGATAAAAAAAATAACAGCAACTGAAATAACACTACAATGAATACATAAATAAAAAGATTTTATTAAAAATATATATTAATGAAAATAATTTTAAAAAGGAATGAAGAATAAAAATAACGAAAAACGACAATAAATAAATCATTTCAAATAAATTATAATAATTAAAAAAATAATACTAATATCTTGATTATTACTACTACTAATAATATTAATAGAAATAAAAAATATCATAAGAAAAAGAAATAAATAAGGGGAATAAATCAAATAAAGAAGAATAATATCAGATCCATGGAAGCTGCACATCAGAATCTACAGGACTGAATTCTGGAGCTGATCTGCATCTGGAGCACGATGAGGACCTGCACAGCGTGAGGCAGGTGGTGTTGATGTAAATGCTGATAAAGAATAAAATGCTGCTGGTTTATTTGTAGATGGGAAATGGATTGTATGATGAACAGGAAGTGGGTGTAGCGCTGACAGAAGTGCAGTAACGTTCACAAGGCGCTGCTGAAGCTCCTGGAGGTGACAGACTTGTTCCTCTGCAGAAGTGATATGTGTGTGAGAGTGTGAGAGAACAGGGAGGTTCATCAAGATGAAGAGAGATAGAAAGAGTGACTCAAAGAGAGACAGAGATAGAGACAGAGTGAGACTAAGAGAGAGACAGAAACCACGAGAGAGAGAGAGAGAGAGAAAGCGACAATGTGAGACTCAGAAAAACAGAGAGACAGCGTGAGACTGAGAGGCTGAGCAAGAAAGAGAGACAGATAGAGACAGAGAAAGACAGACAGAGATAGAGATAGAGACTCAGACAGACAGAGACAGACTCAGAGAGTGAGACTGAGAGAGAGAGAGAGAGAGAGAGAGAGAGAGAGAGAAACAGACAGACTCAGAGAGAGTGAGACAGACTCGGTTAGAGAGAGAGAGACTCAGAGGGAGGAAGTGAGAGAGAGAGAGAGAGAGACAGAGTGAGACAGACTCGGAGAGTCTGAGAGAGAGAGAGAGAGAGAGAGAGAAGACTGATGACCTTCAGGTGACCCGGCTGCTTCCTCCTGAGACAGACTCGGAGAGAGAGAGAGAGAGAGTGAGACAGACTCGGAGAGAGAGAGAGAGAGAGAGAGACAGAGTGAGACAGACTCGGAGAAAGAGAGAGAAAGAGTGAGACAGACTCGGAGAGAGAAAGAGAGAGAGAGAGAAAGAGAGAGAGAGAGAGAGAGAGGGAGAGAGAGAGAGAGAGAGGGTGACCACCTACAACAGCAGACTTGATAGAAACTTTTCCAAATTCCATAAAAGGGAGAGACAGTGAAGTGTGTGGTGTCCAACTCCCCTATGTGTCTCGAAAATAAGAAAATAACGCAATCGGAGTTGTGAAATCCGGTCTCATGAAAAATGAGGTAACTCACTTCTATAACATGGTTAGGAAACAACGCAGACTTTCTCAGGAAAAACAGATCATGGTGACTTTCACAACACCAGATAATGAGAAGATAAATGTGAGCCGAGGAGCCGGAATATTTGAGAGATTTGCTCATTTCGGTGAACGTCGAGACAAAGTTCCAGCTAAAAAAAAAAGATGAAAAATGTTAGTAATTTGACTTTTCATAGTTTGCGAATTTACTGTGATAATCGAAAGAAATCAGCTGGACAGAGACGGCGAGACATTAGAGAGACGATCTGAGAAATATGGGATGCAGACTGAGATTCATCATCTTGCATTTTAATGGCGCAACCAAATGATGTGATGAAACCTACACTAAACCTACACTGTATGGCAAAAGTATTGGGACACCTGACGTTTCCAGTCATGTGGATCTTCTCCAAACTGTTAAGCAAAGTTGGAGGAACACAATTGTACAGGAAGTCTTTCCATGAAATTTTCCCTTCACTTGAACTAGCAGACCCAAACCTGTTCCAGCATGACGATGCTCAGATCCAGCTCCATGAAAATCTGCTTTACATGGGAAGGAGTGGAAGATCTTCTGCTAAAAAGCTCTATAAAACAAGATAAATGTTAATGCTGACTGCATCCAGGCCTCCTCACCTCACCTACATCACTTTACTAACACTCTCGTAGCTGAATGAGGAATTCCTCTTCAGACGATCTAGCGGAACATCTTCCAAGAACACTGGAGCTTATTATAACAGCAAATGGAGACTCATTGTGGAATGAGATGTTCACCCATACAGTGTTTTTGTGCTTAGATGAACCAAAAATAGAATTGTTTGGCAATCCATCAGCCGCAATTCAAGGAACTGAAGATTAATGGCTGAGAGGAATGTATCAGAGAGGAACAAAGCATAGAGGCCTCATAGCAACACAGTTCTATTTTTTGGTAAAACCATTTTTTTTTTTTTTACATATTAATTACATCATCAAACGTGTGTAGTTTTGTGTGTACTTGCAGATTGATGCACTGAAAGAGTATTAAATAACACTAAGTTTGAAATAATTTTAAATCAAATGGCTGCTTGGTTAAAATAAAATACAAAAATATCTCAAAATAAAACAATAAATAAAATGAATGCGATAAGTTTTATTATATTGAATTAATAAAATATATATATATATATATATATATATCTCGTTAGACAGTGAAACTGCGCTACTGGATCGGAAGCACAAATCAAGTAAAACTAATTGTTTTATTGTAACAAGAATTCCATTCGGTAAACTTGTACATCGTATCGAAAGTCCTGTATCGAAACGGTTCGGGTACGAACAACTAAATCATTACACCCCTAGTGAACAATAAGTGTACAGTCAACTTAGCGATTCGAAAAACCCGCGGGTTCTCATTCGGAACGGGACGAACAGCAAATTGCGGATTATCTCCAAATTCGTGGGAATCCGCAGAGCAATCGAACGTTCAGGAACGTTAGGAATTACATTTTAAACTGTTTTCACTCACAAATTTTATAATGTTTAATAAAACAGGTTATCGTTTTAAAGTGACATTATGTCTAGATGAATTCAGTAAAGTACTATAGGAGCTGCGGAGGTGCGTCAAAATTTCGTGGATTTCCAGGAAACTCGCAGTGGTTTTAGAACGTAACCCATGCGAGTTCCTGAAAATCCGGAATTTTTTTACGCAACCCCGCAGCCCCTATGTTTTTTTTAGTTCCTGGGGACCACTGTATTGTTGGCTTCAGTATGAAGAGGAATAAAACTGTTTAAGGTGTGCTGGTACGGGACAAATCTCCAGATTGTTCATTGTTCAACCATCCAACCATCATTGTCCCCCAAACCCCC
>MU563656.1:6221439-6223939 GCA_024362625.1 Silurus asotus
AAAAAAAATATCACTCAAATAATCTTCTAAGCAAAAAATGAACGGCGCAGTGGAAGAGTTCACGATGAAGTAACGACAAACCCCAAGACAGAAAATAAAGCGATTGTAGTGACGGGAAAATCCGGCCCTTTTAGCATAAGCTGCATTTTATATTTAAATGAAAACGTACTAGATGAAATACTGCTGATGCAACGAGACAACCAATTGTGTCAAAAAAAAAAAACCAATTGTTAAAAAAAAAAAAAAAAAAAAGATATTCCCATGGTGTAACGGCGTACATACGGAAAACAGTAACGCAAAACCCTCATGGAGACAAAACAAAGAAGACGAGTAGGAAAAAAAGGAACAGAAAAATAAACCATTTTATATATATATTGTGCCACAAACATGCTGTTTGTATTTGTTTTTGTCCATGCGTCTCTTTATGGATTTATTCATCTATACAATATGTACGAATACACAAACTGGTCGTTTATTAGAATTTATACGTATCTAAAATATTTTTTATTTTCTGTACTCGTTTTACAGAAGGAAAACCATCTTAAAAAAAAAAACAAAAAAAAAACCATAAAAAAAAAAAAAAAAAAAAAAAAAAACAAACAAACCCCAAAACCGCTGTATATAAGCAAGATGTGGACGTGTTTTTTTTTGGGGGTGGGTGGGGGACAATAAATATTTTAACAGAAACAAACAACAACAACAACAAAAAAAAAAACCCAAGCAAGTCTAACTTTGATAAATAAATCCGAACCGCTGCCTGAAATTTTGAAATGTTCTCTTCATTTTCTTTATATCTAGAAATAAGGTCTGGACCTGACCATGGTCCTGAACGGACACCTGACCCACGGAAAAACACAGAGTTACAGATCACATTGTAATCAGGGCCGAAAAACCCAGAATTCAGTGCGGCCCGTGTGACTGTGTGTCCGGTAACGAAGCGGCGTTTTGATTGACGCTTCCTCTGTGATGCGAGGAGACGCTGGATATTCTGGAAGCCCGGGAGTCTGGTAACGTGAGCCAGGAAGTCGCAATGTGTGTGTGTGTGTGTGTGTGTGTGTGTGTTTTAGACCCTTAAACTGCAATAAACGTACCCAATCCCTTTCCCAGCCTTCCCTAATCTATCACACACACACACACACACACTCACCAGTCTTTCTCTCAAGCGGAGTCCATGCTGAAAAGCTCGATGCCTTGAGAGTTCCAATAAAGACCCACTCCAGAGTTAAACACCAAAGACCACACGTACGGGATGAAGAAATCCTCAGGCTGGTCTTCCTCGACGTATTTGAACTTCAGCTCCGGAAACTTCTGCAGGAAACAATGACAAACAAAACGAGTTCATGTGAATGAATAACTTCTGATTGCGTTCCAGGTGTTGAGGAACGTTATATTTATCTGTGGTTAGACAGCAGTGAAGAGTTCACGTGTGAAGAGTTCGCATGTCGTCGTCCCCTCCCACCACCGCACGCACGCGGCCTAAAAAAACGCCGTGTGTGATCCGATTTCACGTGTGAAAGTGAGACTGCACTGTAACAGCATCTTCCTGCAGGGTAAATAAACGTCGCCGCTCTTAACTAACGCTTCTCTCGAGATCTTCGCGTTTAATGGAGATCTGGACCTTTGTGTTCATGCGCCAGCTTTTCCTCCTGGCTCTTCTCTCCGTACACATCACTGAAGGTTCGAGTTCCCCAGCAAGCACAAGTAAACATGCTCGAAAGGAGTTCGGTTCTAAACGCCGGGCTCCGCCCCTAAACCAAACAGATCAACACTTTATGGCCAAAGAGGTACAAACAGGTACCAGTTAAGAAAATGGAGAAAAACCTGAACAAGGAGATCCAAATGTGTTTCAACATGACAAATGCTCCTGTGCAAAAAAGCCAGCTCCATAAAGATCTCCTTTATATGGCTTTGGAGTGCAAGATCTCCTCTTATAGAGCTCCAACACCTTCACTGCCTTACTAACACTGTTGTATCTGAAAAAATCTCACACTGATCCACACAAATTCGAGTGGAACATCTTCCCTTACTCGCTTGTAGGTTATTATAAAAGCTCATGTCTCTTGGTCATGTGTCCACAAACGTTTGGCCGTATATATTGTATGTAATTGGTAGTTTCACCAAAGTTTTTATTTTTTTTCTCTTAGCAATAACTCGAGATATTCGATTGCACTACATCTAACTAATGCTCTCTAGAATACTCCTAACACTACATTGGCGCCCCCCGGAGCCTCATTTAGCCAAATCTGACAGAAAGTCAGCGGCGTCTCCGTCAGTGTCGGGCCGAGCCGAACTCGATCCGATGCCAGGTGGGTGCCAGCCAGCCAGAGCGCCAGCCAGAGCGCCAGCCAGAGCGCCAGCAGGTAGACGGCCCGGCTCCATCAATAATTCACCGCTGGCCGATCGGATTCCCTGCGCCGCTTCAGACTTGCTTTCATCTGTCCAGGCTGCACGAGATGCCGTAAGCCTGAGCTTTCCACACCACCTCGGCCCACGGCGTAGC
>MU563656.1:6226439-6243279 GCA_024362625.1 Silurus asotus
TTTACATCAGACTAGAGGCATAATAAGCCAAAAGTTTGTGGACACCTGACCATTAAATTGCTGCGTGCTTCTTGATGAACATCCCATTCCACATGTCTCCATGTGCCCTAATAATGAGCTCTATTTATCTTCCACTAGATTTTGTGGAGATTCGTTATGTGTAATAGGGTTGAGGTCAGATCTCTACATGAAGGAGATCTTTCACCAAAAACAAACCCATGTATAGCAATTGTGTAAAGCATTGTGATGCTGGAACAGGTTTGGGGGTTTCCTACATTAAAATTCTACGTGTCTACACACACACACACACACGTATGACCGCATGCACGCAAAGCATGGAAGGCTTGAAGCGTGTTCTAGAACACACGTGAGGAGAGTGCGGCGACCGATAAACAGGACATGCTACATATTTACTGCATGATTTATGGGGCAGCAGCAGGGGGTTGTGGGTAAGGAGTAAGCAGTAAATACACGTATGAGTGTGTGTGTGTGTGTGTGTGTGTGTTCTCCTTGAGATGTCATTGTGTGTGTCAGAGTAGTAATGAAAAGCCACGAAGAAGCCATTAGTGAGTAGGTGATAAAAGCTGCACTCTACACTTCGGATTTGACGGCGCTAAAAGGCACTCAAAAGTATTGGGACACCAGCCTTCTCCAGCCTCGTGTGACTTTTCTTCATAATGTTACCACAGGTGGAGTTGGAGGACCACGTTTGGATTTGGGAACATGGAATTATCGCTTTGAACTATGATACCAAACCTGTTCCAGCAGGACAATGCTCTTGTGCACAAAGACAAGCTCCATGAAGATACGAGATGGTTTTAAAAAGTCGCTCCTGATGTATACTGGACGATGTCTTTTGGCGCACTCACTTATGAGGGTCGGTGCTCCTTGTGACTATGCAAACAGCCTTGTGCTGCCATCTGTTGGCGTGTTACAAAACTAGTCTTGAAACTCGTATGCTTTACATGGGCTGGAAGGTCACACTTGTCTCTGAGCACAAGTTTCCACAAAATCTAGTAGAAAATCCCCCATTCTTCTGGGAAGATGTTCCAAGAGCTGATGCCGAATAAATGTGGAAAGGGATGTTTTTTTTTAAAAAAAGCACAAATCGTCAAGAATTTTTGTTTTGCAGATTGTCCCGATTTCAGTTCATCATAACAAATGAGTAGCATTACAAGAAACCGTAGGTCTAACTTTTTTTTTTTTCAGGAAGAAGCCTCCACAGATTAGAAAACAAACAAACAAACAAACAAACAAACAAACAAAGAGTCAAGACAAGAAACTAGGTCAAGCTTTCACATTCACATGATCATACTGCATAAGCTTTTTATGCAAGACTGCTTACACACATAACTGATCACCCAACATTCCTGTTCAGTGTGTGTGTGTGTGTGTGTGTGTGTGTGTGTGTGCGCGCGTGTGTGAGAATAAACACTCAGACTCAGTGCAGTTCCTCTGAAAGCCGCTGCTTCAATATTTACTGTTAGTTGGGTTTCTTTATTGGAAAATGAAGCAATGACACACACAAACACACACAGGAGAAGGTCAGTCAATGGGTGGGACTTATTGAGATGATGTCACTCTGTATATATATATGTGCGTGTGTGTGTGTGTGTGTGAGTGCACAAGCATTGGTACCTTCAAGCGATCGTTAGGCAGAGCCACCACTCCTTTCATGATGACCTCTTGAACTCTTTCTACCGATAGGTCGCTTCCAGCCTGCTCCAAGCGCTGACTGAAGAAGCCGATTACCTGACAACACACACACACACACACACATAATATACACACTATAAAACACCAAACAACATGATTATGAAGGCAGTGACTCAAGTGTCTCAGTGTCAGGCTGCATTACAACACGACCCTGAAGTGCTTCATTCCTTCTAAGGATTCATCCTTTTCTCTTGTTTCTTTCCTCGTTCTTCTTCAGACTGAAGGAACATCAGAATTATGTCGAATGGTGTAAACGTTACTCTAAGATGACCTTCAGGTGACCTGCCAGCTGCCTCCTTGAGGCATTCTGTATTTCATTTATAGAAACTAGAGAGAGAGAAATACAGAAAAATAGATAAATAGATAGATAGACAGATAGATAGACAAAGAGAGAGAGAGAGCGAGAGAAATACATAGATAGCGTGTGAGAGACCAAAAGAAAACTAGATGAAGAGAGAGAGAGAGAGAGAGAGAGAGAGAGAGAGAGAAAGAAGACTGATGACCTTCAGGTGACCCGGCTGCTTCCTCCTCCAGGCATTGTGTGATAAATCTTCACTGGTTTATTAGAGGAAGCCCTCAGACTCAGACGCATGTCGAGAAAGAATTCAAAAGAATCAAAGGTAAAAATAAATCTAGTTTTCAGGCCCAGAGTGAAAGAGCTGCGTGTGCTCAGGTTTCAGTGAGGACTCATACACTCGGAGGAGTGGCCCGAGGTCATGTGACGCGGCCGGAGAGGAAGTCGGACGCTGTTAAATGTTCTCACCGTGTCCAGGTTCTGCATGATGTCCTGGAAAGACGGATGCGAGCGGAACTGCTCGAACAGTTCCCTCTTGTAGAGCAGAGCGTACACCAGGTTGGGGTTGTGATGCAGAGAGTTGCACAGACACGAGTTTATGATCTCCAGCAGCATGCGGATCACCTCCTCTATCACACTGAGATCCTGCGCCTGGGGGGGAAGAGAGAGAAGGGTGGATGAATAGGATAGAAAGATAGACAGACAGATGACACAAATTAGAAAAGGGTAAAAGAGAAATGCAGATAGAAGCAAAGAGAACGATAGAAAAAGGAGAGAGAGAAAAAGCAAAAGAGAAACAATAAATAAAAGAATAAAAAGAACAACATAAAAGAACAGACAGAATCGTGAGGTCGGCAGAGAGGGAAATAGATAGACAGACAGAAACAAAGAACATGGAAGAAAAGAACGAAAGAGAAAAAGAAATATAAAAAGAAAGGATGAGAGAGAGAAAGAGAGAAGAAGAAAAGGAGAGAAAAGAAACCAAGGTCAGATAAAGGTCAGACAGTGTGTGTGTGTGTGTGAGTGTGTGAGATGGTGTGTGAATTCAGGTCAGTGTGCTTTAATACACACTTTATTACACAAACCCCAGCTCTCTGCTTGTGTGTGTGTGTGTGTGTGTGTGTGTGTGTCTCTGCATTGCGGCTGTATGGAAGCCTTGTGTCCTTTCCTGTATAATTTCCGCTGTCCTTTCGCCGGAGCGTGGACGAGTTACAGGGAGAAAATCGGTTCACTGCGCCACCTGACATCATTCGTCTGCGTCGCCGAGACACGGAGACAAAACCCGAGGAAATATTTCAGGAAAAACTAACAAAAAAAAACGTCTGTCTCTGTCTCTCTCTTTATCTCTCTCTCATTCCCTTTTTCCCCTCAAAGCCAAGAAGATGAATAAAAGGTTGGACACAGCAGGAAGGTTTCCTTCATTTTTCTACCTTCTGCTGTGAGAAGAATTGTGCAGGACATGGACATGATGAAATCCAATCCCTTCCAGAGTTAAATTCTTAAAGATATTCCTGGTCCAATCATCTTCTCAAACAGCTGCATGAAGCACAGTAAGCAACCAAGAGACAAGGATGGACAGAGGAACAAAAAAGAGAAATCTAGATGAAGGAGATGGAGAGACAGAAGGATTGATGGAAGTCTTAAGAGCAAAAGCCCTGAATGGAAGGGAGGATGCTTTAAATAATGGGCAGATGAAAAGAGCAGATCTGAAGGACAGATAATGAGCAGATCTATGAAGGAGGCTGTGAAGGAAAAGCAAAAGAGAACAAAAAAAAGTGTCCTGATCCCTCCATCCAACCTCCTCCAATGTCCTCCTCACAATCCCTCCATCCAACCTCCTCCACTGCACAACACACCATCCCTCCATCCAACCTCCTCCACTGTCCTCTCACAATCCCTCCATCCAACCTCCTCCACTGTCCTGCTCACAATCCCTCCATCCAACCTCCTCCACTGCACAACACACCATCCCTCCATCCAACCTCCTCCACTGTCCTGTTTACCATCCCTCCGTCCAACCTCCTCCACTGTTCTGTTTACCATCCCTCCATCCAACCTCCTCCACTGTCCTGCTCACCATCCCTCCATCCAACCTCCTCCACTGTCCTGCTCACCATCCCTCCATCCAACCTCCTCCACTCTCCCATTTACCATCCCTCCATCCAACCTCCTCCACTGTCCCGTTTACCATCCCTCCATCCAACCTCCTCCACTGTCCCGTTTACCATCCCTCCATCCAACCTCCTCCACTGCACAACACACCATCCCTCCATCCAACCTCCTCCACTGTTCTGCTCACCATCCCTCCATCCAACCTCCTCCACTGTCCTGTTTACCATCCCTCCATCCAACCTCCTCCACTGTCCTGCTCACCATCCCTCCATCCAACCTCCTCCTCTGTCCTGTTTACCATCCCTCCATCCAACCTCCTCCACTGTCCTGCTCACAATCCATCTATCCTTCCATCCATCCATTCATCCATCCAAGCTCTTCCACTCTGCACACACACACACACACACGAGCGTATTGCTGCAGGCTCTTAAACTCTGGTGAACTCTGATAAAGATCGAGCAGGCAGCGCTCATCAGAAATGGTATTTGTGGGTTTTTTTCCGTTTTTTTCCGTGACTGACGTGCTGATACTATGCCCTACCCCACCCACCCTCCACATGCCAGACAGGTCTGTTCATGATCGGCAAGACCATTTGCATGCACACACACACTGCACCAACAAACAAACAAAAAAAAGCCCCACCCCCACACTCACCCTCGCACACCTCGCTCTGATATAAAAGCTATATTAAGTTACTGAGATCAGAAGAATGGGAATCTACGGCCCACAGAATTTGCATTAAAGATCATGCTCACAAAAATAGCATTACCACATCAGAAGGTGTTCAGAAAGGAAAAAAAAAGGGGGCGGGGTCAAACTTTCTTTAAGCCGTGGTGACACCTGCTCGGCAAACGGCAGACTCCTGACGGCTTTTGTATCACAACTGACTGGGAGCGGTTTACACAGCGAACATCTGGAGACCAGGAACATCAAAAGGCGGAGGGATTTACTTTCAAAACACTGAAGTATCCCTGTGACAGGCAGGAAACACACACACACACACACACACACACACACACACACACCGCCTGAAGGGGTAAAACTACAGACTACAGGCTCCTGATTCCTCGTCTTACATGACTAACGCCACTCTAGAAATTAAACATCAGCTAATTCCTCATTTTGCTTTAAAAACGTTGGACTTTATTCCTCGTGGAAAAAGGCACGGCGGCTCGAACTTCAGCAGCGACAGCAGATCTGGCATGGGGAGAAGCTTGCTTTTTGAGAGACTCCTAAATGTGGTGACGTTTTGAGTAAGGAGGCAATTAGCACATGTTTATGGAAGGAGTCTCCAGTGCCAGTGCAACAGAACAGTCTTTATTAAGCCAGATAAAGTCTTCAGGGTTTGGACGTTCCATGATCTTACATGTACAGAGCCCGTGAAAGATCTGGAAACACCTTGTTTTTGAGGTACACTCATGTTCCTTTGGTTTCTATGCTACAAAAATGCACCAGAATTGGATGAGTGGAAGAAAGTTCTCTGGAGATGATGTTTGCAGACTGTCTCACCCCCACAGTCCAGACATGGAAGTTAAAGCTGAATGGTTTGGGGTTGTTTTGGAGACTTATTCCGGAAAATTGACGGAATCCTGAAGCAACATGGCTACCATTCTATACTTCAACATACACCATGCAATCCTTCTAAGCGTTCGCTAGAGTGTCATCTGGAGTGTTCTCTATCCATCAGGAAATGGCCTGCCCAGTCACAGCATCCTAAATCCAAAGTATTTCAGCTGAACGTTTGGAGAAACCAAATATCCGGATGCTGACAGTGTGTACAGCGGTTCTTAATTTTAGGAGAGGATTTTATAATGAAGATAAAAGTAGAACATCTGGACATTTAGCGATATTTTTTGGTCGAAGGAAATCTTCTGGTAAAGTCAAGAATTGGTTGCTAGTGATTTTCCTACAGCAGGCACTCAGTATCAGTATCAGTCATTCAGTATTTCACAAGAATTTCTCACACCTACACCATTTGATTTGGTTATTCAAACCCTGCTACGTAGATTTATTTGTTTGGCAGGATGTAAAAGACTCGGGCACCGAATCCTCAGCACCAAGATGGAAATGAAAATCGGGTAGCAAACGTATTTCTGATCGGGTGTGAAAACCATAAAAAGCGAGTGCTGAGGATCGCCTGGCTGAGCGATCGCAAGGTGTTGGATCGCCAGGCGAGCTGTAGGCCAGCCAATCAACACAGCAGGAGCTGAGGGTTGGCCTGAAGGGACAGCCATCTGTCAGTAAAGGTGCTGAGAGGTAACCAGTCTTCTCCATATCACGTCAGTGATGATGATCTTATTAAGAACATGCAGACTTTGGTAGGAGCTCAGAGGAAATCCTGTGTGTGCATGAACAAGACGGTGTGCCAATACAATTGGTCATTTATCCATGTGGAATGAATCAGAGTTGTAGTTTGAAAGTAGTCCGACTTGAAGAACTCCATGGTACATATGAACAATAAAAAAAATATGTACGAGGTGGTATCTAAAAGATTCGAGACAATCTCGTTTATACACCATCACCTATAAAATAGTCCTCTTGCACAGCAATACAGCGCTCCCAAAGTTCCTGCCACATCTGGAATGTGTCCTGGAAGTTTTCTTCTCGAAGTGTGTCGAACGCCTTTCTTGATTTCGAATGGTGTCAATTTAAGCTGATCTTTGAGCTGCATCTTTATCTTCAAAACCAAATCTGGCGGGTAGAGTGGGGGCGTAAATGAGATCATGTGGATCGTTCTCCGCCGATCTTCATGCGCGAGTTGCTGAAGGGTTTCTACATTTTCGGGGCTCAACCTCGTTGAAGGACTTCCTGATCTCTTGTTGCGACCCGGTGACGGTCTACCACTCTTTCTTAAATGTCCTACACAAACCCCTGACCCTCAACAGCACTGAAAAGGTTTGGAACAACCTGGAACACTGATTGAACCCCAGGCCTCCTCCTCTTGAGGCTGGATGATCACCAATCCCACAGCCACACCTCAAAATCTCATGGAACACCATCCCAGATGTTCAATAGATTTGGAATTGGATCTTCAATGTTTCAACTTCTTGTTCTTACACTAGTTCTATAAACTACATATAATCGGGACACCTGACTGTTTCAGCTAGTTGTGGTTCTTCTCCAAAATGGTACCACAAAGCACACAATTCTATAGGACGTTGGATGTGCCAGCATGACATTTGATGGAGCCTCAGAAACTTCTAATGACTGCTACAATGCTTGATGATGAACTACTCTCTACTCTCCTTTATATATAGTTATAAATACAATTTTTTTAAAATGGCTGACCGAAGGCATGAATCAGTCGAGACATGACGAACCCTTCATCAGGAAGACAGAAACGACAGTAATGACTAGACCTACATTTTTTTTGGAAATGAAAGAGCACAAGCCTTTTACCCAACAATTTATGATTATGGGAGTCTGCGGAGTGATTTATAGCCTCTACAATTATCATTAGCAGTCTGACCGATTGCATTATGAGCACTCCAGAGAGAGAACATTCTCCATGCTGGGTATTGAACATATTTTGTGAATACCGGTAGTAATAACAGGTTTGGGTTTCCGAGTTCAAGTGAAGGGGAAAAAGTTGATCCTGGCACACCCGAAGACGTCCTGTACTATTGTGTACCTCCGACAGTTTGGCGAAGTACCACGTAAAACTGGGTTGGATTCCATACCCAATAAAGCCTGGCTAAGAACATTTATTTGATACCGAAGCAAAACGAGACCCAATTCAGAGCCGTCCCGAGACCAGATGAGTCATCAACTTTAAGACGTGAACCTGAGTACCGTAACTGCAGACAAACTAAACCTTATGTGAAGAGCAACAGGAGTGTGTGTGTGTGTGTGTGTGTGCACGCCCTGTGGATTACGTGAATAAAAGCCTGAACTGAACTCTAACCGCAGACGGCGTAAATGTGATCACGAGAGCAGCAGCAGGAACGTGAACCCGCAGACTCCTGGAGACGTCCTGTTGCAGCTCCGGGGCGGCTTAAAGGGCTGGTGCTAATGAACGAAGCCCTGCTGGGGGAATAAGAAGCTCCTGCTGCCCGTTAGTCTCCATAGCTGCCTCCTGCAAGGCCGTGCAGGACTGCAGATGGGCGGCGGCCATATTACCGATGCGGGAGGCCGCCGCCACTGTTATTAACGTTCTCACGGTGGTTATTTTATCAAAGCATTAAAAAAGGCAGGGTGCGGGAGAGAGTCTCGGGTCAGAGCGCAAATTAGCAGGGTTCTGGGAAGTGTACGTGGTGTAGATTGTTGGCAAGTCAGCATTTTTATTTTTTTTTAAGTATAGTTCATTAGGTTTTGAAACGGAGAACGCATTTTTGATTCGTTTCTACGGAACGGTAAAATGCTGAACGCGATACGGACTGTTGCTAGTGAGGACTTCGGGGTTGGCTCCATCTGTAATCAGACCAGGTGAAGTCTTCCGTCAAGCTGTCGCGTTGATTAGCGTAAATACATTAGCGAAACGCTCCAAGAGATGGATGGAGGATTTTCCAGGAAAGAAGACGTGAGAGTCTGTCTGGTCTGCCATTTACGACTGCTGAGCGAATGCCAGGACTATGAATCAGGGTACCCAGTTTAATTAGAAGGGAAAAGAGAGAGAGTGAAAAAAAAAAAAAAAAAGAAAGAGATATTCTGGCCAGACGTCAGAGACAGAACACAGTAATTAGACCAGAGTACAGAGAGAGAGCGAATGCCAGGACCATGAATCAGGGTACCCAGTTTAATTAGAAGGGAAAAGAGAGAGAGTGAGGAAAAAAAAAAAAAAGAAAGAGATATTCTGGCCAGACGTCAGAGACAGAACACAGTAATTAGACCAGAGTACAGAGAGAGAGAACAGGAGAAGGAAGGAGAGTCCTGAGCTGGTTTAAACTGTAGGCTCTGCACCAGACTAATGAGATTAGCCTACAAGAACACACACACACACTCCGGGGAATTCGGGTCGGATGGAAGTGGGTGACCCAGACATCTGTGTGTCTGATTGGATGAGTGACGTTCTTGGCTCTCGGTGTGAGAAATGCAGATTGGATTCCAAAGACCCTCTGAAACGTACGTACACAAGTGTCTCTCTCACACACACACACACACTGACTGACTCATCTTACTGTGTCTTTCTGTCCCCAACTAGAACATCTATTTAAGGAAGTGGGGATCTCCAGGGAGTTCATCGTTCCATTAGAACCCGATGCCATAAGAAATCGCTTTTCGTTTTTTTATTGTTAGAAATTACAATACAATTAATCATTTTCTTTCCTTCAACGTTTTTTTTTTTACTTCCTGCATTACGTTTTCTTTCAAAATATTTCTGTCTTACTATTCAAGCTAATTTTTCAGCCTGACTGCCCTCTTCTGCATACCTGAGCTTTTTGCTACACTTTTCTTTCTACTTCACTTTTTACAGCTCACATATGCCTGTGATTGGCCAGCGCTGCTCTGATTGCCACAGCAGACACAGGATGTCAGCACCAGCACGTCAATTTAGCTTTTTCCGAATCAAAAGATATCCAGATGGTTTTCACGTTTCCTCTCTCGCACGTCGCTTTCCCCTGCTGATAGTTTGAGTCCTTTACATTTAGAGTCTATTTTATGCAAAACCGGGTCACGTTAGGACCTGAGATGTGAGAGACAAGGTCGCTCAGGGTTCAGTACTCCAATGTTACGCCCGTCCTCTTCGGAAACGCTTTGTGTCCTGTTTAAGCACCTGATATGATGAGCAACAATGTGACAAGGACATGAAGATCAGTCCCATGGGCGAGTCAGCGACTCGGCAGATGAGACGCGAGACAAGATGACGACTTGGTTGCTGTTTACGCCGGCTTTATCTTCCTCGGCCTGTCTGATCGGTGCGATTTGCATAAGAGACACACACACAGATTGTGAACCATTCAGCACACAGACATGCAGATAAGCTGTCGGCTACTGTCTGTCTCTCGGTGTGACTGCTAGAACAAATCATCTAATAACTGACGTCAACCTTCTCGCTCCTGTGCTTCATCTAGACACCAGAGCCACCAGACACCATCATGAATCGCAAGCAGACTTCTGAATTACAAAATACACTGAATATTGATACGTTGAATGACACCAGAAAGAAGCGGGACGAGTTTGTACGAGGTGATAAAGTCTGTTTACACTATGTGGCCAAATATTTGTGGCCACCTGAACATATGTCCTTCGCTGTTCTGAGATGATGTTCCACTAGATTTTATGGAGATTTGTGCTCATTCACAAACAAGGCTGTTACTAATGTAGGTGAGAAGGTGAGGAGGCCTGGGGTGCAGTCAGAGTTCACACATTTATTCATGTTCATCAGGGCAGGAGATCCGTAGCAGGAGATGGAGATCTTCCACACCAAACCCTGCAAACCATATACTTCAAGGAACTTGGCATTTGAACAGGTTTGGATCTCCTCGTTGAAATCAAGTTAACAACAAGATAAATATAAGTCATCAATGTAAATCTCATTCATACAAATGAGCAGCGAATAGGTTAAGGGCCTTACTCAGGGGCCCACCTTGACGTGGCTGGGATTTGAACTCAAAACCTTTTGATCAAAAGGCAAATGCCTTTAACACTAAACTCGCCAAAATAACATAAAACATATACATGTATAGAATTCAACAAATGCCCTTAAACAGAGCAACTTATAACTGAGCAGTTGAGTGTTAAGGGCCTTGCTCAGGGGCCCATTAGAAGCAACTTGATTGTGCTGCGATTTAAACGCCATGCTTTCTTTTAGAAAAAGAAACAGTTTTGGGAACAGCTTGAGGAAGAACATAAAACAAAGAATGAAAATAATAATACTAATAATGATAGAAGAAAAAAAAAAAAAAAAAAATGAAAAAAAAAATACTAAAAATGATAGAAAAAAAAAAAAAAAAAAAAACAACAAAGTCTCGTGTGCTCGACATAACCTCATAAAACCCACAACCGCCTGTATGCCTTTCTTATCATCGTCACTGTTATGTTGTAGCTGGATTCTGTGAAACGGAATCAGTTTTTTTTTTTTTACAGAAAAAAAAAAGGAAAATTACAACAAATAAAATCATTAATGCAATTTTTTATTTGAATGTATTTAATTTTTGGAGAAAAAAAAATTTGTGATGTACGAGTTCAATCCGGTTCCCGCTTCACACTAAAAAAAGAGAAATGCTACACAGTAAGGTACGGAGTAGAGATGCGCTGAAATACGAATGGGAACGCGTGTAAAGTTCGGGACGTAAAATCCCACGCTTGGCCACGCCTCGTTAGCTAAAACAGAAAATAAATAAATAAATAAAAACAACAACAAAAAAATACCACAGAACCCATGTTGTGCTGTACTTTTATTTTCAGTACCACCAAAAAAGCTCATCATCATAAACTACAGACTTCAGTTCCAAGAAATACTGATACTCCAAAATACATAAAGAACGATCTCATCCCTAAAATAGGTTCCATATCATACAAGTATTAATATGTGTAGAAACTCAGGTGAACAGCCTTTAATACAGGAGCATGGACGAGGCAGAGGGACATCAAGGACCATCTTTGACCAAAAGGTCACCGAGGCCACAATTACCACTTACAGACCAGACAGACGGCTAGACAGAAGCATCACCGAGTCCATTTGAGCGATTTCTTAATTCATACACTTAATTTGCACAAGTAATCGTGTTCATTTTGACTCCCGTGCGACGCTGCAATAAAATACTTCTTCATCAGGATCTTCGTCACCCATCTTTTTTTTTTCTCACAACTTGTTCGGGGATGCGATTTAAAGAAACAAGAAAATCCACCAAAAAAAAAACCCGACTATGACCAAGGTGGTGTCATGTTTCTAATCCGGAACGTTTTTATTTCCCCAAAACTACGCCAAGTTTCCTACGGACAATTTCCTGTTCATGAACCAAGACCATTGTTTTTCTTTGTAACTTTATTAAAAAGAACACATTTTGTTCTCTCGGGACGTCCAGGTAACATTTGACTCGTGTTCACGTGGATGTTAAAAATCTTTTTTTTTATTTTTATATGACAAAAGTGAATATTCGTTGTTACCAAAAAATAAAAAAATTCAGAATTTGGTTTCCTTTGCCCTTTATTTACAAACGTGCCGACAGCGTCTGGAGCCGTCCAATCGTAGAAGCTTTTTGATCTAAAAAGGTTGTGTGTTCTCTCCACACCAAGCCGCCACTCCTGGGCCCCTGTGCAAGGCCCTTAACCACATAGCAGCTCAATTTTATGAATGAGATAAATATAAAAGTCATTAATGTAAATCTCATTTATACAAATGAGCAGCTAAGAGGTTAAGGGCCTTGCTTAGGAGCCCACATTAATGTGGCTGGGATTTGAACTCAAAACCTTCCGATCAAAACAGCAAATGCCTTAAACACTAAACTCGCACCTCGCCGTAATAACATAAAACCTTTTGAGCAGTTGAGTGATAAGGGCCTTGCTCAGGGGCCCATTAGTGGCAACTTGATTGTGCTGAGATTTGAACTCAATGCTTTAACCACTGAGCCCCTGATCACTTACAGATAAATCTAAGTCGCTGTGGATAAGTGCGTCCAACAAAAGAAATGTTTCTGAAACATGGTTTTGGGTTGTGTACCTTCACACACACACACACACACACACACACCCCCTCCTCCTCGAGTTTCTAACTATCTTACGTGGACGTGCTTAAGGAAAGTCCCGGTTTTCCCGGGTTACACCAGGCAGCTAACGTGTCTGAATTACAAAAACAAAAAAAGTTATTCGAGCTTCGTCTGGAGCTCCGTCTCCGCCCTGCCCGAGCGAATATTTCACCCTGCCGTGCCATGGCTTCGTAACGACGGTCCTCTACACCGCCTGCTGAGAAACCAGTCACCCAGACTGCACCTAGAATCATCAAACACACACACACACATGTACACTCACACTCGCGGAACAGAGCGTACAGACGCTGCGGCGTTGGGAAAGACTCCAGACGGCTTCACGGATTTCACAATCGAACACAAAGCCTTTAGTCAACATGTCCGTTTCGTCGCCTCGAACGGCGCTGCAGAAACACGACCCGGAAATTTACCACTCCTCGCTTCTTTAGGGTCAAAAGTTTGTGGACACCCGACCACAAGAATCGCTTCTTTTAGAACTTCATATTCTACATTGTAGCTTCACCTTTTGCTTTTATTATACCCTCCATTCTTCTGGGAAAGATGTTGCACTAGATTTCTGGAGGACGTTTGTGAGAGGTGATGGAGCTCTATAGCAGGAAAAGGTTTGTAGTTCAAGTAAAGGGAAAATTCCATGTATTTGATAGCGAAGACGTCTTCGTAAGAAAAATTGCGCCCGTGTTCAGGGCCGAGTGACTCGAACATGACCTCATCCGCCCTTTTGGTGAAACGTGATTATAATCGGCGTTGCACAGTCCTGTGGCGATGGTGTGGTAATGCAGGAGTTGCCTTATTCTCTCAGACGGACTGATGCAAGCCGGTGTGTCAGACGCCTGGTGTAACTCTGAAACAGGAGCCTCGTGGAAATGACCTCATCGGGTTCTAATTAAAGTGCGGCTAACGCGCATGAGGACGGCGCCTGTGAGAGAGAGACGTAATGCTTAAGATCAAGCTAATGGCGATGAACACACACACACACACATCAAATGCAAAGATGCTTTTCTGCTCACCGCGGTTGCACCAAGTGATGATTGGCTTTGATGAGTTACTGTTATGCCTCTGTAAGTCTTTTATTGTCGTCCAAACGAAACGAGGCTAAATATAAGCCAATCAGGACGAAGAGGCGTCTCTCTCTCCCTCTCTAATTTAAAAAGGTAGCTTAGAAAGCATGGTTTTGGTACAACATGCTTGAGAAATTGAGAGAAACCAAAAAACATTCTACGGAGATGAAAGTGCACTATATTTTGCATTTCCTATTAAAATTCGAAAAACAGCGATGACATCAGGTAGTGACTCAGACTCTGCCTCGTCCCATCGCTGTCACTTATAGACCAAAATATTCCACGCTGCTTCCTTATTTGGTGCACGTCCACGCCTGATATTTGAAAACAGGGTGATGCGTATTTAATTTATCAGAAGTGGATGAGTCATTTGACTGAAACTCCTCCTGCACCTACGCCTGTTACAATGACAGGCAGTTCGGCCTGAACATCTCCTGAGCATTTCTTCTGGACTTCAGGTGGCTGGGAACCTGCACAACCTCACCATGAACCTCAGCATATTACCACCACACAACCATAACAAAAGCAGACATTCCACTTTACAACAACCTCATTACACCCTCACCACACTGACAACCTCACTTCAGCCTCACACCACCACAGGACCGCACCACAACACCTCCACTTCACTATAGTCTCACAGCAACCTCACTACAACCACACAGAATCTCACCACAATACCACCTCACTTTTCACTAAAATCGTACAATCTCAAATCACCATCACCACACGACTTCATTACCATCCTACAGCAACCTCACAACAACCTCAATTCACCACCTTCCCACAGCAACCACATCATCACTCAACACTACCGCAACCTCAACACAACCACAGCCCCAAAACGCTGACTACAAAACCACATTACACACTGGCTTCTGTACAGCATCTCTCTCACACACACACACACACACACACACACCTCACTCTACCCCCAACTCCTTTATTACACAGTGTAGTGTAATGTTTAAACTCTGTCTCTCTCCTTCTCATCGCTTTCAGTCTCTCTTTCAATTTGTCTGCTTATCTTTTCATCTCTTGCTCCCTCTCTCTCTCTCTGCCCATCAGCTCTTTCTATCTCTCTCTTGCTCTCATTCTCTCTCCATCCGCCTCGCCGTGCCACTTCGAATGTCTCACTTTGACTTTCGTTCCTCCTGTCTCCAATAGTCTCTCCATCCCTCTCTCCTGGTGTCCACCAGTCTCTCCATCTGTCTGCTTCCATCTGTCTCTCCCTCTCTCCATCAGTCTCTCACCTCGTCAGTGTATCTCTGGCTTTAGTCTCTCTAAATTTGTCTGTCCATCTCTCTCCCTCTATTTGTCTCTCGCTCCGACTTGTTTTTGTCTCTCAGTCTGTGCTTCCACCTGTCTGTCTCTCTATCACCCCAGTATTACTCCAGTCAGCCAGTCTCTCCCTCGCTCAGTCTGTCACCATCTGTCTCTCTCGCCTAGCCGTCTCTCCCTCTATCTGTATGTCTTTCTTCTTTCTTTCTCTCTCTGGCACCGTCTGTCAAACCAGACACTCATTAAGAGCAAGTGTTGTGAAATTCAGTGGACAAAGTGAGAACGGTGAAGGGGAGTATGATGGTGTGAAACACAGAATCGCTCCGTCTCTCTCTCGCTCTCTCTCTCTCTCTCTCACACACACACACACACACACACACACACACACACACACACACCTTCCACTGGTGAAGCAGCACTACCTGGCCTCAGTCTGTATATTAGAAGAGTAATGTGCACTGTGTGTGTGTGTGTGTGTGTGTGTGTGTGTGTGTGTGTGTGTAAGATGTTTACTGATGAAACTGAAAGCTTTTTCTCTTTGTATAATCACAATGTCGAGCAATTTTTTTTTATTTGTTAAAAAAAAAAAAAAAAAAAAAAAAAAAAAACCCGAAAAAAATTTCGAACCTGCCAAGAATTTACCCAAACATCATTCTCCTCCTCCCCCTCCTGATCCACCTCCCCGTCTCGCTCGTTTAACCTCGCTCCATATTTGGAAAAGTCCCAAATCCCGACGCGGCAAAAACGCCAACCGCGCAGGTTCCCTATCTTTCCGTTATGTTCAGTCGAAACAGGCTGTAAATGAGAGCGATAAGACTGTCTGGGGCTGAAACGACAGATCCGGCGATCCAAAAAAAAAAAGAAAGAAAAAAAAAAAAAAAAAAGCCGAGCCAATCGGAGACGCGCTGCAGTCGGGAGCGTCGTGTCCCGCCAGCGGCACGCATATTTTCCCTCGAATCATGTCTGGGTCACCGTGTGTGCCTGGATGACTGTTTAGTATAGAAATAGATCGGATTCGCATCTCGTATCTTTAGACACACGACGTCCAGATCGCATGAAGGTGGAGTGTGAGCGCGAGCGTGTGTCTTTTCCCACGTTCGGGATAAGGAAATCCCATCCTCGCATCAACGACATGAGACGCTCGTAATCGGAGCAGACGGAGAAAAAAAAACTGTTCTTTGTGTGTCACAGTGGGAAAAGAAAAAAAATGAGGAAGGACAATTTTTTTTTTTTTAAAGAGTAATAACAGTAATCTATGGAGTGATGAGCTCCGTCTGAGAATTCAGAGAATATTCTTCTTCCCACAGAGAGAAAGAAAAGGGTGAGAATGTAGACGTGTTTGGGTGGCGTGATTGTTGCATACGGTTTCTGCGCGTGTGTGTGTGTGTGTGGACCATGACATAAATTGTGAAGATGAAAGCGTGAATATGGAGCATGCTGCAAAATAAAAAGAAGTGGAGCCAAAACACAAGGAAAAAAAAAAGGAGAGAGAGAGAGAGAGAGAGAGAGAGAGAGATGGAGGAAAGGATGAAACAGGCTCAAGGAGTGGTGAGAACAAGGGAATGACAAAAGAGGGGTGCAGGGGAGTGTGTGAGGAGCATTAATGAGGGCAGCAGACAGCAGTCTGACCCACTCAGACACGTGCCAGACGCGCGTGCAGACGGACGTGTACGGAATGCAGACGCGCATACGCACAGACACAGACAGGAGAAGGGGGGGGGGGGGGGGGG
>MU563656.1:6245379-6247879 GCA_024362625.1 Silurus asotus
GGTAGAAAAATGTTTGCAAATTTCAAAATTTAACAAAAAGTTTTCATTTTTTCTTTTTTTTTTTTTTTTTGCTTACTAATTTTTTATTCAGAGAAAAAAAAAAGTTCAATAAAAAAATAAAATTATATATATATAAATAATGTCATTCTCCCCATGATTTGAAATATTTTTACATTTTTGCATATTTTTACATCGTCTGTCGTTTTGTGGGCTTCCAGGACCGAACAAAGAATGTTCAACATTACAAACATTTACATTAGCAGGTAAGGGCCTTGGTCAAGGGCCCAGAACTGTCAGCTTGGTGGTGCTGGGATTTGAACTCACAACATTATGATCAACCTTCTCCAAATAGTCATGAACACTGAACACCCAGCATGACGATGCCCTTGTACACAAAGCCAGCTCCATGAAGATCTGCTTTTAATGGGATGGAGTGGAAGATCTCCTGCTATAGAGCTCCAACCATATTGAACACCTTTGAGATTAATTAGAACCCTGATTGCACCCTTGTCCTCCTCACTACACCTACATCAGTACCAGACTTTCACAAATCTCAAAATCATCCCTGAAGAATGGACGTTATAATGATCACCAACGTGGTAATAATACACGTTCTTTCTCCAGGAAGTTACAGCTCTACCTCTGCCATGTCAATCTGTATTCTATGTGACTCTCAGGACACGCCTCGGTCTCAGTGGCGTTGTGATGCGTCGTGTTCGAAATAGTTTAGCGAAGAGAAATCGATCTGCATATCAAACGTTGGTCACTTTGTAAATAAAAAAGTAGAGCACATCCACTGATAATTATACAGAAATAGTTTTCTATTGCGGCAAATATGGTAATTATGTTATGCACACTTTTTTCAAATCGAATTCCGCTATTACTGCGTGTGTGTAAGACTGAGGAATATGTCGTTAATTATTATCTGATGCTCATTTCTAAGTTTCTTTGACTAACCCCTAACGCTGTTCCCAAGAAATATAAAAAAAAAAGCACGAGTTTTGGAAACCTGTCTGTGCTGATATGATTTCTGTTGTAACTGGAGTTAGTGAGCTCTCCCTTCACCCAGACTTAACGCGCTACAACGGCTTCTAAATAGTAGCCCACCAAGAAAGTCATTGTTCACTGTCTTCCTCCTTCCTTTCACAACTATTTCTCTCGTTTAGTTTATCTTTTGGCATCGTCGTGCGTTTAAAAATCACCCGTTGGAAAAGTGGGAAAAGTAGCGGCTTATAGTCCGAAAATCCCACGATTGCTTTGAGTTAACTCGTGAATTATCGCAACTTAATCACACATTTGTATCTGTTCTAAATCTCTTATATTAATACAATTAATCAACATGGGCATGGACAAATATGAATGTTCATTATTAGTGAAACCAAACTGAACATAGAGAATGAAACCTAGACTCGTTTCAAAGCTCATAGATGTTTTTCAAAGAACTTGTTCAAATCTGTTTGGCACAAGAAAAAAAAATAAAAGGAAATACCGGGTTCTCATTACTGCCCTTTCTTTGCCCTCAGCAATTTACCTACACAAGCCTGTTCACATTTTCCGATGACGGAGCAACTCATAAAAATACTCTTGCAAATGTTTTAATTGTGGTTTTAAATTATGAAATCATCAGGACACCAAACGGGACTTTTGCTTCGTTTCCACACGGACGGGTTTAACTGCCGGATGTGTGGGCGGATTTTGTTGCTTGATTTGAGACTTGGCACATCAGTAAAACAAATGTTATGAAAATGAAAAATATATATCATTTTTTTAAATATCTGAGTAAAGAAAGGACGTTGTGAATAAAAGTGTTGCGTTGAAGGCTTTAATTTCGTCTCTTATTTAAAAAAAAAAACAATCGAACAGAAATGCGTGCTGCATTAATTGGGGCGTTAATGAAATTAGTGCTGTAAAATTAATGAGTTAACGAGTTCTATATAATGTGGTCCAGTCTCTTATTGAGGAATCTGATGGCTTCATTGATCACTGCTGCATTGTTCAAGGTGTTCACCAATGCTGGAGAACGAGTTCCTGTAGCAATTAGCATGAACTGCTAGAGCGACTCGCACATCGCTTACAAAATCAATAACCGCTATACAGCTACAACAGGGGAAAAAAAACCTCTCGGCCTGACAAACAGGTCTCGGGAGAGCCGTTAAATCATTAGCAAGAGCATCGATGAGCGTGTCTTTATCAGCTCCCCGCTGAGGGATAGGGAATTTATTCCTGAAGGGTTTTTTTGTATTTTCTGAGGTGTTGGGTGTTAAATTTAAAAGTGCCAGACATCATGAAGAGAAAAAAAAAAGCTGCTGCTGATAATTTCTAATGATGATAAGAAGACGACGACGCTGTAGTTTGAAGAGCTCAGGAGGTGTAGATTAGAGTGTAATTGTTAAAAGAAAATAAACGAGGAATCAGCAGGAGACCTGAAGGCGTTATGCAGCTAATGTGTCTTTTTCTTGAGGGCAGAAAGACGGCGGGATGGAAACGGAGGCTGGAAAAA
>MU563656.1:6250379-6296992 GCA_024362625.1 Silurus asotus
GAGTTCTCTCACGCTTTCTGGTAAATATTTCGCAATACATTAAAGAATGTTGGGGGGAAAAAACAAACAAACAAATGGCATAAATGTAAAAAAGATAAATAAATAGAGATGGTCATAAATAAATGGAAAAGGTGTTGCACATTAAATGGTTGTCATGGCGCTCGGGCGACGCTGTTGACGAACGGCTGCGCAAAATTTCCGCCAAATAATATTTGACAAACATCATTGTAAGTCATTATTAGTGACCGGAACATCGTGAGCTGAAATCTCATCCGTGTGTGTACTGCGCTCGGCGGGTAAACATGTTGATGCTCCCGGTGTGTGTGTGTGTGTGTGTGTTTTACTAGGCCCCTGTCCTGCTATTCTGTGTGAGGGTTCTGGATCAATGCTAATAAGACCATCTGTAACAGTGGCCAGTGGCCAGTTAGAGAGAGAGAGAGAGAGAGAGAGAGAGAGAGACACACACACACACACACACACACCTGATGATGCGCTGGGCGGCGTACTGGTGAAGACAGCGGAATTGGGCGGACATGTTGGCCAGAGCTGCTAGGCAGTTGGTGTGCAGGTACTTATCCTGAAAACCAGAACACCACAAATAATGAGGATCTGAAGCTCAGAAGAAACAGAACGATGTGTTCCCTTCCTTTCCCCTTTCATGTCTGGTGTCTTTCCTTTCATGTCCTTTCATTCTCTTTTCTTGCACCTTTCCGTCTTTTCTATAGTGTCCCCCCACCCTTAATTTCTCTTTACTTTCCTTACCCATTCCCTTCATGTCCTGTCCCTTTCCTTTATTTCTTTCCTTTCACTTCTTCATTTCCCTTTCATGTCCGGCCCCCTCTCCTTCGCTCTTTCCTATCCTTTCACTTTCTACTTCCTTTCCCTTCGTGATTTCATGTCCTGTCCCGTCCCCTGTGTGGTGTGTGTGGACTGGATCAGTGGAGGAGGTATGTGGAGGAGTCGTACCCTGGTGCGGGTCATGTTGAACTGGATGGTGCGAATCACCACGAGGATCAACAGACTGCCGAGAGAAATCTCCGTCAGAGCCCGCTCTGTGTACCAGCTTATGTTCTTTAGTGTCTGATACACACACACACACACACACACACACACACACACAGAGAGAGAAAAAGGCAAATACAAAGTTTAACTATTGCAGTTCAAAATCTTTTATCAACAAACACCCCACATACCTACACACATACACACACTAAAGCCAGTGTGGTGCGAATGAGAGGAACAGTGAGAGGGAAATGAGAGAGAAAGCGAGAAATGAGAGGAACATTGACCAAGACAGAGAGAAATGAGAGGAACAGTGAGATGGAAACGAGTTGAACAGTGAGACGAACAGTGAGAGGAACAGTGAGAGGAACAGTGAGATAAATGGATAAAACCTACACGTTTCAGTCTATAAGTTAAATCAGCGGTATAAAGGATCACACCATATATGAAAATGTATTATTAACACCCAAATACTACATTTGGCTAAACAGAATTTTATTTGTAAAAAGCGACAAATGGCACATTGTGCGTTATGTTTAATTCTGAATCGTCGTAAACTTCAATACATACAAATTCCCTTTCATGTAACATACAGAGTACATGAGAAAGATTTGACAGACAGACAGATCCTAACTTAATTGGTGATATAAACGATGTCCACACGTCCTGAAGACACGAGGCAAACCGGTATGGACCGGTTACACATGGAGAAGAGTATGTTCTGAACTTCACAGACGTGACGATGGATTACCTGAAACGTTCCTTAAAGCAGCAGGAAGTCATGACAGGATGCGCTTTCAGAAGGTATTGTTACAGGGGGCGGGGCTTCGGTGGGGACAGAGGCAAGTAATCAGACTGACTATTAACTATAAATGATGTGATGATGGAGTGATAGTAGAGGTGCGGCTGCCGTCGAAGACACGGCTCTGTAAATTCCGTCTCTCGATGTATCCGTCTGTCTGCATCAGCTTTCCAACATTCCTTTCATTCATTCTTGCCTTTCAACCTTCTTCATTTTTTGTATTTCTCTCTTTCTTGCCTTTCTTCCTTCTCCTATCCCTCTGGTTTTGTGTGGAATAGAGAACGCCCGTGCACACGTATGCGAGAGAGAGAGAGAGAGAGAGAGAGAGAGAGAGAGAGAGAGAGAGAGAGAGAGAGTGTACGAACCACTTCGTGTATGGATCGGTTGAAGGTGTCGTCCTCGGTGAGGATGAGGAGGATGATGAGGGCCATGTACACGTGATGTGAATTTCTTTCCTCCACGTGATAGAGGATCTCCAGGATCGGAATCACCTGATGAATAGAGACCGAGAGACTTTAACGCCTTCACCACACGGAAAACGGAGAGTAGCTTCCGTTACTATAGAAACGGACATATTAGGAAGCGCCCTGCTCCAAGAGCGTTCAAGCGCTGGTGCTCACCAGGTTCTCCATGTCAGTTCTGGACAGCATGTAGGTCTTCATGTTGGAGTTCTGGTGCAACAGTGTGTAGAGCAGGAGAGTCACCTGGTCGGACCTCTGCTGCTCACACAGCGCTGTGTACAGGCTGTTGAAGTTGATCTGAAACGTGTGAGGCTGCGGGGATGGAGTAGAGGACGTATCTGCAACACACACACAAAATGAATGTATAGTGGGGAAAAACATTGGTTAAGAAGTTCCTCAGGACACCCATGCTGGATTTGTCCTGATTGGCCGCGCTGCAGGAGGACACGGGACGTGAAATGATCGAGTGACGTGAAGGAGGACATAAAGAACCTTGTGTGTTTTTGAAGCAGGTGATTGCTTGTCTGTAAGGGTTCGGCCAGTCAGGCCCATCCGTCAGATTGGCCAGGATGAGCAGCAACAACAGGCTCTGATTGGACAGCGGTAACTGGTTGTGTTCCTGCTCCACCCCCGGCTTGGTCCCGGCTCCGCCCAGGGTGAACACGCTCCATAATCCACCTAGAGAGAGAGAGAGAGAGAGAAAGTTTTTTAGGTGGAGGAAGAGGAAGTAACATAAGGATCCATTTTTCCTCCAAACGCACATTTCTTTCGCGTCTTCTACGAATCTAAGAAATGATCGTTTCTCCAAATGCCCAGATTTTCCAGGAGAAAGTGAAAGGACGCCATCACTTCCGCACAGCGTAACAGAAATTGACTTTTTTTTTCGCCTGAAGACGGGGCTCTGGGTCCTGTGCTTCGTCACAACTGTTCAGGATTTTACTTGAAAATGCTGCAGGATGAAGGTGAGGGTGATGGAAGCCCTGACTGACTCCAGGACCTCGGCACCTTGCTGTGCGTTTATTAATTTAACGTGCAGTGAGTAACGTCTGTCTCTGATCCAAAATGTATATAAACACAAACAGCTCTCAGTGCATCTTTATCCACATCTAGAGTGCAGCTCGCTAATTAGCATGCTGGAGCAGCTCTGAGCTCTCTCTCTCAAACACACACACACACACACACACACACACACACACACACACACACACACATGTACGTTCAGTCAGCTGGAGGTCATGTGGTCAGAAGCGATGCGCAGTAATCAATTAGACATCAGAAAACACACCGGCTCCAAATGCCATCCATCTATGAGTTGGCCTTGGAGCACAGATCGTTCACCGTGTGTGTGTGTGTGTGTGCGTGTGTGTGTGTGTGTGTGTGTGTGTGTGAGAAAGAGCGCAGAATGCAGAGTGTGTTCACAGACTGCCTGACTATAAAGTATTTATTTCCCATGGTTATGTCGAGGCCAATCTACAACTAAGCACTTTTGTGTGCACGTGTGTGTGTGTGTGTGTGTGTGTGTGTGTGTGTGTGCGCATGCACACGGTGGGATGTCTGTCTCCACTGCTAATGACTTGTGGTTAGACATGATGGCCCCACAGGTTGGAGCCAAACCCGAGTAAAAAAAAAGATTAGTAAACAAACTCCATAAAAACCATCAACAAACACGAGGTCTGAAAATCTGGAACACGAGCAGGAATGTCGTATCCGGTAAGAGTGTCTTTTTGGATGAGGAGACTAAAAGTTTGTGGACACCTGAACTCTTTTTTCAATCCACAGTTTTCCTCTAATTATGAGCACCACTCTTCTGGGTAGATGTTACACTAGATTCGTTCAGCCAAGAGTGCAGTGTTTCTTCTTCAGAGTTTTACGGACGGTTTTTCGACGAGCGGACTTTACAAATATCGACCTTCAATCCCAAAATATCCAAGAAGAGAAAGGAAGAGAATTGAATGAAAGGTGGGAAAGCGAGGGCATGTTCCTGCTTCGAGAAGACAGTGTGGGTTTTGTGTTGTGAGGCAGCGTCGGTGGTGGGGACACCAAACACTGAGCTGGAGGTCTAGAAAAACATCAAATCGCAGCAGGAAATATTTTCTGAAGCTTCAGACAAAAAATGTTTTCCATCCTGATAACCAATTTTGCCTGCAACTTACTGTTTTATAGATTTTGGCTGGTTATGTGATGCACCCCTGATTTACAACCTCAATATAAATCAAAAGCCTTGTAGGCGGAGTCAATCTCACAGGACACACCCATTCGGCGGACCCAATTTTTTCCCTTAATGGACGACTTTTGGAAGGACGAACAAATGCGAATCGAAATAAATAAACGCAGCACAGGAGCTCGGATAAACACGGCAAATAAAAAAAAAAAATACACAAACACACACACACACACACACACACACACACACACACACTTTACCTTAGTGACCCAGCAGTCTGGACAAACATAGACAGATAATAACATTACAGTTCTGCTTAACATCTATAAAAAGTCTCTCTTACACACACACACACACACACACACACACCTTAATCTTATCCTTTCCAGACATAGACTTATTCTAGATCACTAAATCACTTATTCTAGATCTAGGACACCTAAACCATATCCGATCCCATCCAGAATTCTTTTGGTTTTATTTTTTCTTTCTAGATCGTATGGGATGCACACGCACACACACACACACACACAGACACACACACACACACACACACACACCTGAACCTTATCCAATTCAGAAATGGGCCTTTTTCTCTAGATCTTCTTACAACGCCCAATACACACACACACACACACACACACACACACACACACACACACAGTGGCTGTAGCTGGTGCCTGAGCTGTAGATTATTGATCGAGTGAGTCTGGACCTCATTGATTCCCCTCAGCCATGAGAGCAGGCAGGTTCACTCCACTCCACACCATGAGTCCAACTCGGAGCATAATTCTAACCCTGATGCACACAACGCAGGAGCATGAAATTTTGCCTCCACTTCAACTAGAAGACCGAAACCTGTTTTAACAGGACAATGCCTCTGCCGCCAGCTCCATAAAACTCTGCTTTAAATGGGATGGAAGATGTGAAAGATCTCCAACCCTAATAAGTATATGAATGTGAACACTGCCTGCACCCCAGGTCTCCTCTCCGCCTCTACAGCAGTACTTAACACCTTTGCGGCTGAATCTCCACAAAATCCAGTGGAACATCTAACCAGAAGATTGGAGGTTGTTATAAAGAGCATATGTGGACTCGATGGGGAAATGGAATATTCGGAAAAAAGGCACATACCAAACATTTGGTGCTCACAAACTATGGCGAGTAAATACTCTGAAACGTGACGTCTGCGTTTTCGTTCCGGGACATGAATCATGACTAAACAAAATGACGAAAAATCTCGAAAATGAAATGACCAGACAACAATGTCCCAGAACACTGCACGTGAGCATATCGAAAGCGGAGTCGAACGTCTGTGGGAATTTCTGCGTCAATGGAAAAAAACGACGACGACAAAAAACGAGGCTCCAGCCTCCACAAAGGACGTCTCGGGATACGAAATCGATACGGCGGTGGGTGAAAGACGGCCGGAGGAATTGACCAGGTAGAGCGAACGGCTCCGGCGTACCGGCGAGGTATGGATTAGTCATGGACGACTTGTGCTTCAGAGCGTTTCGATTGGTGATGAATCGTTAGCAAGGAGGTCACAGGGGAATAATAGTGCGCTTAATAGATTTAAGCATTTTTCCTTTTTTGTTGAGAAATAGAAATGATTTAAAGAATGTTGAGACTTTCACAGAAACGGCATTTCTGTCTCAGGCTGCAATCTAATTGTACTTGCAGTAGGAAGCGGTGCACACACACATACACACATACACACAAACACACATAAACACACACACACACACAAGGCGAACGGTTCTTTACAAATCCTGCCTTATACAATTTTTACCAAAAGTATTGGGACACCGGTTTTTTCCACACTTATACGATTCCTTCCCAAACTTGGAAGCACGAAATTTTCCCAATTTTCCCAATTGCCCTGTGCACAATGCCAGCTCCATGAAGATAAAGTTTTCATGGGGTTGAAAGTTTTGGAAGATCTTGAGTGGCCTGCTAATGGCCTAAGATTTGACCTCAAACCTATTGAACAAGCGTGCGGACTACACACCAGGCCTCCTCACCTCACCTCACCTCACCTCACCTCCCTGACTTCACTGACACCTTGTGGCTGAATCGAACACACAAAATGGTTTATATAACGTTAGTGTAGCACAACAGATAAAGAGAAGCATTTCGAGCTGGAATACGCCAGGACCCGGTGTGTGCTGGTGCAGATTCCATTAGCGATTTGCGACCCAACGATTTTATGTGCATCTTCTGACAGCTGCGCATCAAAACTCTAAAAGGGGAAACGGGGAAAAACAAATAAACTAAATAAACAAACAATGCTGACGTTTCAGGATATCGTAAAACCTTGTTCCCGGAGTTACGGGATACGCGGTTAAGCCGTGGCCAAATCTGGAAAGGGGGAATTCTCGCGGGCAGATCGGCGAGCCAAAAGCTCCCAGTGTGGGAAACGGGATCAGCTCTGGCATTCGGAGCGGGAATTCCGCCTGGTGAGAGGGTTGGGACGGGAAGACAGGAATAGAGGGAGAGCGTGTGGAGTGAAGAGGCTCGATGCTCCATTTAGCTCGTCTACTTTGCCGTGCAGACAATAAGAGCGTGTTGTCTGGATTCCACAGAACACGATGACTCACTTGCCCACACACACACACACACACACACACACACACACACCTGTGAGTCAGAGATGTTAATCATCTCATTAGCTGTCTGTCTGCACCGTTTTGAGGCGTTACAGGACACAACTGAGACATCTGCTCTCTCTTTTTTACATTTTCTAAGAAAAAAGCTGAAAAAAAAAAATCCCACCACAAATAAAAACTCATGACTCGGATTCGCATTAGTAATATTTCACACGAGGTTGAATCATGCTTATTAACCGCCGTGCGCTTTATTGCGTTGTCCGAGTTTGTCCTTTTTTTTTTTTTTGTTCACTCCATCACACGTTTGTGCATTTGGTTATTTTAAATTGAAAAACACAAATCCTGTGCTCTCTTTACTTAAAAATTATTGGTCTGGTGAACATACGAGGGCATAAACTGTTTTTTTCTGGACCCAGCGTTGGCTGGCTAAGCGCTCGGATGTGCGATTTGCAGTAGCGTATTATTCAGTAATTGAGCTCTGTGCGATCGTGTCTCAGAGTCGCTCGCAAAGTTTCAGCCGAATCCTCGGACAGAAAATAAAAAACGGGTTGCGTTACTTTAATTACACGAGTCTCAGATCTCGCTATGGAAACTGGTATTTTAAATTAACATGTTGCACATCCAAGAATCCTGTGAGCTGCGGTTATAGGATATTAATCAATACCTTTCGACCAATCAGAGATCAGATTGAAGGCTCTTTTGGCCTGAAAGATATTTCTTGAAACCAGGATTGAGGAATGAAGGACAGGGAGATAAAGAGAGAGAGAGAGAGAGAGAGAGAGAGAGAGAGAAGGGGGGAGTGTCAGGGAAAGAAAGAAGCATAGAGAAATAAGGAGATGGGGAGAGAGAGAGAGATTGAGACGGGGGTATGGAAGAGAAACAGGCATAGAGTTGATAGAACGTTAGAGATAGAGAGATGGAGAGATGAGCAGTAAAAGAGGGGGATAAGAACTTTATAAGGAAGGATTAAATATGTCATTTTTTCCCTTCTGCACCGACCAATACTACAGACACTAATACACTGCATTTCTTTTGTTGTGTTTATTCTAGTTTGTGTGTGTGTGTGTGTGTGTGTGTGTGTGTGTGTTGGGGGTGTAGAGTTAGGAGTATTGGATGCACATTTCTGAAAGTATACTGTAAGTTCACACGGCGTGGGAAGCTTCAGCAGAGCTGACAGATCATCTGACGTGTCCCTCTGCTGAACCCTGCCTGCCACTTGGGGAGAGAGAGAAAGAGAGAGAGAGAGAGAGAGAGAGAGAGAGAGAGAGCGAGAGAGAGAGAGAGAACCCTGGACGTGAAAAGGTGATTGAGTGATAACGAAGGAGGAGGACAGGCATCTAGATCCAAAAAAGACTGCACACACTGCTTAAAGAGTGACGTGTGAAGGTCTGTACAGGCTCCTATTTTTGAGTTTGGATTAAAACAAAAAAAGGAAAAATTTTAACATTTTAAAGTGTTTGCTGATGAAAAATACATTTTTGTTTGACTTTTTTCGAGGAGGAGGTTTTAATAGATGTGGTGAGGGAGGACATGCAGGTAGACGACCCTTAACGAGAGCAGCCGAAAGAGGAAGATCATCAGCACCATAATCGTAACACAACCCCATCCTTCAAAAACATGCAGACCAGATGAACATCCTGGTCCACTTGCGTCACACACATCGTCAATACCGCAAACGATATGATAAATATATAAATAACCACAAAACTAAATTAATAAAAGGGATTGAGAATCTGCTACCTCCTAGCTTAGCAAATCACACACACACACACACACACACACACACACCTTTAGACTTGCTTCTACCTGCACATCTATCATCAGTTTATTTTACATTACAGCTCCAGGAGTGACAAAGAGTAGTGTGTGTGTGTGTGAGTGTGTGTGTGTGTGTGTGTGTGAGTGTGTGTGAGTGTGTGTTACTCACTGGCCACCCCCGAGGCCAGGCCGTACAGCAGACCTCCTCCGTCTCCCTGTGACTGGAAGACATGTGCTGAAGGGGGAGGACATTTCTCCTGCCGCACGAAATTATACAGCAGAGTCTTCACCAAGCGACTCGTCAGAGACAGACTGTAGAGAGACAAAAGAAAGACAAAAATGAGACTGTTCGATACGTCTCTCGAGCACGCATCATCATCATCATACCATAACTTCCCGAGACCACCGATTCAGCTACTGACTGATTTGTTGATGAACTGAAAGCTTATTTTAAAAACACAACTGAGGGGAAAAGATTCCTACATCTAAAACTACATTAATACTATAACACAGATCAGCAGAACATTAGGACCACCTGCCTAATATCGTGTCTTCATGGAGCTGGATATCTACAGAACAGGTCAGGCTCTCCTAGTTTAAGCGAAGGCATAATTTCATAACTTTGTGGTACCAGTTTGAAGAAGAACCAAATATGGCTGGAAAAAGGCAGGTGTCCTAATACAGATAGTGAACATGACTAAATACTGGATTTTATTTTGAGCAAAATGTAAATTTTCTTTAGTGACCTGTTAAATTGCTGTATATCCACACCAAGCTACTGAAGATCCCATTCCAAAACCATGGACATTATTACAGAAATCAGTCTCCTTGTGGTGTTCTAATGAGCTCCACTTTGTGTCCTGCTAGGACATGTTTTGCTCTCCTAGTAGAAACGAAGCAAACGTTTCATGCTGCATCCAAAAACGTCCTCTACAGGAAGGAATTTACGACCACTGAGCGAAGAAGTGAAGAACACTGATTATCTCTTCATAATGGCACCTGTTAGATGGAGGGATATAACAGGCAGCAGGCGAACATTTTCACTTGCTGAAACCGTCTAGGGAAAGTGTGATTCTATAAGAGGAAGGTGTTGATTAATTCTCCATGTCGGCCCCCAAGACGGGTAAAAGCCCGAGCTGTTTTTTTTTCTTTTTTTTTAAACTGCTTAATGGACATGAATGCAACAATAATGGGATAAAACCTATTCTTTATTCAGAAGTTCTGCAGAACTGAATGAACTATAAACAGCGTTTCTATAGTAAAAACCTGCGCAATGGCGTCTGGAAGTCTAGACATCTGGATGTGGAAGGAGTCTCCAGTGTCCAAGTTAAAGCGGAAACCGGTCTTCAGAACTTTGTGTCCCCCGCTCCTAATAACATGGTCTTATTAACGTTTAAAAAAAAAAGCAACCGGATTCAAAGGAAATATCTGTCCAGACCTCGTCTGTCCAAAGTCTAGACGACTGGATGTGGAAGGAGTCTCCAGTGTCCAGAGGTAAAACCTTTGAGCTTTTTGCGAAGATGTGACGAAGTTCCAATTCCAACTATGCAGTGAAGGTGTGGGAGGGGTCACTTAATATTTTAGATCGTTAGTTTAAATCCTAGCCACTCCAAGCTGCCAGTCCAGGGGCCCCTGAGCAAGGCCCTTAAGCCCATAGTTGCTCAGTTGTATGTATGATATAAATGTAAGTCGCTCTAGTTAAAGGCGTGTGCCAAATGCGTTGAATGAAATGCAGACGCCACCTTACTAGTGTTCTGTAGAACATCTAAGAGGAGAACCACCTGAAAACCTGACAATTTTTCAGTAGAAAACCAAAAGACGACTTCAAGCAGTCTTTATTTTTCCCCTAAAAAGTGTGACTAATTAGAAAAAGTGTACGGGGTAAGAAGTGTGTATGTGTTACAGGGTTAACGGTCTTTCCCGTGTGCCCTGGCTCCCCTCCCAGCGCTAATGCAACATGAAAGAAAAGAAAAGAAAAGAAAGCGGCTACAAAAACAAGCACGGCGATTCAAAAACGCGTCCGAGTCACGCTGACTCCGCAGTTCTCGCACTTACAGAGCACGCCAAGCAAAGCCAAGCTGCTACGTTCTCGCTCCAATATCTCCCGTCCTCTCCTGCCCCCGGGGTCTCACTTCAACTCGATCGCACCCTGTTGCAGGCCACCGGAGTAGAACTGGCTCCACTCAAACCCGAGCTTCGGATCTTTGGCAGACGGCGGTTTCTGAGAACGTGGGAAAGGTTCTGAGAAAGCGGTGTCGATCCTGATCCCGGGGCTGGGAAAGACGGCTGCCTGGGGAAAAAGCTTCGGTGCACAAGCTGATATGGTGCCAACGGTTTGGGTTTCAGCTTCTTAAATCAGAAAAAAAAAAAGAGGTCGGTGGAGCCGGATTGGACACAGTGACTGCTCAAAAAGATCAGAAGTAAGAAAAGTGGTATCGGAGTTGCATTAATGATACGTTTAAAGCTCTCGCTGAGATTTCATCCGATCTCTCGGACAGGAAACGGGCCAGAACCGAACGTCGAACAGCCGAAGCAAACGACCAACAATGTCACCTTTGAGACACCGCGGTAGAACGCCGGCTTGCGAGTGATTGCCGTAATGCGGCATCGCCGATGGCCCGGCGCTGCACCCGAAACCGAGCCAAAGTAAAAAAAAAATAATAAAAAAGTACCGCAGCCAAATAACTCCGGCTGCACTTTGCTGACTGAGCTCAGGGAGGTGAACTTCAAGGCCGACGTGATGATGCTAATGAGACCCGTGAATGAACTTAAAGAGGGGAACAGCTGCTGAATTAATGAAGCCACTCATTTCCATTCTGAACGGCAGGATGCTGTCAATGGCCGTCTGCCTCCCGCAGCAAGGAGGCATAGGAAATGAGACGGTACGGTTCCTGACGTTGTGCGGAGCGGCAAGATTATCGGCGGGAAAGTAAACTTGCAGGACACTCAGCTTCTTTACGTTAGGCCTGCTCTTATAAGATGAGAGGAAAGTCGCTGGATCTTCGTAACCGTTTGCTCAGAAGGTTTAGACCCATGCCCTCGCGCTAACGAGCATCTCGTTAACAAACGAGTTCTTTATACAACGAGCCAAGAAAGGAAGGAGTCTGCAGTGTCCACGGTTTCATCAATTTGTGCTACTCGTCCCGGCACCTTGTTATTTCGAGATTTTGAGTAACTGCTTGCAATTAGAATCGCACGCTACCGCCACCTGCTGGTATGTGAGAGTTATGTTCTCACACAAGCGCCGAATATAAACATTAGTTAGCAGTTCGGTGTGTTTCAGTGCAACTTCGTTTTGCTCCGACGCACTCAACAGCACAGTAAGCGTCGTTTTTGCCGTGTCTCTACTTTAAACCAGTACTGACGCTACAATCATTAAGTCTAAAAACTCACCATCGCCCCCTGGTGAGGCACCGATAGATATGCCCCTCCCTCAGGATGTCCTTGTGGAACAGCTGATAGGATAACAGAACCAGCAGGGTGGTGACTGCCTCGAACAGGATGCTGTAGGTGATGTCCCTAAAAAAAAAATGAAAAAAAAAATAACAACATGAAAGAAAAAAAAAGGAACAAGTCAGAAAAGACGCTAGACTGCTATAAGCCAACGCTCCATTTATAAATAAACAATGAAAAAGAGCTCGGAGCCACGACGCTGCTCGGAGTTAATTAGTCGCGGCTCTATTTCAGTGAAGCGCAGCCGCTAAATGAAGTGCAGAGGGGTGACACCTTTTAGGCTAATCGTACGGTGGGGGTGTTAACGTGTGCTAACCGGCGCTGGCGAGCCGGAGTTCGTTCGCGTTACCCGTGCCGAGAGAGACTGATCTGCGGTCGTCGAGTCTCCGAGGCCTGTAGTTTATTGTGCTGGCGATGAGGTGAACTCCACGACCTCGGCATCGCTCTCGCTCAAAAGCTCTCGCTCATTGTTCGCCGTTTCCTTCCCTAGCCGCGTCGGCTTCGCTTCCACTTGGCACAAACACCTTTTACTTTCACACACACACACACACACACGTTTACACACACTCATTGTGCTCATACAGTACATTAGGCAATGAATGAAACCCACTCAAGGGTTATAGGAAAATAAGCGGCGACAAGATGAAGTGGATTATTCTCCCAGAACTGCGTGTTCTGTGGGGTTTATCCGTCCTGCATCGCAACGTGGAGACGTTCATCCGGTCAAAAGTGTAAAAACACTTCGGAGAGAAACATGCATGCTGAACATGCTGAAGTCGGTACCAATGAGCCGCAGTCCAGATGGAAGTGCATGGTGCTGAAGTACGGAATGGGAGCCGTGATGGTTCCTGTCTCTTCTGTCACATGAAACAACCCCAAACCAATAAGTGTCCACCTCCATGTTTGACTGTGAGGGTGAGACACCTGCAAACATCATTTCTCATGTTCTCAGTCGTACACGAGTTCTTCTGTTAGAGACAAAAACGTCACCTTTGGACTCCACAGAACTTTCTTCCATTTATTCACTGTTTTTGCCGTTTTACTGAGCGTGTTGAATATAAACAAAGAGAACATGCGTGCGTCTCGAAAACCATAACCAGATGTTTCCAAATTACGGCAACTTAAAGCGCACGAGCAGCAGGTTCTCGTCGTTTATTCCGAGGACGCAAGTGAACACCATCGGATCGCTGGTTCCGATTCATTCACCTCAAAGGCTCGTCAAACGTCTCCCGGACATTGTCCTGACGCTGCAGATCCCCCCCTCAAAAAAAAGAAAAGCAAAAGGACGTTTCTCCTGCCTGCTTACTGGCACGAGCGCTCGTTTCATTACTGTAATTGGCAGTTAGCGCTGCGTTAAAGGAGTCAAATTAACCGCTGAATGATTTCGTGGGACTCGTTTAATGATGATGGAGTCAGCGCTAACGTCCTCGCGAGAGCCTGCTGACACACGCCGCTGAGCGTTTACAGTGTAAACTATTAATGGTTAATGGAACTGCGGCCGCAAGGTTTTCCGAACACATGCTCTCGTCCCCCCCCCTCCCTTGAACAAACTGATGAGTCAGCATTTGTCCGAGTGAAAAACTAAAGACACAGCGAGATTGTTAAAAACCTTAAGAGTTGCACAAAACAAACAAAAAAAAAAAAAAAAGGCCAACACAAAGCAACTTTTGTTTTGATTTGAAGACCATTTAAGTCTACATGAAGATATTTTCTCTAGGAGAGTTCTTTTGCTTCTCGGAAAGTTACAGCTGGATGGAAGCTAGTTGGTAGCTATTGTGTAATAAAAGAGCTGGATGATGGATGGGAATGAGCAGATGACATTTATATATATTAATTAATTCTGCCCCCTTGTGGCCATACAAGATTAGACACCAAACATGTTTTGTTGGTTAGAAGAAAAGCAAAAAAAAGGACAGAGCAATGGAATTTATACACAAAATAAATATAAATACACGCCTATCTGAGCTTGTTGTTATTGTCAGGGTTAATTCACTTCCCTCGCCGCCTTTGCTCCTGGGTAACAAGTCGATAAGACGATCTCCGTCTCCAGAACGGGCGGAAACCTGCGCTGGGACGGAGAACGAAAGCATCTCGTGTTTGGAATGTTTAGGAGCTTTTGAACGCGGCCCAAGATTCTTTCGCACGAGCACGTAGCTAGGAAATCTAAAAAATGTCAACAAGGGGGGTGGTGGGGGGGGGGATATAATGAAAATAATACCATTCTGCACATTAACAATGGAACGGCCTGGTGTTAGCAGAGTTCCACAAGCAGGAGCCAGAGTAAATAAAACTCGTCTCTGACTGGACCGGGCAGAAATAATAAAGTGTTTATTTTTTTATAGACTGAATGGTCCATGTCCCCAAACCAGTCATTGATTAGTCTCTCTCTTCATGTTAAATAAAAATACAACAGTTCTGTATACCTCTGTTTAGAGAATACACTCGACTAGCCGTCTAAGGAAGAAGAATAAATCTTTTCTCTCTCTCTTTTACACAGAGAGAGAGAGAGAGAGATACATGCTTCCAGACAATAAGAGGAACGCAGTCTGGCAAAGAGACAGATGTGCAGACACACACAGAAAAAGAGAGACACAAAAAACCGAGACAACAAAGAGACATGTAGAGACACAGACGGACAGACAAGAGATATGTTCACACTGATGAAGAGAAAAAGAGATGGACAAAAAAAAAAAAAAAAAAAAAAGGAGGGAGGGGGAAAAAAAAAAAGGAGAGATGTGCAGACAGAAAACAAAAGAAACAGACTCAGACAAAGAGACACGCACAATAAAAAAAATGGCAGAGAGGGACACAGAGAGAAAGACAAATAAAATAAAAAAAGACAGACACAGGCGGCTTTAGGAGACAGACGTGTTTTAAAAAAAATAAAAAAATAAAAAAAAGACGTACAGACAAAAACACAGGTAAAGAGAGACAACAAAATAAAGAAACCAGGAGAGAGAGAGAGAGAGAGAGAGAGAGAGAGAGAGATGTGCACAAAGACACAAAAAGACACAGACTGGCAAAGACATGCAGACAGACAGAGAGAGACACAAAAAAGAAACAGACTTAAGAGAACCAAAAAATTTTTTAAATGACTGAAAGAGTCAGGCACAAAGAGAAAGAGCGAGGGAGATGTGCACACAAACAAAGCCAAGAAAAATGACAGACACAAAGAAAGATCGAGAGAGAGAGAGAGGAAAAGAGAAAAAAAAAGAGAGAGAGAGACACACACACACACACACACACACACAGCACACCGCAGTCATCACGGTCATCATTAAAGACCTCATTTTGCCGTAATGTAGGAGATATGATTAAGTGCAGACGAGACAAGGACAATCTGGAATATTCCAGGGACACACAGAAAATTCGGACACAGATTCCATTTCACGTAGGAGACGACTGAGAGCGGGACACGACGCAGGACGCACGAAAGGGGATTGTTTTTGTTCCCTTAACACTAATTATATTATAATTACTCAGTAATAGATATGAGACACCCCACACACACACACACACACACACGCACGCACGCGCAGTTGCCTGGATGATGAAGCTCTGAGAGCCGGTCAGGAGCGAGGTGTGTGTCCACTCGAGCGTGAGAGACAGCAGGTCAGCACAGGGTCAGCGTGATATATGACGAGTCGTGAGAAAAGAGTGTGTGTGGAAAAAATATTACGGGGACAAGTTGTCAAAGCCTTTAGTATGGGCGGGACATCCTCGGTTTGTCCCGTCGATCACAGAGATGTTAGCCAATCGTAGGCCCAGGAGAACCCGCGTATGTAGAAGATGGCAGATGTTTCGCTTTCGTCCGAATGTATACGTTGCTGTGCAGCACAGCAGAGAAAACACACACTTTCTCGGAATTAGGTTGTTTTTTTTGTTAAAGAAGAAACAAATAAAAGCTCAAAGCCGAAACTTACAGGAGAGGAACCTCCACGATGAGATGAACCAAGTTGCAGATCAGCTCCTCCAGCAGATCTTCACTGCTCGCGTCTGGGAAAAAAATAAATAAAAAGATTTAAATAAAAATTAATTCACACAGGACAAAAAATTATTCTATTTCTTTCTGTAAACTACATGGCCAAAAGTATGCGGACACCCGACATGTACCCTTTTGAACATCTCGTTTCGCATCTAATTCCACGCCAATAAGTTCCACTAGATTTTGTGGAGATATTCAGCCACAAGGGTGCGAGTAAAGTCACGTCATGGTGTAGATGAGGCGAGGAGGCTCGTTCCAATTCACCCCAAAAGCTGCTCAATAGGGTGGGAGCTCTATAGCAGGAGATCTTGTGGTAGTGGTTTGTTGTCGAATTGTGTATTGTGGAAAAAAATCGGGTGTCCCGATACTTTTGGGCGCAGCGTGTAATAACCCTGAGCCACAGAAAAGCCTCGGGGGAAACCGGGCCGGAAATACGCTCATGTCTTTCAGTCTAGACGTGTGCTTCCGCACATTACCGCAAGATCCTGGCGCCCTCGTGTGGTAGGTGAACTGTAAGAGCAGCTCTTCCTCGTTCATCTCTCGGATGAAGACTTTGAGCAGGCAGCGCACCAGGAACAGGGCGTTGTGGGCCTGCCAGATGAACAGCTGACTGCAGAAAAAAGAAGAAGGAGAAAAAAAAAGGAGAAATATTTAAGAAGGCGCTTAGCATGAAAAACATTTACGCAAATGTACGCTCCTTTAAATGCCTTAAAGATACAAAATACGGCCAGAAGTATTGAGATGCCCGACTTTCCCACCCTGATGTAGATCTTTCCCAATATGGGAAGCACGCAAATGTGCATCGGAGCGTCTTTGGACCAGGAGACCAAAATTTCCTGCTGTAGAGCTCCGACTCTGTTGAACATCTATTTATCTGTAAGTGACTTTTCTACCAGCCTAATGACATGTCACAAATCTCCAAAGAAAATCTAGTGGAACATCTTCCCAGAAGAGTGGAGGTTATCAGGAGAGGGAGGGGGGAACTAAATAAATAAATAAATGCAGACGATGTGGAACGGAACTTTTCTTTCTTTTTTATGTTTTTTTTTTTTTCTTTTTTAATTATTCTTGCGGTGAGGCGTCCACAAACTTTCGGCCCTAGCGCGTACAGCTTAAATCCTATACGCCACATGAAGTTTGTACTCACTCTTGGCATTCGGTGGAGATCTTCAGCTCTTTGGTTCTGGCCAGGAACACTCTCACCAAAGCGCTGAAGTTTCCCGATCTGGGATTGTTCTTGACTGAAAAAGATTTTTGAAAAATAATGAACAAACAAACAAACAAACAAACAAACAAACGAAAAATAAATAAAATCAGCCCAGTTGAAGGCATCAGAACCCTGAACACAACACAGAACATCTATAACTTGGGTCTCTCTCATGCTCCAAATCCAATTTTGCTACATGATGTTCATCAATAAGACACAAGTTTGTGAGAAAAAAAAAAAAAAGGAGAAGAAAAGAAAAACACAGAACATAATAAAAGACATGGGACGTACTTAAGGTTTTGGCGAGGGGGATGACAGCCTCCTCCAAGAGCTTAGCGTCGCCGCTGAAACGGGAAAAACCCCAGAAAAGGTCAAATGAGGTAAATTCAGATGTATTTTTCCGCCATTTTCAGCTTTTACTATCATTTCATCCACAGAGCTGCTGCATGCTGCAGTTGTGTGCCTCCAGCTTTGTGGTACCAGTTTGGAGAAGATCCACATCTGGCAGGAAAGTTCAGGTGTCCCGGTACTTTTGTCTGTATAGCGGTACACATGCAAATCAAACTTCTTAAGTAGATTTTTGATCATGGTTTATGATCCTCTAATCAATATTTTGCACTGGAGTTTTATGGTGTATAATACTAACAAATTCAAAAAGTTCATCATCGCCGCTGAACGGTTCGCTGCGTTTCTACCTGAAGGTCTGTGTAGGGGGTGTGTTAGGGTTTTGCGTCAGTGGATGTAAACTCATTAACACCCGCTGTGTGCTTTACTGGAGCCTGAAAGTCACTTTGGATCAGCGAGTGCATTGAAATGCAGAGCGCCGAAAGGCAGGTATTCAATTAGCGGAAGATGTTTTCTGCCTCAGGAAAGAAGGGGAGATGATATTAAAATTCTGAGATTACTGTGTGTGTGCGTGTGTGTGTGTGTGCGTGTGTGTGTGTGTGTTTGCGTATACGTTCTCGTTACGTTCTCCGTTTTCCCCACGTCATTACGCCGTTATGAGAGCGGCCTCTACAGGCGACATTTGGAACGTGCTGTTTTTACACACGAGACTGCTATATTATATTTATCATTTGTAATTTACTAATTATATAACTATGGTTAAGTTACCCTTTAGAACAGACGGTTAAAGGCCTTACTCAAGGGCCCCAAGAGCGGCGGTAACGGGGCCTCAACCTTCTGATTAGCTTTGTGCCGTGTGATCTGCCAGAACAGATCAGCATCGTACGGCTGCTGTTGGGGCACATGGGGGCGGAGCTACAAAACTCCAGAGTTTCTCTTAGGAATTAACTTTGTCATAGAAGCTGACGTGCGTGTGCTTGCGTGTGCGTGTGTGTGTGTGTGTGTGTGTGAGATGCACACCTGCAGGAAGGGCTGGTGAAGGTGAACGAGATGAGCTGGTTCCAGAAAGGCTCGTTCTCTGAAATGGGCTCAGGACCGATCAGAGTGCGGATGCTCGGACTCTCGGCCAGGTCGCTCACCTGGCTCGTGTTGGCACCCATAGCTGCCGCACACACACACACACACACACACACACACACACACGGAAACTTCCTCACAGCCTCATCACCTCACAAGGCGAACCCTGCCGAAACAAAGCGTTCATAAACATTACACTGGACATTCAACAGTTACCAAATTTGACCTCACAACATATGTAAGGAATAAAAGCTGCAGGGGAGGGGTGTGTGTGTGTGTGTGTGTGTGTGTGTCTGTGTACATTTATATTTTTATCCATTAAAAGTAACATTACGTGTTATAAAACATCCCCAAAACAGTAAAGCGCAAAAAAATCATAAAAATAATGCAGTGAAAGAACCCCCTCGCACTGAAGACTCCTTCCTCCAATGTGAGATAAACACCCTACAGAAAATTTTAATCTGCACAGTGTTTGATTAACCAGCACCTTCTACCAATCAGATGGTGGCGCTGTAGTGTTCTCTAAACCACAACTTATTTTACTGGAACAGGAAGTACAGAGTTAATATAAAACTAGTCGTGTGTATTCAGTGTGTTAATGACCAGGCTGGATCGTGATCATTACAGGTGTGTTCGCTGGGGATGAAGAAATGTGAACAAAAGGAGAAGAAAAATCTGCTGGGAAAAGAGAAAAATAAAATAATAAATAAATAAAAGACGTGTCCCTCAGCTGACGAGTCCGGAAGAAACAATTCGGATCAGGAACAACATAACAAGGATGATTAAAAGGCAGTTAGAACAGACAGAAAACAGAGAGAGGAGGACACAGAGGCACAATCAGAATGACACAGGAGAAAGACACTGACAGACCGAAAGAGACAGACTCACAGACGGAAAGACACACAAACAAAGACACTGACAGAAAGACAAAAAGACAAACTCTCAGCCGAAAGACACAGATGGACAGAAAGACTTACAGAAAGACAAGGGCACAGACAGAATTACACAGATGGACAGACAGAATGACAGGCAGAAAGACAGAGATGGACAGACAGAAAGACAGGCAGAAAGACAGAGATGGACAGACAGAAAGACAGGCAGAAAGACACAGATGGACCGACAGAAAGACAGGCAGAAAGACACAGATTTGCAGAAAGAAAAACACAAATAAGCAGACAGAAAGACACAGATGGACAGACAGAAAGACAGGCAGAAAGACGCAGATGGACAGACAGAAAGACAGGCAGAAAGACGCAGATGGACAGACAGAAAGTCAGAGATGGATAGACAGATAAATGAAGTGCCATTTAGACAGGCAGACGTTAACACACAAAGACAGGCAGGTAGACAGCCTACCATCAACCTCAAACTTCAGCAAAACAGTTGATTATCGTTTCAGTCCAATCTGCACGGGTCACTCGCTCGTCACATGATCACGCGTGTTAACATGCTTCTTCCACGTGACGTCATAAAAAACCTCCAGACTCCCGTTTATTCAAATATGATAAAACTTTACACACGCTGAGTTCTACATCCCTGCTCCTGTAAACCTCAACGCTTCCTACATACAAGTTATTGTTTAACCGAGACAACTGAGCATCTCAGCACACACCCATTAAACACACACACACACACACACACACACACCCAAAACGGTTTGAGCGAGAGAAAAAGAAACAGGTGGAACAGGAGCAGGTGTTTGTTCGGCACGTCCGCACCTCGCATCCTGATCCGATCCAACAGAAGAGTGGAAGGTTGCGAGATTTCATTCCCAGCACTCCGGTTCCTACTGGGCCCTTAAACAAGACCTTCAGCTTCTCAGTCAGAGAAATGACATAAATTAAAGTCTTTATACTACTACATACCTGACAACACATGTACCACCTTGCTGGATCAGAGTGCAGGGTCAGCCATGATACAGCACCCCTGGAGCAGTAAGGGCCTCGCTCAGGGGCCCAACAGTGATGATACTGACCTTACGATCAGTAACCAACAGCCTTAACCACCGAGCTACCCCATAAACACGTTCACCAAACCCAGGAAGCTGAGCCATAACTCAGTGGTTAAAACTCAGACGGCCGAGGGTTTAAGCCCCCAGTATCATTAAGTAGTGCCCCTCCTGGGCCCCTGAGTAAGGCCCTTAACCCTCTATGCTCCAAAGGTGCTGTATCATGCGTGACCCTGCCCTTCCCAACATCGCTGCGATATACAAAGTAAGAATTATCACTGCTGTAACGTATATATTTAAGTAAAACATCCTAATGTAGTTTTAAATAGGAAACAGATCAGCCAATGAGAACCAGGAACGTCAGAACGCTTGAATGACGTCATAACCCGTTCACACCTGGAGTTGGGAAACGGTTTGGCTCGTCATGCTGCACTATTAACCAGCAACTAACTAACCAACTAACTAACTAACTAGTTAGACTGAACCTAAACCACGTGATGAAACCCGGAAGTTTTTAGAACTTGCATGCCAAGATGATAGAGCTGGCTAGTTTCTCCAAAGCTAGCATTACAACTTAAAAACAAAAACACAATTATTGCATTGCGCGCACTGGTTTTTCTCTTTAAATATGCACATTTACATATAATTATAGATATAATTCAGTGGTCCCGTGCTGTCGCAGATTCACAGTTAGCTTAGCAACCTAGCAAGCCGGCTACATGAGTGGTGTCTTTTTGCTAACTCACCTACAAAATGGCGGCTATGGCAGCTCTGGGTTTTTAATATAAATATGTATAATATCCTTGACGAAAGGTCTTTGTGCCGAAATGCGAACTTGTTAAAGGTAAAGCCTCTTCGTCAGGAATGTGTGCTAGCCAGTTCAGCTCGTTAGCTAGCATTCCCCAACCAGTGGATTTGACGTGCCGTCCACGTCGCCCAGCGACCGTACAGCTGCACCTGAAGCCTTCCTATTCTCATCTCAATAATACCCGCCTTGCGTGCTCTGATTGGCCAAAACTCGAATCATTATCCAATCAGAAAGGTCTATGATAAGGCATCAGCCAATCACAATCACAAAGGGCGGGACTTGTTTGAAAACCAATACGGAAGTATTCAGTGCGTAAATGTAATGTAAAAAAAACTCGTGGGAGGGGTAGTGCGCATGCGTGGTTGCTAATTCTTTGATTTTGACAGGTGAATGGTGAGTAATATATCATTTTTTAATGTCCTAGGTTTATAATAAAACATTTTGAATAGTCCACACATCTTATTTGATTAATAATAATGAAAATACAATGGATTTTCTATTACTGAATCTGATAAAACACACATTAACCTTTTTTTCCCCCATTATTTAAACTATAACTTATTATAACTTGGATAGTCATAGAATTAGCTAATAATTTCAGTGTAAATAGGATGAAAACATTATATTGGATATGTCTAGTTACATATCTATATATCAATATATGTATTATATTGAAGATACACAGATCAGCAGAATATCATGACCACCTGCTGCTAAAACAGTTCAGACCCGTGGAGCATCAACAGCATGAACTTCTTCAGCAGGTTGAGCTACAGGAGCTTGTCTGTTGGAACGGACCACATGGACCAGCCTTCGCTCCCCAGGCATCAATGAGCCTCGCCCACCCATGACCCTGTCCCCGGTTTACCACTGTTCCTTCCTTTATGGTCTTAAGAGACACGTGTTCCATTTGCAATTTGCCATAAACTATGTTATATAATTAGGGATTTTCCTTTCCCTGAAACTGTCACTTTAGGCAGTTCCTTCCCATTCCATACTTGAACATACACCGTCTGGATTTGTGGCTCATTGGGACCGATTTCGAGTCCGAGTTGTGTAAGTGTTATTTCAAGAGCAAACAGTCATCTGGAGTGATATCTAACCATAGAATGTCCTGCCCAGTCACCGCACCAAAATCCTATTGAAATGGTGTGGGATGAACAAGAAATCGCCAACTAGTGAAGAACATCTTTGGATTTCAAAAGTGTGTAAAGCTGTTCTTCATGATAAAGAAGGAATTTTCTTCTTCTTTTTTTGGCTTCTTTCATTAGAGGGATCCACAGCAGATCATCAGTCTCCATACCCCCCTGTCCTCTACATCTGCCTCTTTCAAACCAACTACCTGCATGTTGTACCTCACCTGGTGCATTCTCCTACTGATATACCCCATGTCCCTCCTCTGCACATGTCCAAATCATCTCAATCACATCTCCCTCACCTTGTCTCAAAAACGTCCAACATGCACCGTCCCTCTAATAAACTCGTTTCTAATCCTGTCCATCTTCCTCACTCCCAACGAACATCTCAACATCTTCAGCTCTGCTACCTCCAGCTGCACCTCCTGTCTTTTACTCAAAGCCACTGTCTCTAAACCATACAACATCTCAGGTCTCACCACAGTCCTAAAGAAGGAATATTGAATGAAAATCAAAGAGAACATCTTGACATAAATAGATTTGTGTGGTCAAAGAAAACATTGTTGCATTGCATCATTTTTTAGTGGATCTACTGTAGGTACACCGCATAATATTCACAATTCCACAAGGTATAAAAGAGCATGCGTTCTGGGATCAAACACTCGCAACAAAGCAACGGTTATTTGTACACCTTTATTTATAGTTATTTGTACAAAGTATATTACAATACGTTAAAAACAACATTGTGTAAAATGTAGTTTTATTTGACTATCTAAGCATACGGCACTGGCGTCGCTGGCGATTCAGGCACATTTTCCTGTTCAGAAAACAGTACAAAGACACATAACAAATAATCATCATGGCAGATCGAGTTTAAATATGTAACAGTACGTCTGGGTTTTTTTGTTGTTGGTTAAAAATAGACATTTCTCTCGACTTACCAATTCTATTACTGATACATAGTAGAGTATTAATCCTACTAAATTGTCAGTTCGTTAAAATAATTTTGTTTTCTAACATATGGGAAATGTTTGACACGAAAAACATGAAGGGAGAAAGAAAGCGAGAGAGAGAGAGAGAGAGAGAAAAAGAACGACAAACACTAGTCAAAGTGTGTAAAGAAAATGACACCGTTCTGATCTGATCTACTCAACTAGAGACGGAAGTGCAACAGTAGTTATCTTAGTGTAAACATTGTTCAGAAGTTCTCCAACCTGCGACATCCCACACACACACACCCCCCCCCAAAAGAAAAGTGCGCTCGAGCATAATCCCATGGACAACGAAAATCTCGAGCTTTACAGTCGATATTCATGTGATAAAAGGAAAAAAAATATTCACAAACCTATATATAAATTAAGAGACGTTATGATCTCGTTCTCGATCAACCTGAAGGAAAGGATCGAGAAAAGAACGTGACCTTGAGAGAAGGTGTGGGAGGAGTTTCAGGCTTTTTAAAGGTGCATCACGTGAACAGACGTTTCCATAGTACACGATTGTGTTTGTGGATTTCGTAAAAAATATATTAATCACATTTCAGTTCGAACAATAATGAATGCCTCTTTTATAAGGTTTTTGTTTGCGCCGATGTCGGAGCTGCATAAAGCGTCAACATGCCGAGTAAATTCGGTGATTTTGTGAAATACGAAAAATCCTTTTAAAACATACCAAATATTTACCCTTGTGTTTTTAAGCAAAATTTGACTTTTTTTCATCTTTATTGTTATAATGAATGAACATTCTGTATAACGCACCTTTTTTTTTTAAAACAAACAAACAAACAAACAAAAAGTGGAAAGATAAAATCCTGAGATATCTAGTATTTGTAATGCACAGTATATTCTTTTTTAAAACCAGCACTAGTTTTCTTTATTATTATTTTTAGGTGAGTGGGAGAAAGTCTCGCTCACTACACGTTGTGTAAACGTTCTCGTTTGGTTCGTTCTGCTCTTTTTTATCGCTAATTCAAACCGATGCTGTGTTGAGATTCTCAAAGTCCCTAACGTGACCTTCCCTACTCTTTTCTCCCCTGAACTCGGTTACATTTTTTTCTTTAGTGAAAAGAAGGCGAGCAGATCAACCGGTCCCGGGGTGTTAAGAGCCAAAACGACAAAAAAAAAACGGATCTGCAATCTCTTCGTACGCGTCATTTTCCGAATTAATTAAAAAAAGAAGCTGAATGAACGTGTAAAATTTGTGTGAAAGGGAAGGAGGGCATTTTGTTGTTCCGCCCACGTCTCAGACGTTTTCGGCTATGGGTTCCTCCCTGATGCCCTCGCTAATATCCGTACGCTTGCGTGGCTTCTGGCGGATGCTCCGACCCGAGGCGATGAGATCGGCGTAGCCTCGGGAGTGAGAGAACGCATAGGCGGAGCGGCGCGATCGAGCGCCACGCTGGAAAGCAGGAACCCTCTTCTTCTGCTCTTCCTCCATCTCGTACTTCTTCCTGTTTCTGAGAACCTACAGGTTGGAAAATAGATGCGCAGGTGAGACGCTTGAATGATAAAAATTAACCTACAGGAATTCAATGAATTATTAACACTCGTGTGGAAGCGCAATAAAAAAAAAAACACAATGGAATTTGAGAGTCTTGTTAAATTCATTTGCAATAAAATTGTAATAAAAACTCTATTACACCGTGTTGCATGTCTCTGTGAATTCAAAGATCTCAGTATCTGCTGCTATGGGAAAGTAATTAACCAGTTATTGGAATGAAGTTTCTTCAATGACACCATGCTTTATTCCTTCCTATTGCACCACACAACCAGTGTCTTACCTTTTGCATTTATAATTCTAAATACTTTAATAATAATTGACGATCTTGTAGACTAGTAATAATGCAGTGATATATGAATCACTGTAGCAGTTATAGACAATTGTTCTTTCACCGGGCCCCGATTTTTTTCAACTCGGCTATGCAGCTTGTCGCACCCTCTTACAAGTGTACTATTTACAAAATAAACATAGAAACCGGAATAAAAAAAATACCTAGAATTCTCATGTACTGTATTGCATGTTTGGAAGTCACATGACTGCTATTGTGCTTTTATCATAAACAAATCGGCACAGATGGTCGATTGCTGGAACTATCACCACAAATCCATACAGATAGTTTTTCCGGGTTGCCTCTGTGGCTGGAGAGGCTGAGAATTATACGGTACTCCAGTGGCGGATCACTAAAGCCTGCTGTTTGTCTTTTTAATTTTTTTTATTGAATTGCTTTTTGTTTCAGTTTGAATACATGTATATTATTTTTCTCAATATTTATTAATATAATTGATATATCCGTATTTGTTTCATTTTGCACATTTTCAAGATGTTGTTTTTTTATTATTTTAAAAACTAATCGGTTGATTAATCTGCTATCGGCAATTACGATCCAACCTGGATATCAGTATCAATAAAATCGGTCGGCCCCTAATCAAAATTCTTACAGGTTCTCCATTAAAAACAAACGTCTCCTCTTTCCAAATATGCAGGATTGAAAAGGCAAATGGAAAAGGATTGATCACTACAATCTCTTCAGAACATTCAAGCCGAGTACTTCAACAGGTTAATCCTGTACCTTGTCTCCGACTGTGGGCCAGATGGTCTTACAGAGGAACTGGATACAGACGACTGGCAGGAGGCTGATGCCCACTGTTAGAATGATAGTGAGCCACAGGTACGGCTGTCGAAGTGCATTAGCGGCGACACCTGTGGATGGAAATAAAAACATGCACTGATTATCAACTGTGCAGTAGATAAATTACGGCTCCCGGTTTCTTGCTCGCATGTACGTCATTTACTTTGTAAAGTACCACATGAAGGGAAAAATGAAGATCAGGTCGTCTCCAGAATGGAAGCTGCAACTATATTATAATAATCTTATAGACGAGTATGAAAGAATCGGGCGGATATTAACGCTAACATGACCTAATGCTAGTACTTCCTGTCGCTGTGTAAGTTTAGAGATAGGAAGACTGCTATCTATCTAGCAGCCAGGAAAACATTGTTAATATTCATATTTTCGGAAACACCCCATATATACAATTTTATGAACATTTTACACAAATTCATTCATTCATTACAGAAGAATCACATACCAGTGAATTTAAAGTTGGATGGGAAGATGACGTGTATTCCTGCACTCTGTATGTCGAACATGATGCCGAAGTAAATGGCTATACTTCCCAACACGGCGAAGCAGTTCACAAAAGTCCAGTACGAGGTGTCCAAGGAGATCTGATCAATGACAGGAAATGACATGAACAAACAACAAACCACTTGGAAACCATTCAGCACAATTCGTTTCAGGACGCGATACCTGCAGGTTGACGATCATGATGAGCGAGGACGCAGTGACCACAGCGAAGGACTGGTAATCGGACGGGGCTTCTCCGTCCTGCCCCATCGTCTGCAGAAACGCTCCGTATGGGATGAAGAAGATGATGAGGGACGTGAAGATGCCTTGAAAGAGACTGATGAAGAAGTTCTTGTAATTAAACAGCGACCCCTGCTGACCCGGAAGGTACAACCTCGGAAAGCGCAAGCTCAGTTTGTCGTTCACGTCCTACGCGTGAGAAAGGGAAAGAAATATTAGTTGAAATGCATCTTTAAATCTTATCGAAGAGGTAAAATAATGCAGCTGTTCAACAAAGACGTCACCTGATCCAGCAACCCCACGAGGAGGACGGGTAAACTGCTATACAGCACGTTGTAAAGGGTGATGAACCAATCTTCGTAAGCAATCTAGCAAATGACAAAAAATGTCAATATAATAAAGAAAACAAAGCAAAGAAATATTTCTAAATGAAAATTTAATGAATAGAGCAGTTAGTAAGAAGAAAAAAAACCAGACCTTGATGGTGTTACAGGAAATTATGGTTATATTTATAATTATATAATTAAAGGTGAGATGGTTTTCTGATCTGCTAAAAGTAGATTTTATGTACTTTTAGTTTTTAAAAAAGTTCAATTTTAGTAGTTTAATGGTTTTAAATAGTTTCAAACCTGTGATTTTACTTTTAGGATTGATGTTTTTTCTTTGAAATATTGTACTTAAATTAATTTTAAATCTGTTTCCAATTAAAAAAATAAATAAATACAAATTTCCTGAGTAAATATTAAATTAACCTACTGTTTTATTTGTTACTTTTACTTTAAATCACCAAAAATCACACCATCTCAATTAAAATCAGGTGGTGTTCCTAAAGGAAGCCCTCTGCTCAAGCTGATTTCTACATTTCGTCCCTCACCTGTGCAGAATATCCACTGAAAAACGAGTACCAGAAGTGAACCAGGGTGAAGGCGAAGTTCTTGAAAAAGAAGAAGCGCAAGAACTTGCACATGCGGATGTAGGACCAGCGGCCATGCACCAGCAGGAGGCGCTGAAGGTAGCGGAACTGAGCGAGTGCGTAGTCACTGGACATCACCGCCTGCATGCCTTCTTGCCCGCTGATTCCCACTCCAATGTCTGCAGCTGCAGAACGACAGGAAAAGTCGTGTTATAGGAGATCATTACTTTGGAGCTACTCTGACTTTGAGATGCCCTTTGGGCTGCTCACTCTTTATCATGTTGACGTCGTTGGCTCCGTCGCCGATGGACAGGGTGACGGCGTTCTTGTAGCGCTTCACCAAGCTCACCACGTTGGCCTTCTGTTTCGGGGTGACGCGGCAGCAGATGACGGAGCTGCACTCACACGCCATGTCCACAAAGTCACGCTGCCTCATCTCTTTCTCCCAGTCGTTTAGGGGTTGGCCGTCCTGAGGGTTGGAAGGGGGAACGCGCTTCCCGAGACGCCGGAGGCGCAGACGGCGACGCTTCTTTTTCTTCTCGTACAGAATCTCGTTCTGCAGACCAAAACAAGTGAGAAAGAAAAAGAGAGAGTGAAAGACAGTAGAAAGTGTTTAGTGTCGATGAAGGTTGTTTGGCCTCCAAACTAAATTCTAACCGTTTTTGGAACCGGTTTCCGCAAGCTGATTTATTACGCAATTACGTCTGGGTTTCATGAGGGTCTGTATTCTTTTTCTCTCTCTCTATCCTTTACTTTGTGTCTGTCTGGTTTGTGTCCCTGTCTCTGTTTCTCTCAGCATTTCTTTCTCTCCGTGCCAGCCTCTTTCCCCAACAGACGTTCTCGATGTCTGTCTTGGTCCCACTCCAACACTCATCCTTTGTCTCTTTTGCCGTCTTCCATTCTTATGATCTTTCTGTATCTATTACTCTGTGACTCTCACTTTGCTATCTGTTTATTTTTCCATCTCGGCGTTTCTCTGTATCTCTTTCCATCTCTCACTCTTTGGCTCTCTCACTCTCTCTGCCATGTCGCTCTGTGTGGCTTTGTCTCTCTGTCTGTCCATTTAGATACCTACACTGGCCAGGCATAACTTTATAGCCACAGAGCAGGAACATCTCACAAGATCTGCAGTTTTGGAGATGCTCTGACCCAGTCGTCTAGACGTCACAATTTGTCAAACTCTCAAATCCTTACGCCCATTTTTCTGCTTATAGCATGTCAGGACAAAGTGTTCACATGCTGCCTGATAAATAAATCCACCCACTAACAGGTGCCATGATGAAGAGATCATCATGTTCTTCACTTCAACAGCAATAAAGTTATGAAAAGTATCTTCTCACCAGCCATCCTCCTGTAATGATGAGCGCGTTCTTGCCAGAGTCGGGGAAAAACTGCTCCTGTATCTTGCCCTTGCTTCCTGCACCAGACTCGCTTCTCCGCTTGGCCTGTCTGTCAAACAACTTCTGACTAAAAAAAAGAAGACAGAAATGGTGACAAATGCAAGATACCTCTCTTTCACTCAATCTCTCTCTCGTACACAATTGCAAAAAAGCAACCAAAAAAAAAAATGTGCATAGACCTTTAGGACACTTACTTTACATCCTCTCCGTAGTGAATAGTCATGTCATTCGTCAGCAGCTCACAAGAGTAGCCAATGTTCTCAGCCGTCTCTGTTTAACCAGGAAGCACATTAATTACTCATGCCAAAATAAAAACACTGTCCATCAATTATACTTCAGCTGCCCACTGACCTTTCTTATCACCAGTAAGAACCCAAAGTTTGATCTCAGCCTTGGCCAGGTTGGCGATGGTCTCTGGAACTCCATCTTGAAGCTTGTCTTCAATGGCGGTTGCTCCGATCAACTGCAGAAACGTAGAAACAAAACCATCAAAAAGTCATCAAAACCATATTACATTTTTTTTTATACCGGAATAAATCAAATCAATACGAAGCACACAATCAGAACAAATGTGTCTGTAATGGCGAATGGAAAAAAAATGATGCACTTGTATGCCAAATGTAAATTACACGCTATAATGCCACAATGCATCTGTGGAAACTATGGGGTTAAAAAGGCATGCGGAAAACAAAGCAACGCGTTTACCATCAGGTTCGTCTCGATGAGTTCGTAGACTGCATCCAGAGCCTCGTCCCGGTTGGACATGACCACGCTGGCCTCCTTGTGTTTATGAGTCCACACTTCGAACTCGGCGTCGCTGATGTCTTTATAACACAGGCACAATGTGCGCAGAGTCTCGTTGGCGAAAATCTACAAAAGATATTGTGAAATTTCACAGTTTATGTTTCAATGCTGATTTGCTACCACCATCATCATTATCTTTTACCCGATTGTATACTAGCGGTCAACCGATTCATCGGTTCAGCCGATTAATCGGCACTGATATTTGATTGCTGGAAAAAAATCTATAACGGTTTTCCGAATAGCGTTATTTAGTACGAGCGCGCCCTCTAGAGGCGAATCAATGACACCACATTTGTTTATTTGCCATTTTTTAAAATGTGTTACTTTTTGTTTCAGTTGGAATCCATGCTTTTTTCCCCTCTTAATATTTATTTATATGATTAATGTATTAATATTTAATTATTAGACATTTTTACTAAAGTTATTGATTAATCCGTTATCGGCAAGTTACGATCCAGCCTATCTATCGGTATCGGTAAAATCCAAATCGGTCAACCTCTAGCGTCATTTACAGATCATTTCATATATTAAATATAACGAGTACGAGATCGCACTTACGTTTAGAGCCTCCTCTGTGGTCGCTGTGTGTAATGAGGCAGGACTGAGGCGCTGGTAGATCACAGTGTCGGCTCCTTTACAGTACAGTCGAATACGACCGTTTGGAAGCCGCACTGTTTTGGGAGGAGAAACATTTTTTCTAGATTAATAATGTGATTATTCTATGAGGTATTTTTCTATTTATTTAATGATCTTTTGGACTCATTTTGGATCATTAATACAGTTAAGCAAAACAACAAAAAAGATACAGGTGTGAAAAGAAATGTAGGGAGAAATCCAGATTTCTAAATATGTAAAGAGGAAACACTACCAAACTCCACACACTCTCTGTTTTCCTGATGAACTGTGTGGACTCATACTGACGTGTACTGCATGCTGGCATATTGGTATATAATCAACACAATGTTTGATCTGAGAAATCAGAGTTAATTTTGCCACCCTGAAGTTGATTTTCATGTAACTGTACATCCTAAAGTGTTTTAATCCTCTTATATTAGAGCAATCGGTCAAATCTAAAAAGTTTTTTTTATTCAAGAATGAGACATTGGAATGTTGAATGTTTTCTAGAATGTATTTCTAGAACATTCAGCAACTTGTGCCTGATGATCGTTGGAGAACAATCCACATGATCTCACTTCCGTACCCAACCTACTCGCCAAATTCGGCTCCTGTGGACTTCGCCCACTTCCTGAAGATGATCTCCAAAGGGTCGTCGTTTTTTGACACCATTGTGCAGATCCTTGCGCGATTCGGAGAAGGTGCTCAAAGGAAAACTTCCAGGACACGTTCCAGAAGCGGCAGGAACGCTAGGAGCGCTGCATTGCTGTGCAGGTGGACTATTTTGAAGGTGATGGTGTGGAAATGTAGATGGATAAAGTACTTCCTGGTAAACAGAGCGAGTCTTTTTGATACCAACTCGTATATTAAAAGCAGCTATAAAAATTACATTTCAACAATCGGAAACCTCTATTGCTTCTCGGAAACCAAAAATGTAGTGTGACCAAAACTTTCTGAAGACCAAAAAAGATGTGAGAAGATTCCGAGCATGCAAGAAAGGAGTTTTAAAAACCTGTGAATTACGTAATTTCTCTGCTACAGAAGCACATTTCTATAAAAACTGAAATTCATAAGAAATTCCTATCAGCGCTATTCTATAAGTTATTACATTTCACGTGTAGATCTTCTGCACTGAGGCCTTCATCTCCATGGCATGACCCCTAAAACAGCCACTGTATTCGATTTCCAGTCATTTCAACCTGCAAGCTACAGATACTGCAGACTCTCAGTGTTTGTGGCTGGTGTGGGTTGATAAGAGCAACAGTTCAAGTTGTGTGAAAATACTTTGGCTTCGAAGCAAATAAGTCTGGAAAGCCAAATCACACCAGCAGGCCAGTATGCAAAAGATCCCAGAGAGCAGAGCCGACACTGTGCGCTAAAAACCCACAGATTTCACAGCACACCGAAAGGTCAGACGTGTCCAAGTTTTCACTGTCGCTGAAGATGTCACCGAAGATTACGTGCGCAGTGTCAGAAACAACTATTTTCCAAAGGAAATTCGCGTAAGAAGTTGTAATGGTTGACAAACCAAGCAAATGAGTGCGCAAAGGAGCGGCTGAAAGGGGCTTTAAATAGTGATGAGTCAGCAAGGAGCATGGAGTGAAAAAAGAACGTGCACTGTAGTGTAAACCTAAAGCACTCACAGACGACAGACATGCGTTTTCGGTCGCTGTTGAAGTCTAGGAGAGCGAGCATCTCGTACGTGGCCTCCGTCCCCATCTCACTGATGGTGATGGTGTCCTGAGTGCGCGACAGGAACACGAAGCCAAAGCAGCGAGCCGCTGTGACCAAAGCGCCTTCATCCGGAGACGCAGCCTGGTACACCAGCTCACCTGAGAAAGAGGGAACCATCAAGACAACAATCAATTCGAGGGAACGCTCTTGTGGCCATGATGCCTCCACAATCGATTTTAATAGATGTACCCTATCCAGACAAATGTACCGGGACACCTGAACTTTCCTCCAATAAAATATTGTGTTCACTTGAACTTAGAAACCCAGACCTGTCCCAGCATTGCGATGTGCACAAAGCCATGAAGATATGGTTTGGAGAGGAAGATCGTTGAGTAGCTTACTATAGAGCTCCATCCCTACTAAATACCTTTGAGATGAATACGAACACTGGCTGCACCCCAGACCTTCTCACCTCACCTACATCAGTTCCTTACTTTACCAACACCCCTTATGAACACAAATGTCTGTGGGACGAAATGTGGAATGCGATGCTCAAAAAGTAGTTCAACTTCTTACCATCCTTATGCTCTGCCATGACGGTGTGGCAGAGTGAAAGCAGCTTGAAGAACTCCAGCACTTCTTGGTCTTTTTTCGATCGGATGACAGAAACGAGCTTGGTGTCGGAGAACTGGAAATTTCTGTCCACGTACTTGTTCCAGCTGAAGTCAACAGGCTGCACAGGGAAAATTCAGATACTCGTGAGTCTCCAAATCAGCATTTTTATGTAAAAGTACAGTATATTTTTTATGTAGTAAGAAAGAAATATGCTTCGTACGTTTGCACGGTCCACAGTCACTCCGTCTTTGGTGATCGGATTTCCTGCGGATCAAAGAAAAAGAGGTATGTTTAGTCAGGGTTCCTTTTTAAGACCCGTATCAATTCGTACCAAATCGATATCAAAATATCAAAAGGCCTAGAATTTAGATTTAGATTTTAGATTTAGAATTTAGAAGGCCTAGATAAAAATATATACGTTAGCACAATGCACTAGGGGGGATGTGTACCAATAAAAACAATGATCAACAATATTTATTATTATACAGCAAGAAAAAAATTCACAGTAAAAACATGTACTGATGTGTTTTTTTTCTTTTTCTTCACAAAGCCCTGGCACTGGAGACTCCTTCCTAACCAAACATCTTCTCAAAACCAGTTATACGGCATGTCTGCGTGTTTCTACAGCAAATATTTGTATTAGAACCTGTGCATTCGTATAAATATAATGAATATATATTACTGACGGAGCGGAAACTTTTATCAAAGGATACAATTTTCTGACCAATCAGAAAAGAGAATTCAAAAGTTGTCTGGTACAAGAGTGACTGTTTAAACCCTTGTTGAATAGGTGACTTAACTGTGGTAAATGAATTCCTCTGAAACTTAAACCTGATGCGCAACACGTACACACACACACACACAAACACACACACACGGCCAAAGTTACTGTAACAATATCTCAACACCGATCCCCTGAACGATATTGTGACAAATTGTCCAGGGTTCAAACAACCACACCTGAGCTGAGATCCAGGGATTGGGTGTTGTTAGGGTTAAGCTCATCTGATCTTCATGTACTGTAAACACTGAGCAGGTTTGATCAAGCTGGTCACAGCGAACACACCAACCAGAGCTTAACCTTTATATCATCATCCAACAGCAGTCGTATTCCACTGAATAATTTATACCAAGCAAATTAAAGTTTCTGACTTGAGGTTTCAGGCGTACCCAGGATGTCTGCGCTATCTAAGAGCTCGAGAGGAATCATCTCACCTGTTAGCTCGCTTTCAACCACAGAAGCGTTACGTGAGGCTGCGGTGCGCTTACCGTACGTGACGCCGCTGATGGTGCACTTCTTGAAGGCCATGATGTTCTGCGTGAGGGTACCCGTCTTGTCTGAGAAGATGTACTCGATCTGGCCGAGCTGCTCGTTCAGCGTGGTGGTACGAGCCTTGGCTGGGGTGTCCTTCTCAGCGTAGTACATCTGCAGATCCCAGTTTATGAACTTGCTCTGACCCAGACGGATCACCTCCACACTGAGCGTGAAAGAGAGAGCGATAGAGGAGAAGTTAGGAGTCAGCATTGTTTCAGTAATAAAACCCATTTGTTTTTTTCATTTACATTACTCATCCAGAGAGATACAACTTGAGCAGTTGAGAGTTAAAAACCTTCCCTGAGGTTCCAGCAGTGGCAGCTTAGAGGTACTGGGATTTCAAACTTCTCATACTTTTCCTTGATCATATTTTCCATTTCACATAAATATAAGTATGAATATATTTACCTCACATAGAGTGAGATGGGCACCATAGTGTTAAGGACGATGATGTAGCCCCAGAAGGTAAGGAACCCTCTGTAAGACGACGGCTGGTTTAGGCCGTCGTACAGATACCAGGCCTTACTGCCGATTTCGTCGTACCAGAACGAGTGTCCTATCCCCAGGCCGGCACAGATCAGGATTAGCATCACGAAAATCTGCGTACAACCAAAACAACAACCAGGTTATTCCCTCATTCTTTAATGAGATACAAGAAGAATTCAGAGAAACACAGAAATCTGCTGAACAGGATTCATGACCGTGATCAGGACATGCGGTAAATAGATAGTAGGAGGAGGTTACAATGTTAGCCTGTGAACGCTAAGCTTTTGTAGTACAAGCGATAAATGACTGTCTATTTGGCCATGTAAACACTAAACACTTCCCGGAACGCAAATAAATGGCGGGTTAAATAACGCAGGTCGAATCGTCTTACATTTTGCTCAAGCGCAGTACAGGGACGTGAGTGTTTTCAGACGTTTCAGTGTGGATGAGCAACTTGTAGGAAACATCTGAAAATTTAAGCGTGGAGTTTTTTTGGCAAAAGCTCTGTTTTCAAATGTATCCGGATTAGTGTAGTGTAGTGTGTGTAGTGTTTGTGTGGACCACAAACACTATACACACTTGAAAAAACTAAAAAATAGGGCAAACTCCAAAACTCAAAATATTCACAGAATAATTAGTCAGGAAATATGTTCATTCAGAATGATGTAAATGAGGGTCGGGTCATGCATCAACCAGAAGAAACAAACGATAGAATGACGCTGCTGTTCAGAAGTCTCACCGTATACACCATGTAGTTCATAAGATAATCGATCTTGGTGCGTTTGAATCGTGTCTTTCCGCCATTCCTCATGATCTTAGTGTCCGCTCCTTCAAAAGGAAAAAAAAACGCAATTCATTTCATAAAAACGATTCGTATTTAACAGCTTATAATTAATCTGGATTTATCTGCTGTACAGCTCAGATTAATTACTGTGTTACCGGACCTGCATATATGACGAGTCCTCGGCACTCCTCGGTGTTGCGGACCGTGCAGCCTCTGAGCAGCATGTTATCCAGGTCTAGTGAGTATGACTCCTTGTTCCACTGCATAGTGCCAGTAAACTTATCCAAGCGGTTATTTGGCTCTTCGCAAATGATCATGGCTGCAAGACAGACGCAAAGAAGAGTTATGAGATGTCTGCTCACTAGAGCATGTGTATGCTGCTACTTTTTGAAGATCTCCACATTTATTCGCTGTCGTAATAACCCCCCCTTTACTTTCCTAGGAAGATGTTCCACTACATTCTACAGTGTGCTTGTGGAGATTTTGTCTGGGTTCCAATTCATTATGTGAGGTCAGGTACAGGGATGAGGTCAGAGCTCTACAGCAGGCCATTTAAGATCTTCTATAACCACCCTATCTTCCTGGAGCTGGCTTTGTGTAAGCACAGGAACCGGTTTGGGTCTCCTACATCGAGCGAAGGGACACTACTACATCTAAAGACATCTTATATAAAATGTGTGCCTCCAAATTTGAGGTAAAAGGTTGCAGAAGAACCAAATATGGGTGGAAATGCAGGCGTCCCAATAATTTTGGCCAAACAGTGTATTTTAGGATGAAGATAAACAAGGTGTAGGACTAAATATCACGTCAGTCAATAGGGCTTTCACTATTTTAATAATATAAATGAATTTGGTCACATAAATGATGTTTACCATCAAAATCCGCCAGCTGTTTCTCCTCCTGCAGCCTCTCATGGGTCACCTTCAATCCCATCTTAAACTTCAGATTAGTCTCTCTGGAGGGAAACGGAGAGGAATATAGAAAAAGAGATATTTTGGTTTTTTTTGTGTTCGAGCACAACACAGTAAAATGGGTTCACCCGAGCATTTCTTTTAACATGCTCCATTCAACAACAGCGGTATTACGTCACACGTTTCTGACTCGTTCCTTTTCTCTGACGTGCAACAATTCAGCATTCAAAACCATCATAATCATTGAAAAAACATGGGACAGCAGAGTCGAGTTTCTGCCTCATCAATGAAACCAAAGATGGAGCGAGAAAAGAAAGCCAATATTGACTGCTCACAATAACATGCAGCCTGAAAGCAATAGTGAAATATTATACTAAAAACACTGCGCATTTAACAGGTGGGGAAGACAACAGGGACATGTGCGCCACGTCACGTGTCACGCCTTTGTTGTGTATTTAAAAACACTCTCAAATCAAATATTTGTCCATTTATCTACGATCGGTGCTTTGTTTAAGCAGCTTAATGCATAAATATGTGAAATAAAGCATGTAATATATTCTTCTCTGAAAAGGCGCAATCAATCAAAATCTAATTACTGACTTCAATTATCAATTTCTTACATCTCAGATTCAGGACTCAGATAAAAGATAATATATTTTTTTTTTAAAGTGACTTTAATATTGTCTAATCTTCAATTCAATTTAATGTTCTTACGTTTCAATTTACATTTAAAACACTGCATTTAAGAAAAAAGAAAGAAAAAAGTGCCGTCGGCTATTTTTCCGCTTGGCTGACTGGTTTTCACACGCCCTCAATTCAAATATTTGGCCATTCGCCTAATCTTCATGCCAGCATGGCGGTGTTTTGTTCACGTATCACACGATGCCTTAATGTGTGAAGTAACACATCAATAAAGTGTGTGCAATAACATTAACTTCATTTTCTAAAATTATGATTTTTTGTTTTTTAATGTATAACATTTTTAATGATATGGAGTCCGAGTCACTCATGATGGGTCTTAATGGAGTCTAAGTTGCTCTTAATAGATTTAGAGTTGGTTTTAATGGAGTCTAAATGTTTTTTAATGGAGTCTAAGTGGTTCTTAATGGAGTTAAAGTCACTCTTAATGGAGTCTGAGTGGCTCTTAATAGAGACCGAGACACTCTTAATGGAGTCAAAGTCACTCTTAATGGAGTCTGAATGGCTCTTAATAAAGTCTGCGTGGCTACTAATAGAGTCTGAGTGGCTCCTAATGGAGTCTAAGTGGCTCCTAATGGAGTCTAAGTGGCTCCTAATGGAGTCTGAGTGGCTCCTAATGGAGTCTGAGTGGCTCCTAATGGAGTCTGAGTGGCTCCTAATGGAGTCAGATTAGATCTTAATTGAGTCAGGGTTGGTCACAATAGAGTCAGAGTTGCTCTTAATAAGCCTTAATGGGTTTGAGGTGCTCTTAATGGTCTTAATGAAGTCTAACTCACTCTTAATGCATTTTAATGGAGTCTGAGTCGCTCTTAATGAAGTCTAACTCACTCCTAATGGGTTTTATTGGAGTCTGAGTTGCTCTTTATGGGTTATAATGAAGTCTGAGTCTGCTTTATAACGAGTCGGAGTCATGCTTTATCGAGTCAGGATCACTCGTAATAAAGTCTGAGTGAGCTAATCATTATCAAAAGATACATGCATTGTTCTAATGGGAGTCACAGACATTCTTGTCAGAGTCTTGATAGATGTTTAGAAGATGCTAGTGAGTCCCTCAATATTAATAAGAATGTACATTTGAGAAATGCTATCAAATGAGACTTTTATCTGTAGACTTTTTCCTTGAAAATGTCTTAGACACAGGGTGCACATTTAGGATAAACAAACAATGTCGAATTGCAAACAAAAGATAAAAGATGGATATACAAACACAAATGAAGAACATAAGCAGAAGGTTCTTACCCATCCAGTTCTGCTGTCTCTACATAACACAGGCTGTTTGGTTCAGAGCTGGACAATAAGAAAATGTCGGCCTAAATGTGGTGGAAGAAATCAAATTAAAATAAAAACATGGATGGGAACTAAAAAACATGATGCACTGAAAAAAAAAGCTACAGCAGGTCCAACAGCCCATTTAGTGAAGAGTCTTACGGGAATGAAGTCGTTTTTCTTCAGTCGGACCACGTCACCAACTTGAATGTCCATCCACTTGGACTCCTTAAAACTGTAGGTAATAAAGTGTAAATATACGGATGGACGCATGCAAAGTGGCAAACAAACTCATTTAACGTTTAAATAGACAGATTATGATTTTTAGTTTGTTGGCACCCTTTGAAAAGATGAACACAAAAAATGTCCTTATAATTAAGTAGAAGAAACTCTCACTGAAAATGGGAGAAGAAATCAAATCATTAACTCAATTTCAAGACGATTACGGCAATTGATGTTTAGATGTTCCGTCATATTTTTTTTCAGTGCGAGACCTAATCACTCACAAAGCGGTTACCCAGGGTGCCAATAATTACGTAACGGACTGTTCTCAGTGACCAACCTGCCATTGAGGAGCACCTCACACTTCCTGTTGTTGATCTCTTTGTCCAGCCTGTGGCGAGCCTGTGAGCAGAATGGAGAACTTGGGGTCAAGAATACATGCTTCATGACTCATCACTACGGTGAAAACCTCTGATGGATACCTCTGATGCAGCCACTTACCAGGTCATCCATAAGATCTTTGATAGCGGTGATACCAAGCACCAACACTAGGGGCACTAACGTGGTGTACCAGGGCAGAGTGGTGATTTGCGGGATGATCTTTTCGCAAGAGAGGAGAGAAACGACATTTTACATTTATATATATATATGGCATTTGGCATTTGGCTGAGGGTCAAGGGCCTTGTTTAAGGGCCCGGGAGCAGCAGCTCGGTGGTGCTGGGATTTAAAATCATTACCATTATTACTATTTTCACAGCAAAAGAGCATTTTAGAAACTATTCATGAAAATGATTCCATACAGGGACTTTACGAAGTGAAAGCAAGAAAATAAAATAATTACTAAGCTACAAATTTAGTCTGCTAGAAAATAAATAAATAAATAAATAAATAAATAAATGAAAGGGGGATGACGACCGCTAACATTTTGGTCCAGAGCGTTATTAATCTCTTTGTGCATCACATAGCTAGAATATTTATTTTCTATTTAAAAGCTGAACTATATCGACACCATGTAAATGTTTGTTTTGTTTATGTCAATAGTTTTTTTTTTTTAAACTGTTTGTTGAAATACACAAAGGCGGGTTGCCTTCCCCAGACAAATACCGCTCTTATGATGCTACTCCTCCTCTTATATCCATACTTAAACATCACTTACATCAATTTACTTTTCTATGAAAAACGTTCAGACTTCCGAGTCATTACATGCACACCTTTTAAAGATCTTTAAATAGATAAATATCTTTCCTTTCAGCTCGCTAGAGTCGAAATAAATCTATATAAACGTTGCACTTTATCTAGTGGCCTAGTTAATTTTGGGTTGTCAAAAAAAAATATATATATATATACATTTTTTTTTAATTTCCAATTTATCTCCTTTCACAAATTGTCTTATAACCAAAAAATGTAAGAAATAAATAACGTCATGCTTCGGTAAATCACGCTCCCACTGATTCTGCATTATGGTGAATTACATTTTCATTATATATGTAATTAAATGTAATTATATCATACTGGATAATATGTATAATAGTAATAATATGCATGGTATTGTATTGTGTGTGAGATTATGTTATACAAAACTTAATTTTCTTACTATTGTACATATTATATAATGAACTATTTAATAAGTGTATATTATTATAATTTAATAGAAAAATCGTCTTAGTCCATGATGCAAAAAAAAAAAAAGACTTTTAGTTTGATCTTCGTATAAAATCTGCTCTATTAGTAGCTGCAAGTGGGAGAATCTGACTTTTGGTTTTATATACTGTATACTCATTTACTTTAACTACTTGGGATTGTTTCAGATTGGACGTGTAAAAAAAAAAACAACAGTGTGAAGTGCGGATCCGCGTCGTACCTGCAGGATCAACAAGACGAGGAAGTAGAAATTGGCTGCTCTTTTGAACTGCTCGAATAGATTCAGGGGGAGGAAGGTGAAGAAGTTGTACTTATACGTTCTGATTCCATTTCCCTAGAAAACAAACACAAATTTTACCAACTTGAGATCGTTCAGCATCAGCAGATTTATTTTTCCCCCTTATAAACATGTGCTCGTAACAGATACTGCTACGTGTGTGTGTCACAGACACGTGACAGATCTCTTCCTGATACAGCTGAGTCACAGTGACTGACTATAAGCAGGATTAAGTCGGTAAACGATGAAGGAAGTGATCAGACATTCCTGTTGAGCAGGAAGCAGATGCCTGAAATAGTCCATGCCCGTCCTAAATGAGCATCGCGAAAAAAAATCTACTTACTGTGGATTTTATTAAAAATACGTAATGCAAAATTATTAAAAAAATCATTAAGCAAAATAGATCACAATAATGATACGTTAATCTCGTAATCTTGGGATTAAGATGTGATTCTTCATATCTGCTGACTCTGACTGATGCCTTCTGATAAAAATCCTTAGCAAATTCACTGCTGTTGCGTCCGTGTCTCGTTACATTGGACTTTTTTGTCACGTCATGCTGAGAATGAAGATGAACAAGTTAGAAGTAAGTGAGATAATCAACGGAGCAGGTTTATTTTTAAACCAGGGGATCCAAAGCCGTACTGAACGCACACGTTCCTCGGAAACGCATGCAAATTCGAGCAAAAACAGGAGCTTCAGCCCCCTCTTAAGATCTCTTTCATCTCCTTTTCTCTCTTATTCTTTCCTTTCCTTTCCTTTCCTCGTCATGCTTGGCTTCTAACGCACACTCACCACTCTTTCACGACCCACCGGGTTTAAAAAAAAGGTGCACTTACAGAGTACTTGCTCTTCTTGAAGCACAAAAACGTCTTCTTCTTGAATTCGGGAAGATTGCAAAAATCTCTGTCGTTCGCTTTGATCTTCCATCCTACTTCTATAAACAGGGAAAAAATAACACGACTGAATAAAAGCAACAAAACTCAATGATCTGGTTGATCAATTCTGCGTCGCATTTAATGATTGGAAATTTACATATTTAAATATATTATAATTTTTTATTCTATTCACAATCAAAACAACTCTTAAGGTCTGTAACAGTGTTGTTCTTATTTACACTTTTTTTTTTTAAACTACCATCCTGTACGAGGGGAAAATGATAGGAACAGAGACACTAACCAGGTTCCAAGGCAGGGACACTCGGTTGTACCTCTTCGTCCTCAGGCTCCACCTCGTCATCAGTCTCGTCATCACTGTATGGCATCACCTCATCATCGGGCGACAGGGAGTCCTCCGAGTCCACACGAGGGCGACTCATCTTGAACGGTTGCTATCGAGCTAAAGAAAGGGAGAAGGAACGACCGAGACGTGAGAATGGATAAGGTGTAAGTTAGGGTTGTGCGATATGATCAAAATATTATATTGTGATACGGAAGAGACTTTTTTTCTGATAAACTGTTCCTATTTTAACGACGCGTGTATTTTTAGCATGCAAAAACAATCGACCTTTAAATCAAAGGATTTTTGTCTTTTGCTCGATTTAATGTTTGAAAAGAAAAAAAATCTTTTGAAGTTTTGAAAAAACTCTTCAGATCAAAAATCCAGTCCGAGTTTCAAATTTTTGTGTTTTTTATTTGTAAAAATCTAATTAAAAAAAACATTGTGATTTTTTTAATATTGATTTTTTTCTACAAATTTAACAACAACAAAAAAACATCTGTACAAAGATTCAGTACAAAACCTTAACCTATAATCACGATCTTTGTAAAAATGTATTGCACACTGTAATGCAGCTACTGAGTATAATCAGCCAATCCTAATATCCTTTTTTTTAATGATGCAACAATAAAAACGATTCCCATTATCAGATTTCTTATCTCCAACCATTGTGTAAAAAGCACAAGCAGAACAGAACGTCAGCACGATATGAGATTTCGACTTGCTGAGGCCTCCTACACGAGTCTGTAGGTTTCACCTGCCACCACGTTCTTCTAAAAACTTTCAGTGTTGAGAAACACGATGCAAATTTAGCACAAGTGACCGGGTCGATTTCTGCATACATGTAAAAATGTGACGCAATGAGCTGATGTTTTCTGAGCTGTTGTTTGAACTTAAATTTAGAGCATCTCTGCCTGGTGTATGCATTTGGAGTAAAAGAAAAAAAAAATCCAAAGTGCTACGCTGTAGTCTACATTGTCCTCATGTCTATTTAAATAGGGTTTGACTTATTTACTAATAGCAAATGTCTTACAATATTTAAGAGCGTCACTCAGGTTTAGAACAGAGCCTCTTGTTGTGGAAAATGTCAGCTCTGCCGTGGGAAAAGCCAATTCCCTGGTCTCCTATTACACGCCTGTAACGAGCCACTCTTTTCAGCTGGACTGTTTTCTAGACCTCTCTGGAAATGTACAAAACAAATACAAATCCGGTTCTAATTCTCCAGCCGAACTGGCTCATGACTAACAATATCTTTGATAACCAGCTGAAGTATTTCAATCATGTGTTTAGGACAAATACAGATCGATATCAAAGAGTCGTCTGGAATCTCGACGCACTTCGGCATTAGATGTGCATCTGGATTTTCCTGAGCAACAAACAGAACTGAAGCAGGAAGCTCCGTCTGTTAATACGGCATTATAAACACGTGTGGAATGTTGCTCACTCCACAATCATCTCGTCGCTCCTGTCCGTACCACCACACTGTTCATTTACAGCCCAGAACTGCCTTCCTGGATCTTTTCCTTTTCCCAACGTTTTCTACTTGAACTGAGACAGACATATACCATCTCAAACATCCTGATCAATATCTATAAGGTTCCCAGACTCTAATCTAATCTCCATGTCTCCAGAATAGAGCCATAACCAGATGTTTATTCATGTGCTTTGTAGTTCCAGAACCTACATGCTTTGAAGTATCCCATTGCGTGCCTTATTATTTGTGCAAAACGAGTTTACTCGGTTGCTATAAAGTGGTATACAGTAATGTAGTTACATTAAGTGGGAATTGGCAGGTGGATGACAGCACCACACCCAGAGAAGGAAATGCGCACAAACACACACACACACACAAAAAAAAAACAGGTTTAGGTGCTAAAAATAATCACGTGAGAAACGTCTGTTCTCCGAGCAACACAAAATTATGATTTCGCTTCGATGCAAATACTGACATTAAAGCTAACATATTAAATATCGGGAATTCGGGCCACACAATGACTGCACGATGGCTGCTTTTTGCTCCCAGAAACGGAAAAATGTATCCATTGCATTATCAAGACTTTTCTGGGGTGCAAAATGTGTCTCCATGGCAACAAATTCAAAGCTTGGTCGTGATATACTTGAAATTGGACAGGACAGATATGTAAATGCAATCTGGATTTAAAAAAACAAACAAAAACAAATCTAATAGTTTCATTGAACTACTTTTGGTATGTAAATGTTAAATCTGATGCACCTAATGCTAATGATAATCAAAGACAGAAGCTGAAAAACTCTTGAGAAAATATTTATTTACCCAACAGAGCCCTAACGATGACGGATTTTGACTACCCAACCAAACACTGCTTTAAACGCCAAATTCATCTTTGAGGCATGCGTGCAATCGATTTTAATTCTAACCGCGAGACATGTTCATCCGAACACAACATTTTAATGACCCGGGATTTTCAAGCGATGATACAAATTCTCAGATTTTTTAACTATTTAACACAAACCTTTGCAGAACTGCACAGAACTATTTGCTCGCCAGTTCGACTCGTCCTGCTTGATGAGGCGCATTACAAACCTGACTGACAAAATGTCAAGAAGCATCCAGTCAAAGGACATGCTTATTTAAAACGAAATGTCAGCTGAAGTGTTTAGCATTCTTTAGATTTCTGTGTGTGTCTGCAGGAATGTGGCTAGCAATAACAAGATCGAGTCTCAGATTCTTACTATAGGTACAGATGAACTTAAGAGGTGAATCCTAATGCGGTACTAGCAGAAGAACGGCGTTGGGGGGAATGTAGGAAACAGTTCAAGACAAAAATAAATTGATATTAAAGGTATTAAAGCTAATCCAGGACATGGGTCAAGTTTCACGTGTAAATTGTAGAGATGAATACACAAGCCTTTTGCATTGTATATTGTAATGGTAATATTTCATTCAAGACATGCTAAGCAATGAAGAACTACGCATCTGATATTAGAGCTAGCATGACATTTTGTGGATATTAGCCTGAGTTAATGTTTAAATCTCGAGTTGCACCATAATAAACTCCATCCAACTCAGAGGTCCTACTGTTATAGAGAAACACTCTACTCGGTCAAGGCTGAGCGACTCTCAACAGAACCTGAGCGACCTCACAGTTCAGACACAGAACCTAAAACCAGCGGGGGTGAGCGAACCCAGATCACAGCCCCACCTCGAGTAGTGGTTTAGGAAATGGTGGGGGAGGTAAAGAGAGACAGAGAGAGACCAAGTATGAAACCAGGCTCTTGCTCTGAAACTGAAACCCACGAGGGGGTAGATGGGCATAAAGCCCCTTTCTAATGTGCTGTCTCAATGCTTTATCATGCATAGCAGACTTTACTGGTTCTACCTTATGTCTACTGTTGCATAGGTACAGAGAAGAAAAGCAGCACCAATCACCTACCAACAAGCTTTACTTTATTTCTCTAATCTGATTGAAAGGTGTTTCTATAACAGCAGGTTTGACATGAGTTCCAGCTGTAATCAGATCTGTTTAAATATATTGGGGGTTCTGTAGTACCAGTACAATTACAGGGAACGTAGAAATACTACAGAGAATCAAAGCCAAAACTCTGGAGTCGATTCACTGATAAGAAACAAAAAAAGAAAAAAAAAAATATATATATATATATATATATATATACAGTACATCTGGTTTGGACCCATAATGTTAGTTTTATACCTCGAACATATTTTCACTTGATTATATTAAAAACATTTTTCAACAACAAAAAATTAATGAATACTATAATAACAATAGTTTGTATTTTTAGAAACCGAAAAAATTACATTTATAGGTAATTTTAACCAGAAATTCTTATAACATTTGAACAAATTATTTAATTTAATTTAAAATGTCATTGATTTCATTGGTTAACATTGTGGAAGAAACTGTATAAGAGACAGAAATGAGTTTATGATTTTCCTTTTTAAGGTATGGTACTGATAATGTGTAGATATTGAGAACATTCATTCCTCTGTTCCGTCACAAACCCTGGCCAGCTCTTTTTCAAGAACCTCTGTGACAATCTACTTTGCTATTCATCGGATTGATGCAAATCTCCACACATTTGCTTTACGAGTCAGCAAATTCAAATCTGGAAGTCTTGACCAGAGGACTTGGAGCTATTTGGATGTGATGTCCATAGTAAAAGGAGCATTTTACTAAACAAAAGAGACACGTAGGGCGCTGCGTTAAGTAGCATGATGTAGCAACATGGTCTCTCGCAGATTGACCACAAATGATACGATGACACGATACTGATTGTCTAAGCGTCAGCATACACTTCCCTGAGCCGCCAGGGCCGTCACACCTACACTGTTCACTACCCAGAACTAGAGGGTCTGCTCGTATAGGTTTATTTTCCAGATATTAACTCATAAAAAAATAAAAAATAGGGAATCTCAGAAGATGCTTTTTTCCTTTTTTTTGAGGAAAGAAGGAAAAGTAAAAACCAGGAAGACAAGTAAGCAGACAGACAAAAAACTAGATGAGAAGAGTGAAAGAAATACATTTTGGGGGGAAGGGAGGGAGGAAAGGAAAGGAAAGGAAAGGAAAGGAAAGGAAGAAAAAAAGAAAGAAAGAAAGAAAGAGAGAGAGAGAGAGAGAGAGAGAGAGAGAGAGAGAGAGAAAGAAAGAAAGAAA
>MU563656.1:6297010-6397843 GCA_024362625.1 Silurus asotus
AAAGAAAGAAAGAAAAAGAGAGAGAGAGAGAGAGAGAGAGAGAGAGAGAGAGAAAGAAAGAAAGAAAGAAAGAAAGAAAGAGAGAGAAAAAAAGAGAGAAGGAAAGAAAGAGAAAGAAAGAAAAGAGAGAGAGAGAGAGAGAGAAAGAAAGAAAGAAAGAAAGAAAGAAAGAAAGAAAGAAAGAAAGAAAGAAAGAAGAGATTGCTGAAGAGTTTTCACACTGAACGAGTGCAGTGCTCTGGTAAGGACTGAGGTTACTGTTGTAAAAGATCTTCCTCCTCGTGTCTGATGGAACAGAATCGTATCTGCATTGCAGCTGACAATAAGAAAAGAATGCTTTCAGAAACGTGTTCATTACGCTGCCCAACACAAAGCAAGACAACGTAGATAGAATGAAAGAAATCTATTGCTTCATAAAGAAATTCCATAAAGCAGCTCACAATGGCCACAAAAGAACTGCAGTTACGCAACTCACGAGCAAACACACATCTATGTGCTGTAGTGAACGCACACCGCACTGAGATGTTAATTCTACATCCATCAATCTGATGTTTAAAAAAAAAAAATCTGCCGTAGCATTAATCGTGTTCTCTCCCAGCAGTTTCACTCCTGTTTTCCATAACTGTCAGGGGCATATATCAGGATCGCACCATGAACAAATATGCAAATCGGCTAATGCGAGTGGTTTTTTTTGTATGACACGTCATGAGGCTGTGAAAAGGCGGAAACATGGGCCGTATTTTCTAGGAGGTGAATCTGCTTTAGAAACCAAGTAGAAGGAGGTTTTGGGAAAAGTAGAGCTCAGCTTTAGCCACCGTTCCTCCTGGACGTACGCATATCAGGGCTACAATCATACACACATACAAGCAAATCTACTTTACTTTACTAATACAAACAATTATCATATTTAAATACATTTTTTTAAATGTATAATTTAAGAATTTTAATTATTTTTTACATTTTTGAGATTTTTAAGACACACGATGCAAAAACAAAAAGATTTTTTCAAGATATCATGTAATATTTCGATCTAAATAATTGCTAATACCCACTAAGAAGAGGTCAGAGAGAAATCCAACCAAACACCTCAATCATTAGACAAAAGAAGGAGAAAAAAATAAATAAATCCACCTGCCTAATCTTGTGTAGGTTCCCCTTGTGCCTCCAAATCAACTCAAACCAGTCAAGAACATGGACTCCACCAGACCTCTGATGGTGTGCCGTGGCACCTGACGCCAAGATGTGAACGGCAGATCCTTTAAGTCCTGTAGGTTTTGAGGAGGGGCCTCTATAGATCGGATTTGTGTGTCCGGCACATCCCACACTGGGACACTGGACAGGTTAAAGACCAGCCAATTCAACACCTTGAATCTCATCATCATGTTCCTCAAACCGTTCCTGAACAACCTTTACAGTGCGGATATGCACAGAACACATTCCGGGTGTAGGAAGCCAATGACATTGGTTTGCAATAATGTTTAGGAAGGTGGTGCCTCTTTCAACAACATCTGCAGGAATGTCAGGAACCAGATTTCCAGGCAACATTACCCAGAGGGTCACATTGCTTCTGCAGGCTTGTTTTCTTCCTATGGTTCATTCTGGCGCTTTCTCTTCCCCAGGTATATAATTCTTTTCTTTTAGATTCAACTTTCATTTTTAGCAGTTTACACTACAGTAGATCTTCTGTAGAATCAGACCACACATTCTAACCTTTACTCTTCACACGCCTTAATGAGTACCCATCACCCCCTCGCCTGTTCACCAGTCGTCCAAGAAGGACCACTTTCGGTAGATACTAACTACTGCACACCAGGAACCCAGAAGACCTGCCGTTTTGGAGAATGGTCTCTCCATCACAATCTACCCTCAGATCCATCCAAGTGCCTGTTTATCCTGTTTCCAACATATTACTGAGAGAACTGACTGCACACTTGCTGCCTAATGAATCCCACCTCTTTACAGGTACAGGATAATCAGTGTTATGTCACCTGTCAGCGGTTTTAACTTCAAGGCTGATCAGCGTACGAAAAAGTTGTGAGAAGTTCCTCCTTTACCTCTGCCTGCTTCTTACCTGATCGGCAAAAGCGCAAGTCCACAGTACGAGCCCTTGGGTTTTGTCGGATACTTTTTGGAATGACAGCATCCCAAACTGGGACCATTAATACAACAACTAACCACGATTTGAATGACGGTGGGAAATACAGCCTGAGCTGATGTTAGAGGAACCTTATCAACACCTTTACATCGTAAAGAATTACACCTAGCATGGATATCGGAAAAATAAAAGATATTGCGATGTTTTTGGGATCTTGTCGGTAACGATAATCAGACGATAACGCATAATTGAAAAATGTGTTTGTAAATTATACTAGTTTCCTTTTTCAATGTCAGTATTATACTGATTAATCGAAGCTATATAAAAAAAATAGATATAAAATATATATATATATATATAAAAAAAACGAGGCATTCAAGAATCGCTCCTCTGCTGTAAAATGAACTTGTCAGGAATCCGTGAATTTTCAATTTTACGCAGAGTTTTGATTGCTTACGGTTGAATGAGTAATATATATATATATAATCTCGCACACCCTGAGGTAATATTCAAAATTCTTACACAGAATAAGTAAAATCATTACAAAATTAATTCCACCTGCTATACGAAGTGAACAGAAGAAGTATAAACAGGTTTTTTCCCCCCATGGCTGTTGTAGGTTCGGATACAGGCGAAACTGTGCAACTCTAAACTTGTTTGTTTTCGGTTTATACACGTATTTGACTCACCTCTCCTGTAAAAGGTCACGGGAGGCGTTTAGAAAACTTCTGACACACTGACCATGCAACAGTTTAAACCCTGGGAAAAACTCTATACATGTTCTAGCAGGCCCGGTTGTGTTTGCATCCCACTCCCCCTACACACACACACACATACAAACAAACGCAGGTGAAGGTGTGTTGCGGAAAAATGTGTCTCTCTCCTGATTTTTTTTTTAGAAGGGTTTGCACAACCGTGTGGCATTTCAACGAATAATTACAGACAATGTGAGTTCTACACAAACAAAAACCCCCAACTCAGACACCTTTCCAACTCCTGCCATGTGTTTGTGTCTCTTCCTGCCTTCACGTTCCTCCATTAAAGATTGAAAGAACTTGGGCAGGGCTGAAACCGGAGACGAGGGTGGGGCTCAAACATGGCCGCCGACCTGGCAGACTATTCCAATTATCATGTTTAAAGATAATACACAATAGATATATCACAACAAACCTGTGTTTTTTCCGACTTTTCTAGATTTTTCCATATTTATCACTAGAGGGGATCTGAGTAGCTGAAGCACATCTTAATGAGCACTTTGATGAACTTTGATTTTATATATAAATATTAATAATAACTCAAAAACTACATCCACGCTGTGAAGGTGGTCAATATTTTCTTCAGGCAAAATGCAAACAAAATTCGCCTGAAAAAAGACACTTTACAGATTTTTATAGTGTAAACGAAAGGGGTTTGACGCACGTCGTTCTGGACTGCGTACGTCAGATTTAAGGCTGGACTCAAGTGTTAAAGAGTGATGTGATGATGATGATGATGATGATGATGCAGGAATGTGGAAAAAACACTGATCACCAGGATCATTCCAACCAAAGATTTGGGAAAACATCTAAACGTAGAACATGAAGTCATTGCAATGAAATTGAGACATCTGATCTAAACCTATTATTCCGATTTATACATTTCTATTATAGGACATTCCTATGGACATTACATGAAGGGATGCGTGTGTATGCACCATGTCGGTGTGTGTGTGTGTTGAGATGTTGTAATCCTATGACTTCACTACTGGAAATTTACATCCTTAAAAACCGCGTCCTGTGAATCGTTTGTCCAGAAATCCACAGAAATCCTGTTGAATGTACACCGTTTTAAACGTATTCGTTCTTGTGATGGGAAAAAGAAATCATCCGTATTTATTGCACACAACTCAAACTTTCCTTTTCTTCAATAAACACATTCAAGATTGCATTCAACACACTGCACCCAACAGCTTCTCCACATTTCCTATTCATTCCTTCACATGGTGGACAGAAACCGAGGAGCTTGTAAACATCATATATATATTTTAATCAAATAAAATCATTTCTTGCTGGTTAAAATCTGTGAGTCTTCAAAGCTGGTTTACATGCTGGGTTCCTGACAGGTTCCTCTCACAGCTTCACAACCTCACACCCAAACCCATGAAGCTGATTTAGAGATTTTATACACTAAACTTCAAAATGAGAATTTTTGGAAAGTTTTTGGAAATGAATCGAAATTAAAATACCGAAGGAAGAAAAGATGCTCGAGTCAAATCGCCCACCTGAGAGGAGACACACCTGGAAAGGGGCTTCACTGGAGTCATTTCCAAACACAAAACCAACAAAAAGGAGATATAAAAGCTTATAGAAATATAAGAACCGTTTTCTCAAAGCTTACCTTCTCTCAAAATGAATATTTTTAACGTCCGGAGACTAAAAATCCGGTCATTAATAGTTCATGCTGTCCACCGCCTCCGTCCTTCTCCAACCGACTGCTCTTCCTTCCTCTCCCTTCCGCTACCTGGCTGACTGGAGGCTCGACCTAAACCTGAAAAACTGGCTGGACGAGGCGTGTTTTCCTTTCGTTTTTCCACTCTTTCTCCCCAAATTCCGAAGAGGATGTTTCTATCTCTATATATCCAGCACTTTTTTACACTTTGTGGTAGTTCCTGCTTCTTGTGAACCCGCAACTCCGACAGGAAAGCAGCTCGAGGAGGCAAAGAAGCACATGGTCACGTGACCGGGCAGGTGTGCAGGTAAACACGGTGTGGGCGCGTTCAAGAGAGCATTCATGCGCCTATTGTAGTGGCGTTACGGTAATCTAGTTATAAGAACAGATGTAGGTAGAGGAGGAGGAGGAGGAGGAGGAGGAGGAAGTCAGAAAGTGAGGGAGTGCGCACCTTTTAGAAAGATTACCTCCAGGTATGCAGGTAGAACGAGACCGGGTTGCCAGAGTTGATCCTTAAATCCTGCATTATAGCTAGCTAGCTAGACAGACACAGACAGACAGACAGATAAATAGATAGATAGATAGATAGATAGATAGATAGATAGATAGATAGATAGATAGATAGATGGTGGGTGAGTTGATTGGATGGATAGATAGATAGATAGATAGATAGATAGATAGATAGATAGATAGATAGATAGATAGATAGATAGATAGATGGTGGGTGAGTTGATTGGATAGATAGATAGATAGATAGATAGATAGATAGATAGATAGATAGATAGATAAATAGATAGATAGATAGATAGATAGATAGATAGATAGATAGATGGTGGGTGAGTTGATTGGATAGATAGATAGATAGATAGATAGATAGATAGATAGATAGATAGATAGATAGATAGATAGATAGATAGATAGATAGATAGATAGAAGGTGGGTTGATTAGATAGATAGATAGATAGATAGATAGATAGATAGATAGATAGATAGATAGATAGATAGATAGATTCCAATCTTCCAATCAGAAGTGTGACATCTTATTCACTGATCTACAGCTTCCCCCTGAATAGATATAATAATAATAAAATAAAATTATATGTATATTTATTAATTAATTAATTAATTTATTTATTTATTTATTTTCTTATAAAGTCCAAATTCAAACCTGGACACTAAAATTATTGTTGCATTGTCATATAAAACATTATATTAATTTTTAAGTTAGATCCATTTTCTTTATTCCATGTGATTACAAAATTTGAATTAAAAAGAAAAGAGGAGAAATATGCAATCTGGCAACTCTTAGAATAAATTCCTTTCACTTTAGGATTCTTTTCAACAGGACAGATGCAAAATAATGAAAATGTAGAAACAAATTGAAATGAACAGGATTATTTAAAGTTGTTGCTGTCCTTCAATGCTCTGAAAGACACATGGCTGAAAGACACATGGCTCGCATTGAAGAATTTCTCCAAATGGACAAACCAACACAAGGGATTAGTTTTATATGTGAGGACAATATGGAAACACCCAAACCTGGTTTTTACTGTCTTTAAAGTTAAACACATCCCCCCATAATCTCTCATAGCAGCTCGATTGGGTTTGGACGTCATCGCTGTGAAGGTCAGAACATCCGATTTACTTCCACATCAAAGCAGTCAGTGACCCCTGGAAAGAAAACGTGATGTCATCAGAAACGTGTTATCAAAACATTAAGGTGATCATGCAGAAGAAGTTCAGATTTATTTGGAATGAAGCAGAATGAATCTCAGAATCCATGAATTTTCTCACATCAACTGTCTGAATGTTTGGGTTCATCTTTAGGAGGTCAGACATTAACCTCCTGGCAGAGGTGTTTGGCCTAAAATCCTATTTACCTTAAGACGTATACCAGCCCCAAACCACCAATGATCTGATACCAACAGTAGATCCAGTAGATGCTGTGGCTTTTCCTCTCTCTTTTTTTTTTTGTCCAACATTTAGACCCCAACATTTGTGCACTATTCCAGTTACGCCAGGTGACGTTCATGGTGGGTTTTTTGTGATTCTTCAGACTGAGAGAACTAAACCTGGGATGCACTTTACAGAATGATCACAATGGTATGATGGTACTTCTTCCAAGATTCTGTTTTTTTTTTTGTTAATACCTGAAACAGTGTGTCACATTGTCACTTCATGGTCTTATGGTGTCCAGTTTCATCCTGATCTCAGGTGATGCATTAGTGGATTTTCACGTTCTTCCACTGTCCTCGGGTTTCTTCCAGGTCCTACGGTTTCCTCCTCCCTCTCAAAACCCTGCTGGTTAGTGGACTGTGCTAGTAAGCTTTCAAAGTGTTTATAAAAAATATATCCATTTTTATTCATTATCAGTTGTGTTTTTTTTTATAGACTAGTGTTTATTCAAGAACATTTTGTTTGGTATATTTTTTTAATATTATTATTATTGCATTTTTCCACTTATAAAAATTATAAAAACCACTTAGGGTTTTTTTTTATTTTGTTTTTCATTCTAAATTTAACTATTAATTATTATAATTATGAGTCTGAAAGCTTTCAATTATTATAGCAATAACTTTCAATATCCATTTATACCTTCTTCCATCTCTTTTTCACAGGGGACAAAGAGCTCATTTACTCTTTACATCACAAGATGGCGCTCTTACCTTTGTCATTTACATACCAATCTTTCCACACACCAAGTCCAAAAATATTGGGACATGTTTCCACCCATGTGTCTCATCCCTACACTTAAAGAAGTCTCAGAATAGCACACGGTTTGTCTCACCTCTGCTTTAATGACTGCAAAAAAACAAAACCAATGACAGCTGCAACTGCTGACTCGTGAACTTTTGTGACAAGTGCGTGTTTGGTTTCGGAGCTCGTGATCTGACAGAAAGTAGTCCAATCAATTTTGTTTATTTGTATTATTATATAGATTGTGAACGCTGACTGCACCCCAGACCTCCTCACATCACCTACATCAGACTTTACAAACCCTTGTGGATGAACGAGCACAAGCACATTCCAAAATCTAGTGGAACATCTTCCCAGAAAAGTGGCGCTTATTATAAGAGCTAATAAAATGTGGAATGGGGTGTTCAGAAAGAGGTGTCCACAAATTTTGGACCATACATTGTAACTTCATTAAATTGAACAAACGAATTGAAACAAACAGGCGAAAAAACAAGCAGGAGACGATTTATGGTTTGCTTATGCTGAATTCTTTGCAAAGAAAAGTTCCTTTCATTCACAGAAGGAGTCTCCAGTGTCTGTATTTTGTAGCTGCCAGAGGTTTTTACATGTACCAACTTATCAGCACATTATATCGAGTGTCTATTCATAACCGACATGGTGATGTGGATTTATTTATATTCTTAAAGCATGTTACAGAGTGTTTTTGCACACAAGGTCTCTGAAAAAGATTCTGTGGTTTTCAGGGTCCTGACAGCATCCGCTCAGTGTGTGGCTCGGGGTCTTCGAGTGAGCACAATTTGCAGTGATTCACACTTTATTCCCGGATGAAAGTTTGTGATTCAGAGCTGCTTCCTTCAGACCGGATAAATGCTCTGTCTTTTATTTATTTTTTCTGCTTTTTCAGGGTGGAAACCTTACAGCTTAGAGATCTTTAGATTCAAGAAAGGCTCATGTGTGCTACCAAAGATAAAGATTATTTTTTTATATTTTTAAATGATAATACATGATTTCAGTGAAACTTGCTTTGACTAACACAGGCTAGCTTCTCAGGCTAACTTATTATTGTACAATATTATTTGCGATATAATGTCCTAATTACATTGTAATATTAAATATTACATAATTACATTATGTAATTCATCCCATTGTCATATTATAATTATATAAGTTTATCCCTAATCAACAAACAAATTGCAAAAGATCTGCCTGATTCTCCCAGAGAACCTGATTTGAAAAGGAACCCATCCTCATCCTCAACACCGAATGTCCATTCATTACAGTTCCATCACTGTTGAGGTCTTTAGTGAAAGGTGCTTAAATGCGGAACTCTTCATACTCAGTCCTGAGCCACTGTAGTACACTGTTGATGTTAATTACAGTCCAAATCCACAATCAAAGTTCTTGGGTTGCTCAGAAACTTCAGGGATCTTTAGTATGTTCATGTTGAACCATCCTCAGTGTCTGCACAGTGTCTCTGAATGAAGAGAATTCCATCCAGAGGTAAGAAGAAAGAGATCACTGGGCACTTTATAGTGTGTATGTATGCTATAAGTTTTAATAAGTACATAAAGTAATTAAAAATTTATATATTATTGAATAAATGCAGTAGGAACGACAGGTTCAAGGTAAATGGTGGATTGAATCAAGGATCGGCTCTGAGCCCTTTCCTGTTTGCAGTGGTGATGGACAGGTTGACGGAAGAAGTCAGACAGGAGTCTCTGTGGACTATGATGTTTGCAAAAACAATGGAACAAGATATTTATTTAACATCTGTGAAACAATTCTCCAGTTTTAGTGCTTAGTAACAGTGAACGTTAATGTGGTGTGCACTAAGAACAGAACTATTTAAACTTTTACTGGAAAATAATCATTATTACATGGTATCTGCTATTCTGCTATTGTAGGGTATTCACCTATGATTTCAGACCCCCAATTGTTCTACTGTTGACCAAATCAGAGCTTGTCAACAGTATGAAACCATTTCTCTGGATTTCGGCCATGTTATTAATTACAAACACCGCACCATGTCTTTTCCCACGTGAATCCCTCATTCTTGACCTGTGATCAGTTCTAGCACTTAACAACTCCTAAAAAGCTTGCAGGAAGTGTCTACATGAACTTCGTGCAGCTGGAGGTCACCTGCCCCGACTCACAGCTGCTCTCCTGCTCTTAATGATCGCTCTGTGGACAGGGTAATAAACGTGGTGTCAAGCTTTAAATTAACGACCTTTCAAAGTTTCGCCAACGTGATACGGCCGGGGTGGAACCAAATCAGGAGATTTTTTTTCATACATTATGAGAGTTATCTTTAGCTAGCATGTGTTTTTTTAGTTTTAAACTCTGTCCTGGAATAACCCCCAAAGCCCCCCCCGCCCAATCCTCCCTTTTACCTTTCTTGTGGTCAGTGGTTCATGGCAGGGAGGAGGGGGTGAGGGGGGGTAAGAGGGGTAAGAGGGGGCAGGGGGGACAACTAGGAGAGACAGAAAAAGGGGGTGAGCGAGGAGTGACTCATCACCCCAGGGCTCTTTCATGTTACAGCCTGAGCGTGTTTACCCGAATCTCATTTGTAGTGCTGAGACTGCTCTGGCTTGAATTTTTATCAGATGAAGGAGCCTCGCGGACCTTTAACTTCTTTCAGAAAAAAAACTAAACAAAACAAAAAAACGCTGACAGCAGCACAAATGTTTTTTAGCAAGGATGCGTTTTTAGGCAAAACTAATTCGACATCATTCGCTATCTCGGATCAGCGTGCACGCACACGTCGAGGTAAACATCCACGTTTGCAGGCACGCAAACATACGATTTTATCATTTATGTTAACGTGCGTATCGTATATGCCTTTTTCTTTTTCACACGTTTTATAAAAATGATCTTTTTTACAGTGAAAAGGATGCATGTTCCTTTTGTCTTGAATCAGAGAAAGATTTGCTTTGGCCAAACAAATATAGAAATGTCCTCATGTTCCACTTTATTTTCATTGAAAAATCCTTCCTTAGCGTGAATATCAGCTTTACATGCTCTCGGCATCCGGACAGCTGAAATACTTCGCTGTGCCTCTTGTAAAACTTGCTGAAGATGTTCTTCACTAATTCTTTACGATCCAGTTCATCCCAGAGCAGTTCAACAGGATTTAGGTGCGGTGACTGGGCAGGTCGTTCCACGATAAATAACATTCCAGACGTCTGTTTGCTCTCTAAATGACGCTTACAGAGCTCGGACGTCCGCTTCGACTCATCGTCTTGCCGTTTGGTGAAGTCGTTTCCAATCAGCAGATGGAACTGCATGGTGTTGAAGTATGGAATGGCAGCCATGTTGGTTCAGGATTCCTTTCATTTTAAAGAATAATTCTTCCAACCTTTCCTGCGCCAAAACAACGTCAAACCGTTACGCTTTCAATTCGATTCCCATTCGATTCATCACAACATAATATGATTCACTTCAATCCAGTATGGTACGAATCTTTAGTTAGACAAATTAATTTACTGAAGTGCCTTCTGAAATCACGACCCTTTCACAAAAACGCCTTTTAAAGTGCGAAAATATAGCAATTAAATATACCCAGACGTTCTTTTCCTGTTGTGTCTCCAGGAAGTTACAGCTCTACCTCTGCCATGTTGATCTGTATTTTGTATGACTTTCAGGACACGCCCCTCAGTAGTGTTGCGATACGTCATATTCTCGTAGCAGTGCCGAGTGAACGCGCTCGAGAAGCAGTTCAGCGTCGAGAAATCAATTTACATATCAAATATTGGTCACAAATTATTGGTCAGTTGATTATTAAAAAAGTATAGATCATCTACTGATAATTATATAGAAATAAATAGTTTTCTATCGATGCAAATATGTTCGAAATTATGCAGTGCACACTTTTTGAAATCGATGCATCACGTCATTAACTTTTATGTCGATGCACCGATGCGAATCTGTGAATGTTTTATTCATATTCTATCATTTAATTTTATAAGATTTTGTTTGAATTTGAACTTTTATTGTGATAATATCTAAGAATATTTTATGACCATGGCCCTGACTGGCTGATGTTAGCAGTTAATAGTCTTTTTCACAGCATATATATATAAATCCAGCTCGCATTCGCGAAACGTCTGATGCAGCTCGCGATATCTTCAACCGCGGCCCGGATGATTCTCATGTTTGTTTGTTTCTTTGCAGAGAGGAAGATATAAGCTTCATGTGAAATGCAGAAAGGAAAACAAACATAAACGTTTTCTTGCATTCTCTCAAGACGGATAGAGTTATAAGGAAACGTAAACACAGAAGAAAATCCTATCAACGTTCCTACGCGTTTCCTTTTTAATTCCGAGTAAAATATCTTTCATTCCGGTTACATAAACAGGAAATGCTTCCTGCCGATGTGGAATGTTGTGTTAATTGTAGCCTAATGATGTAAGAAATGTGATGATGTCGCTTTTTTTTCCCGATATTGAGCCAAAACCCGAATCTAATCTACTGTTGCTGCAGTATGCATTATGTAATTTGGAATTCCTGCAACACGATAAGACGATTTATCTACCAATCAATCTTTAGATTATGTTGCATATTATAGCCTTACACCATTATCGTATAAACAACGCGAAAAACAACTATTTACAGACCGCAAGCGTTTTTCCTCAGAAGTTTCAGCATGTTTGTAACTGACCAATCAGAAATCTAGCTATGACACACAGACACACACACACAGTACACACAACGATGTATAAAATTACACATATAAAACAATTGTTCAGTCGGGTGCATTCAGACTGAGCAAATGTAATATTACTATTCACACAAGGAAAGTTCCTTGTATTCAGAGTCGGGTTATGCACACATATCAGTCAGAGCGTGTCTGTGCTTTACAGCTGTTTTTCCAGTATAGTCGAGTGAGCATGCACTTGGGCTGGAAAATAGTCGAGTGAGCACGCACGTGGGCTAGAAAATAGTCGTGTGAGCATGCACTTGGCCTAGAAAATAGTCGAGTGAGCATGCACTTGGGCTGGAAAATAGTCGAGTGAGCATGCACGTGGGCTAGAAAATAGTCGAGTGAGCATGCACTTGGGCTAGAAAATAGTCGAGTGAGCATGCACTTGGGCTGGAAAATAGTCGAGTGAGCATGCACTTGGGCAGACTGAAAACAAACAGAAAGGGTTTTTTCTCCAATTGCAATACAATTTAGCATCAATTCAAAAGACTAGAATGAAATGAGAATGAAAAAGACGGCATGTAAAACATTAGTACATGCTGGAAATGATTCAAAATACTCCATATAAACAAACAAGCTAGCGATTTTTGCTAATAAGCCAAACAATTGCTGCAGGACAGCTTTTGGAATGTGACCCTGTAACCCTTTTCTCAGATATACACAATGCAGGGGTTTTTTTTTTATATTTGGGGAAAATTTCTCTGATAACATGACTAAACATTTTGATGATCTTGTTTATGAACAATGATGAAGGGACTTTTCATTTGGAAAATGGGAATGAGATGTTCATTGACACAAATACTTACTTTCGAGAGATGAACTGAGGATTTCGAGAAAAGCACAGGCTTTTGCAAGAAATCACTTTGTTTTGAGAAATGCACTTACACAAATATTAAGGATGAGACGAGAAACGCTGCAAAGCAGCTTAGAAAAACTGTAATGAAGGTGTGAATGCTGAAGGGAGAGGCTTCATTTGTTTGAGTTTGAGTTTCAAAGCAGCTTCAGAGGATTTCCATCACAATCCCTAAGTGTACCTTTAACTCCTGAGCCTGTTTCCATTAAACAACGAGTATTACAGTTTTTTTTTTTAACGATTGTTTACACACTGAAATTAAAAATAACACAGATAGTGAAACCTTACACTCAAGAATCAAAACCTCAGCCCAGATATGCACGTCAATAAGCAGTTTTTTTAGCCTCACACTTTTTCTAAACATTGCACACACTGTGTAGTGTGGTGAGAAGAAGAGCTAGACCTGGTGGAGGACATGGACAAAGAAGACGGAGACCAAATTTATAAGATGCACCATTGCCCGTCATCATTGCCCACCATTGAAACATCAGTGGATACAGAGCTATTTTGAACATGGCCAACGTGGAGGTTATGTGTGCTGCAATCACACTGATTGGGGTCCTCCATCGCCATGCCAAGCTAGATCCCTACAACACGGCCCACAGCAGAAGAACAAATAGATGCAGAGCAGATGAGATACATTGTCATCTGGGACAATGCATCTTCCACCGATTTACTCTGGTCCAAAAACTGGTTTTACGATCATCCACAATTTTCACTCCGATATCTCCCACTATACTCTCCCTTTATAAACCCCATTATAAAGTTTTTTTCAGCATGGCGGTGGAATGTTTACCATCTTCATCGATATGTACATCGTACATCTATAGGGTGTTGTTTATTTTTTAACATTTAAAGAAGGAGTCTTCAATGTGAGGGCTTTGGAATGAATTTTTGAGAAACATCTTTGATAGAAGAGAAAGAATAGAATAGCCTTTATTTGTCACATATACATTACAGCACAGTGAAATTTGTTCTTCGCATATCCCAGTTTGCTTAGAAGCTGGGGTCAGAGCGCAGGGTCAGCCATGATACGGCGCCCCTGGAGCATAGAGGGTTAAGGGCCTTGGTCTAAGCCCCAAGAGTGGAAGCTTGGCGATACCGGGGCTTGAACCCCCGACCTTCCAATCGGTAACCCAGCATCTTAACAACGTCTTAAAAACTGGAACTTGTTTGCATTAACGTTCATAACATTTATACTAATATACAGATAAAATGCCAAAATGCTAAAAATTCTGTTCAGTAATTGGCAAGTTTGTGTGATTTCAAAAGATATCGAAAAAATACAAAACTTTGGTTTGGCAACAGTAACTTTCCATAATGTCACTCATTATTTTCCTGAAGGGTTTTTATAAGTTGCATTACAACCTGGAACAGTAAAAATTAAAACAAGTTCGAGAGATAAAGCTAGAGTGAGTGAAGTGATTTGCTGCACCCATGAGTTTTATTCTGTTTACACACTGTATTTCTCCACTTTTAATAAAACTGAAAAAGTGAATTGGATTTGGAAATTAAATTACCCAAAACTGCTGAATCACAGGCTTTTGATTGTCAATAGAAATTGTAGTTGAGTTAAAAAAACATTGTTATTAATGTTAAAATTAAAATTGTTACTTTAGTTCTATTTGGTGACATGATCGATATTTCTTCTTCTCGCTGCGCCGTTTTTAACCTGGATGAGACAGAGGGAGTCAGTGATGTGAACATGACTGAGAACTGAGACGTTCCTGATCACCTGATCATCATCTTTTCTCTGCTTGTGTTCTATATGGTGGATATTCAGCCTGGATACATTCATTGGGTAACAATACATTAATATGATGTGAGGTTGAGTTACCAGCGTGACACTTAAACAGAGTGAGAATCAGAGCCCAGACGTCTTTCCTTTAACTTGAGTGAAAAATTGTGGTCAGAACTTCAACTTTTACCAGAGTCTTTTAAAACATGAGTATCTGCACCTGAGCAGCTTTTTTAAGCCAAAAGCAACTAAAAATAAAATCTATTAGTTATAGAAAACATTTGAGTATAGAAATCTAATAGTTTTTATCTGTGTATATTTGTACGTAATGATTTTAGATTCTCATCCATTCTTTACACCTGAATCTCTCCAAAAAAAAAAAACCTAAGCTGTTGTGTTTTTTTTCTGTTCCTAAGCCATTTATTTTGGTTATTAGACATGCCTCAGACCAAGTGTGGTTCCTCTTCCAGTTTAGTTCAAAGGCAAATCTGTCAGTAATTAAACCTGACAACGTGCCTGTGTGCTGCAGGAGCCGTTTAGTGGTTATAAGTGATTCCATGGGGGAAAAGCAGTCACTCGTTTGCTGGTTTATGAGGCTTTGTTGTGGCCGGTCCTCCTGGTGCCTTCCAACAGCACACCAGATCAGTGCTGGACCAAACCCAGGCAGCTGCTCAAACTCAAATAATCATCAGGGGATTTTATTTGAAGGCAACACTTTCTCTAAGACATGACCTGTAGAAAGGTTCGATGTGTAGCGTAACGATTTAACGGCATATACATGTTCTTCCACTGGATGGTGCTACGCTGGCCCTAGAGGCATCATTATGAATGCAGCAGGAGTCAAGGAATTTGGTTTTGGGGGTTTTTGTATGACAAACTCAGAGGACAAACATCCCAGTGCTTTTATTATTATTTTTTTTAAACATCACATTATGTCTTGCGATTTAATAAAGCATCATCAAGTGGATGTTCTTCCTCGTAGTAGTGATGACATCACTTCATTCTTCGTTCATCTTCCAGTTTTTCATTAAATGGGAGTGGATTGTGGTGCTGTTTAATAAATCTTTAAGGCTATAGAGCTCCAACCTCAACCCTACTGAACTCATGAGTGTAAACCCTGACTGCACCCCTCCAGGCCTCCTTACCTCACCTACAATCTGGTGTAACATCTTCCCAGAAGAATGGGGGGTTATTATAAAAACAAATGGAGACTAAACGTGGACTGGGTTGTCAGGTGTCTAGAAACCTTTGTTCGTATAGTGTATATAACAGTTAAAGCACAGCGAGTACAGTGTAAATGTGCATTTGATTAGCATTTAAATCTGAGGCTGAAGAAAAATCATGAATTCAGATCACACACAGGTTCATTAAGAAAGCGATGCTGTATAGGAATGGCAGTATTTATTTATAATTCATACTAAAGCATTCTTCAGGCAAGGAAGATCTAATTTCATGCTGCTGTATGACGTACGCAGGGTAAAGACATTTCCTCAAAGGAAAGAGACAACGTGTATTTTCTTCATGTCTTAAAAGAGCAGGATGAAGATAAAATGACAAACTGATCCCTAATATTAAAGAAGTTGAAAGATTGAAAATATCCTATAAAACAAATATAGAAAATTGTTTCTGAGTTGATTTTCTATCAATTGCAAAACATTTGGCTTTCTTTAACCAGTCTTACTTTTATCTAATGGTAACCTGCCAAGTTTCTGTCCTCGCGTTCTCGCTTTCCTGTCCCTATCAGATAAACCTTAAGGGTAAGATCAGTTCTTCTCTGAACCATAAAAAGTGTAGCATTTCAGGCTCCATTCATCTTCATTAGCATTCGCATCAACATCGAGGAGAACTCTAATTAACGGCGTCTCGATCAGCCAAGAGCAACATGAGATCGGTTATGAAACTTGTATATCTTGGCTCACGGTGGTTGAAACAATCATCAGATTTAATATAATGCATCATGAAGAGGTTTTGAATTCTCAAAGGGGTTTTTGGATAAAAAAGTTTAAAATCAGGGATCAGAGAAAAATAAATTCCATCAGGATCAATCAGATTCCAAAAAAAGATCACGGATTTGTTGGTCAGACGGATTTCGAGTTGCTTCACATAAACGCAAACTCTTTAGTAACAGCTTACGCATTGACTCGTACGACACAATCAAATCAAACAGCAAACACAAACACAAAATAACCTGTTTATTAATTTAACAATGTCTTCTTCTTTTTCTTTCGGCTGCTCCCATTAGGGGGCGCCACAGCGGATCATCCGTCTCCATACCCCCCTGTCCTCTACATCTGCCTCTTTCACACCAGCTACCTGTATGTCTTCCCTCACCACATCCATAAACCTCCTCCCTGGTCTTCCTCTTTTCCTCCTTCCTGGTGGCTCCATCCTCAGCATTCTCCTACTGATATACCCCATGTCCCTCCTCTGCACATGTCCAAACCATCTTAATCTCACCTCCCTCACCTTGTCTCCAAAACGTCCAACATGCGCTGTCCCTCTAATAAACTCATTTCTAATCCTGTTCATCGTCGTCACTCCCAACGTACATCTCAACATCTTCAGCTCTGCTTCCTCCAGCTGCACCTCCTGTCTTATTTATTTAACAATGTAAGAGATAAAAAAGTTGACATGACCCAGGAAGGAGTCTCCAGTGTCAGAACTTTGGAACAGTCAAAAACTATGCAATAATTTTTTTTCTGTAACAAAACCCCCCCAATGTGTCGGCCAATTAGAAAACCTGCACTGTAAATGATTTGCGATACAAGAGTACAGAAGAAATACACTTTATACTGTTCACAAGAAAGCCTGGTGTATCCCTCCCTAATCTCTCAGGTCCAAACTCTGGTCCATTTAAGCCCGAAGTCTTCGTGTCCATCTGCATTGTAAAGCGAGCAGACCGGTCAAAATGGGCCGAGAGAGGAAATGTCGTGATGACAGCCCGCAACGATTCTGTTCAAAAGAAATCAGCGACCGCCCTTTAATTTACTGATGCATTCCGAAACAATTTCCTCAGCAATGAACCTCTGCAGTAATGATACCGTTCAAGCCCTCTAACCAGAGGCATTTGAGAAATGTGTCTTCTCATTGTCCGGTGTTTTGAGGTCAGGGCGAACAATTCGAGCGTGCTTCACTCGGGCTCGCCTCAAAAACTCTAAGGGGAAGAAAGAAAGAAAGAAAGAAAGAAAAAATGACGTCGCATATCTTTACCTGAGATGTTATTACCGGCCTGAGGGCTTTTTTTTGTTTTTTTCTAAACTAGTGGATTAGCAGTGAAGACGTAGCACTTTAGATGATAAGGAGCCACTTAATACAGCAGCATTTTCAGAAAAACTTACATAAGAAATCCGTGCTGAACTTGTTTTTCTTCGTGTACGCTGCAGAGGTCGGAAGTTTTCAGCCCATCAAACTCTTTCTTGCTTGCACTTTAGAGAGATGGAGAGAGTTCCCTATAGGTGCCCTCATGGAATATAAGGCATGTGGCAGACACTTTTTCCAGAGCATCTTATTAAAACAACTGAGAAGTTGAGGGCTAAGCGACTTGCTCAAACACACAGCAGTGGAAACTTGAACGGGCTTAGATTTGAACTCACAACCTTTGGATCCGAATTCCAGGTACAACCAAATGAATGTTCTCCCAAAAGGACACTTTCTGACAAAACACAGATACTTCAACATGTTTAACAAGCACTTCCTTATTGTCCACCACTGCTGATTTTAACTGCGGCACGATCGGTAGTGTCAGATCGGCTGGAATATATCCTAGGGTTTTCATTTTCATCTTGAGTTCACACAGAATGGTGAGAAAAACAAAAAACATCCAGCAGTTTTAAAAGCGGATATGCCTCATTTAAAAGAGAGGTCAGAGACAAATATCTGTTCCTAGCCACTCTTTATAACCATGGTGAACATCTTGAACCTTGAGATGGATACTATATTGTAGCTGAAGATCACATTGGGTTCTACTCCTGTCAAGCCAAAAGCAGGACTCTGAATATATATATTGGGGACTAAATATGGACAGATGAAGATAAGATTCTATAACAGTCCAGTTTCTTTTCCAGAAAATGTCCCTCTTTATAATGAAAATTATTAATAGTAAAAAGTAAATATTTCATAATAACAAAATGTTAGATTTTACACTTAGTGGTACATCCCACCCTAATGACAAGAGTTTGCACCTCAACAGACACCAGTACTTTCTTTCCCTAAGAGCACTAGGAGTTAACAGGATGATCTCATACTTAATTTGGCTTTTTAGAGCTTAATTTAACATCATCACGATTAAGACTGGGGCTTTTTTCTTGTCTCCCCCTCAGTCAGTCACAGCTGCAGTGTAATTATCACCAAAACTCAAGATCAAACTTGTATCTCCAGCCTACACACTCGTTTCACATGTTGCACTGTTGGATCAAGTTGAATAACAATGCATTTATTTGTTGCACGCAGACGGGTTTTAACTGCACCACCTGCCTCCTTTCTTTCTCTCGCGCGCGCCCTCGCGCCCAGGCGCACGCACCAGCACACGCACACGCACACGCACAGGACGGACCAATCTCGAGTCACGTGAGCACTCATGAACTTGTCCCTCCAGCCTAAAAAAAAAAAGGAAGAAAAAAAAAAGCAGGGATGCAATTTGGAGAAAAGGGGAACAAAGAAATCGGGGGTATAAAACCTCTGGAGCAGCGCCATTCTCGTGCACTGCACCGGCTGAGCAGAGCGCGCTCGAGCTGTCTAGACTTAGCTCTCTCTTTCGCTCTATCCTCTATCTTTCTTTCTTCACGAACTCTTTCTACCAATCTCTGTCTCTCTCTCTCTTCTATTAAGTGTGCAAAAGAGAGTGTGAGGTCCCGGTCCGGTTCGGATCCAGGCGCGCGGCGCAGGTGCCTTTCTGGTACGAGTTGCGCGCGCGTCTTTTCTTTTTTTTTTCTCTTCTTTTTCTTAAAAAAAATAATAAATAAATAAATCGACCACGATGACCACGCTGTTGCTGCTGCTGTCCTGCGCGCTGTGCGTTCTTTCGCTTCCGCTGGGGGACGACACGAACAACCGAGACTCGGCGGTAAGTGAAAAAACTTTAGTTTCAACTTCCTCTGTTTATTATTTTTCTTTATCAAACCCTCGTGCTCTATTTAGTCTTTCTTTTGCACTTGAGGGACACAATAAAATAAATTTTATACCTATACCTCTCTGTACAATATACTGTATCTCCATTAATAATGTGGGTACTAATAAAGATACGGTTCTCTCGGTGCACGTTTTATATACAAAAGTGTGTAATTAAGATTCCAACACAAGGCACGTTCTCAGATAAAGATACAAAGCATCCAGCCTTCCTGCTTCAACTTTTGCTAAATTATTGGTACCCTTAGATCTGCAAATGTAATGCATCTAATGCAAAGGTTTAGGTGTGTATATAAATATATATATATATATAGACAGGGACCCTGACTATTGTTTTGTTTGAACCCATATGAATTCTTATGACCTCATCTGTTAGAAGCATGCATGTCATTTCTAAATTCACTGTTCGAAAAATATTCTACACTTTTTGTCTTTATGGGTTACAAAATAAAATGTGATCGACCCCAATACACAACCCATTGCCTAAGTTCAAAGAACAAATATAATACTATTGATAACTATAAAATCATTTGCTACTGGTTGATTGTGATGTCCATTGTTTTCTGCACTTCATGGACCCTATTTGACAAACATGACCAGCTAATAAACATTTTATCGAGAGTTAATTTAGAGTTTTCATCCCCCTGTGAACTTGGATGGTTCATGCTGTGATGTTGACCGAACACACGTGTGACATATTGAACTTCAACTGAGACGCGTTTGTGTCAAATTTCAAAGCACCTTCATTCGTTTTAAAAAAAAAAGAACAAGGTCTCGAGCACCTTGAGCCTTTCCGCTACATAGTGTGTTTGGAAATCAGAGACAGGGGTCAGTAGGTCAGTATAAGTCTCCTACATCACTACATCTCTAATTCTGGCTTCAGGCTGAACTGTGAAACAGTAGTCGTGCGTTTCATAACGTCGGAAATCCCTCTGGCGAGGTAACCAGATCAGTTTTTTCTTTCTTTCTATGAGCTCTGCATGTTGTTTTCTTTCAGAATCCATTCATATCATTCTCAAACATGCAGCGATGCATTAAACTGGATAATCGAGTCTTAGTAACCTCGCTGCTGTGATCCGCTGTTTTGTAAGATGTTTTGTGGATGTGTGGAAAGTTTTTGTCCTCAGCACAAGGCTTCGAGAAGGCAGACAAAGACAACATGCAGCTGGCTGTTTTAACCCAGTTGGAGGAAGTCCAAGAGCATTTTCAAGATTTCCCGAAGGAAACGTCAAGAATAATAGCCGAGAGAGTGAAGAGCTCTTTGTGTATGCTAATCTAAGTGACACGGAAACACGGGCGCCTATAAACACTTTCGCTCGATACAGAAATCTGTCATGCTGCACTGTCTCAGCCCCCCCCCCAAATCTAAACTGTCTCCGGGGCACATTGGATCGTCCCCAGACCCCCTTTATAAAAGAATTAGCCTCCTCGTGGATGGAGTGCTGCAATGCCTCACTTGTGCACTCAATTTGTTCCTGACTGTTGACAAAGCTGCAGAAGGGAGATTATGCAGGCAGGGGCAAGCCATTTGGCATGTGGTGCAGAATAACAAACCCCTCAGTTTGCTGACACAGGGAAAAGGGAAAGAGCTAGATAGCTGCTGCAGCTGCATTCTCTCACCCCTCTAAGAACAGAATGCTGGTTCTCTGAGTACCCTGAGTGAAACAAATACACGTCACCTTCCAACACAGATGAATGTGAAGGCATTAACGTAGGCGATTTGTATTTAAAGGATGATGTCAGTATGCATGCTGGGAAAGTCTAACATGCTCAGATTCGAGATACACACATGCTTAAATTGAGTTCCAGGATATTTGTAAAAAATTCAGGTTACCAAAAGCATAAGAGGAGTGTCTAAGTCGGGGTTTTTGATTGTCCTCAGACCATAATTAAGATTCACATCATAAAAAACAACCGTAAGTAGAAAGATTTTGAGATCTCAAACTATCCGTATTAATCTCTGCGAATGATTACGCCATTGGCCATATCTCAGCAGCTTACACCAAAACACCCTAGCACGTCAAATTTGATTTGTTTTTATTATTATTTTCACCAACTGTTAATTGTGCATGCAATCGAACTGTCATGTGATGAGCTGAATAGCGCATAGTACGAAGATTTTATGGATATATTCGGGAAAATAACAAACAAATCCAAATCGTCAGACATAGATGTAATCCAGGCGTTGATCTCGCGATCACACTATGATGAGCGTTGAGAAACCATGAAACGAGAACGAAACTGGAAAACCCCTGAAACTGAACAAAACAGCTTTTGAAAAAGCAGCGTGCTGAACAAGTTACTTTGACAAAACAAAACAAAAACATAGGGGTATATACAGTATACACACGACAGTCAACACCGTGACATCATGCTAACACATTAACCAGTTACGAGGACCCACAAAGCCAGAAAGCATCAAATCATGTGCACATATTACATACAATTTCTTATTTTTCCTCACATTTTCAACGCATTGCACACATTTTATTCCAGGTTTATTTCCCCTTCTATAAAGAAAACATGGCTAAGAATAAGCTGAGCTAGCACTATGCTTACAAGTTTTGGTATAAAATCAATTCCATTCATACTGTTAAAATGTTATTCCCGGGATTCCCTTGAATTAAGACGATGTCTCCTCCAGTGTCCTACATTTAGTACTTATAAATAAAAATAGCACTATAATTATGAAATATTTTTTTACAGTTTGAATATTTAGTGTATTTATTGCCCACATTACAGCATGATATACTGTAGTATAGTTACTGTGAGGTAGTCTTAATATTGCTCTCTGTTAAAAGAGATGCTATGCAAAAATAATTGACATAATTCAAGCATTACGCGTAATTAAGACACGTCCCTATTAAAAAACTCCACCCACATCTGTAACCAAGACACGCCTCCAAACAAAAAACTGAACAGTGGTTAATTCCATAGTCACGTCTCAGGGTTTGATTAGTTTTAAAGCATGATTTTAGTATAAAATCCTCATTATACGTATTCAAATACGCCACGCTGTGTTCCAGTTATACCAGGGGTCTCATTGGAGAAATGAAAGCATTGAGATCAATTTAAAACATGCTTTTTTTTGCTTCGCCTCTCTTATTTTAAGATTTCAAACACTACAAATGCTTTGAACAGTAACAAAAAAGTCTTGATTTTTGTCATTCTGTCCAGAGGCGAATATTTGAATGTTGACCAAAGCTAGAAAATAATCGCTGACTCGTTACTGTTTGAGCGAAAACATTTGTGAGAAGGAACAGAAACGTGTGCGGTCTGCAAACGTGCGTTCACCTGCTTCGATAATTGCAGCTTTAATGTAGCTGTAATATATCACAGAGAAAGTCAACATTCTCCTGCTATCGTTTTTCAAAGAGGGTTAGGCTCAATGCTTAATTCATATTCTGCACCGTGTCTTCATCAGCTTGGCAGCCAGACAGTTTGAGGAGTTGAAATTCAGATACACATGAAAGTTAGAGAAGTAGCACCATTAACCATCCAAACCCCCCACACAGGCAGCCCTTTTAACCATCTAAAGATCTTCTGAAGGCATTAAGAAACATTGATTATAAAAGAAATATCAATAAAACATTAAAAAACATTGTTTATACCACCAGAAAAACAAATGGGTGAACAAATGAATCACTACTTTTCAAGGAACCTTGGAGGAACACATTTTCCAGTGAGGACCATTCATCATTCAAATCATCATTCAGATCGTAGAGCTATTATTCATCCAGTGACGGCTAAGGATCATTTTTCAAGCGTGTAAAAACCATTACAAAGAACCCACAAGGAACCTGGTTTCTGTGTGAAAAAATGTTATTCATCAAAAGAACTGACCGAAGAACCCTTTAGGGGAACATCAATTCATTTCAACAACAACAAAAAAAAAACCTTAAAAAATTTCTTTAAATCACTTAAAAAATTACGGTACATTGTTAAAAATCCGAATAAAATGTTTAAAAAGTAAACGTACACTTTTAAAATTATGCATTTAAAATTTATTCGAAATTGTAATTATTAAAATATTATGGTTTGAACATTTTAAAGAATTAAAATATAAAATTAATTATTCCATCAACAAAAAAGTAAACTTTAACTCGGATTGAAAAAGTACAAAAGAATTAAAAAAAAAACCTTAATTTTTAAAAAGTCATCTTAAACTTTGTTTTGAAAAATAAACATGTAAAATATGAAAAAATTATAAAAATTTAAAAATTTAAACTGCGTTTAAAAAGTAATTTTTATTTAAAAGGATAAACTTTTTAAATATTGAAAAATGAATTCTTTTAACGTTTAAAACTTCTTTTGAAAAGTAAAAGTAAAAAACGAATTCAAACAAATAAAAAATGACTTAAAAGTAAAACTAAAATTAATTTAAAAAAAGTATGTCAAATGTGTTAAATGTATTTTTAAAGATAAAAAGAACTGAAGAAAAGTTTCGCATTTCTTCCATGTAAATTCTTTTTAATCGTCAAACTAGTGACATGATGCTGCTATAACACAAAAAGTTACGCTTTGTCTCTCTACGGCTCATGTGTTACCATGGTAACAGAGACGAGGTTTCATGCGAGGACGCCTGACGTTGTGCAGTGCTGATGTTGACATTGGCGCATTCCTAACCTCCAGCCCCTGCACTGCTCTTCCATGAGTCCATCCACAACTCCTTGACCCAGATACTGTTCATTTCCTATTGACTGAAGGCATTTTCTCTCTATCATCTCCCATCAGCTTTAATCCTTTTCCTGTTCCTCCGAAAACATTCTCCCTCGGCGAATTGTGTAATCGCTTCGCGTGTGTATACAGCCTCAGTGCTGCAAAGTTCTCTGGAAGATTTTTTCACTGTAAATATTTACCCAAGTTTAATTTTCTCGCAATCTCTCGTTTTTTTTATCTTGAACGTGGCCTAATTTTATCTTCTAAGGATGCTTTAGCTGCCGGGGGAATAGGAGTTTATCGCGCCTCGTGCGCATGGGACAATGAAGAATGGGATGTTGTGTAATAGAGGGGTAACGCAATGACACAACGCGTATCTGTCGCCGGGTTCCGATCTAAACCAGTGGGCGTGGCCTATACGGGAGCGTTGTTTTGGCTTCGTCTATTAGTGCACTGTCAGAACGGTTGGAATTACGGAGTAGGGGACCTCTGGTTGGACCTCTGATTGCTTGCCAGTTCCAATCCCAGCACCACCAAGCTTCCACTCCAGGGCCCTTGAGCAAGGCCCCTAAACCTCAACAGCTCAGTTGTATAAAATGCGAAAGTATTTTCTGGATGAGGGCAGCTGCCAAAATGCCAAAAGAAACAAATTTTAACTACGGATGCAGCATAAGTTTCCTCTCTGACCTTGAACAAACCTCTCATCTCAACCAGATAAACTTTTCTGGCAAACTTCCTGAAAACATACAAACAAACAAACACACAATAATATCTGCTTTTTGCATCTGTTTATCCTGAATGATGCCTCGGTATTTTGGCTCCATCCCTTCTGCATACTGTAAGCTGTTTCATGCCAAGTTACACTATCTCGATGTGAATTTGTAGGTCGCTAATTTCTTGCTTGTATTTTGAGGAGCAGATGATATCACCCACGAATGGCCATCGGCTGATCGGTTGCCAACAGGGAGACAATCATCCTCTCGAGAATGGGAAGTAGGCCAAGAGAAACGTCTGAAACGTGCACACACACACAGACTTTTTTAGGTTTCAGCTTTAAGCCTGGTCTCACTAGAAAGACAAGGAGAAAGAAGATGCATCTCCGGCTCTTCGTTCTTGTCGTGACACGTCAGCTCTGCTCCTCTGCTCCCGCGTCTCATCTCAACACGAGTTCAACCCAAAATAATTAACCCTTCTTTTTTTTTTTTTATCAACTTAACCCAGCATACAAACCTGCTCGAACGCTTTTCTCTCATATTCGCTCGGTTCATAACATAACCGCTGCATGAAAATCTGATCAAGAATAAGTTTTTTTAAGCTTTAACCTGAGACAAAGGTGTTTTTTTATGATGCAATGGAAAGGACTGATGAGAGATGAGTGAGAGATGATCTCCTTTCGATATAGCCAGTGCTTGACTTATAGATGTGCTTATGATCTGCAGAATGTATCGCTTTCACGACGTGCATCGCTTTGCAGAATCCACCCGTATAACTGATGCTTATCTTTATTCCAGGAACAGGAACCAAAGACAATGGATTTTTTTTTTTAGTTTATCTTTTTTTTTCTGGATATGAAGATGTTTACCTCAAAAAATGGCTATTATAAAATTGTTATAATAATATGAAAAGTAAAAAAATTATCTACCATACATATATATATATATAAATAAAATATATGCCTATTATTATATATAATACATATATAAAAGTATAATTGTCTACTATATATATATACAGTACAGACCAAAAGTTTGGACACACCTTCTCATTCAAAGAGTTTTCTTTATTTTCATGACTATGAAAATTGTAGATTCACACTGAAGGCATCAAAACTATGAATGAACACATGTGGAATTATATATGGAATTATATACATAACAAAAAAGTGTGAAACAACTGAAAAATGTCATATTCTAGGTTCTTCAAAGTCGCCACCTTTTGCTTTGATTACTGCTTTGCACACTCTTGGCATTCTCTTGATGAGCTTCAAGAGGTAGTCACCTGCAATGGTCTTCCAACAGTCTTGAAGGAGTTCCCCGAGAGATGCTTGGCACTTGTTGGCCCTTTTGCCTTCACTCTGCGGTCCAGCTCACCCCTAAACCATCTCGATTGGGTTCAGGTCCGGTGACTGTGGAGGCCAGGTCATCTGGTGCAGCACCCCATCACTCTCCTTCTTGGTCAAATAGCCCTTGATGCCTTCAGTGTGACTCTACAATTTTCATAGTCATAAAAATAAAGAAAACTTTTTGAATGAGAAGGTGTGTCCAAACTTTTGGTCTGTACTATATATATATATATACAAAAATGTATAATGCAGTAATAAATGTTTTTTTTTTTTGCACTTCTACTGTTAGAGAAACAATCACAATTTTTGCCCAATCAGAACCCAGAATTCATCACAATTCAGTAGTAACCCAAATTTCATAACAATACATTACACTCCACATTGGATCCACTTGCAAAATACATTATTTCTCATTTTATCACATCTAGATTCCTCAGCTTGAGCTGTGTTTGCTTTACCATGCTTTAGCATACCATCGTTCCAGACGTCTAATATAATATTACAACATAAAAAAAATTTCAACATAAAAATCACAAATGCATCTAATATCAGGACCAGACAATGTGTTCTGAACTCATGCAGCCTTTCAGCTGATAGGTGATAAATCCTACAGCGTAGGAGCATAAATCTGACAGACACACGACAGTGTTGTGTTCCCGTCTGGCTCGAGACACGCGTTGCGATACGCGAAAAAATGCATTGTGTGAAGCTTCATGGTAAACTAAGAGCAAGGCATGCAGGAGCCTTTTGCCAGACGCTCACTGCCTCACCTGACTTGCTCTATGCAGGAGGATCCTATAAAATTTGCCCACACATGAATGAAAAATTCCTTTGTCTTTTTTTTAGACACATTATGGCACAATTGTTGATGTATACGTACATTAATAGGACATCTACTAAGTGGTAATTAAGGAATTTTGGTTTGTGCGTAGAAAAAAATAAAAGCGTGTTCCTATTTTATACTATTTTATTGAATTCTATAAAAAATCTTCCATAAAAAACCCGAAAGCTGCTCTGATTCGATCTAAAAATCTTTTCAAATCCCACCAAAAAAACGTAGCGCAACCTAAATAGAAGTTTCGAACGATGCACGTTACTGTTTCGCTCTTGTCTAAGAGCGGACGTTATCATTACCTGCCGTAACGAAAGAACCGAACATGCTGGTTTGATCATTTCGAAAGAGAGAGAGGGCGCACTTACTTTTGCACTCCGCCGTAAAAGCCGATCGTAATGACGAGTTTGCGACGGCACACTTAAGGGCTCGTTTGCGGCTCCGTCCTTAGCTGCTCCACATGCATTTATTTCGGACCCTGGTATTTGTGTTTCTGTCATTACAGCATGTTTGGTGCTGACTCAAGAAGATACGCTTATTTTTGTTTTGTTTGTTTTCACCTCAGGCGATAAACTTAAATAGTAGTTGCCTCTTAAGTACGAGAACATATAGAGAGAATCAATACTTTATATATATATAAAAATAAACTCTATATTTCTATTAATAGGGCCTTTGAGAGACGTTATTGGTTACATGATACCAGCCTTTGTTTCTGTCATCCGGTGCTTCTGCTAGTTTTTTTTGTCCCTAATGGGAGTTCATGTTTGCTCTGACTCAATGGTCCTGTCTTGTTGATTTAGGCTTTGACCTCGTTGCTTTCGACTCCTGTTGAACCGGAGACACCCTTGTGTTTTTTTTCCATCTCGCGTCGCTCACTAAGTGGCACGAGCGTCCCACAGTGAGCGATCGCAAAACTCTTTCTTGGCCCGAGTAATGTAACAAACTAGTCATTTGCCCATCTCGCTGATTATACTCGTGTTCTACAAACATAGTCTAGTTAATGATGGTACAGCGTGAGCAAGAGGGCTTTGCCAAGTCAGCAGAACAGCTCAGATGGAAAAAAACCCTTGAAACACTGTGATTGTTATGTTGTGGAATTCACGTACTTGTTAATTGACCCGGGGCCATGCTTTTTTTTTTTTTTTTTTTTTTTTTTAAGTAACAATATCAAGTTGGACATGCCTGTACTGACATGTCCTTCTTAAAGGTAGTTCTCACACTTTTGTTGTGATTACACCGTTCACTTTTTTTGTTTCATATTGTTGCAAGCTTCGACTTTGATTTCATCGAAATCTTCGCTTGTCTTTTTTTTTTTTTAACCCCATCATTTTATTCTCTTGTTCAAACACAGCGTGGCATTAAATACCATGACAGCCTTTAAAAAAAAAAACCTTAAGGACACGAAAGGGCTTTTGCAACCTAATGCAACCCCTCTGGTCTGACTAACACTCAAGATAGAGAGATAGAGATTGAGCTGTTATATGGAAAGAGGAGTGAAAAAGAGGGATAACGTGTGCCGAGAGAAGTAAGAACAAAACCGATCTGCAAACCGATTTAAAGCGACTTTTCGAGAGACTTTACAGAACCATTTCCTCTAAATACTAAAGGAAAATGGCAGTAATAATCTTCACTGCGATTAAAAAAACAAAACAAAAACGTATTCCTTAAATGGAAACAGACAAAATCGAAACCCTTGAAATGCCTGTGTTAATGGAGTTATGTAATAAAAGATGTTTGGGATGTTTGGAAAAGATACCAGTGATAACAAAGTCTCAATTATCCCACTACTCAGGCTGTTTTCTCAGTAAAGCATCCCCCACCCAACCACAACATACCCATCATCTTCCTGTTGCTCTACTTCTAAAATCTGCATCTGTCTTGGCTTTGTGTGGCCTTTTGAACAACTCCAGCCCAGTTCTCAAATCTCATTCCTTTTGCTTTTGTTTTGGACGGTGGTGGACAAAATACACAAGCCATGTACTTGAGTTAAAGTAGATCCACTCGGAGAAATTTATTTGCCTTCAAACTTACTTAAGTATCCAAAGTACTATGATTTATTACGGCTATAATGTTCCTATTATCATTTTTTTTTACAAGACTCTTTGCCTAATCAACTCAGTTATTGTGAAAAGACTCGAATGATGTGACTCTCAGCACACTGATCTATTAATAGAACGTGATAATGACTCTGATTGATTTCTATATCAATCAATAGAATAAGACACGGGTTTTGCAGCGAGTTCGAGTCTGGAGTTTCTTCCATTATTTATTCCTCTCTAAATGTTCTTCTTGATGTTTAACTGTAGCTGAACTGCATGTTGGTGATCAGTAGATACACACCAAGCGCCAATCAAAAACGCTCGACCCTGATTGGTGGATCGCTGCTTGTTTGGCGCATGTTTAAAAAAAAGGAAAAAAATTTGACTTGTGTATGTAATGAAGTTTATGTAAAAGTCTTCCCACATGAAAATGTTTCAGTAAAGTACAGATATGAGAAAAAGCTGTTCACTTACTGTTCATCACTGGTTTCGGAATGCGTCTACACAAGACTTTTTCTGGTGATTGCAGTACCTACATGAATAATACAAAAAAAAAAACAACAACAACATTATTTTGCATTTTTTGGAAGGAGTCTCCAGTGTCACCACTATGAACCATTCAGAGATAAAGCCTTTAACCATAACAGTTCACTGTTTACACTGTTTATATAACAGGAGCTAACTTGCCTTGTGGACATTCCAGACCATAACTACAGCTAAAATGAAGTGGACGCCAGACCATCACACAAACTTGGAAGCATATAATAGTCCAGAATGTCTTGTATGCAGTAGAATCCCAAAATCCCAAGGCCCGAACTTGACTGGAAGACCTCAAGTGACCTGTACAGGGTCTTAACCAACCCACTGAATTCCTACGGGATGAACTATAAACTGTGTCCATATTGTGTTTAAATGCGTAAAATAAAGTGTGTATGTGTGGAGTGATACAGTAAATACAAAGTTCCTATTATTTGAAAACGACACCACCCCATCACTGATTATTTTTCAACGACAGCAAACAATTGTTCTTTTCCGTTTTTCTTTTCCAACAATTTAGCGTCATTCCAGTTTCCATATGGCTGATTTTCAAATCCCTGATCGTTCTTATGTCTGTGTTTACAGGCTTGGCCAGAGAAGATTCATCATTATGCACTGAAAAAGAGTGGAAGACATGCTCAAAACACTCTCAAAGAAGACTTCGAGCTTAGGAGGCGGCCACATTACCCCACTGCCCCCAAGAACGGCGCCGAAGTCTCGAACAGGCCCCGGTGTGGAGTCCCAGACTTTCCTTCCAAGCAAGACAGCGTATATAATTCATTACAGAGACGGGGCTCATACCGCAGACTGCAAAGAGGCAAGCGCTACGTCACGACGAAGGGATGGAACAAGAAAAACTTCACGTACAAGTAAGGGGTTATTTATTTTTATCTCGAAAATTCATGGCTGTACAACTAAGTAAATGATGCAAGTGAATTCCTCGAGGTGGAAAGCTTTGAAAAGCATAATTTACGAATATTACATATTAGTGGTATCTTTTGATGCGTTGCCGCTGATGACGGTGCAGGCGCTGTGTAATAATTCACGGCCCCACACAGACCAGGTGCCTCCGGCTATCCTGTAGTTTTGATATATCTGAGGGATCCTCGTCGACACAGACTCCTCGCCTTCTCAGTCAAGTTTTGTGGGAAAGAGTGTAGACAGTGTTTTGCTGTTCTTCCTCTTCTTTCATATCAGGAACATCCCCTTTTTTTCCAGGCCACCCAGGATCAAGGTGATGTTTTTTTTTTCCTGGATGTTCCCAAACGTAGGGTCCAAGGTCCCAGATGGTCAACTGTAACATTCCGCTGTGTCTACAGTAAATTCCGTGCATTCCATTTTAATCCAAAAAGTAATGTATTTGTACTGCCTTTCTTCTCTGGTAGTCTATGAGTGCCGTTAGCATGTCTTTTATGGAGCTTTGTGATTAACATTCTGACCTCTGCTCAAGACCGACTTGCTTCCTCCATGTTGGTCACTGGAGGTCTCCGCCGGACATTTGCCTTCCCCTGTAATTTGAAAGCAGTAGGGTCATGACCTCAAGGTACTGACAATCTACTCGTTATGTGCTCATTCGTGTAATGGTCTTGGAAACCATGTGATTCTAGTTTCACCTCAGCAGGAGATAAGAAGCCAGTCTAAGCTTTAGAGAATTTTGTCTGCCTGTTGGAGCCACCACTGATTAAAACTCTCTTAGGTTTATGGCCCACTTGCTGGAATCATGACCCATAAATCTCCTATTGACCTCTGTGCAGTTCAAGAACTTAATACTTTTTTAACTAAACTGGCCTGCCCTGCCTCTTCCATAAATTCTGAAGGCAGAAGGCTGTCTCATCACATTCTTAGAGACAAAAACAGAGGCGTGCAACGAGAAACAGAAAACAGAGAACGATGGAGAGAGGAGACATCTGTCCTCCACCATAAGCAGTGTTTCTGTATTATGTCACTTCCTCTAATGAATAATGTTTCAAGGAAATGGGTTTTTGGGAGTTGTTTATAGAGCCCCACTCAACCCCAACCTGATGATAGACTGTCCAGTCAGAAATGCTAATGTAGGATCAGATTCTTCCCCTAAGTGGTCTGACCTTAGTCACAAGTCCAAGACAGAACCAGACTCCTGTTCAACAAGGTTTTATTAAACCAAGCCAATAGCTTGCTCCTTTCAAGTGGACAGAGATTTAAAGATCTTCTGACATACTTGATAGATTGCCAAAGGGGCGACACAAGGTATAGTCTTGCTATATATCATAATGACAGAAACAAAAAGCATAAAAATGTCTTCATGAGATGACAAAGCTAACAAAGCATCTTCAGTACACCTCGGGTCCTAGAACTGCACTGGACCAATAAACCCTATTAAAACATTTTCTCTCAATTTGGTGTTTTCATGATGGTAGTTCTTTAGTGCTCTCAAACACATCACTCCAAACTCTTCAATAGCATTTAACTGGGGCGAGATCTAGTGACTTTGAAAGCTATAGGATATTATAAATTGTATTCTTAATCAACATTAATGGAGGTACTTAGTTTGCCACTGTGGGTTCTACTTTTGTCTAGAATTGAAGAAACAAATTGTGGCTAATTATGTCTTGAGGATGGAATAAAAATCATTGATATCAATACAGATGCACAATACCAAAGTGGAGCTGACTGATTCATTCTGCTTTCCAAGGTATGATTTATATTGTCCAGGAGTCCATATGGTATCCAGGTAGTGCTCTGCTCCATGAGGAAAACATTTCATTTACCCGATGCCCTTATGTCTTATTCATACAACTGCACAGCTATGGAGTTAAAAGCCTTGCACAGGGATCAAGAAGTAGCAGTGGATTGGTGTGGCTGGGATTCGAACTCACAACCTTCAGATCCAATTTTCAATGCTTTAACCACTAAGCTACCACCTCTTTTAATTATAAGTATAGTGTGGTAACTATTTATTCCCCTCAATTTATTCCCCACCCTAGTAGTTATACCTCGGCACAATCCGAGGTAACTTTAAAAACAAGCACTTTTATTCACAGTGATCTTTTGAGGGTTATGTGATGTGTGGCGTCCTGGGAAAATCCGTTGGGTATGACTTAGACAAACAGCCAAAAAAAGAAAAAATGTCAGTTTTTTTGCCTGTAAAATATTTCGACACTGGAAACGGTATAACCGGTAACTGTACTGTATGCCAGCATGCTGTACTAGCTTCACTTTTTTATCAAAATGCAAATCCAGATGGTTTTAAAAACATACCGTAATATAATAGCCTTAAAGCCAGACGCCAAAATTCCGCACACCTTTTGTTTCAGGTATTTATGAAATCATATGAGGCAGTGAAAGAAGTGTTCGGCTGATTTTACCATTCAGCGAGGATAAAAACCAAACATTCACTAACCCCTATATTGTTACGAAGTCATGCACTTGCTCACTCATGTATCAAATCCTTTAGGGCCTGTCTGTGTCTGATGCAGGCTGAACAAACACGCCGTTAGTCCTCCAGCGGCTCGACTTTCTCAGCAGACAGATTATCTGAAAGCAGCGCTCTGTGGTTCATAAATCACACTCCTCCATGGTACCAGACACCTCGCTATAGAGGATTAAAACTGGCATCTATGAATCCAGTTAATACTTGTGTGGGTGGTCTGGAGTGAACGGGCCTTTGTGTTTGCGTGTGTTTCAGGATTTTAACGGGGCCACCACAGATGGATTTGCAGAAAGTGAAAGAGGTGATTAGGGATGCGCTACACGTCTGGAGTCGGGTCACTCATCTCACCTTCACCGAGGTCTCTGGAGGCAAGACTGACATCACCATTGACTTCGTAAGGTAAGACTTCCATGGTTTGCACCACATCTGCAGGTAACAGATGTTAGGAATTTCCAGTCATCTTGATGTTGGCTGGGTGAGTTTGGAGTTTTCCAGATGCTCCTATCTTTCCATGAACTGGCTACTGGTATTTCTGTTTAGGAAGACTTTTACTTTAACTTCACTACATTCCAAAAAAGTCAAATATTTTACTTTATACTCGACTACATTTGGTAAAATCCTTCGTTCGTTTTTATTTATGAGGATACGTAACGTAACGTGAAGCACGCATCGAGTCACCAATCAGGATCGAGCGCACGCTCTGTTTTAACCTCGTTTTGATCGGCGCTTGGTGCATCTGCTGATCACCAACATACAGTTCAGTATCAGTTGAACAGCAAGAGGAAGATTTAGAGAAGAATACATCATGAAGAAATTTCAAACTCGAATTTGTCGCAACACCCGTGGTTTTATTTACATGATTTTCTTGAAGTAGTTGAAAAGAAACTTTTGAGCTTATGATAATTTTAATAGAAATCAATCAGTGTTTGAGTCATTAATATCATTCTATTAATAGATCAGTGTGCTGAGAGTCACATTCGAGTCTTTTCACGTAAACTGAGGTGATTAAGCAAAGAATCTTGTGACAAAAATGATAATAGGAACATTATAGTCGTAATAAATCATAGTATTTGGATACTTTTACTCTACTTTAACTCGAGTACATGGTTTGTTTACTTCGTCCACCACTGGACGTAGCTTGCTAATATTAGCCCTGTTTGTTAGTGAAATCGTTGTCACATGATTAGCTTTGTTTGTTTGTCAGATTTTACTTCAGGTTTTCCTTTTTGTCAAAGAAACTAGTTGTCAAATAGTTACATAATTAATCAGGACATGTTTCTATACACCTACATTCAGAATAATCAGCATTGTCTGACCTTTGAATTCCAAGCATCATCTAGGCCACTGTTTTTCATTCACAATTATTTTTGATGATTTGTGTTTGTGCAAGGACTAACAAATTCCCTTTTAATAGAATGGTGCAAATGTGAAACTGTATTCTTCTAAATCCAAATATTACAGTAAATCATTTTAAAACACTACCATCAGCCAGAGTTGTTAGCATTCCACATTGTACAGAGCGCCACAATTGGCTTTTGGTCTTCGGGACTTTATTTTTTGAAGGATTTCCTTGTAGACTTCAAGCAAATTATCAAAAATAAATAAATAAATAAATAAGAGTGCTAATGCTAATCGGTCCCTTTGGGTTTTTTTATAAAGACTTTACAATGGAAACAAGTGAGAGAAATGTTTTTCACACCACTGCACAAACACAGGAGCCCCTCTCACTGCAAAGGTAAGGTGATCGGAGAAGGCAGGAGAAAGCATGAGATCATGTGCTGATAATTGACGCGCCACATCTAGCAATGCATGCATGCATAAATAGCGAGTGTGCAGCTGGGCTGGTAAAAGCATAAAGGCTCAATAGTAAGGTCACACCTTCACACACCTGTCAGGTGTTTTCCTCAGACCTTCGTGCTATGCTCTGCACTGAGTCCTCAGAGAGAACGAATCCTTCCCTCACTACCTTTTATCTTTTTAGAAACACTGATGCAAATATTGCAAACCACAATTTGTTTTCTCTGCAGTTGATTAGGACCATGTGCCTTGAAGCGGTGTTCTTTAGATCCTTAATGTGGTACTCATTTTAAAATATCCTGCTACACACCAGACCTTTATAAATATTTTTGTTACGTTTTACCAGAGATTCTGTTTCCTTTTAAAAAAAAAAAACAACTTTTGTAATAAGTACATTTTAAACGTCATAAATTTCTACCCTAAAGGCGTTCGGTGGTTCTCGGGATAAAACTTCCAGCTGGAGCACTTGTCCACAGACTGTTTTGACTAACTTGCTTTCTCTAATTGTCAATAAACAGAAAAATGCTGCTGTTCGAGACTAAATACGCCTGAGTACATGTAAACTGGCTTTTGCAGTTAGGGACTACCCCGAAAAGTGCTCATGCCTGAGCTTGTAGTGTTTAATCAATGAGACTTCATCTCTATTATAAAAAAAAAAAAACGGGCCGGGCATCCGTCCAGAATTTGCCATAATGTTTTGGATGTGAACACGCATGACTTAATTTGCAAGTCAGCTTTTTCATTCTTGAGTCTGGATGGCATCCAGGACTTTACCCCACTTTCCCTAAAGCGCAGGAGGGTTGAGATTATCCAACCCCTCTGTAGGAAGTGTTCAAAAGAATGGAAACCCGCATGAGGACAGATCAGGTGTCCGTTTTGCTTTCTTAGGTCATACCAGATGATTATGGGTGTTTATGCAACGAATGCATAAAGCATTAGGGATGAAATCGAGACTTAGGATAAACTCATCTTCATGGTCTTGTTTTTCAGGTATGAACATGGAGACAAAATGCCTTTCGATGGTCTAGGAGGAGTCTTGGCTCATGCCTTCTTTCCAGGAACTCACCGGCAGGGGGACGTGCACTTTGACTATGACGAGTATTGGACGTTGGGAAACGGCATGGGTGAGTTAGTTGCCAAATAACGTGAAATGTTTCAATGATGATGATTTAATTAAATTAGGAGTTTAGAAGTAAATGTGGTAGTTTACCAAATAAAATAAAAATGACACGATTCAGTTTCAGAATTTCTGAAAGTATTCCAGCTGCAGTGTTCATTTTATTTTTATAGATACACATGGACAAAAGTATTGGGACATCTGACTTTACCATCCATATGCAGTTCTTCCACAAACTCTTACCACAAAGGACGTCTATGGATGCTGAGATCAATTTATAACCTTCACTTAAGTTAGGAGACAATGTCCCTGTGTTCAAAGTCAGCTAAATAAAGATGGTTTGGAGTGGAACATCTCCTGCTATAGAGCTCTGTCCCTCAACCCTATTGAACACATTTGAGATGAATGTGAATCTAACTGCACCCCAGGCCTCCTCACCTCACCAACATCACTACCTTACTGTACTAACACCCCTGTGTCTGGATTAAATCTCTACAAACACACTCCAGAATCTAGTGGAACAGTGGAAGGAATTATAAGAGCAGATTGGGACTAAATGTGGAATGTGATGCTCAAAAAGTACATACCAGACTTATGACCAGGTGTCTCCAAACTTTTAGGAATATAGTGTATAGGATTCTCCAGTGTTGTTTAGTTAAATGGGTTCATGGGTTTTTGTTTATCTCTTACAGGCACAGACTTGCTGCAGGTTGCTGTTCATGAGTTCGGCCACACTCTTGGGCTACAGCATTCCCGCACTTCTGGCTCAGTGATGTCTCCATACTATAGCTTCTCCTATCCACCACAGCTAAACAAGGATGATGAAAAGGGTATCCAGTTCCTGTATGGCATCAAGATTATACCACAGAGGGCGCCAGAGTTAGACACCAATGACATCATGCTAGTAGTGGGTTTTCTTGCTTATTGGATTATTTAAATGTTGTTCACGTGACTTGACATCGTATTAAAAAAAATCGGAATATTTCTTTCTGTTTTCCAGCCCAACGCTTGTGACACAGACTTCGATGCTGTGTCGACGATCCGCGGCGAGCTGTTCTTCTTCAAGTCAGGCTACGTGTGGCGCATCCGTGAGGGTAGACTGCAGGACGGGTATCCGGCTCTAGCCTCCAGACACTGGCATGGGATTCCTTATAATATAGATGCCGCATATGAGGACACGTCTGGAAACATCTGGTTCTTCAAAGGTGAATAAGGTTTAGAATGGTAACACCTTTTCTAAGTGTGGGACGAAAACCAGAGAGATCTTTCGAGTTGGCCAAAACAGATCTTGCTGAAGTTAAAGTTTAAACACTTTTTTAAGAAAAAAAGTCTCCTGGTCAACTGTATGATGGAGGTGTTATGGATAATCCTGACTCAATATGAGATCAATTCATGGATCTAGATTTATTAATCCATTGAAATGTCCAGGATGTAGGCATTCCATCTTTCCTGTGTTTTTGTAAAGCTGGTTTAATAAAATTAAAATTAAAATTCCTTGGCATCTCAAAAAATGTGTTCTGAATTCTGCGAGAAAAAACTAAAACTGAACTTGACATGACCAGATCTTCTCTGCCTTATCTTGGTGTGCAGGAGAGAATTACTGGGTGTACGATGCTGAAAAGAAGATCAGCGGGCCAGACTCGGTTCAAACGCTGGGACTTCCAGTCAATAACATCCAGGCAGCATTGATGTGGGGCAAAGACAGGGCTAAGAGGGTGTACTTCTTCAAGGGAGAAAACTACTGGCGTTTTAACCCACTGGAGAACTGGGTGGACATGAGCTATGCTCGCACCATGGTGGACTGGAGCGGAATCCCGAATGACATTGATGCTGCTTTCCAGGATCACTACGGTGAGAAAAATCTTCAGTGTTTTACAAAGAATAGCCTACATCTGCCTGCCAGTATGATTCAGCCTCTTAATATGATCTACAGCTTGTGTAGGACATTCTCTAAAGTCTTTTCATTGACGTGATTCTGGATTTTGAATAAACAGAGCAGAATATAAGTTGCACTGAACCTCTAGTCTGAATTTGCCAGTATTCTTTTAATATTGTGAAGATGAATCTTTGAAGAGGGGTTTGATTCGAGGGGTTTGATTTGAGGGGTTTGACGGTCCTTGTCAGGGTGAGCAGAGGAAAGACTTTGGTAGATCAACTACGTTTTTCTATATAATGAGGAATGGATGTTAAACATCTTCTAAAAAAGTGGATGTAGAAGTGTGGGATGCAGCTGTGATGAAGCGAAGCCATGAGATATAATCTCTGAGCCAAAAGATGTTGTATAAAGGCAGAACAATAGTGCAACAAGAACCGGGCCCTAAAGGAACTATTGTAGTAAGACTGTGAGATGTTTAAACTAAAGCTTTTTATACTACATGCTAGAATTGTTTCTATATGGTGATGAGATCAAGGTCCAAGTTTAACTCCAAACTCCCAGATCACATTCGTTGAGTGGACAGAAACAGGTTTAGGTTTATGATTTTTAATTTTCTTCTCCTTGTTTCAGGCTTTGCCCACTTCCTGAAAGGCAAACAGTACTGGAAGTTTGACCCAGTTAGGGTTATAGCACTTGAAGGATACCCTCGCTACATCGGCATGGACTTCTTCAACTGCCCCGCCTACAAGTATCAATAAATCTCCACCAGGAACGGAGACTGAAGATGTTTAAACCAAGACTAAATGCCTTGACTTACTACTTTTAATTGTTCCAAGTGACCCGGGTGACGTAAAGATATACGTCATATGATCTCAGTCACCCACATTTCACCCTCAGGCAGATTGTGTGCTACAAGGGTTCGACCTTATTTCAGGTACAATAATCCATATATCCTCATATGACCACCAGTCAGGTTGGATCAAGCCAGCAAATGACTCACGAATTTCTGGAGGAGTTCCAGCCCCACACAACCTTGACACTTCTCAGGAAAAGCACGTCCACCATGCAATTCCGTGTTCTTCCTTTTCTGCTGCCTTATGCAGGATATGAGTATTTATTTTCTGTATATTTTGCCATCATCATCATCATCATCATCAGTATTTTAGTTACTGAGAACGCAACATCCACTTTCTGTGAAGTGCCAAAATGTGTTTTTTATTTTGCTTATTATTACATTTTATACATTAAGGTGCTAAAGTCATACACAAGGGAGGCTTCCTGTACCTCAGATGTTCATCTGAAGAAATAGAACAGCTCAGGTGTGCCATTGAGGACAGAGCTAGGAGGAAGAGAAGTGTGAAAACAGTGTCATTTTTTTAAAGATATAACGGCCTGCTAGGGCAGACGCATAAAACGCCAAAATACAAAGATGGAAAACCTTCCATGCTCAAATTAAACGAAAACGAAACGATGTGCAGAATTGAATTAGCGAACGACAACTACCACAAGATTTGTGATACTCCAGTATAAACACAGTGTAAATACCACAACAATGTGCTAGTTATAATTCCCAATTAATGTTCTATTAATTAAAGAATTCTCGACATTTTATCCATTTAGAGTTACACTATGCAAAAGAAATTCACCTCATGGTACAAACCGCTTCTAAATCTGCCACAATTTTTACTGTCATCATGAAGTTAGCAACAAAACCCACACAAATTCTCAATAAAGTGGACCAGCTGAAGACGTTTCTGTGGCAGAAAACATGCCGACAGTTACAAAGCACTGACGTCAAAACGGCACCGTGTCAACAAATAAATGTTTCCTCTTCGCCTTTATAAATATCATATAGAAAATCCACCATACACGTATCTCTGAATTGTCACGATAGAACCAAGAACTGTGAAATCAATGAATGAATGCCAGCCAATCAGGAACGAGTATTTTCCAAGGTCATAATTAGGAAGCCTTAGTTCACGTTTCCGTCCTGATTCGATCGCTCCTGAATATTGTAGCAGAGTCCAGTGCAGGTCACTGATGCTGCAGTCGGTCAACGTTGCCTTGTTTTAAATGGTTACAGGGCTTTTTTATTATGGTACACAGCTCAGGAAGTGATCTCTGCTCTAACACAGAAGCAAAAAAAAAAGCACTGGTTATGTGTTAGGGAGTTTAATAAAAGGAACAGCACTGTATCCCTCTTTAATATAATCTATCATGTAATCTATGATGTCATCGACATATGTATTCCTATGTACTGTGTAAATACTTCTGTACAAAGATTTGTAGTATATTTTTGCTCCATTAAACGTTTCTCGAATTATTCGATCCCGTCTCGTAATCCTGAGATATGTGTGCTAAAGAAAAATGGTCATGGTAGTAAGAAGAGTTGGGGGTTCAAGCCCTGGTATTGCCAAGATGCTACTCTTGGGCCCCTTGAGCAAGGCCCTTAACCCTCAGTGCTCCAGGGGCGCGGCATCATCATGACCACAGCTTCCTAACATTGATTTTATATGTGAAGAAACAATTTCACTGTGCTGTGAAGTACATGTGGCAAGTATGAAGCACGTTTCTTTTCTTTCTTAATGTAACTGTTTCTCAGGAAGCGGAATAAGTATTTCCTCTTTGCTCACTTGATGGTCTGGTTTGAATCTTTTTGAGTGTATGGCCACGGGTTTATTTGGTTCAGCTATTAGGCTGATTCGACGACTTCTGTAAATCAAGTGCATCTGCGTCATTTAACACGTAAACTATGCTATTTGAAAATACAGGAACAGGAAGTGAATAAAAAAAAAAAATCTATCAATCAATTAAAAAATATATATATTTTAAATGCCACAAATGTGAAGAAATTCTCAAAGCCATAGACAACATTTTGGCTTTACTACATTATAATGCTACTTGTGCCAACCGTAGCCTTTATCAAAGATCAACATCATCAAACCAAAACAGAACAAAGCTCAAAACCAGACACACAAACATGATATACAAGTCTTGGTATAGACTATATGTAATTCAGTGTAATTCAGATGAATATAGTGTTTCTATAAATGAATGTGCCCTAATTTGTTCTAATTTGCTAATCATGTAAAAATATGGCTTTTGTTAGCATTACATACAGTAAGTTAGCTAGAACCCATCCATTAGGGTTGCACAAGCCAGCGCACTTTTAGTGTCGGTCTCAAGCTCAGATAAATAGGGAGGGTTGTGTTAGGAAGGGCATCCAGAAGAAAACGTGCCGAATAAAATATGTGGATCACGAAAGAGAATTTCATATTGGATCAGTCGAGGTCCGGGTTACCAACGACCACCACAGGTATCGTTAGCCAACAGAGTACCGGTGGAAATTGGTCTACTGTTGGCCGACGGAGGAGAAGAAGAGGAAGAAGACATCTACAGAGACGGGAGGGAAGTGGAGGAAAGTGGAGGTTTGGGTTGGTACTTTAAATGTTGGTACTTTGACATGTGCAGAGGAGTGACTTGGGGTATATCAGTAGGAGAATGCTGAGGATGGAGACACCAGGAAGAAGGAAAACAGAAAGGCCAAGGAGGAGGTTTATGGATGTGGTGAGGGAAGACATGCAGGTAGTTGGGGTGAAAGAGGCAAATGTAGAGGACAGGGGGTATGGAGACGGATGATCCATTGTGGTGACCCCTGATGGGAGCAGCCAGAAGAAGAAGAAGACATAAGTTAGCTAGAGGTGTGTAATCCAAAGCCATCAAGCATATTTTGTGAAAGTGTTTTTTTAAGAAATTGAGCAAATTGATTTTTAAAATCTGAAAGGATTTCAATCTTTGCTCGCTCACATTACAAGGTGACAAACCTGCTGTGTTATGAGATCATTTTGCGTTCTAATTGGATCAGAGCCAAGACATATGGAAGACGTTCTTATAATGTGTACAGAGGTGTATTTTACCGATAACATCTGTTTTATGTCTTAAAACAGGTTCTGTGTATCACTGTAACTAACATCAGACAGATCCAGGCTGTGAACCAGAAAAATTACCTCAGTCTCCTTCCTCAAATATTCATATATTCATCCGGTGTTTACCTGCAAGGAGATTTATTGAATTTACTCGAAACCCTTGCAGCAGAAAGTCCTGAAGTGCCTTTAATGGGAAGCACAAAGAGCTGTAGGATTGAGCTGATCCTGAGCTTTGTAGCAATCCGATCTTTAGAGGACTATAAAGACAATGATGTCTCTCTTTTTTTTTTTTAAAGACGGGATTATCACACATTTTTTGGAGCGGTAAAGTGTCTCAAATGTACAGCCATATTTCACACAGTAATACAGCTGTTTAAAGATTCGGCTTATTCTTTAAATCACATTTGACTGTGTAATTGAGCCAAAGAGTTTTTTTTTTTTGGGCTTCTGTGTCACAAACTCTGTTAATGATATTAAGATTTACTTTGACCAAACATTTATTAAAACGTCCAGATGTTCAATTCAGCTGAAATATTGTGTCATGCCTCTTATAAAACTTGCCAAAGAAGTTCTTCACTAGTTGGAGATTTCTTTCTTGTGATCCAGTTCATCCCAGAGCAGTTCAATAGGATTAAGGTGTGGTGACTGGGCAGGTCATTCCATGATAAATAAAACTCCAGATGACTGTTTGCTCTATAAATAACGCTTACATAGAAATAAAATCAGTTTCTATTAGCTGCAGTCCAGAGGAAATTGCATGGAATTGAACTATGGAATGGCTGCCATGTTGATTCAGGCTTCCTTTTACTTTCTGGAATAAGTCTCCAAACTTCCCTGCTCTAAAACAACCCCAAAGCATTGAGCTTCCACCTCCATGTTTGATTTTTGGGGTGAAGCAATCTAATCACATCTTCTCTCCTGGTCTCTGTCTTACAGATGTTCTTCTGTTAAAGACAGAAATGTCACATTTGGACTCATTCACTGTCTAATTTTGGTGTGTTGTTGCCCTTTTACCGAGTTTGTTGCATGAAAACAAAAGGAACATAAATCAAAAGCAATCAAAGACGAGGTGTTTCCAAACTGTTGACAGGCTCTGCAGTAGGAGTTTTGGGGATTTTTGATCATTTACGATGGGAAATTAAGTCTGCTTAAGTAAATCCAATTTAAAATACACCTCAATGAGTCAGAACAGCCTTGAGAGCTTAAATAGCTCAGGAAGGTTTAGGAGTTAAAGCAATCCAAAAAATTCAATGGAATTTTCAATGGGAATTTTTGTTATTTTGACCTTCCATTATGAGAAAATATTGAATTATGCAATTCCATACTGTAAGTCAGATAGAAAGATAAAGTTTGATAAGTCAGAATAGCTTGAAAGGAATGCCGAGTTTGGTGCACGAAGCTTGAAATAGGAGTTATAACAGTCCAAAAATATTTCATTGGAATTTAATGAGGAATTTTGACCATTAACTGTAATTCTGATTAGAAAATGTAGAGTTAAAATTCTGATTTAATTGCATGTAATGGAATGATTTTCTGCTCACCACGGGTGTGGAGAGGTTTTATATACACTGATCAGGTATAACTTTATGGCCGCCTGCCTAAAATAGTCCCTGTTTTGCTGCCAAAACAGTCCTCTGCATTACCAGCGTTAACTTCTTAGCAGTTTGAGCTACAGGAGCTCACCTGTTGGATCGGACCACACGGACCAGCCTTCGCTCCACAACGGCCATCGATGACCCTGTCGCCGGTTCACCACTGTTCCTTCCTTGGAGCACTTTTGATAGACACTGACCACTGCAGACCGGGAAGATCTCACAAGAGCTGCAGTTTTGGAGATGCTCTGACCCAGTCGTCTAGACGTCACAATTTGGCCCTCGCTCAATTCCTTCTGCTTGCCCATTTTTCCTGCTTCCAACACGTCAACTTCGAGGATAAAATGTGCACTTGTTGCCGCGAACATACCGCTCACTGGATGTGTTCTTGTTATTTGGATAGTCCTGTGTAAACTCTAAAGACTGTTAAAAGCTGAAATTCTAGGAGACCAGCAGTTTCTGAAATGCTAAGTGGCCCATGTGGTACCAACAACACTCCTGTGGTCTTATTGTTTTCCTCATTCTGATGTCTGATGTGAACATCATGATTTGCTGCACTTCACTATATGGAGTATCAGATGAATGTGCAGAAATACAGGTAAAATAGGAAACATTTTGTCTGTCGGATTGTTATATTATCATATTATTAATCCATGTAGGACTGAAGTAAATGTTACAGCCCCTTTGAAGATGGTGAGCTCATGACTAATCTAATCAGCATGGGCATGCCGGTTTGCTTTCATACGACTTCCAACATGTAAACTATAAAAATTAAAGGATTTTATGGGTCATATTTGATTTCTTGCCTTTTTTCCTTTACTGACATCTGGTGCTGGGTTTCTGAACTCGAGAACCCTGTAACAACTGGGCCATGACTAATGCTGACCTCAGCAGAAAGTTACAAAGCATTACCACAACACAGATGTGACTGCCAACATCTGGATGAGCAGCTGGATTTTACACACAAGCGAATGTGTCATGTCCCTTTCGCACTGCTCCGTAGTGGAACAAAGGATTGTAGAGTTAATCTATGGAGAAGGCGTTGATCTGAGTGGAATCTCCCCCTCTCCCCCCATCTCTCTTCCCCCCCATTAGGGGGAAAAATGATCTCTTTGTGTTTCTCTTTCATGCGCTTTGACTCCTTTAAGCTGTAGGTAAGACCTCAGGGATGGAGGTGTGTTTGCCTCTGAGCAAGATGGAAAGAAACTGTATCCAGACTTGGCGTTATTGCAGAGGTGTTTTTGAGTTTTTGTACCAACAGAACGAGTAGAGGGGAAAAGCGGTAATAAAATATCTACATTTTATATATTACAAATATATATATACTTTTTAACAAGAGGTTTCCACAAAGTCAATTCATGGATTGTAGTGTAGTTCAAAAAGGTCAAGAAGATTTCAATCTCCAACTAGTTGTTTTGTTGTTGTTGTTGTTGTTGTTGAAGGAACACCATTACAAATTATAAGTGCAAAAAAACACTACAGTCCATGACGAGTCCAATGTGTGATGCACTTTCGCAGAAAAAATTTTTTTTTTAATGTGTTTTATGATAATGAGAGAACGATTTTCAGTTCAATGGCATTTCGGTTTCTGGTTCTACGTCGCTGCGTCTGTCTCGTTCTTTTTTGTGAATTTATTGCGCTTGTTCTTTGACAATCGATCAAACAGTACGCAAGTTTACGGAGCGCATTTCTTTCCCCTCTTGTATTATTTCTATTGATTGATGTTTTTTATGATTTAAAACATAGTTAAGCCCAATAATTCAAACTAAACGTACTTGTGTAAAAGTAAAACGAAAAACTAAAAGTAGAAGTACACAAAAACTACATGATTACAGTAAGAAAATGGAAATCGTTACTTTCCACCTCTGGTAAACATTTATCCCGGCGTTAAACTAATGCCTGTAGAGATTTGGCATAGAAAGATTTTTCATTACATTTACATTTACATTTGCGGCATTTAGCAGATGCCCTTATCCAGAGCGACGTACAAAAGTGCTTTAAATCTCTAGTAGTGAATAAATCTACACTGGTACAAAAGAATACAAACTCAATATAAATATAACTCGAATTCTACAAACTTGGGAAGTGCTAATTTAAGTATTTCAGGAAGAGGTAGGTCTTCAGTCGTCGCTTAAAGATAATCAGGGACTCTGCTGTACGGACATCTAGGGGAAGTTCATTCCACCAGCACTAACACTGTTGCTTGCCATCTCGATGACTTTGGACTGGCCCACGACATGTGCGCCACCTATCAGGAATAGGACCCACTCTAGCCACTTACAACTGCGTGTCATATCCGCTACGCTAGCATCCTTCATTTCTTTTGACCGCTAAAAATCCCGGTTTGTCTTATCCCTCATGTGTGTGTATAAAGTGTTAGGACATGGTGTATCTTCTAAGAAATCTTGACTAGATACCTGATAGACTTCTTCAATGCTGTTTGACCTTGACCTGCGTTTTCCATCTTTGCTAAGTACTAGGGTGGGGAAAAAGAATGCATCGGTTCTGGAGGTGTAAAATACAGGGGGTTTATAGGGTCAAGTGTGAGTATGCACTGCATTTAGACCAGCATGGGCTTGCTCTAGCCTGGAGCAACAACCTGAACCTGTGTTCTTTACGAACGAATATTTCTCTTTTAACCGTTCAGCTGTTTAGCTGTAAAGGACAGAGGTGTGGCCAGGGGTGGAAAGATACTATTACAGTAGTTAACAGGACACGTGTGCAATGCAGGAGAATTATGCAATAAAAATGACGCATTTCCTGTTTGAAAGCTACTAGATTCTTTTACATCACATACTTGGAGATATCATGTGTACTTCACTGGCATGTTATTGCAGTTGTACAGTATATTTGGAAAATGTGAGAACATTGAAACGTTTTTAACATGGTGAAGAACGCATCACTGGCATCATTCCTTCAATCCAGGAGATACAGGAACTTTCACACCACAACCAGCAGGATGAAATCCAGCATTTTTCCAACCACCATCTCCCTACTGAACTCTACACTACACCACTATAGAGTACTGATGACCTTCTTAATGCTTCATTACTTTTTCTGCCAGTAATCTTCAAAAGGAACATGCGTGTGTCTCTGAAGAACCTGTAACAACTCGGGGTTCACACACACACACACACACACACACACACACATCTGCATGCTCACAGGCTGAAGCACCTCATCTCTTTTTTTTATCACTCTTTCAATGCACTTCTCACTTCATTTATAAATTCCACACTCTCTCCATCTCTCTTTCGGTCAATCTGTATCACTGTCTCATTCCTTCTGTCTTTCCAATCTCTCTCTCTCTCTCTCTCTCTCTCTCTCTCACTCCGTACAGTTTTCTATTTCGAACACATCATCTATCTTTCTATTAGCAACTGGCTTTCTGGTTCCCTGTCATTCATCCATCCATCCGTCCGTCCGTCCATCTGTCTGTCTGTCTGTCTTCAACATCAAAGTCTACCTTGTTACAGTAGTTTTTTTTTTTGTCCAAATGAACCCTCTATAAGATCTCTCCTTTCAGAGGGAAATAAAGAGATTTACAAGAACACGTAAAGGAGCAGTTTGTTGTCTCATATCGTACACAGAATCAAATCCAGACACATCTGTACGTGTCCTTCATCACTCATTATAACCCCAATCATACCAAATAAAGCCTAATAGGGGATATTTAATCTTTTATATACACTGATGAGGGACTTTCAGGGATTTGAATCGATTTCAGGTTCCACTTAAAGAATCTGGTGGAAGGTTTGCTTAATGACACTGTTTTTTTCTTCTTAATACAGATGTTACGATCACGGAAACCTAATTAACACCATTTAAAGTACCAACCTGAACCTCCACTCTCCTACACATCTCCTTTCACTGCTGTCTCTGTAGACGTCTTCCTGCTCTCCTTCTCTTCATTCGGGCAACGGTAGCCAAATTTCCACCGGTACCCTGTTGGCCAACGATACGTGGCCGTGGTTCTACCTGAAGAACATCTCTGAAACAATGTACTTTTTATTTATTTTTTAAAAACCAAAACATAAAGAAGCAAAGACTGTTTTTTTTCCCCATTCAATCAATGTTTGTGAAGTCCTAAAGACTCTCCTTGTCTAAAAATGTCTCATTAGCCCCCGAGACGCCTTCAAAAAAGGTCATATCTAACAGAAGAACCGCTGAAGTGTCCATCAAACCAGTCACTGCACACATCATAAAATAATTACAAAAATACTATTTCATCTTTCTATTAGTCACTGGATTACAGGTTCTTGCTATATCCATCCATCCATACATCCAGGTTTTTTCTTTCTTTCTTACCTTCCTTTGAGTTTGTCTTTTTCTTTTCTTCCAGATTGTCTTCTTTCCACCATACCCTTCTAGACTCTTTCTTTCCTTCCAGATGTTGTCCTTCTTGCCACCATTTCTCTTTCTTTCTAACATTGCCTTCTAGTCTTTTTTTTTTCTTCCAGATTTTTCGTTCCACTATTACTTTCTGGACTTTCTTTCTTTCCTTTGTTTCAGATTGTCTTTTCTTTCCACCATTCACTTCAAGGCTTTTTTTTTCCTTCCAGATTTATTCTTTCTTTCCAACCTTCCCTCCTAATTCTCTCTTTATTTTCCTCATTCCCTTTTTTCTTTGTAATATATTCTAGACACTTCCTTAATTTTGTTCTCCCTCATTCCACCATTCCTCATGTCCCCTCTCTATCCATCCAAACAGGATGTCCATTTTCTTTCCTTCCTTCAAGTGTCTTTCTTTCCACCATTCCCTTCTAAAGTCTTTCTCTTTCCTTCCAGATTTTATCCTTCTTGCCACCATTTCTCTTTCTTTCTTAACATTCCCTTCTAGTCTCCTTTCTTCCTTCCAGATTTTTCTTTCCACTATTCCTTTCTAGACTTATTTTTTCCTCCAGATTGTCTTTTCTTTACACCATTCCCTTTTCTTTCTTTCCTAACTTCCCTCCTGATATCCTTTTTCACTATTCCCACTTTTCTTTCTTTCTTTGTAATATTTCTCTCTAAGCTCTCATTATTTTTTTTTATTTTGTTGTCCTTCCTTTCACCATTCCATTCTTTTTCTTTTCTCTGTGGTACTACTGCATCATCAGTCTGCTCTAGTTGTTTTCTATAGAAATAAGAACATAACGCTATAATGTGATAATCTGTGGTTTCTCTGGCAGAGGAAATTAATCTGCACTTTTCATCTAATCATTTTGGGAATTCAAAACACTTCTAAAGAAACTACCTACATGACTTCATTATGCAGTTCCTTTGAAGTAACAGCACAATAATTCCAGTGTAGACGAACCCTCAAAAATATAAGAACCATCATATTAGTAATAGTTTATTTTATTTAAAAAAAAGGGAAAAAAAAAGAAAAAAGAAGAAAAGAAAGCAAGTCTAATGCACAGTACGCCTTAGCACAAAGTCAGAAATGTCCCAGTGATGACAGGCAGATCCAGCGTCTCTCTCTCGAGGTCGAGGTTGTAACGCTCCGTCTCTACCAGGCCGGCGCCGTGTTGGCAAGTCGCCGCATGCGCCTGGGAACACAAACACAGAAAGATCTAAAACTGCACGATAAACATAAATCATATCGGCACAAACGTCATGAGATTTCCACACACTCTGTTGCTTCCTCGCTCTCCATCTCACCTTGTGTTTCTGTCCTGATCTCTGATCTTCTTTTCCATCTCTGCGTCCGTCAGCGTTTCCAGAAGGGGGCACCACTGATCGGCGTCGCCCGTGTTCCGGATGGCGATCTCTACGGTCGGCAAGGGGTTCTCACTGCGGAAAAGAACGAGACCGCGGTCACGGGGAAAGTCAGCACAGGCATCAGAACTGCATGTTGGAGGAAATGATATTCCCACTGGTCAACCTTAAGGCATAGTGGTGAAGATCTGCAGAGACACTTTTAGATTATTATTATTATTAATAATTAGTACCTTCAATAGTGAATTATCAAACTTTCTATATACTCAATTTGATGCAACATGCAGGAAAATAGCAATAAACTCAAATATATAATTAAATCTATTAAACAAATCGTTCAACCAAATATAAATTATAAATATATTGCTATAAAAGAGATTTTGTATTGCACTGGTGTCCTGATTAAAAAAAAAAGAAAAAAAAAAAAAAGACTCAAAGTTTTAGGAACGAGCCCTGCAAAAATTCAATATCAAAAAAAGAAGAGATGAGGGTACTCAGCTTCCCGGGGCATGAAGGTGGAATTGGGGGTAAACGTGGGGGGTAAGGAGGGAGAGAAGGTCAAGAAATTTTGAAGTATATTGACCTGAAATCAGACCTATTGGAACAGACAGTGGGAGAAGCAAACAATTAGAAGATTATAGCAAAGCAAAAAAAGCAATGATGTTAAAAAACAAACAAACAAACAAAAAAAAATACATGTTAAGTTGCATCCATTTGAGATCCTGTTCGAAATATTTGTTTCGAAAAAAAATTTGACCCCCCCGAACCCACCAGATAACAGCAGTGTACATCACGAACAAATCGGCTCTCGAATGCATACAACTTATTGCCTTTTTTTTATTGTTTTAAAATATGACGTTAATATTAATGAAAATAAGCAAAAGCTACTAAAATAATAGCATCACTGCAGCCTGGGCTTTTCTTTCTACAGAACATTAATATCATACATCAAACTAAATTAATAAATTAATGAAGAAAAAAAAAAAAAAAAAAAAAAAAAAAAAAAGGAAAATATAAAAAAACAAAAAAAAAAAAAAAAAAAAAAGGTACATCATATAACATCCCCCCTAAAAAAATAAATAAATAAATAAAAAGCAGAAGCAATGTGATGGTACATGCAGAATGTTAACGTAATTATAGCACACTATTAAAGTAATCAGCTGCGGGGAGTAGTTTATAAAATAAATAAATAAATGTTTACAAAATTATAACACATCCTGGGTGTAACACGGCTGTGATGATTATTCAGTTTTATTAGCATAATTAAAAGAAGAAAAAAAAATGTTCATTTGAAAAATGATGAGTTTGTGAAATTTCCCCCTGGAATGACTGATCAATCAATTAATCAGTTTATCTTTGACATAAAAACATGTGCCTGCTGAATTCACAGAATCTGCTTCTCCGTACCCTTTTGTCGAAAGATGATGTTGTATTTAGCAGATTAGCGGCGACGGCGTAGCTTCAATCGGTTAATGCGATATACTAATTACTACTTTATTTAATGTTTGAAATCCACGCCTATAAATATCGTTACCGTAGTAACAGACTTTACTATTCTTAACAGGACGTGTGTGTGTGTGTGTGTGTGTGTGTGAGTTCGACAGTTCAGGACACTAACAGACAGTATAATCAGAACACGGTACAGTTCTCCGATTCGAGGCACAACAATAAAGGCATGATGGATCAAAACTAGGTAGCAGTGACGTCTGCTGACATGGACTGTGTTCATCCTAGTTGTTTTCGGATCGTGACTCGTGACTGGCGTTGTTACATCGCAGCAAAGGCACACGCGATATATAATATAAATAAATCACATTAACGTCTTAAACGTTTTGCTGCCTCGCTATAAAGTTTATGGAATTATAAAGCGTCTATGGAATCAATTACGGAGTGCTGCGTCGGCACGTCTGATCCCTCACGCGTCATAAATCAAAATATGAAATAAATTCTTTCTGCTCACGATGAGGTTACAGCTTTAAACTCGGGGCGAAAAATAAATAAATAAATAAATAAATAAATAAATAAATCGTTTCATCCGAGGCTTTTGACATTTTCGGAGGACGTTCTGGTGAAGCCAGACTATAAAAAATAATAAATAAAAAGGGTTTAACTGGTGTCTGAATCTAATCATATAGGGCTCGGGGTCTTTTTGTGAGGATCTGAATAAAATACATTGTGAAGATTCTCAGATTACAGACATGATGCTATTTTGATCAAATGCATATCTAAAGGCATCGATCATTACAGGAGACCTACAGACCCCCAAACATCACTTTAAACAGGAATTATGTGCGGTCAAGCTGTTTGTTTTCAATACAGTACTTATCTGCTAGAAACTAGAACGTATTGGGTATTTAAAAATATAAGAGATGCATGTGTGGGTGATTTGGGTGTAGCGGTACACAAAAATTATCGCTCGAGTTTTAAACCACGGAGCGATTAAATTTAGGCGGAAAATATAAATAAATGTAAAAAAGAAACTAAAAATACATTTGTTAATTTTGCATGCTCATAACTAACCTTATTTCCGTTTATTTTATTTTTTTCTATAAGCCTGGCACTGTTGTGTATGCTTTCATGTTTAAAAATAATAATAATAAAAAAATGCGCTCAAAAGCGAAGACTAAACAAACTTGTGGTCCGCGAGCGAACTCAAATTTGAACTCCGTTCCGCACGTAAAAAGGATCCCTGTACCGGAAAAATTACGGTGCACCGTTACACCACTAGAGGGCGATGATCTTTCTTGCCGTATTTTTGCATGATCGCTCGTAATTACCGTTTTCAATAACGCGTAAATAGTGATTAGCCAACTGCTGAAGTGTCATGTGGTGATCCTATGTATGGAAGAAAATTATATAAAAAGAAATAAACTTGCTAACTTTACAGCAAAAACTATAACCGTGATATGATTTTCCGTGTACTGGCTATTTATATTCATATTATTCATGCATTTATCATTATTTAATGCATAGACCGTAAACTTACCAACCTGTACTAATATTTTGCTACTACTGAACTTCAAGTTGGAATTGAACTATATTTTGTTGCCTTGTACCGAAACATGTGCAATGATGTAGGAGATAAACTAAGCTTCATGGTATAAAGCTCTTCAGTGACCCGTTTTATTGCCCAAATTCTTGTATTAGATCTAGTCGAAGAACCGCGCCACTCACCTGAAGGCGTACGTCCTCTGATGCCAGCTGAGCTGGCCGCGGATGCTATAGGCGATGGTGGTGACAAACTCTCCTCCGAGGCCGAGCTCAGAGCACAGCTTCAGCGCGAACGTTTCTGGAGAGTTCTCCTTTTCGGACATGTCCCACTCAAACTGGTCCACCAGGGAAATGTTTCCCACGTGGATGTTCAGCTAGCAACGCAAACGTTAAGTATGTGACGTTTAAGATTACAGAAAAAACTTCAAACTCAAGCATTATGGATATTAAACTCCAACTGCATCTGTGTGTGTGTGTGCGTGTGTGTGTGTGTGTTCATGCATCAGTATACACTGACCACAGATCAGGCATATCAGTATGACCACCTGCCTAATGTTGTGTCGCTTTGCCGCCAAAACAGTCCAGACCCGTTGAGCATCAACAGCAGAAACGTCTTCAGCAATTTGTCGGATCAGGGTGTGTGTGCTGTACCTTGATGATGACTCTCTGATCCGTCTGCTCGTCCAGAATGCTGTCGGTTGGGTAGGACTCGATCTGCTGCCGGATGGCCGAGGCGATGGCTGGGACGAACGTCAGCGGGTTCAGGTCCAAATCGTCACACAGTATCTCTGCAAACATCTCTGGCGTCATCAGCTTCTCTGAAATAAACATTAATGCAAAGATTCGTCGATAATTATGCAGCAAACGCATTTTTTTTTTCCCCCTAACATTCTGTAAAACTACCATTCATGTTCCAGGTGAAGGCGTCTCTGAGCTTCTGGCCGTCTATCTCCATGTCCAATCGGATTGGAACCAGAACCTCTGTCTGTGAGGCGTTTTCATGGATCACCGCTGGGTCGTGGTCATCAAAACTGCAAACGAAGAGGAAGGGAAAAGCCATGGCCATGAGGAAAAGAAGAATAGACACATAACTTTAAATATTTTGACAGCATGCTCTTTAAAAGGAAAAAAAAAACAGGAGTCTTTGGGTTGTTAGTAAAAACAGCCCAGATGAAAGAAAATGCATATTTGTCTCTGACAAACTCGGACAAAAATACTGGGTTGAAAGTTCAATACAAAATTAATGAGACAAGACAAAAAAAAAGGGAATGTTATGATCTTTGGAAATCTTCTTTAACACAAAAACAAACATATGAGGATAAAAATAACTTTGCTGAGTAAAGATTTCTGGTGTGCTGTCATCATCACAGAGTGGGAGTCGAGAAAAAAGCTGAGTCGCATTAGAGAAACAGTTAGACAAGACCTCTGAGCACAAACACAGCCAAGACAAAGACATAAACAAGAACCAACGCCGGGACAAAGTCGGCGATGTTCTCATACAGTGCCCTAGTCTGGATTCAGCCTCGATGACATCACCAGCTTTGTTTTTCCTCTGACCATATTTAAGGGATTATTGACTGAATTGTTGACTCATATGTGCATGACCTGCAAAGGAGAACCAAGTCTATGGTTTTATTTTTATAAACTAATAATTCTTCCTGTTATACATAAATACTAATGCTGGCAGAATTCGGCTATTCTAGCAATAGTTTTTCCGGCTTCCAGTCTGCTGATGTTACGAGAGCGGCCTCTAGAGGCGAATCACTGACACCACATGCTGTTTGCTTTTACACCTGAGAATGTGCTCTGCACAGAGAGCACTCTATTTGTTATTTATTAATTATATTTACAAAGTAATAAAAAAATCATTTCTCATTTGCCACATTTTTAAGATTCAATACAGTTTAATTAATTTTTTATTATTTTGCAATAAACTTTTACTATTTAACATGGAGTGTTTTGTTTGTTTTTTATTATCCATTTTAAAAACCACCGCTTTATTAATTGATTATCAGCAAGTAATATCCAACCTAGCGATCGCTATCAGTGAAATCCGGTGAACTGCTACAATATTATAATACAATTATAAGTTAAGATCTCTCAAATAGGATAACTCTAGAAGCTAATAGTGTTGTAATGGGGACGTGTCTCACCACAAGGGAAAGGTCCTTTTCTTGTCACGTCCCATACGGTTTCGGTTGATGGTGGTGGAGCAAGGCACAGCGTCCAAGTGGTGGGAACTGTTGGGGAGCGTGGGGACCCACTGACTGTTCCTCTTGGCCTTCTGCTCCCTGGTTGTGTCATAAGACAAGACAATGAACATATCGTGAGATCGTCATGTTAATAAAAAATAAAAAAAAAGAATTGCACAACGTGAAGGAATTTGTGCTGTAAGCAGTCGGATCTTTACCTGAGGTAGGCTGGAGGTTCTGTGCTGATGGACACTGCCTTGTACTTCTCATCGTTGCCCTCGAAGATCTCTTCGCACTCAGACGCCTTCAGCAAAGTCACACTGGTGGCTAAAGTTGTGTAACCATGATTTAACACAGAATCAAACAATGCACAAAGTGCTGTCCAGAAGCAGGACTAGAAGCGCTTACAGGAGTTTGAGCATGCATTCACGAGACTGCCAGATTACTAGTAGGTTTATGGTCTGCGTATCTTCCGTTCAAAACACATCTCCAGATGATTGTGGGTGAAAACTGTGTGTTTTGTATAAATCCTTCAATCTATCCACCTCTTTTAAACAGAAGATAGGCAGAACGTTTTCAACTGCTTTCTGGACTGCGAGGTAAGCGTTTAAAAAGGTGGCCAGCGAATCACTTACCGTGTGACGACGCCGCAATCTTTTTCCTCTCCTCTACCGAAGCGAGTCTGCGCCACAGCGACGGGTACCTTTTATACAACGACCCTCTGAACATACGCAGATAATTTCCAACCTGCACAAAGCAAAAGTCATTTTATTGTCACCAAATCCTGCAGGAAAAAAACTACGAGACAGAGGAATAGATCGAGCCGCAATCAGGATGCGGTGATATAAAAGCTTGATCTCTGAATATAGGGAACGATGCAGCGGCGCTTTAGTGGGTCCACCTTTCTCATCCCCTAGTGCTTATACACTTCACGTTCTCACCATCATCTCAGACACTTTTTGTTGTTTGTTGTTACAAACAACAATACAATAGGATCATGTAACATACTAGTGCAACTGCACCTGGGATGTCCTTCGTGTGACGTCACCGAGCGACACAACCGCTCACTTCTCATAGGAATAACCGATATTTCGGCCCAACCAACGAATTATCACCTGAATAGCCTAAACAATGGAAATCTACTTCAGGTAAAACCGATATCATCTCCCAGGAGGTAGTTTCTGTAAACCATGAGGGCCTTCTATAAAGAATAGCAGCAGAACACAAACTGGGATTCTGTCTTTGAAACCACTTCGTGTAATTCAGTAATAGCATATTAAAAAAGAACAAGTAAAAAAATGCATAATTCTGTAAATAAACTGCTCCTCGTATATTCCTCCATTCATTGTGGACGCGTCTGAGGCACCATCCGAACTAGCATGCTAGCTAGCTAGCTAAGCAGCAACACATTCACAATAGCGGGATGTTCTCCACAAAACGGTCCGAAACAACACATTTCATTCACAACGCGTGTGAGTTTCCTCAGAAAAACAAAAAACGTACCTCTGAACCTATCATGTAAAAATCGCCATCTTCTTCAAGCTGGAATTTAATCGGCTTTTGGCCGAATGTTTTACTCAACGCCATCTTTAGCGGACACAATACAGCACACTGCGCATGCGCGGTACGACAGGCAGTGGACGCGATGCGGCACAACGAGGAATATCGACGATCCCGATAGTTTTTAAAGAGTTTACGATAACAATGTTAAACAGTTGTTAAAATTTGAAGAAAAAAACCACCATATACGTGGTATTCATCTTTAAAAAAATAGACTGAACCTTATATAAGATGTTTTTCAATCAATTATGATTTCCACAGAAAAAAAAAAGTTTTTATACTATAAATATGCATTCAAAATAAAGGTCAAATACATTTAAAATAGATGTAGAACACAATACAGTACATTTAATCGACTTGAAACACATTCCATGTCACCTGTCACCATATAATATTATTTCCTTGCATTATTTTCTGAATTTTTACATTATAACATGTCTGAATGCTTCTTTATGTAGATCGCTTGTGCTGTACTATTTGAACACATTCCTTCAATGAAACCTGGAATATTCTACAGCAGAAATTCTGAATTTCCTGATAATAATAAGAAAAATAAACATTTTTGTACACTGATTTTTTTCCTCAGTGAAACTGTGATGATGAAGATCAGTTAGAAGGTACACCTGTATTTCCCATAAAGTAAAATAAAAAAATAAGTAGAACACAATACAGTACATTTACTGTACCTGGAATATTCTACAGCAGAAATTATGAATTTCCTGATAATAATAAGAAAAATAAACATTTTTGTACACTGATTTTTTTCCTCAGTGAAACTGTGATGATGAAGATCAGTTAGAAGGTACACCTGTATTTCCCATAAAGTAAAATAAAAAAATAAAAGGTGTGTATAGATTTTAAGTATATTTAATCTCCTCATGCATTTCAGCATGCATTATATTCTCATTATGTTTTCTAATTCTGTGTTAGTTTCTGCAGTGGTGGACGATGCAGATGCAGATGCAGAAGCCTAAATCCGTCACTGCCATGAAACAATCAAAACCAGTTTAAAACAGAGCGCACGCTCTAACCTGATTGGTTGCTTGCTGCGTGCTTGACTGGTTACGTTTTTGTTCACTCATTAATAAAAAGGAATGATTGATTTCCTGAAATCTAGTCAAAAGTGAGATATTTGACTTTGAAATGCAGTGAAGATCAAGTAAAAATCTCACCAAACGCAAATACTCAGTGAAGCAACTTACGACTTAAGTAACGTTCATACATGCGAAAAAATAAAAACCTAGTTAAGTACAATAATAATTACATCCACCTTTACTTATTTTTTACATTGACTTCGTTATCGTCCACTACTGATTTTCTGTCTTTAATTCTACTGATTCTAAACCCCTGTTATGTATTTGAGTATAAAATGCAGCCATTGTCAGCATTTTTAGAATCTTAAAAAAAACACCACCCCCCCCCCCCAGAAAAAAAAAATTAAAAAAAATTAAAATAAAAAAAAAAAAAAAAAAAAAAGCAGATTACCATGTCTGTGTCAGGGATTGAACCCACAACCTTGTCATGATTTTAAATTTTATTATGAAAATGAATAAAATGAAAAAATATAAATCGATTACAACTAATGTTGAATTAGTTAATTATTTTTATTAGCCCTCATATTAACTGATTTATTTTTAGACACATTTCTAGACGAAATTCCTTCAAGGAACAGCATCTTGAATATAAAACCATTTCAGAATATTATATGATTTGCAATTCTTACTTGAAATTGAAATCTGAGTAGGGACTCAGAATAAAGAACTATAGTCAACAAAGTTAGGTGTTAATCGCACACGTGTGCAACTTGATTACTACATGAACTCGGGTTTAATCCGATTTTAATTTGATAATTGTAAAATTTTTATTATGTCATTAAAAATATAAATAAATTCTTATGGTTTGGTGATATATTTTTTGTCTGCTGAGGAAAAAAAGTCTTATAAAAGGCAAATCCTCGAAAAACAAAAAAATGGAAGGAATAAATCAGAATGACAGATTCGTCTCTTTTGTGTTGGAAATGTTGTCTATTTTCTACAAATTGAATTCCATAGGAATTAATCAAAACTCTTCCTCTTCCTTTTTATAGACCAAAGCAAGTAGCTTTTAAAATGACCAGTTAGCTGTTAGTGGTTTTGCTTTAACTATGCAGTTAGAAAGTTTGATTCCCAGTTTCCCTCATGTCCCTGCACTGGTCATGATTCGACATCATTCCTTCATTCGGCAGACTTGGAAAACGATGAAGATGAGCATGCTGCTGATGAGGAGCGCTAGAAGAAGCAGGAGAGAGATCCAGGCTCCGGGATGCAGGGCTCGTCTCAAATGTACGCTCTCTTCGGGTAACATATTGCTCATGCTTAACATGTAACCCAATGACCAGCCCAGAGAAGAATCCCCAGCCTGGAAACAAGGAAACAACCATGTGCAAATTATTGAATAATGAATATTAATAAAAGAAAAAAGAGGAAGGAATGGGGGAAATGGAATGCTCACCTTTTTCTGAAAGGAAACTCTGGGGAAGGAGTGATTGTCGAAGTGGAAGCCCTTCAGTAAAAGTACCTGGATGTACGCAGTAAGTGCGCAGTAGTCCCTCAGGTACGACTTCTGCTCTGGAAAATCTTCTGACATCTAACATGAAGAGCACATTTAGCTTTTATTTATTTAACCAGCTCAGATCAGAGAAACTTCAAAGAGACAAGTCTTATTTCATGTTTAAAAAAAAGGTGTGACTAAAGGCAGTGTTATATACCAGCTAGTGAGCAAACACAGTGAATGATTGATGGATTCAGTCTAATCTCTCAGAGATCACAGGTAACAAAAGGATAATCAAAAATTACCACAGCGCTGTTGAATTCTGTAAATTCTCTGAAAGTTTCACATCAACATACTTATTTAACCTGGATCTTTTCTACAACCTATTCACAGGGGATTGTATGGTGGATTCGCTACATAAACAGATGCTTAAATGGTAAAGCTATACGTTTCCATCAAGGGAGGATCTTCAGGACTCCTGTAACATTTGCCAAATGCTCTTATCCTTAGCATCTTAGATTTATCTAATTCATACAATAGCTTGGTATGGCTGGGATTTAAACTCAGGACCTTCTGATCCAAAGCCCAGTGCCTTAACCAATAAGCTCCCATATTTATTGATTTAATAAGATCCCAGACATTTATACAACTTTTCAGGGTTTACAGACTTTCTCAAAGCCACAGCACTTCATGTGCTATAACATAAGCGATATTTAAAGCTGAACCTTATCTTCGTCTCCTTCTTCTTTCGGCTTCTCCCATTAGGGGGCGCCACAGTGGATCATCTATCTCCATACCCCCTGTCTTCTACATCTGCCTCTTTCAACCCAACTACCTACAAGTCTTCCTTTACCACATCCATAAACCTCCTCCTTTTTCTTCCTCTTTACCTCCTTCCTGGTGTCTCCATCCTCAGCATTCTCCTACTGATATACCCCATGTCCCTCCTCTGCACATGTCCAAACCATCTCAATCTCACCTCCCTCACCTTGTCTCCAAAACGTCCTACATGCTCTGTCCCTCTAATAAACGCATTTCTAATCCTGTCCATCGTCGTCACTCAAAACGAAAACCTCAACATCTTCAGCTCTGCTACCTCCAGCTCCACCTCCTGTCTTTTACTCAATGCCACTGTCTCTAATCCATACAACATCTCAAGTCTCACCACAGTCCTATAAATGCTGAACCTTAACTGCTCAGTTGTATATAAGATAATTAATAAAAGTCGACAAGGACATCTGCTAAAAAATACAGACCACCCCATCACTTGTTACCTAAAACATCGTCAATAGTAGCCATCACTTATATAATACTCTGAGATACTGGTACCTTCAGGAGGGTCATGTTACACACAGCCTGAGCGGCCTGTTGGAGCTGTAACGGTGTGCTGATGTAAATGCCTGTGCTTTTCTTCAGAAAGCTGTGTGTGAAGAAAAAAGCCGAAAAAGCCTAAAAGAACAAAGCAAAAATGATAGGTTTAGATCATTTAACTGGTGTCCAGGTGTTTCTATTAAAGTGTATATTAAATATTTCGAATAGTAACACCACCACATTCTGTACCATGAAGCCGCCACTGGTGTTTGGATGAAAGACACCATCAAAGGAGCACTGAGAGAACGAACATTTCTGAAAGGAGAAGATCTCAGATACGTTCCCCAGACAGTGCTGGTAGCTGCCCGTGCCTTGGATCATCACCAGTGTCTCAGGTGTGTATAATGCAGGACGCTGGGATTTAATGCAAGGCGAATCGAACACTTGTAGCAGGTAAAGAGTTTCTCTGTGGTCTGAAGGGTAGCATGGATGGTGCACAGTGCCTGTGTTGTCCTGGGTCTAGAAGACAAAAACGATATAATTGATGGCAAGAGCATAATTGACAGAAATCCAGAGACAAATCTGGATCCCTCACAGGCAAATCAGAGGCGAGTGAGTTAACAAGAAAAGAAAGTACCCTGGATTTGGAAAGGAATCAGTCTCAATAAATTACCATAATCAGGTGGACCAGGAGCCGACGCAGGAACTCATTTGTTCCGTAGCACAGGTAGCTGTGTGTGTACAGAGAATAATTCTGGCCATAAAGACGTAATGTCATGCTGTTCTCCAAGTCCTCCACTTCTTCCTGGATGGCAAATGTGATCTGAGTGGACGCTCCACCTAAGTCCAGTGCTCCAACTGTTGGTCTGCCTGGGTTTAACCACTGGCCTACAAAGCCATACTGATGAAGAAACAAAAATTCTATGCAAAAACCACTAGGGGGCACTGCTCGATAGAACATAATAATAGAAAAGAGCTAAAGAAGGAAATCTGCTGAATGAGATACCTTGATGAAGTTTTCTAGCAGATAATTGGCAGTGACCCATCCATATGCTCCCTCTTCCTTCCCACTCAAGATTTTCACACCTTGAAATTTAAAAGGGAAGGATTTGATTGTTTGGGCCACTTCCTGAAGAACTTGAGTTGACTTCTCAGGGCTGGAGATGCTGAAATAAAAAAGAAACCCAGCTCTAACATCTATTCCAACAAAGAACAATGTGGTTGTCATTTATACGCACTTCATGAGCCTCATGCCTGCCGTAGCTCCCAGGTACACAGGTGTGAGATGATGGCGTGCTTGGGGAACGTCCATCATGGCTTGTTTGAGACATGCTTCCAGACTGCGGCCTGCAGCCCCCTGCTGACCAGCATAGCTAGAAATTCCACCTCCTTCAAAACAAACATGGAAGAACAAAACAGGAAAGGTTTCATTAATACAGTGATGAAGAGATGTGAAAAAATTCATATTGAACATTTCTACATACACACACGCATACGGCCAAAGGTTTATGGACACGTGCAGTCAGCGTTCCAATTCATCCTAAAGGTGTAGCAGGCCACTCAAGATCTTCCACTTCAACTCACACAGTATCTTCATGGAACTGCCATAGTTCTGGAACGCTGGAACAGGTTTGGTCTCCTAGTTCAAGTGAAGGAAACATCCAAAGACATCCTATGTGCCTCCAACATTGTGGTAACAGTTTGGGGCAAAAATCCCACCTCATGTTGTGGCCCACCTCATGAAGATTTCAGACTCCAAGATGATCCTAAGCCATTTAGAGATGTTCCAGCTCCAGATGAATCCCAATTCATGTAGATTTCAGACATTTGAGAACTTTAAGAATACTCCAAATAACATTCTACATGTGTTGTTTCTCCATCATTGAACATTCAAAGGCCCAGGCATGGAGGAGATGTTGAATCAATAATCTCAGATGTTGCTCAGGAGCTCCTGGTTACACTAAAACTTATCTTATAAGACTGTAGAAAGGATATTACTCAATCACAGCCTTACGATATTTCTTCATCTCTGGTGTTTGTAATGTCTTGATAATATATAATTACACTCTTGATGTCACCCAAGTGAGGACGGGTTCACTTTGTCTGGTTCCTCTTAAGGTTCCTTCCTGCTTGCTCATTAGGGTTAAAGCAGGGTTTAATAGTTGTGAACTTCGCTCTATAAATCTTACATTCTGTAAAGATTCTTTGAGACGATTTCCAGAAATAAAATACAATTAAACTGAATTGAAAAGCACCACATATGGCTGTAAAAAAGCAGGTGTCCCAAAACCTTTGGCCCAAAGTCTCTTTGGAAAAGGGCACCTGCCACATTCCATAAATGTGAATATATTATGATACAGTATGTCTTCTCTGACCTTTCACCTTGCACTCGGTGTGTTGGGTTACCACGCCCGTGCCGTTCTGCTTGTCCGCCGGCCATCTGTATACGTACATGGTCGTGTGGGAGGATCCAGCATCCAGTACGACTCCATACTGTCAGAGGGCAAGAAACAGAGAGTGTGTTTATATTCAGTTATTAGATGTAATGATGCTCATAAGTCACATATTATTGCATTTATCCTTTGGCAAAATATTCAGAAATACATCACACAATGATTTTATATTAAACAATAAATGGCCTTGTTTTTGTCATGACAGATATCATTCATCCATCCATCCACTCATCCATCCATCCATCCATCCATCCACTTATCCATCCATCCATCCATCCACTCATCCATCAATCCATCTATCCATCCATCCATCCACTCATCCATCAATCCATCCATCCATCCATCCATCCATCCACTTATCCATCCATCCATCCATCCACTCATTCATAAATCCATCCATCCATCCATCCACTCATCCATCAATCCATCCATCCATCCACCCATCCACCAATCCATCCACTCATCCATCCATCCACTCATCCATCCATCCATCCATCCAGCCACTCATCCATCCATACATCCATCATTCATCCACTCATCCATCCATCCATCCATCCACTCATCCATCCATCCATCCATTAATTTATTATTTTTTTATTTCTTTCTGAATTTTTAATTATTTCTTTCAGTTGATTTCAATTAATTTTAATTAATTTTAATTCAGTTTTGAGATGTTCCACTAGATGTTGGAGTTTGCTTGTGAGGTTTTTGTGTTCATTCATCCACACAAGGACATTAACAAAGTCAGGTACTGATGTAGGTCAGGTAAGGAGGCCTGAAGTGCAGACAGCATTCCAGTTCATCATGTTCAATCGGGTTAGAGCCCTACAGCAGATCTTCCACTCCAAACCATGTGAGCCATATCTTCGTGAAGCTTGCTTTGTGCACAAGGGTATCAACATCGACATCACCTAGTCAAGTCAAGGGGAAATCTAAAGCTAATACAAGCTAGCACATCCCACAAGTGTGTGCCTCCAGCTTTTAACAGTTTTGAAGAAGATCTGGCAGAAAATTGTCCCAATACTTTTGCCCACGCAGTGTAGATGTTTCACATAGATGCAAAACAGATGTAGCAGATGCACTGGGACTGGGATGGACGTGTGTAAGCTGGACAGCTGTACTCCTTCAGGAGATTTTCAACGGAAATACCATCGCCATGATCCTGGGAATCTTTTCTGCATGTTAATAAAACTTAATTTCTCATCACTGTATAAATGAATACTTTGTTCAGTTCCCAGATTTATGGCAGAACCACTTTTTCCATGTTTTTTCCCCTTTTTCATTTCTTCTATCAAACTCGTTTTAAAGTTAATCGTGTCCCTATGATGTTAACAGAAAGTCAGTTTAGCTCTGGATTTATACATTTAGCAAGTGTTTCTTAAACCTTAAAATCAGTGTGAAAGTAATAAAACGAATGACGTCTGAGCGAGGATAATACACACATACAATAGTGTGTGTTGCATAAAAAAAAAAATAATAATATTAATTGGAAATTAATTAAAAAAAAGGGAAAAAATGATGCTAAAGAGACATAAACGTGTAAATTAAAGACATAAATATGTATAATATTATTTTTAATTATTATATATTATTATTTCCAGTCATAAGAAATATCAAACGTTGTTTTAATAACGATAGGATTAATAAAAATATGGTTTATTGCCTTATAGGAAATAATCAATAATTAATATGATTATCAAGAAACTTGAGTATCATTTAGAAAGTTATTGAAAGGTTATAAGTTCGACTGAAATATTTATGCATGAAGGACAGAAGGAGATCTAATACATATATATATATATATAAGGAGATATAAAGTGCTAGGTTCTGATTTACCATAGATTGTGGAGGGTCCTGGATCTCCTCCACATGCACAGTGAGAAGAAGCAGAGCCACAGCAGCGAAGAGCAGAAACGCAGCCGAGGCGACGATCCAAATGTGCCGTTTGTCCATTTTGTCTCCGTACAAACTCACAATTGGGACCTGGACTGATCCTAATGCTGCACCACGTCCTGCCTCACTATTCAAGTGCAATGACTGTTACATTAGACGGCCTGGGCTGAGTTTCCCAAAGCATCGTAGCACAAAGATCATTGTGGGAATGGTAGAGCGAGCATCACATCACACTCTCTCTCTCTTTCTCTCTCTCTCTCTCTCTCTCTCTCTCTTTCTTTCTCTTTCTTTCTTTCTCTCTCTCTCTCTCTCTCTCTCTCTTTCTTTCTCTCTCTCTCTCTCTCTCTCTCTCTCTCTCTCTCTCTCTCTCTCTCTCTCTCTCTCTCTCTCTCTCTCTCTCTCTCTCTCTCTTTCTCTCTCTCTCTCTCTCTCTCTCTCTCTCTCTCTCTCTCTCTCTCTCTCTCCCTCTAATTTATTTTAGATAATATAAAAATTGCAATTTTTTTTCTGAAATCTTTGATCAGTAAAGAAAGTCCGAGTAAAATAGATCAGATTAGAATAATAGTAACAAAAAAATAATACATTTAAGAACAATATATATATATTGTTGGAACAATTGTAACATTTTGAAACAATTTGTTTACATTTTTATTTTGCAGAACGTAGATATTTTGTATGTCCTTTAGATTCTTTAGATTTTTAACCGCTCTAGTCTATATACATTATTTGGTCAAAAATTTGTGGACAGCTCACAATAAGATTGGTATGTGCTTCGTTCTGAACATCTCATCCCATATTTATTCACCGTCTTCCAAAAAGCCTAGGGTGCAGTCAGCGTTCCAATTCATCATGCTCATTAGTGTTGAGGTAAGAGCTCCTAAAGCAGCATATGTAAAGCATATCTTCATGGAGCTGCCTTCATCAGGGGGCTGACTGACATGCTGGAACATGTCTCCTAGTTCAAGTAAAGGGAAGATGTCATGCTACGGCTTTCAAATACGTCCTATAAAATTGTGTGCCTCCTACTTTCTGGTAACAGGTTAGGGAAGAACCACATAAGGCTGAACAAATCAGATGTCCCAGTATTGATTTCCATGAGGTTTTGAGAAGGTAGAAGGAAACCAGAGCACCAGGGCTGTGCGATGGCACCAATCATCATTTCTTGTCATCAAATCCTTAAAAAACAAGCGGTTATTAAAATGAACTGACCAAACAACCTGCAATTCCTCGTTCATGGAACTCAATTAACCAATTAATCACACCATCTTTTGTCTTGAAGCAACTTCTATTTAATGTTGTTTAGCCATCAAACAAGCCTGAACAATGGAAGGGTTATAACCAATAAAGTCTGTTTGTTTTCAGATGGAGCTGAATGCACATTTGAAGAGCTTTTTTTCCCATGATGCACGTTCTCTATTGCTGGTGTAAGCTTTTTAGAGACATCTGTTTTGCTGTTTTATTTTAATTTATTTATTTATTTATTTATTTATTTTATTTAAAAAAATGTTTTCAAGAACACAAAATTGAAATGTGCAAGTCGAAAGATTCCATGGAAATGAGCATCACGAACATCACGAAGCTCTGAAAAGGATCTAATAATCAAAGGTTATTAAATTGTTCGATAAATACCTGTAAAAACACTACCCTCCTATCTGAATAAGGCTAAAGGTGATGCACGACAGAAATGTAGGCCAGATGATGCCTGCCAGAAAAATGAAGCTAGAATGAAAATCAAGGGTCAATATTTAATTATACATGTTGTATAATATGTTGTGTTTGTTTTTCTGACCATAAAACCTCAAAAACAAGTTGTAAAAGAGCTGAAGGCAACTGTAGCACTCCTATTATTGCTCGTTTCTGTTTGCAGTCTGAAGGACAAACGTATGATTCTGATTAAATCTCCTGTATTTTGTGACATTTTATTCTACAAAATTTGCTACAGTCTGAAATGTCCGAATCTGATCAGATACTGTTCTTGCAGAGTCACGGAACAGGCTGTAAAAAAAAAAAAAAAGGCCCCTGGATTATCCATCCAATAAAATACCTCTACTGTTTTAAAGAGTGACTTGATGGTGGTTGGAATGAATCCAAGGTCTAAGCTGTTCTTGTTTGGCACAGTGTGTGCTTGTGTGTGTGTGTGTGTGTGTGTGTGTGCTGGTGTGTGTGTGTGCCAAGCTCCCATGCTCGGTGTATTCAGGCATCTTGATTTCCACCGCTTTTGCACCGAAGTAAAGACAGATTCCTTAGAAGAGAGCGGTTTCTATTCCAAGCATGAGCTGTTTTACTCCCACTGATCCATTCAGCTACGCACAGACCATTAGCAAGACTTCCACCACACTGCAACATGGGTTCAATAAGACTCGAATAGTTTCTGCTTTTGAGTATCTTCGGTTCGGGTCACCTCTGTGCTTTTCTTTATAATTCGTTGTGTTGTGCATTGTGTGTTTTCATGGCTGTCTGTATCCTACCTTGACCTCGAACATCCTGGGAAAGACAAAATTCATGAACTAAAAAAATGTATAAATATGGTATTTTATTTATGCGTTATTGAACAAGATCACATTTAATAAACATCCAGAAAACATTAGCATTTTCTTGCGATCATCACTTCCCCCTTGTGGTTGCTATTAGGCAGAAAGTTCAATCCAAAGGCAGAGTTTGTAATATGGTTATTACAGTTATGGTCATATGGTCACAACAACATTAATTCCTAAATAATTCATATGGTTTAATTATATACGATTATATACATTTATATTCTCGATACAATTATATAATTTAATGATAATACATTCCTAAATAATGGGCGTGGCCTTATAAAGAATGATCCCGCCCCATTCTATTTACAGAACACAAGTGTCCACTAAATATTTCACTCATATTCTTTTGAAACTGGACCCAACCTGCAGTCTGGTGTCCAGACCAGATCATTCACAAGCCAGCAGCATCATCAAAACATCAAAAACCTTTTAATAAACAATATTTCGCCAAGGCACTTAATTCAGTTCTGGTGGCTTGTGGTGGCTCAGGATCTTAGTATGACACATTATTTTGGTTTATTCCTTTAACTTATCTTCTGTCTGTATCTCACAAGCTTTAATCCACACAATGCTGAGAGATTGCACTACCACAAGAACTACGCTGAGTAAATGATTATTATAAACACTAGGCCGTCTTGCATTTGCATTTTTAAGTTTGAAGACATTTTAGAACCCGAGTGTGTGCTTCAGAATCATTTCCTCATCGGTGTCTGAACACAGATTCGCTGGTGAGATCTTCATCTTCATAGCACAGGTGCCAAACAAAGATGCACTGGTAGTTCCAGAACAGCAGGAGCCCCATGGATACCAGAGCCAGCATGGCGAGAAAAGTCACAATCAACAGCTTACTGAAACAAAAGGAAGGTTGTGTCGCATGATCGCTACTAACCGCACGTTCCACATCCGCCTGAGGACTAAAACAATTCCACAGATACTTTTTCAGCAGGCTTGTGTGAGGAGACGACACAGGTGCTGGCAGGCATTGCTCATTTTCTCCCATCATTATAGCTTTCAAATGAAAGGTAATCTGGAGACCTTTCAACCTGAGAACACACAACATTTTTTGTTAAAATAACATCGTTTGTACCCCAGGGTTGTTATATTACTTAAATTTGATTGGTCAGGAGGTGTTAATAAAAAAAAATAAAAAAAAAGCAAAACAAAGGTTCATATTAATGTACTTTACAATCAATACATTATTGTTTCTACCATAAAATCCATGCAGCAGATTCTAGTAACACACTTCAAACTGTAATTGAGCATGTCTAAAGATTGAGCCTCTATTCTCTAAAATTGGAAGTGTTGAAGAAGGAATCAAAGAATCCCCCCCCCCCCCACCCACCACAGAAAAATAAAAAAAAAACCCCCCCCACACCCCCACACACACACACACACACACACACACACACACACACACACACCCACACCACCCCCTACTGGAACACCTGACCATCACACCTACATTATGTGCTTATTAAATGATCAATTCCAAAACCAAGATTAATAATGGAGTTGCTTGAACCCTTCACCCTTCTGTCAAGGCTTTGATCTTTATTTTGGAATGTGTTTGCATTCATTCAGGCGTTATTAAACTCAAGCACTAATGAGGCCTGGGGTGCAGTCGGTGTTCCAGTACGTCCCAAAGGTGTTGACTGGGGTTGAGTTCAGAGCTTTGTGCAGACGAATTAATATTTTCAAATCCAATCCTAACTCATCACGTCTTCACGGAGCTCGCTTTGTGCACAGCGGCCTTGGTTTGATGGCGCGAGTTTGGGTTAAGCCCTTTAGTTTCACTTCTAGATAATTTTTATTTTTTTTAAATACTGTATTACAATGACATTCCAGACAATTGGGTGTTTGTTTGTGTGGATCAACAGCATGAATAAGACCAACAGAGGATGGTCAGGTGTCTACACATGCAGTCTTTAGGACTGTTTGAAAGCCTTTTTTATTTTGACCCTATGGCCTTGTCACTTCCTTTGTCATGCTTTCTACTTTTTCTTAAAAAGTTGCTCCATTGTTATTCTGCTCCTGCAATACGATGGAAAGTTGAAACTTGCGAAACACAATTAAATGCAATGCAGAGCAACACAACTCCTCCGTGTTTAATTAGGCAATCCTGCCTCAATGCAATCGTATGTGTAAGTCTATTTTAGTGTCGTCTCTTAATCCTGTCCAGTGCAATACACAGACAGAAAAGGGTCAGTCAGAAACTCCTTTAGCGGTTCTTTAAACATATCATTTGCAATCACTGTCCTGGCCCTTTTTCAAATCTAATCACCACAACACACAATGCAACCAGTACGCTACTTTTGGAAGTGTCGCTTCCACTCAGTCCATTCATATTCATCTCTAATAATCAGTCATGGCACCAGAATAAATAAATGTATATATATATATATATATATATATCCTGGTATTCATGCAGTCAACTAATAACACATTGCAGCATATTTTAAAATATATACAAATATACCACTGTACTGTAAATATGACCAAATGACAAATTAAACCTTATCAATAAATTAACAAAAAAATAAAAATTGTGCACACATTGTGTTGTCTTTTAAAAGTTCTACTATAACTTGACAAATCCTCCGCAACCCTAACAAACCAACAAAATCTCTCAAAACACACACATGCTACATCAATCTCATTGAAATTCCCCAAAAAAAGGTTTACCTGGGGTCTTTATTCCATCATAATCCGCTGTGGGATGAAGTTTTATTTCATGTTTGAGTCCAGAGAAAGACAGAAAGAGCGAGAAAGAGAGTGATAGATAAATAGATGGACAGAAAGAGAGAGAAGTAAAAATCAAATGGAAGCTGTTCGCCTTCGGGGGAGTTCTTTGGTCGTGAAGGTTGCTGCTGTGGTGTTTATTTTCAGTTGCTGTATGAGCTACAGGCGTGGATACCGCCCTTAAAAATATGCACGTGTTTGTGTGTGCGTGAGAGAGAGTGAGAGAGAGAGAGAGAGAGAGAGAGGAGGGGGAAGAGATTGAGGAAAAGAAAGAGAGAGAGAGAGAGAGAGAGGGGGATAGTTCGATAGAGAGAGAACACACTGTACTTTGTAGTTGTGATAATTGGATAGAGACCAGAGCAGGTGCTTCTTACATACATGACTAAACCCCAAAGGTCTTCTTATTGTATACTTCTGTGTCCAAACACTGCCTCAGGCAGAAACCTAAAGGAAAACTCAACTCTTCTATGTATTCTCTGAAATATCAGTGATGTAGTCAGTGATTCTGCTGCTGATGGTTCCTGTGAGAAGTTTTTTTTTATTTCTTACGCAATAAAAGATGCATCATTCTTCTTGCATGTACTTTTACAGCATAGTGAAGAAATCATTTCTTTGCATATCTCAACGATTTTAGGAAGCTGGAGTCAGAGCACAGTTTCAGCCGTGATACAGCGTCCTGGATTCCCAGAGGGTTAAGGGCCTTGCACATGGGCCCCCAAGAGTAACAGCTTGGCGATACTAGGGGCCCTTGACACTTTTCAGTGATAGAGAAATTAGAGTAATAATACAAATCCACTACTTAACTATAGTATGGTTCTGTCTGTACTCATTTTACATCACGAGAAATTTCCCCACTGAGGGACAAATAAAGGTATATCTTATCTTATCTTATTGCTTGAGGCAAAGGACCAAAGTACTCGACTTTGAATTGAGAAAAACAAAACAACAGGAAAAACAACAACAAAAACAAACAGTGCTGATGCATAAAAAACGACTTTTTTGCCAGTTTTTTCACTGAACTTAAATGGCTTTTTTGCGTATCTGTACTTTGCTGAATTATTCCCATTTTGGGAGACTTTTCCAGTCATTTCTTTTTTATGTATGTGTGAATAACATTTACTGAAGTGAAAGTGAAAGGGAGCACTTTTACTTTTATGGGGGGTAATATTTTACTTATCTCTAACTACAATTAGTTTGTTTGTGTACTTCATCATCCACTGCTTTTTGCACTCTTGAAAATGACTTGGATGCAAAAAAGCAATTTTGTAAAATGTCTCTCTTTCAGTTGAGTTCTTTAATTAGAGTACTAGCCCATCTCACCCACTTGTGTATTTGGGGCAAACGTCGATCCACACACCCTATACCAAGCATGGAAACAGAAGTGCTTTCACCCAAGATTGGCCCATATTGCAACAGCCAGCTGTCAGGCAGAGGTGCGGCACAGTCAGCTCAACTCTGGCAAATTATCTTTTTGCCAATTCCCACATTGAGCTGACAGTGGCGAATTTGTTGCCCGAATGTCCTGATTATTTAAGGATATCCATGAATATTCTTCTGCTCATCATGCCTTATTTAACGAGAGTGCTTTCTATTGCTACAGACACACACAATGAGAGTTGTGCTACTTCAATGTATTATAGTACAGAAGGATTTCCCGAAATGTACACTGTATTTTTCTGTGAAGAACCTTTAACATCCTTTGCATTGCACAAATGAACCTTTGAGAAAGGTTCTTTGGGAAACCAAAAAATGGTTCTTTTATAGCATCACTTCACCTTTCTGGCATATTGTCTCTCTCTTACTATTGCAAAATTTTATTTTACCTCATGTTGCCTTTTTGTACTGTTATGGTCACTTTTCAATAAATCTTGTTAAATCATGTTTATCTTCACTTTTGCACACACACACACACACACACACACACACACATGCACACACACACACACACACACAACACACACACACACACACACACACACACACACACACACACACACACACACATCGTTGCACTCAATTTCTTTTTGTACATTTTTTTTATACATATTTCTTATAATTTTTTAATTTTTGTATTAAAAATTTAAAAATGCAATCTTCAACATAGGGTCAGGTCAAAAGCTCTGTATGTTACAATCAAATAGTTTGAGGGACATCATATATATAAATAGTGAACATTACATTACATTCACATTGGACTCCCTACAGTACAGCCATGTGAATTATGGAAGAGACTCATGCCAGCTGATTCTCAGTAATTTAGCACATTTGAATAATTGTTGGCTGAAAAATCGGCGGGTCGTCCATCATTTTGACATATACAAAGTAAGGCATTCAGTCTCGCCATTCGTCTTCCAGTAGACATGCAAAATCAAAACTAATCTCTGCATGCGCTCATTTACCACAAATTGTGGAACTGCGCAAGATTCTACAATTGTTCGAGAGACAATTGGAAAAACATGACAGATTAAATTTCCTGTCCAACAATTTGACAGGTAATGATTTACTTGAACACAGCCTCTGATGAGGGTAATGGCATTAATGATGGTTTTGGCATGAAAAAAATCAAGCTCTGGAATCTGATCTGTTTGATCAGAGTGCAAAGATGAGGATGTGAGAGAGGCGGACGGATAAAAGCGCCGCCGCATTGCAGTTTTTCGGTAGAGATGAAGGAAGGGCTGAATCCCATTTCCACTACAATCAGCAGGAGATTGGACATCACTTTGGGTAATGCAGTAAAACAAAGTAAAAATAGACTAACACCTCAATGAAAGGAGCTCATGTATCACAAAAAATGTATTTTAAGGATTATTCTGGTGTCATACTGGGTGTTCCGTTTTGCATTATATACATTATACATACAGTAATTTCCGGACTATAAAGCACACCCACAGAATTTTACAAATATTTATATTTTTAACATAAATAAGTTGCACCTGTCTATAAGCCGCACCTGTCTATAAGCCTGTCTACACTAATGCACTTTACACAGGCTTTAACGAAACACACGTTACACACGGTGTAACGGGTGAAATATGTTGCGCTTCCTTCAGGAGCATAGCGGTATTTTGGGAATAGCATGCCAGAAGCGAGCTCTCCCTTCACCCTGACTCAACACGTTACAGCGGCTTGTATCTAAACAGTAACCGACCAAGAAAGTCATTGTTCACTGTCTTCCTCCTTCCTTTCACAACTATTTCTCTCGAGAGTTTATCTTTTGGCATCGTCGTGCGTTTAAAAATCACCCAAAAGCCGTGCAGCTCACATGTGAAGTGCGTTTTTTCGTTTCCGTTCGGAAATTTTATTGGTCTAATGTTATGGGGTTCAGTTTTTTAGCTTGAAGTTTGTGAAAATTTCACAAATTAGCCGCTTCGTTGTTTAAGCCGTGTGGTTCAAAACGTAGGAAAAAAGTAGCGGCTTATAGTCCGGAAAATACGGTAGTAATTCAAAGCCTATTGTTCGTGCAACTCAAACAAATCACACACTCACTTTTGTCATCTGCAAATATTTTTATTTGCACAGAAATGTCTTGTAAGATTCGCCTTGTAATGTAAATACAAACAAAAGGTTTGCTTGAACTCAAAAAGCAAACTCTGAAGCAATTCTTATTTAAATAGGTCTAACATGAGAGTTTGTTATAATGATAATGTGTTAAAGCTTATGTCTAGGTCTATGAGGCAATTGTCTACAGGATTTACAGAATATCAGTGTCTGTAAAACTGAACACATCCTTATCACATCCTTATTTCTCCAGAAAGCCAAAATACAGCCTATTACAAAATGTATGTACACTGCAATTGACCCGACAGCAGCTACAATAGTGTGTTATAGGTACATAAAGTATGGGTTGAAATAGAGTAACACTAAAGAAAACATGCATGCACTCATTTGTCAGAGACGATGGCCTTAAAAATGATATTATGGTTGTCTAAGATCGAAAGGCAAATTTTTTTTGTATCGAAAATAGCCTTTTTAGGACAGAAGAAACTAAAAAAATCACAATAATGATATATTCTGCGTGTTATATTTAAGGAATAATCTTTCAATCATTTGTCCATCACAGCTTGTGTGAACAAGAATGCTCATAATTCACATTGCTGGTTCAGATGTCAAAGGTCAACAGAGATCAACAGAACAAAAGGTTTCTCAACCCCAGAACATGGGAAACGGCCTGTTTTTTGCATCTAACCAGTAGGTGTATACAAAACTGCAGCACCAAAGCTAAATAGAAAGCAACTCACTTGGAGTTTCCTCGCGTAAAAGGGTCTCGCGCGAGAGAGAGACTGTTTTGCGTGAGACACCAAGTGATGGTTGGATGAAAAAACGTGGCAGTTTGATGCACCCCTTACAGAGCCTGGAGCTGAGAAAGAGGAAGAGAACTTCAACCGGCGAGACAGAGAAAGAGTTGTTTTTTTACGGAGCAAAGTCTTTACTTCCTTTTCTTATGTCGTTCCTGATCCAGTCTGCAGGTAACGCCGTTTTTTTTGGGCACGTCGATATGCACGACGTTGGTATTGCAGGAGGGAGAAAAAAAGGGCAGCGCTTTGTTTTTGTGACATGGCTAAGAATTTTCACATGCATTTTAAACATGCAAATGGCTCACTGCTAAAGAGCGCATGGCTTTCGAAAGGTATACAAACAGTATCGAGTACAAAACCAAAGACCGCACACTTGGTCGTAAGGTCGTCGTAAAGTGCCATATACAGTATTACATCGTTAGAAATCGTTTTTTTCAAGTATTAACACTATTCACAATGCACTAAATGTATTTTTTTTTTACTCAGGTAGTATTCGCATGCTCTCTCGAACACTGTTCTTCCTTACAGAATAGACAACGATTAAAGAAGAGAAAGCAACTGATACCGTGAAAAGGCAGATCAACAGAAAGATCCTGAAAATCTAGTAGAGCTTCTAAACATATAAGTTGTGTACGAACTTAATAATAATGACTTCGTTCGAATATACGTCATCGATGAAATATATCAACCTATACAAAAAAATACTTAAAAGACATCTTTGCTAGGTTTCAGAAGACCTTCCGATGATGTCCGGTTTGAATGTCAACTTATGAAGACTACACTATAAGTAGGTGTATATGCATGTGCGTTATAAGGAATCCAATGCGATGTAGCGCTGAGCCCGTCTCGAAAAAATGTTCACTGTAGAAGATCGGCTCCGTTCTCTTCTCCTCATGAAGGTGCAGAAGCTCGTGAGCAACAACGGGACGAGGGAAAATCCTGGGCGAACACCGATTCCCCCCCCCACCCTGTATGTGTCCTTCAGAAATGAACGATCTCCTGATCAATCTTTCTCTGTCTCACACCACGGTGCTGACAGACGGGTCAGACAGGTTGAGCTGGCCCGTGATGTCTGTGGGTGGGAATTGCTGTGAGGAGAAAGAAAGTACGAGAAAGGGGGATAGAGGCAGAAAACACACAGGGCACGGGTCAATAGTGCGTAATCGTTTGTCACCGACTCCGAATAGGGGCTGTATCTTAGACATCACCTCCTAAGGCAGTTCAGAATTAGGTTAATCAAAAGCCGACTCGAATCTGACGTCATTTACGATCAAAGTTTTAGAAATCCTCCAGGATATACACTTGGGTGCCACTTTATTAGGGAACATATTAGGGAACTTTAAATTGGTCATGGAGTACGTAGTAGAGGCGGCTGTCACGATTTTGCGCATCATTGGAAGGAATAAAAAGCACACAAGGCATGCTGGGAAAGTAAAATAATCAGGGCCGGAGTGGTGCATTGTGGTGGAGTTGCCACGCTATTGATTATTTTCCAATAACAGCACACAAAGTGTTTTCTTCCTCAGGTTTTTTTTAGGTCACACATTCAATGTTTCTGGATTGTCCAAGAAACAAGTTACTAGATTGACTTACGGCATGTTATGTTCACCTTCCCAGAAACAGCCCCGTTGTTCTCCTTCTTGAATTGCAATAAGTCAAAAAATGCAGCTTGTCAAGTTGCAGAGAAACTGCATCATGCAAAATGCTCGGTCCTTAAGGCTTTTCCATGCTGGAACATGGCATGTAAAATGACTGTTAATGCAAATGTTAAAGAAATCGTATGTTATATAAAATAAGTTACACAGTTACAACATCTTTTTCATCCGTTTATGTGCAACCGCCACCATCGAGCCAAAAATAGTCAGGACCAGAATCAAGAATTTATTAATGCTGTGGTATAAAAATGTGTTGGGTTTCCCTGGTAAAGTGGACCCTGAGTATATGTGCTGGAAATCTCTTGTGTCAAGCTCCATCTTGATTTGTCCCATATTTTTATTTCTTTTTCCTACTGTCTGAGGAGGTGTTCAGACTTTCACAGAAGGGGAAACAGGATCTCCAGGGTCTGCATGTTTCTTTACCCAGCATACATCAACCCCTTCAAACATGCAAACCAATCCAGTCTAATCTGCCCTGATAAAAACGTCTGTAAAAAACATCAGTAAAATTTGCTGATACTGACATGAAGGACTTGGTGTTTAAATGATACTGTGAGGTAAAACAAAAATATGCAGAAGAACTTCGAGATCTTGCTTCCCACAGTTCTTATCTAGGGTGGGTGCGGCGTGAAAATGTGCATTTCTTTTTGTGCTTTGGTTGATATCTGCAGTGCTTCGTTGGAAAAACCTCAAAAAGCCATGCAGATACCGTTGCATATCAAGTCGTTGTATTTTGTTTCTTTGTCGCACATGATGATCGCTTCCATGTTACAATGGCGGGACGAAAACTGAACGTCCTCGATGATACGACTGAAGGAAGGAACATACCCTGCCACTGCAAAATGAAGCATAGCTGAAGCATTTGACTAATTTATTTTATTTTTTTAATTTTTTTTTTGTGAAAATTGGATATAGAATAACTATATTTACTCAATTCGGTTGAAGACTTTGATTTAATTGAACTGAATGAAAGCGATAGGTGGTATATATTAGGCATAATGCCAGAGAATTAAATATTTATTATTATTATTATTATTATTATTATCATTATTTAACAAGAAAAAAAAAATTCGGGAAAAAAAAGAACAATGGACACATGTATCCATAATATGGTCTTCACAAAAACGTAAAAATTTCAAAATTTGGGAATTTTTGAAATTTTTTTTCCCCCTTAATTCAAAGCATTTGCAGGGATGAGTAACTTATACTTATATACAGCGCTTACATCTATAGACCTATTAGTGCACGCTAGACTATGGGATACACAATAGGTTCTCAAGCCCAGGCCTTAAAGAACCCTTTTTCTTGAAGCCTGGAGTGTTTCCCCCCCACCACCAGTTCAACTCAAGAAGATCTGGATCAAGTGTCAAATAGCAGAGAAAACACTGAGACATACAGGATAGGTAGTTCTCCAGGACCAGGGTTAGAAATCTGTTCACTGTAGCATAGTTTAGCATGCACTACATTCACCTTTCAAAAGAACAGAACATAAAGCAAAAAACTGAAAATCATCAAAACACTGCTGGATCTTTTTTTTGTTTTGTTTTTTAAGTCCAGCAATATTGCTGATGACGCTGTAGAGAGGTTTTGTGTTTTTCGCAGCCTTGGCATGGCGTCATGGCAGTGCCTCTGGCCCCCCTGTGAATACATGTGCCCGTTGTGTTCTCTGAGGAGGCTCGCTGTTGGCACTGCGTATCAAAGCACACAGCGCCCCCTGATGAGAGATTGTGGATCAACAAGAGAGACAGAGACATAACGCTTCTACGTCTACCACCATCACAACCACGAGGGAGGATAAAAAGGTGCATCTACTTCTATGACTACTATTACTACCACAACACACTCGGGGATTCGTTGACAGACACGTTGCATGCTTTCGGAGGACGAAAGGAGTTTTGTGGCATGTATGTAGGGGACATTAAACACTAATAAATCCATATATATATATAGCCATTCATTAAACACTAATATTATAAAACATAATTAAATAAATACATCGGTGACGGACAGGATGATTTCGTTGCTTCTCTCCTTGCATTTTGAAACATTTTCTTACAAGCTATCATTTAGATTTATTTATCCTAAGTTTCTTACATTCACATGCACACACACTTAAGTCAAAACAGTTAGACTACGAATATAACAAACACAAATTAGTGGATATATCTAAGGGAATGAAAATGTATTAATCGTGACTGATCATTCAAAGACATTCCATGACTAAAACCCGGTCGAAAACAATATTTTGGTCAGTCTATGTTCTTCTTTGACCATTTTTTGGACAAATGCCTAAAAGAATTTAAGATACATTTGTTAGTATTGGTTCTCTGAGGTAAGTAGAACTCTGGGAATGCCATTTGTCCTGATGCTAAGTTAAAAAGATGTGGAAAAGAAGGAAAGAAAAAAGAGTCCGGCCTAAAAACCAAATGAAAAGAATTGACTTATTCGCATTGATGCATTTTTAATATCCTAACTTATGGGATATTATTACGCACAGCTTAATGGAAGACCTCTAGGAAAAAAAAATGCATTAGCATTAGTTGTGTGATATTCCATGCCTAGAAAGAAATGATGTGCTGTTTGTATTAGAAAAAAAATCAAGGTTAGTCTGAGTGATAACACACACAACACTGAAGCATGCCGCTGGGGAACACGTGATGCAGCGTATAGGAAAGATCACATTCATCGTATCAGGCAAATACAGGAAGGTACATGATTAAAACACACAAACATATAGAAACGTACAAACACCACTGACACACCACATCCAGGACTAGCAACACCTGAGAGAAGCAGCCCAAATGAACCAGGTGCTTTGCGTTGCCCCCCTCCTCTTGGATCACAGATACCCCCGCCCCCACACCTATATGGTGACCCTCCAGAATGAATTTTTTTCACTGTTGTCTTGTAAGGCCTAAATTGTCCCTGCTGTCCCCTCTGGGACGAGTCCTAACTGACAGATGAGCTTAGGATGTGGACCGAATGGCTGACTGACAAGACACGTGGCCGGAGTGGAATGGGACTCTCTTGGATCGGACATGAGATGGCATTTAAGACAGGAAAATAGGACAGAGAGAAGGAAAGTTTGGAAGGAAGGGTGAGAAAGAAGGAAAGAAGGAAAAAAGGAAAGAGGGAGAGAGAAACTACGAGCAGGAGATGCCATTCCTTAATCTCCTTACCGTGTCTTTGGAGGACCTACGTCTCTTGATGCTGGAGGCCAGGGTGGTACTGATGGACCTAAAAGAGGGTTTCTTTTTGGGGTCGGGCTCTGCTCTAGCACTTTTCCTATCCTAAAATAAATATATACGTAGAATAATTATTCATGTTCTCCGACTGAGTGACACCGTCTTAGTCTGGCATTATAACCAAAACTTCTTTCAACCCCCAAACCACCCCACAAATAATCTTACCCCAATCTATGTGTGCGGAGGCTTGGGAAAAGCTTGTGTTGTCAAATCGGAATATCGTCTACGAACATGTTCTATACCACGTGTGTCGGGAAACTACAGTCTTTAGCTCGCAGTTTAAATTATTTATTCATATACAAGCTCCTTATGGGAGAAAAACAACACTGCTGGCTAATTGAAAAGAATTTTAATGATGGAAATTAGTTTTCGCTTTGATTAGGATCATCATCCACATTACACAATTACACAAATTGCCTCATTACTGTAGTGATATCTGATATTTTTGCGCATTAATTTCCCCCGTTTCTGTTCTGTTAGCTAAATGTCTCACCTTCACATTTTAAACTATTTTAATGCTTTGCTGAAAAGTGGGTTTTGTTTCTCTATTCCATGGTGATATCCATCAACTAGATTAAATCATTTAAATGGGAGAAAACCACTCAGTGTGAGGAAACTGCCCATTTTTATCACTCTGGTTGTTGAACTAGCTCCTTGTTTGCAGCCAAAGCTAGCATGAAAACTAGCCTAAATAAAACCATTTCCTGTGAAAACTTAAACAACTTGGATATGTTTTCAGCTGTTTCAGATAAACTGTCATCTAATTAGGTTTTCCCAGACCACTACATGTGTATTAAAGATACTGAGGGGACTGAATACTTTTTTTCAGATATAGGAAACATATATAGGGTCCTTATGATTACTAAAAGCTTTTAAAGTGGTATAAAAACGTAATAATGGCTTCACCTAAAAACATGCTCCTACATCTGTGATATCAGTGATATGGTTTGATAACTAAGCATTTGTGGAAAAGTTTTGCAAATAAGGGTCCTTCTCGTGTGTACCACCATAGACTTCTGTGCACTTGTACCTGAGGTAAAGGTCAGATATTCATCCATCTATCCATATGGTCCATACTTAAAATATAGTTACACTCTACGTAATCCCTCTCTCTTTCCCTCCCTCCCTCACTCCCTTTCTCCCTCCCTCCCTCCTTTCCAGCATCCCAAGTCCCCCACGGCTACTGTCTGGCCTCTACACTATGCCACGAGGATACAGCGGTAGACTGAGTGTGTTAGTGTGAGAAAAGCTCATATTTAAGGTATTCTTACATCCTGAGTCTCTACAGAGGAAGAGGGCTGCATAGAGGAGAAGGAAAGAAAAAAAAATGAATATTTATTCACTTAAAGATCATTAAGACTTTAAGATCCATAAGCAAAAAGCAGAGGAAGAGCGGAAAAAATAAAGGTAAGAAAATAATGGCACCGACAAAGCCAAGCAGCTCTGAATATCACAAGAAAATCACAATAAAACACAACTTTTAAGAAAGGTGGGCATGGGAGGGGTTGGGGGGGCAGTGGGNAATGCCAGGGCAGCAGAAGATAGAAACATGAGTAAGTATATATCTGAATCATTTGGAAACATTATACCTTGTTTTAGGTATAATGGAAATTCACCCCACACGCAAGATATGAATAAATGTGTGGTGTGAATTTCAGTCACATGCAAGGTCTGGCAGTGAACAAGAAAAAGCATATTAATGCACATAAGCATATCAACACTAGACTTCATATCATTAATGAACCCTCTAAGCTCGCCTGACGATTACTTTCAAACACAACTCAATACCTCTGTCGCTTAAAGGTAGCACAATAATCAAGATCATATCTAGGTTTGAACTGGATTTCCTGTGCAAATCGATCGCAATCCAATCCTGGATATAATCTGTTCCTTTAAGGACTCTGAGGTTGAAGAATGTCACTGGGATGAAGTAGCATTGAATGAGCAAGATGCTAGCGATAGCAAGGCAGCTTACTGTATGCAGTGCTCATTCAGATAAAAATGCATTACATAATGATCGTATGAAAAAAAAAAAAAAGGAAAACATGATTAGCTGAAATAGGAACCAGGATATTTGCTGAGGTCTGAAATGATATTTTGTATTGAAATTCACAGTTCCCGGAAATATCCTGAATTGCATACATATTTGTATATTTTCAGTTGTTTAATGTACAGAGATGCTGTACAGTGACATGCAGTCGACCCACAAACAAGCATCGGCACATTTAAACACCTTACTTCGTTTGCATTTCATATTATTCACTGTTATTAAAAAATAAAAATAAAAAGATCGATCTGTTTTGTCATCGTGGTTAACCGCTTGGTGGTGCACTTTGGATTAACGCGTGCAGTTTGCGAACTGGATCGTTATTCTAGCTGAAAAAAAAAAAAGAAGCACCTCGTGAAAAGTTGGGCAGGTTATTCAAAAGTGCAACACGCCTATTACACACAAGCTAACCAGGCTAATCACGGTGCAGTATGTCAAAGGTGGACGTTTATGCTCGTAGATGCTTTCAGACACACTCGGAGCATACATTTCTATGAGAATCGAACTAACACACACACACACACACACAAAGGCTCTCAAAGCTCTTGTGTTAGGTTCAGAAAAACGTCCGGAATCCTGCTAAGAATTCGGAAGTCTAAACAAAATCTGAAGACTGCTAGTACAGTCCAATTACAATAGTAAATCCAGTGGTAACACCCTTAAAATCGCGAACTTTAATCTTCTCCTTCTTAGCAGGAACCAACATACCGACGTCTTCTGTGCGCTCGAACACAAATCCACACAAAAACGGTGTTAAAACAGATGGAGTGTTTGTGTGCATGTGTGATTATGTGAGCGCTTGCGTGTGTAACGTGTATGGCAGATGGTTTCTGGACATCGATTTGCGGACACAGACATGAGACTGTGATCTTACCTTTCTGTGGCACCGCTGTCGAGTCGACAGCGGCGGCAATGACCTTTTGTCAGTGCGTACAAAGCGCCAGCGTGAGGCTGACCTACCTCTGCGTGCACATCACAGTCTCCTAGAAGCCTTGTGCCTTTTCCCCATTCACTCACCCTCCCTCCCAAAACCCACAGCTCTGCTGGGGAGGCCTTGTGCCAAAGCCACAGGGCACACAGGGAAATCAAGCAGCTAAGCGAGAACGGGGAGTGAATAGGATTGAGTTGGTTTTGCTCGACTAGCAAAGCCTAAAGCATATCATTATTGATCTCCGCACTTCATTACCAGATACCAGTGCAGCATTTACTCTCAGACTATGCAATTTACTGCTTCTTTTGTTTTGGAGCAGATTTACATAGTTGTGATTCAGAGGCTGGGCTAATATCACTGGCACTGCTTAGGACTCCATTCACATTCTATTCAGCGATTCTATACAGCATAGCTTTGTATAACAACTCCAAACTAATATTTATGCTATGCTTTGAAAGCTTTAAAGTACCCCTGAACATGCAATTTTGAAAATCCAATGCTTAGAATTTACTAAACATTTTCTAGTAACATTCAGTCATTCATGTTTTCCACATCACCCATCCTGAATAGTTTGCAACTTTACTTAAGCTACATAGGCTATTTAATGCTAGTACAATAAACTTGCTTTGTCATGGAGAGATACAAATGGGATTTTTGTATCAGCGATTATCTTTGACATTATCTTCAATGGAATGTTTAACCTGAACCCAAATTTGTCAAAATATACAATAACATACAATTTGAATCATTAACATTAGTCAAATTTGGTAGCATAGTACATACAGGGTAGTATGAGAATTTTTTTTTATAGTGGTCGACTGATTTGTCAGTAATGCCGATTAATCGACACGATAGTCGATTGCTGGAACAATCGGCAAATAGTTTTTCCGGGTTTCGATATACATACAAGAGTGGCCTCTAGAGGCGAAACATAGACACCACATGTTGTTTATCTGTAGTGTCTTTCTTTTTATTATTAATTTTGGAGGCATATTTATTTGGAGTGTTATTTTTTGTTGCATTTTGAATGCATATCTTGTATTTACCTGAATATTTATTAATATAATTGATATATTAACATTTATTTTATTTAGCACATTTTCAAGATTCAGTGCTGTATTTTTGTAATTTTTTATTAAAGTCTTGTACTATTTTACATGGATTGTTATGTTTGGCTTTTTTTTATCCAGTATCCATTTTTATCGGTTTAATGGGTTTATTATTCGGTTATCGACAAGTGCAATCCAACCTAGCTATTGATATCGCTAGTCACTATCGGTCAGCCTCTAGTTTTTTAAACCCCATTTGTTCCAGGTAGGTCATTTACCAATTTCCACTCATTAGCTTTTCCCTCCACATGATGCTTTTGCCAAAAACCAAGAAGGGTAATAGCTAGCACAAGACACAACTTCTGCTCATGCTACATTACACACAGAGCAAAGTGCTCTTTCCTTTTCTGCATATATTATTTCAAAGAAGCTTATGATTGTCTAGTGCCTCTCTGTCAGAGGAAAAAGTAATGATACCCATTGCAAAGTATTGCAAAATTTGCCCTCCTGGACACCCAGCCATGTACGGCTGATATTTTGTTAGGATTTGAACTTCTAAAGATACAGAGTCCTGGGAACCAAAGAACTCTTGTAATGAAAAAGTCTGAATTGATTAATGTTACCAATAAGGTGTAGACCACAGCTGCAATTTGTTAACTTAAATTCCAAAAGGGAACCATTTAAAAAAAATCAGTGTTTTTTGTTTAGAGGTACTTTAGAGCATTCATCTTGTTCAGAAGCTCAGCAAGAAGAAGACAGCGGAATAAATTAGCTTGCTTTACGTACTAAAGACGGAGTCCCAGCTGCAGCCACAACTTGACTCACAGCACTCTCCTTATTGTCCTGTTGGGACAGACAAGAGACAGGAGTCTGATTGGGCTTGCCAAGTACTTCCCAGATCAACTTTGGGGACTGTTTCCTGGGTTGCCATCTCAGAGCCCAAGAACTGAACAATAATTAAGTTAGAGATTGTTGATCTCCAACCCGTCCTCCAGCTAGGAAGGGTTTCACTGAAAAGTTACACCCTGGCTGACTGAGGTTATCGGCAGTGATCTTATGATCTTTCGGATGGTGGCGGAGTTGCTCTCTTACCTGGAGGTTCTTTCTCCAGACGTTGACGGCCGCAAAGGCTAGCTGCATCTGCTTCCTGCGAGCGTCTTTGTGTCGCTTGTATGCAATTTCAATGAAGATGAGGAAGATCCCTGCTGCAATGCCTCCAGCCACCAGCATAAAGACCCCTGGTAGAGCAAGACATAGAGATATTAAAGAAATCAAAATAAACCATTAAGGAAATGTGAATCTCACCAATGGAGACTGGGCCAACTCCTTAAATTGAGTTACAAATGTTGCCTAAATGGTTAGATTACCTGGATGAGTAAGGAAAGACAAATAAAGGTGAAAAGGCATTGGACAAAAAAGGGCTACAGGACCTTACCGCTGCAGTTTTTGTCCAATCTCTTTTAGATTATCTTCAACTGAGTGCATACCATACCTGCCATGTTTTCAAAGGTGAGTGTGGCTGGGGCATTGCTCCTTGAGTCACACTCCTGGTATCTCACCCAGGTTTTATCCAGGTCCTCCATGAAGCCATTCTCATGTGAACTGCAGGAAGTCGAGGAAGGGGGAAAAAGTAAATTATTATTATACAGCACTGGGCAGATGGTTGTGTTAATTCCCAAAAGACTGCACCCAAAACGCAAACAAATACACGGACACAGATAGCAGAGCAGGGTCAGGAGAAGGGAGACACAGAGAGAGATGAGTAAGAACAATATCTCTGATGATGATCTCTATGAAAACAAGACCAAACTAAAAGATATAGGAGCATACAGTATTGATGCTTCGGCTGGGACAGACCTGAGAATAGCCAGGGACACATTCTGTTTCCAGGGGCTGTCCTTGCGCATGCCTATGCCAAAGCCCGAACGGAAAAACAGCTCTCCCGTGGTCACCAGGTCGCACTTCTGCGAAGCTTCAAACTCCAGCACCGCAGAGTCCCAGATGAAAGCATGCAGCTTGCTGTGGGGGGGAGGGGGGGAGGGAAGGGTAGGAAGGGAAGGATGGGTTTTGGGGGGGTATGGTGCAACAGTACAGTGAGTAATAACACACTTACGCAACTCTCCTTCTCACCTCTGTGCCTCCCACTTGTGTGAGTGTTTTTAAATGTTACCAGAACTACAAACCGTCATCTCATAGGCAAAGGAAATCCAATGTCGGACCAGTGGACCTTTGTCCCTCATTGGATTCCCTCAGAGACGATTTTGCTGGAAACCTGAAAAAGGTGTTCCTAAGCTCAGCATTAAGTCTTGTGTGAGTGAGAGAGACATAGGTAGACCTGCTATCGCTTCTCAACTTGACCTGACACCTGAAAACACCTGAGGCCCACGGTTCCTTGAGTAAACACACAAGCAAACCTGCCGCAGTCGTTGCACTGGTGACTCACTTGTCCCGGACAGCCTGGATGGCCTCAGCAGCGCTCTCGTAGTTGTGCTTCTCCATGTGACGGTACATGGTGCTCAGCTCAACTTGACGCCGGAAGTAGATATCCACCGAACTCTGCTTCACTGTGGCGTAGATGAACTTGTCTGATGGGTTCCTCAACTGCCAACAGATAAAGCCAACCAGACAATATGTAATAAAGTAGATTCTTTATATATAAGTCATTTAATGTGACAGCAGGAGAACTGCTACCCAACAGCTCCAGGATCCAAGGTTTGATCCTGATCCCGAGGTCCTGTCCTTAAAGAATGTTACATGTTCTCACTGTATCTGGGTTTCCTTTAGGTTCTCTGGTTTTCTCTCAAACCCAAATAAATGCAAGTATTTACACTAAATTGCCTATAGTTGTAAATAGGTGTTTGAGCACCGTTTTTAGGCATAGGCAAACCTTGCCTGGGGTGCAACCAGCTGGGAGTCCCAGTGAGCGCCCCCCGCCCTGCCGCCTCATTCGTCCTTGCTCATTTACATTAGTATAAAATTCAGGCAATTTTGCACTGATTATTGAATGTGTTTAACCTTTTTTATGGAAGTTTGTGAATAATTTGTATGATATGGGGGTGGAGCATTGTGTTGGGAGAGCAGTGTCATTTTGAAGGGGGTAAAAATAGGAGTCCCACCCAGGGTGCACGAAACGGTCTCGGTTTGAATGTACAGTACATGTGATAGACTGTTTTTCTAACCATGGTGAATTCCTGCCACATGCTCAATGGAATTGGCTTCAGATCCATCACAGTTCTGATCAGGCTCAAGTAGTTACTGATGGTTGAGCAAACTGTTGAACAGCTATCAGCTTTTTAGATAGAATCTAAAAAACATAATAATACATGACAAAATAACAAGGAACTTACTCTCGGGTCATTGATGCCGGTGATGCGCTCCTCAGGCCGGTCCAGCACCAAGAAGGCAGCCAGGTTGGCAGTGTAGGATGCTACGATGATCATAGCAAAGCCAGCCCACACCATACCAAGGATTCTCGCTGAGAAGCTACGCGGGGCCCCTGTATAATGATACAAAACCGACAAAAAATTTTAGGATCAAAAAGAATACTACTATAAAGCCTGCTAATACATTTAATTTCCAAATTTGCACATTTAGCTTTCAGTTATTATTAGCAAGATTAGCATTTCTGGGATTGTTTTTGTTATTTTGATGACGTGAGACTTATTTTTACAGAACTTTGGAAACGGTCACTCTTATCCACATGTAATATTCTTCCTGATCTCTGCACGTTTCTGCTGTTAAATCTCAACAGAATGCTGCATTATAGCTAATGTTTTGAAATAATTGATTCTGACTTAATGGTGTTCTGCTGGGAGATTACAATTGCAAATGCCACATCTAGAATTAACTCCCAACCTTTCTTTCACTCTTTTGTGTACAGAATAATTATGCAATGGCGCTCATCCAGCTGAGAACCTACTAAGCAGCTGATCATTTTAGCCAATAATATATGACAAAAATGTATAATTCCAAAATAAAGATTTATATTGCTTAAATTTAAAGCTGGTTTCTTCTAATTTAACCTCATGGTCATGGATTGATTTCCAAATCATTTTGTGTGCTGCATTTGCTGTCTAATTATTTATAGACGGGCCTTTAGCCTGCCATTTTATGACGTGAGCAGAAAACAAAGTGTCAGAATAACCTTCTCCAATTCCAGAGTTCAGCAACACTCCCCAGGAGAACCACATAGCCGAGGATAAGGTGAGGGCATCTTCTTCTTCTTCTTCGCTGTTCACTTTAAACCTTCCAAAAGGGCTGAAAACCAACCAGGCAGAGGATAAACAGGAGTGAACAGCTCAAGTTTTTCGACAGATTTTGACACTCTGAGGTCCCAAACAAAGACAAACAAGACACTGACAACAATAACAGGTCCAAATATAGACATCAATGACCGAGCAAGCTGCGAAGACAGGAAAAAGGGAACAGGGAACAAGACAAATCTCACACATCACAGCCAGCCCACATCTCCCCACCTCCAAAATGACAGCAACAGCGATGCCGCTTTTTTGGTTGGAAAAAAAAACACACCCTTAAACACACAACTCAGAGGTGCACTTCATGGAAGACACAGCAAATCACTCCAGCACTAATGTTTACCTGAACCGGTCTAGTAGGTAAAGCATCACCGCCACCACATGCACCGACAGACCCACCAAAAGCCACAGCGTGCTCTGGAACGGCTGCATGAACGAGTCCAGCGTACTACGAGGAATTTCCTGTAACACACAGTGACGTGTCATACATTTCTGACCTTCTGTAACTAATGGGTCCTAAAGTTTAGAAGATATTGTAAAGACCTGATACATAGAAAGTTTATAAAGCTCATGAATCAATGTAGGGTACGAGGTATAAGTAGGCTCTAGGCATCAGTATGGTACTGTGAAATGCTGATAAACATCTCATGCGCCCATACTGGTACTAGCAGTTGTACCTTTTTTACAAGGATGGTAAGTCCTTGATATTTGAACGGTTTGGAGAATTCAATGTACTGAGCTCGTTCATTGTTGATGGTTAGCGGAGCTACGATCATGTCCGCAAGGCCGCCCAGCAGCTCTCCCATCATGCCGTTCCACTCCTTTTTGTTGCTGTTGTTCACCTGTGTGCCAAGGAATATTTAGCCTAAATATGGAACCTCTGCTTATCTTATAATTATGCAACAATACTTTATTGCATTGAAATAATTTGGTTGAATACGGCAAAGTAAAGCCAAACTCACTCTCTCCTGTGTTCCAAATTTTCCATCAGCCACCAGATGGACCTCATAAGTAAAGTTCATAGTCATGGCCAGCTTGATCAGTAGGTCAACGCAGAATCCATAACAGCACTGAGGCACTGTTGGACGTCCTGTAACCAAACCGTGTAAGAAATCAAGCTGTCTAAATGAACAAATTCTGATTTATACAAGCGCACCTTTTCCCTTAACGTTCACTTTAATAAGATCTTGTAAATCCATTCAACATGAATTTAAATGGTCCATTTATTAATAAGCGACATTTCATACAAAGATTTTACGTACCGGGAAACCAGATGCATGTTACTGAGAAACACAAAAAGTGCAGAAACAGAAAACAGAAAGTCTCCAGTGGTGGAAAACTTTACTGACACTGGAGACTCCTTCCATAAACGACAAACATTAGTCTATTTGCCCTAAACTTGATAAAACTATCTCTGCTATTACTTTATTAATCTATGAAAATTCTGGGGTCTTCATCATCAAATCCCTCTTTAACTGAATAACATTCATAGAAACACGGCTGCTGTAATAGAAAGTTAATTTACACTTTCTGTCCAATCAACTTTTATATTTGCTCATCACTTTAATAATTTAAGCCGAAATAAATCTGAGACAGCGAAGTAAAAAAAATCCAACATACAATTTTCCTCAGCTTCAGAGTCAACCTAAAGACTCCAAAGATGTTTGTTTTGTTACCTGGGATAGTCTCATTCGGTCCAGTGCAGATAACTTTTTTAATTAAGACTCCATTCGGTGTGTATTCTTCCTTGCAGGTTCCATCCAGCATGGTCGGCTTTACGTACACAAAAGGCTCCTGATGTATCGTGACGATCTGTAAGAAACCGGAAGGTATCGTTCGCTGAACCTGAAGGATGGGCAGAATTTCTACCACAGCACAGAAAACGTTCTGCAAACTGCCATGCTGCGACTCTTCTCATGAAAAAACATCATCCATTTAGCTAGTTATTATCGTATCTCAGAAATAAATATGCGTAGAAAGTGAAATCCTATAATCGGTGTACTTTTAGCCACGTGGACATCTGGAATCCTCTCGGTCTATCTGTATCTCCTCCAGGCCAGATGATCTTCCTCTGCTTATTTAGCACCACCTGGGAAAGAGCAGCCTAAAATAAGCTTCAAGTGACCTAGATGAAGATCGTTCAGATGATTTTGAGATCGGGGTGCCATTTTTATCCCACATAATTGCAAATACGTATGAAACGTAGAGGTAAAGTGCCCTTCACAATAACCTGTTGGACAGAAAGTTCATCATATTAAGATAACAAGTTCATCATCCCTACACTTGACTTTCAAGTCTATTAATTAGATTCAAAGACTCAAATATATACACACTATATGGAAACATGACCTCCACTCTTCAGGGAAGATGTTCCACTAGATTTTAGAGATTTGTGTCAGAGTTATTCAAGGGTGTCAGTTAAATCAGGTACTGATGTAGGTGAGTTGAGGAGGCCTGAGGTGCAGCCAGTGGTTCACAAAGGTGTTCAGTAGGGTTAAGGTCAATAGCAGAACTCTATAGCAGGAGATCTTCTATTCCATTGCCATGCTGGAACAGGTTTGGGTCTCCTAGCTCAAGTGCAGGAAAAGATTTATTTGACCACATCCAAAGACGATCCAGATACAAATGTTTCTTTTCAGCTTAGTGGTAACAGTTCGGGAAAGAACAACATTTTCTTTTTTTAATAACATCATGTCATTAGCATGTTTTTACCCCAATTTGTGCCCCCAATTTCTGTGCACATTTTGCTAAATTTCAGCCATACAGCAAACATCTTAATGGTTCACACATTATATAAAAATGGTTCCCAAAATTCTATGTTGAATAATGATTATAAAACATTTAGTCTAAATGGCACCCCGTTTGCAAAATCTTGTCTTTAAAAAAAAGCCACACACCTGAGTTCCGTTATAAATGCCGACTTGAATCAGCCTGCTCTTCTGATAGTTGAGGATGCTGTAATGAGCATACTTCCTGTCTCCATCATCATTAAACTCCACTCGTCCTGTCAGACCTTCTGGGTATTTGGATGACATCAGAACCCTGACACCAGGGAGAAATCAGGGAGAAAAAGCGATCAATCTTGCCCACTTACACATCCAAGTGATTACATTTCTGCAGAACTTATGCAGAGTAGGTAAAAAAGAATTCCCAGATCAGACACAATCAGACGCAGACATTCCAGATCAGACACAATCAGACGCAAATATTCCAGATCAGACACAATCAGACACAGACATTTCAGATCAGACACAAATATTCTTTGAATTTGCACATTATCCTGACCTTTTAAAGAGTGGCCCGGTTTTCCAGATGTTGGTGTTGCCTACACAACCCCGAGGAGGTTCAGTGATGTTCTCCTTCTCGAACAGCTCCTGAATGGACTGAGCCACGACGGCCACCGCGTCGCTGATGTGTGCAGACTCGTTCTTGCCGTTAATGAGCTGAAGGCCGATCAGTCCTGCATGTGTGTGTGTGTGTGTGTGTGTGCGTGTGTGTGTCGGCATTAAAATAATCAAATAAGCTGTCTGTTCCCTGTCATTAATAACCTGACTAATATCAAAAAACTGAATCTTAACATCCCTGGAATATTAAGCAACTAGCGAACATGGGAATATTATATTTTCAATTTAAAGACAATTACACAGATATAAAGTCTTATATCGAAGACTCATTTATGATTTTTATCTTTAATAAAAACTGAGGACAATGAGACAGAAGGGAGAACGAGTGCTTTTCCAGGGTCTCTACTTCATCTCCGTCGTCCCATACGTACCATCAGGAGCTTCACTCAGAGCTTTACCAGACATCTCCCGCTCTCCGACTAGCCACACGTAGCCAGAGCCAGTCATGTTGAGAAACCGAGCAGTCTTGTACACGGCTGCAGCGTCGTCTTCACTGCAGACAAATGTATATTAGTCCTTACATTCTATTCTAAAAGCCTTTCCGGGAAAAAACCTTGCAGCGATGCTGAGTTTTATTTAGCAAATATTATTGTGTTGTATTGAACTACCACCACCATGTTTCTCTTTTATTCACATTGCTGTTTTTTTTTTTTGTTTGTTTTTTAATGCTTAGCAGGATGATAAAATGTGTACCATTTATTATAAATGATGCCAGCTTCTAATATGAGGAACCCACTGTAACCTATTAGAGCCCCTAAGTCTAATATAACAGAGTGTCCATCATTATATCTTACCTGGCAGACAGAATGATCACGCGAGCCTCCAGCTCCTTGGCCTCCAGCAGCAGGGCAGTTAAGTTAGTCTCTTGGTTGAACTGGAGGATTTTCTCTGCCTGGGATCGGGGCAAACAGTCAGTAAAAGCAAAGGACACTTCCCCACCCCAGGACCATGCTGCCTCTTTTACCTCTCTTTCATTGCTTTGGCTGAATTGTCTTTGCTTTTGTGTTATTTAAAAAGGAGGAAAAATGACAGCGCTCCAAGGAAAATTGGATCAACTATTAAAAAAAAAAAAGCTAGAGGGGGATAAACGTCTGTGTTGTTGCATGCAATGCTGAGGGTTATCAAGGCTCCAGAGAACGGCGTGCATGTTAGAGGTTTAGGGGGAGAGGCCGATGCAACCGGAAACTGAAACCGGGAAAAAAGGTGTGTGAGAGGCTTGTTCTGCCCAAAGAAAAAAAAAAAACTAGGAGGTGCTGCGCAAAAGGAAGGAAGTAGTATTTGGGAATGTGACGTGTCCCACACTAGCGCATCTAAACAAAGGAACAAAGGAGCTTTTTTTCTATTTGGTCTGAATCATGCATTCCTTTATTTGAAAGGAAAAAAAATGATAATGACAGAAGCGGAGCGTGTTTAATTTTCTCTCTCTTTTTTTTTTTTTTCTTTCTTGAAAACCGAAAATCATAATCGATCAAAACAAGTCCATTCGTCATTTAAATCATAAGGGTACCAAAAAAAAAGTTTCGATGTAAGAAAGAAACACGTGCTACCAAGATAAGGGCATTTCTGGGTTCGGCCGATGGCTGATTGGCCAGATTCTAGTTGCAACGTTTAAAGTTGGTGGGCGGCGTGCATTGACCATGCAAGTATACCTTAGGTCCTCGCTTGTTGTCATAGGACAGTTGGTCGAGGTTTTCATAGTTCCTTTTTTTATTCTGATGAGTAATGTGCACAGAGAAAATATGCAGACACAGAAGAATATTATAAACAGTTGAAAATGATGGGCAATCAAGCATCCAATAAATTTTCCTGCTCCAAATTGGAAGTCCTAACACCAGGGCTTTCGAAAGCATCAGAGACCGCTCTAATTCCTCCCTGACCTGTAAAAAGCGAACATACATATTTGCCTTTTGGGAAAAAAGCCGGTATTCCTTGTAAATCAGGAAAGCTAAGGATGAAATATCAACTCCGTGGCGCCACAAGAAAACGCTTTTTACCTTAAATCTGAAAAGGGAAACAAAATGTTAAGAATTTAAACTGGAGCATTGTGGAAAAAACGATTACCAGAATCTGATCACGACCGGAATTGAACAAAACATGACTTTCACCATTCACTGTGTGAGGAAATCACACCGAGCGAGTGTCAGATCACAGCAGGTTCCCAGCAAATCCAGCAGCCTTCATATATGGCTGACATGGACTACGATTCCTACACACACTTAGTCGCCAACTTGCTGACTGAAAACACTTTTATTCCATTACATCCTTACTCAAAAAACACTATATCGGGACTCATACACATTATACGCTATTTACGCCATTGTAAATAAGAACCTGTTCTTAATGACTTGCCTGTAAAAATAAAGGTTAAATAAAAATAAAATAAATCAAATGCAGTAAATATTTGTAAATTATACTGTATGTATGGTTTCTTTTAATTAAGGTATCAGATTATGTTTTGGGGAAACACAATTATGAGAGACAATTTGAGAATAACATCTTTATTTAGTCAGTTTTGTGATAATCCCTTAGCTAAAATGTGTAAAAAAACAAAAAAAGATCTATTAAATAGGTTGACTACGGATCCAAGATAAAAGTAGTACAAGAACCAGAAAGTTGGAGGAATGCACTAAATTCAACACTGCCATGAGGTGTTATTTATATGAGGTTTTATAGGGCTCTGTTGTGTGGTATTCACGGCTTTGGGATTTTTTTGATAGCGCTATGTCTTCTGTCTTGTAACAGAAAAAAGGAGAAAAACACAGATATCCAGTAACTGCTAAGTCTGATTAATGTGAATTTAACTGAGAATGTAGACAAACGATTCTTTTCTTAGTAATAATCAAAAATATTGGGTGAAAAATATTCTGTATGTTTTTACTTCAGTTCATTGTCCATATGAAATATGTATTGGCTATGCAGCTAGCTGAATCATTAGCCTCAAGCTAGCATGGGTTTTTTATTGTTTGCTTTCTGTTCACAATAAAAATTATATAAGAAAAAAACATTCTCATGGTGAAAACGTCAAAGCAGCTTTATAGGAGTGTTACTTCAAACCATTCGAATGTTCTGAGAACCAAAAGGAACCTCAGAACCGTCCTGCTAACCGAGAATCGTTAAACTTTAAGGAAAGAGTAGGAGATATTGCTGGAGGAAGAGTTGCTTTTTCCACTGCAGCACGTTGCATTCTTCTCATCTTTTTTGAGGGCAACAGCCTCAGGGGAGCCTTCACCATGCTCGGACGGTGCTGGGCTATTCTGCGGCGGTATAAATAAACTCCTTTAGCGCAGGAACATACAGTCCTGCACTATATATATATCTGAGCTCAGCCTGATTATGAGCCTAATTCCACATTTCGCTGTGGTCTGATTTTGCTTCTGGTTCGAAATCTAGGTCTTTAGTAAATTTTTTACATTTTTTATGAGGACGCTCGAAATCGCTGTAGTATCGATCCGCCTGGGTCTCCTGTAATGGTCTTCCCACTCAATGTTAACAGAAATATATATTATTTTTAGCACCAAACACTTTGGTACAAATCATCTAAAAACTAGTTCACATTTTTTATATCAGTCTGGAAAATTTACATGATATGGTTCAGAGGAATAAAAAAAAAAATGCAAATAGATTGCTAAGAATATGAATTATCTTTTACGTTGATTAATTAGCTCAGCCCTGCATGCAAGAAGAATTAAACACCATAGATAGAAATTATTAAACATAATGCAAAGCCTTTGTTTCTTTGTGTTGTCTTTTAACATATATGGCACTTTGTTTTGACTACTTTATCTGATATTGGATGCTCAGAAGGCAACTATGTGGAAAATACTGTAGTAGCTCAGTGGTTAAGATGTCAGATTCTGGATTGGAAGGTCCAATCCGAACGCCACCAAGAAACGCTCCCACTCCTGTGCTCTTGAGCAAGACTTATGACTTAAGAGTAAGTCGCTCCGAATAATGGCGTCTGTTCTAAAATGTGGCCCCATGTTAAGCATTTAAAGTCAATCAAGAGTCAATCACCAGAGATATTTGCTAACAATCTGGTCATAACCAGGGTTTATGCAAGATTAAATCCAAAAATATTCCAGATCGATCTCTCTTCAACATGCCCACAATTATGCCAGATGTTATAAAGTACCTCATATTCGTTTTGCATGAAGGCAGCAGGAAACGTAATTAATTGAATCACATGGCATGGAAAAATGAATCTTTTTTTTTTTTTTTCATTAATAACTCGCTACAGAGTTTGATGCATATTTTATGAGCGTGGTTATACCAGCAGTCTGAGAACAATTTCAGCCCGATCGACTGTACACAAGGGAGCATTAGTGTGAAACCAGTAACACACAAAAAAAACCCCTCAATTCCCAGCAGTTCGAAAGCTTAATTGCGACTACGCTGAAATAGTCTCTGTATTAATACATTTCTCTACAAAGAGGGCAGCGGTAATTACTATAGTGCAGATGTCGATTGGGGATCGTGAATTAGCTCGAGAGCCCTTAAAAAGTTCATCACCGTTAAAAACCCAGACGTCATTACTTTGATAAATCAAACTGCAATCAACCAAACACATACTGATGGAAAAAACTGCTAACTGATATGAAACTTCAATGCTTGGAAAATAAAGAGATGCAACATTCTATTGAATGAAAGCACCAGGTTGTGAGCCAGTGATGCTTTGTAAAGCCCCAGGTTAAGCTTTATGTTTTGCTCCTGCCGTGGAGCGACTCAGGAGGTTTTAGACTATGGCAAAAAGCAACGTGAGATGAGTAAGAAATGCACAAAAACTTCAACTAGATTAGACCACATTAGACGCTGTTGATGCCTCTGGCTTTAGCCAACATTTACAAAATGGCATGAGATGTATTTCATGCAACAGAAAAGAAAACAGTTACATACATAGAAGACTTTTGAGATTAAATGTACATGTCCAACACACACACACACACACACACACACACACACACACACACACACAGCCCATGCATTCTACCAACAGACACCACACAAGGACAGCTCACCTTGGTCTCTCTTTCCTCCAGAAGCGTCTCGAGTCTCTTCTGTGCGGCTCGACCTTCGTGGTCATCGCTGACGATGAGGATGATGTGGTTCCAGCGGAACTCGCGCATCATGTCAAACCACACGTGCGCCTGGTGGGAGTACGGCGGCACAGTGCGCAGGAACGAAAGATGGATACTCTGAGTAGGAGAAAATTACAAGGAAACGCAGGGCAAAAAGTGAACGATGATTGCATCCCAGGTCTCCTCACATCACCTACATCAGTACCTGGCATCAGTACTAACACCTTTGTGTCTGAATGAGCACAAATCTACACAAAATCTAGTGGAACATCTTCTCAGAAGAGTGGAGGTTATTATAACAGCAAATAGGGTGGGCTGGGATGTTACAGCACATACCAATCTTATGGATAGGTGTCCACAAGGTCAGCATCTAAAAATGCTTTAAAACTAGGTTTATGTTAAACAAGCTAGGCATTTTGAACCAAATGCACCAACACGAACCTTATCAGAGTAGATGGACATTCTGGTTGTGAGGCCGACCACAGGGATACGGTAGAAGCCTGCAGTGTAGGAGACTGGCGTAGGTGTGAGGTGGTCACTGGATTGTGGAGGATGGCTTACCAAAATTGCATAGACCTGTAGACAAAATGTGAACAAAACTTTGAACACCAGAGTTTCCCCCCAGAAATCTAGAAAGTACGAGAGGAAACAAAAATAGATCAACCCTCGATTTGTCTGTTTAAGGAGCACCTGACATTTTGAAGTGGTTAAAAATGTTCACGTTGTCTCTCCAGTAAAAAACTGGTTAAAAGATGAACAGTTTATCAAAAGAAAGACACCATTTGCAATAATTTTTTATTTATTTAAAGACAGGCATTTTATACCAGCAGGCTCTGTCCTGCTTTATTGTAAACAACCGTCTTGACAAATTGTGCGAAACGACATAAAAACCCCTCAAAGGTTCAACAATGCTTTGTTCCTTCTAATCATTTTTGCATGACAAGCACATTGCTTTGGCAGCGTTTCTTCCGAAATAGGTCCCAGCTGCTCGGTATACGGCTATATTTAGTGAAAATATGGTACATAAACAACAGGAAGACACAAAAAAATGTTGTTTTTTTGGATTCTATGAGTAACCATAATGCCTCTGTATCTTGACAGGCTGTACAGTTGGGCTTCAAATAAGGTTTTTTCATCCAACATGCTCTCAGGCTTCTCTTCTGTACCATCTGCTACGAAACCATCCTCAACTCTTAGATGGAGAAGTGGCAGAATATAAAGGATTTGGAAATATATGGAGATATACATTATGGTAAAGTTAGCCTTTTTAAAAAATCATATATTTAGCATTTTGAATGTGGGTTTCAACACTAAGGAATTATTGTGCATTGTATATATGGCTTGCCAACTCAGGAAGCACAACTTCAGCACTTTTCAAAAAGGCATCAACCATATCGTATGAGTGCTTTAAGTGCCTCTAATTTAATTTGGCACAAGCAGGCATTTAATGATGCAATGCTACTCCTGACTATATCGCTCCCGAGAGATTGTCAATTCACTGCAATCCGCTATGTGTTTGTGTTTGTGTGTCTGTGTGTGTTTGTGTTTGTGTGTGTCCAGTTATATCGTTTTTTTTTTTTTTGGGAATGACTCATAAGATGAGTCAAAATAGCAAAAATATCAGTCCAGTATTTACAAGCCTTTAAAACACCACCCAGTTAAATTCTCGATTCCGATTGGTCGCTTTTTGAAACATTTCTGTTCGTATGTTAACTCTTTCAAGCGCGTTTAATTTACAGCTAATAATGTTGTTATTTCTTGAAAGAAAACGCATCGTTGTCCGATTTCCGTTTCTAAACGTTTAACGCCAATTTTTGGCTACATTTTTCTTTGAATTTTTCAGGAGAAATGTGTTAGCGTGTTGTATCGTTCTAAGACTTACGGAAAAAAGAATCACATTGTCTGTGATTTTTTTTTTCTCGAGACCATGACGTTGCTTTTATAGTCATACTAATCTTAGTTTTATGGAACAAATTAAATGTAACTATAAATGGTTAAAAAGTCTTTACGAAAGTATAATAGGAATAAAATTCATCCCAATCACAGATACTGAAAAGTGATCAACCACAGGATAGTAAACGTGACAGTAGTTCACATCAGGCCGCATCCCATGATCTCATCATTGATAATATTCTTATAACAGCAAACGCCCAAGTGCTGTATCCTTGACTCATTCAGCTTTCATTCATCCTAACAACCATTCAATTAAATCTTTAATATCACATTCATCCGTGTTCATCTTCACAGCTTCATCAGTTCTAGAGCGGTGCGATGCTGAGACCGTCCTCTTTTACTCATCTCTGGAGTTCAACTCGAGTTTAACTAGCTGTGACAATCATTCTTATATAACACTTTGTAACACACGCGCTCCATTAATTTTACACCTAGTTGGTTTCGAAACAGCTGTGTTCTTACCACAGGATGCTCCGAATCCCCTCCAGGCTGACAGCATGCTACAGAAGCACACATTTGTCTTTTCAGAGTGATCATAGTTAGTGCTGACTCTGGACTGCACCCAGTCACTAACAAACATTGACCGTAATTAAAACACCGCCTCTGGGTTTGAAAAAAACGCCTTAGTAAACAGATCTGGTGTCCTTCATGCAGTGAGAGATGAAGTGTGCTGCTTTGTGAATCTTTTCTTGTTGTTTTCTTTTCTACTTTTTGGTTTATTTCCACCCAATCGCTAGTTCTTAATATTCCAGGTACCAAGCAGATCATGTGCTATGACATATAAGGGCACCCTGGTTCATAAGAACTGTAGACCAGGGCCAAAATCCTGACACCAACTAGGTCAGTGGTTCTAAAAGTGGGGTCCAAAGGGGGCTCAGAGGTCCATAAAGCACAACTAGATGATCTGAGTAATGTTACAGGTCTGGAAATCACAACCTATGTATTCAAAGATATTTAGGGGTCCGAACACCAAAAATTGTTCATACCTAGTATGTTCTGTAATGTCCCTTTCTAGAAATAGCTTACAAAAGACTAATCTTGGGTGAAGACTAACCCAATGTTTCTCCTAATCTATTTGCCTGGTGTTTTAATGAATGAATGCAATCTTTCAACTTGCGTTTATCCCTTATTTACTTACAGTTTTTCATCTTGAGGAATGTTATTTAATTAGTAGAATGAATGGTTTGGTTAGTGTGGTAAAGAATATAGATAATAGATGTATTGAGTGTTTGTTTTTTTTTGTCTTTGGGATTGATATACTTGGACATTGTGAAATCTTTGTGAAATCATTGTGAAATACAGTATTTTACAGTAAAAACTGTGTTTAAGATTCTAAGTAAAAGATATATGTCTATATATACACATCACACACAGTCATGGTCTATGTGAGCTTCGAAAGCATAACTACAAAGCACTGTGTCACTTGACCTGAGTTGTCGATCATGTGTTGATCGGTTCGACTGGTGCGCTGATCAATATAACCGCTCACTACTCTTTCACCATCCTAACAAAATGCTTTGACTTCAGCACGCACAAGCAGAAAAAAAACATCACATCCTGACCTTTTGCTTCATTCAACCCACATTTCCTCACTATTGTTCTTTATGAATCACTATCTGACTCACGGCATATGAACCGCTCTATGTAAATGAACCTGGTAGTAAAATAATGATGTTATTATAAAGAGCACTTGTGTGAGCTTTAGAAATAAATGAAACAATAATTACATTTAGGTTTAATTATTATAGATAGATAGATAGATAGATAGATAGATAGATAGATAGATAGATAGATAGATAGATAGATAGATAGATGTTGTAGGTAACTAAAGAGACAGACGGACAGACGGACAGACAGACAGGCAGACAGACATACAGACGGACAGACAGACAGACAGACAGACAGATAGATAGATAGATAGATAGATAGATAGATAGATAGATAGATAGATGTTGTAGGTAACTAAAGAGACAGACGGACAGACAGACAGACAGACAGACAGACAGGCAGACAGACAGGCAGATGGACGGACGGACAGACAGACAGACAGACAGACAGACAGACAGACAGACAGATAGATAGATAGATAGATAGATAGATAGATAGATAGATAGATAGATAGATGTTGTAGGTAACTAAAGAGACAGACAGACAGACAGGCAGACAGACAGACAGACAGACAGACAGACAGACAGACAGACAGACAGACAGACAGACAGATAGACAGATAGATAGATTTAGATCTTTGAAACATTTTTTAAACCCTTTCATTGTGTCTACATATAAAAATATGATGTCTTTAATTTAAAAAAAAGTATTCTTTCACATGAACAGTTGATTTACTTTTATACATTTATAACATGAAATTAAATGGCGTGCGCTTTCTATGTATATTTTTGTTTTTTATTTATTTATTTTTATTTGTTGCATGTTATTTATTTATTTTTTTTCTATTATAAACCAATCTTAGGGGGGAAATATTTCTTAGCTTCCATTAAGGGCATCATATGAGAGTTGTGTCCATTTTTTTGTGTAACTTCTCATTCATGAAATTATTCATTCACCCCCTACTAGGATCCATCAGAACCCTTTAAAGTTCATTAGCTTCATCAGTGCCTCAAAATCACTTCTTCTGCATAAAGTTTCAAGTTATGATCACCACATGTCCTTGCGCTTTTTATCCCACAATGCTGTGCGTTTATTCCCAATACCTTGGAGTCAAGGAAGATAAATGGTGTGGGGGAGAAACAGTTGTAGGAGGGAGAAAGAGATCCTGGCAGCACTTACCTGGCTGGAGATGAGGTCCTCACACACGGACAGCGCCATCTGAATAGCGTTGGCTTTGTGCGTGACGGAGATGGCGTTGAGTTTGAACCTGTCTCTGCCGTACACCACGCTGGCCTGGTTCACTGCATCCTTAAACACCTGCTCGTATCGCTTCTGGCTCAGCACCGCACCGATGTTCACGACCTTCGTCTCGGAACCTCCGAGAGCGCAGGAGCAGGACAGCAGAACGAAGAGCACAAAGATGAAGCGCATGGTCACAAGAACCTGATGTCCTTCTTTAGCTGTATGAATCCTGGAAAGCACTATGTGTGTGTGTGTGTGTGTGTGTGTGTGTGTGTGTGTGTGTGTGTGTGTGTGTGTGTGTGTGTGTGTGTGTTTAGAGGTGGAAAGACTCGGGTGCGAGGTTCATGCTCACTGCGGCGGAATGCGCACGGTCACTGGTCCGCCGTACGTTCCGTTTGCGGCTGCGCGTTATCAAATGCACGGTTCGAGCTGCTTTGCTTCATTGAAGCTACCTTGATTATGCAGGTTTTTCTTCACCTCTTGCCTAAAAAGCGTGTGTATGAAGCACCCCTTTTTTTTCCCTGCAAGAAAAGTAGATGTCCGATGCGCAGTGTGGAGGATGCGAGTCCGCTCTGAGAGATGATGCGGTGCCAGAGACCCGAGCTGCTGTCCGTGGTGCTGCTGACAGCTGGCCTGGTATGCTGGAGGAGATGGTCCATAATTGTGTTTTTTTTAAAAGGGGGGGG
>MU563656.1:6397866-6430366 GCA_024362625.1 Silurus asotus
GGGGACCAGAATGCTCATTGGTAAATGGCAAAACATTACACACACACCCCTTACAGTGCATCTACACCTTTTATAAACACTCTTATAGTGTCCTAGTGTGCAAAAAATGCTATAAGGATGTTCAATCAATTTATTTCACCATTCAAGATCCCAAATAAGGCTTTATAACTTATGGCTGGTTTTATTGCCCATGGAGAGATTTAAAATCTCTTTCAATATTTTTTAATTATAATTATTATTATTTTTAGATATGTATATAAAGTTAAATGTCATTTTATTCTTATTATGACTAGCAAAATGTCGTCATTGTTCACACTGACCAATGTTTAAAAATCCATCAGACGCGTGAGACAAATTTTGAACCTCTCGTCGCAGCAGCCTAATGCTCGTGCACGTGCTGCTATGCGCGCCCCAGGGCTCCTCTACTTTCTGCGTTGGCGATGTGAATGATCACACTTCACTGAGGCGTAGCTCGGGTTATATAGGCTTTTATTTTTTTTTATTTCTGAGGATAAACCAAGATTGGAGAAAAACAGCCGTAAAAGGAATTAAATTAACTACAGGGAATTCAATCTGATTAAATCTGACTTGATCGGATCTTATATGTTATGAGATCTTATTATAAAGTGATTCTTTCCAATGAACTATGAAGGAGTTCCGTTGCTTTCTTTAAAAAAAAATCCGTGGCATAAAAACAGGAGATGATCTAGACTTGGTTTGGAATAAATACTTAATTTATGGAGCACATAGCCGGAGGCACACAATTGTATAGGATGTCTTTGGATGCACTTGCAAGAAAAAATGTCCCTTTACTTCATCTAGGTGAGCCAAACCTGGTCCAGCATGACAAAGCCTGCTCCATAAAGATATGCTTTTCATGGTTAAGAGTGGAATATTTTATAGAGTGTCCTTCTATAGAGCTCTGATCTTAAACTTACTGAACATGATGAATGTGAACGCTGATTACACCCCATGCCTCCTCATCTCACCCTTTATCAGTACCTGACTTTACTAAGTTAAAATTTGGTTGTAAGAAATCTAACAAATCTCCACAAGCAAACTCCAACATCTAGTGGAACATCTTCTCAGGAGAGTGGAGGATATTATAACAGCAAATGAAGACTAAATGTGGAACGGGATGTTGAAAAGGAAGCAAATATGAATCTTATAGTCAGGTGTCTACAAGCTTCTGTCCATATAGTGGAGCTACATTTCTAGAAAATATTACTGACCGATATCCTTGACAAAATAGACGTGACCCAACACTAAGACAAATGATCTTGTATTCTGTTGGACCCTTCAACTGAGAAGGTAAAAAATTAAAAGGATGCCTTGAGTCCTGTTGTAAATTCATGTCAAATCCATTGTTTTCATCTTAAATGTGTATGAGAAAGAGTGAGGACTAGTTAGTCTATAACACCTTTGAATAGATTTATATTTGAGTTTTTGCTTCAAGAGTTTTAAAGTTACTCTGACAAGTCAAGTCCATGAACATCTAATTGCATAGGAGAAACTTACAGGGCAAAATGATCACAATTTGCTATCCTGATCTTCTCTATTGTCTCAAATCTCAGACTTTCTGACTCAGTTTCCTTTAGTCATCTTAAACTGAGACCCCATCAGTTCAAAAAGAAATGTATTTTTTCAATTTGAAGATAAATTACTGGTATTTGTCAACCCAATTCATGTCATTTAAGGTGTATTAAGTGTGTAATGGATTTACATGCAATTTGCATGAATCTAATTGCCAGACATGAGCTTCCAGGATCATTCCTGTAAGCACAGATGCTCAATTATGTAACCTGGTCATCCATATTTCCACATTTTTCAATCCCGTAAAAAAAACAAGCCAAAAGCCATCTAGCCACCTTCTGCATCTATTCCACTCCAAAAAGAAAATCTGGAAAAAAAACATAAAAATTCTCTGAAGCATCGTTTTTTTTTTGTTCAGGAAGAAAAAAGGAAGAACATTAAACACAGCTCATTTTTGATCATTATGCTTCGGCAGACCTTCGACTGTATTAGATTTCGTCTGCGAGCTAATATCAAAGGCTGTATTCAAAGGTAAAACAAAGAGTCCTTTCATAAAAGTAGCCTGCACTCAGGTCTAAGTGTATAGCTTATGATAAAGAAGAAAAGAGAGATGAGAAGAAGAAGGGAAAAAAAATAAAAAAAGAATCATGGTTGCCAAGGAAACAAGGCTGTCTCTTGGAGTGTGAAGTTGAAAAAGTATTCTCGTGTAGGCATTTTGTAAACGTGGGGTGTTAATGAAATGAAGTGGCACTGGTGCACCATGCATGAGGCTATTCAAACCTTGAACTATTTCAATATTTATAACGTATATGTAAAAAAAAAAAAAAAAAAAAAAACAGCGGGTCGTGCTGTTATAGGAAAATGATCCACGACTGGGTGATGTCATGTAGACCGATACACAGTGTTTAATCCTTTTATACATTTATGATATGGCAGGGTTTTTTTTGGTTATCTGGGTTATAATTACAATTCATTTTGTGGAATGTTTCCGTTTTCACTTACGTTACAACAGCTATAAACATCCATTTCCTCAACAGCCACTCTTCATTCTTCCTTCAAAAATGCCTGAACAAATGCAGATTTTCATCAACCGTAAAGCTTCTTATTACTGATTTTGTCCTTGTGTTGTGGGTCCCAATGTAACACAAGACTCATGTTCTACTATTGAGATCCAGTCTCTAACCCCCTGTCTTTCTATTGGCATGTTATCCTATAGTGTGCACCTGTTTTGTGTTACTTCTTCATTGCTTTGCCCGTTTATACCCTGCTGCATCTATGAATTATTGCAAAATAATTCTTGGCTCTGGTTTTTTTTTGGTGTCCTGCCATTTCTGACCACATGTTACACCCATGTCAGCCCTAATTAATAATAATTATATATATATAATTACAAGCTCCAGTGAACAAGATAAAGCACCAGTACCAGCAGAAATCTGATGTTAAACAAAGCGAGTCAGATTCAAGAATTCAGCAGCGATTTGGTATTTATGCCAAGCAAAGTAATAGCTTTCAAACAAATGTTTCCATGATTCATTTAATAATTCTATAAATGAGCTTATTATGATGCTGAATCATTTGAACGCCAGGTAATGCAGAAAAATCTGATCCATAGTATATTTCTGACTCGGACTCTGAAAAAATCTTCCGATCATAATCATCATCGCGTGTCTATGAATGTGTTTTAACGCCAGAACGACGGGGGGGATTTGCGAATTGGGTCGCAGTTGATCTCGATAGGCTACGCTGTGAACTTTAAATAATGTATTAGGCCAGCGCACCACATGGGACCACTATATTTATAGCTGTCCAATGATTATTGAGTACACCTGTGCATTTACAATACAAGTGGAGGGTAATACTGCATGACTATGCGAAAGCTGAAAATAAAATCACCAGGGCATTTTGTCGACTAATACTCCAGGTATGCATTAGGAATAAGTTGTTTAGCGTGCAAAAGCATTGAAGTGTGTTTCCTCGCTCTTGAGAGCTGAGAACACTCAGAATGGATCGCTCTTACTGGGCAAGCGACAAGACCTTCGTGTCCCTCCCACCGCTTGACACATCAATACAGCTGGGCCAGGCTGCACTGCAGCAGTTATATAATGATGCTTCTGCCAAGGAACACACACACACACACACACACACACACACACACACACACACACACACACACATAGACACATGCACTCTACCACCCACAAGTGTAAAGAATAGTAAAGACACCCTATGGGGCCATTCTGACACACCTCTTTCTCTGTGCTGATTTCGCCTACTGCAGACGTGAGAGAAAATAACAAAAAGAGGAGAGAATGCAAGAGACGACTGAGAAGCTATGAGAAAAAAATATCAATGACCTTACAGGATGTGTCTCTAATAATCAAGCCGAAAATTACGTACTACTTTTCAGCTTTTAAAGGTTTTAAAGAAAAGCCCATCTCTCACGCAGTATTGCACAGGCGTCGTTATGCTCCAATTATAAGCCAGTTTTGTCTACTATTGTGTCTGAAAGCAAACCTGAGTAAGTAGAGCAGATTTCTAGCCTGAACATTTGCTCATTAAACATGACCAATTGCATGCATATTGAATTAATCATTAAAAAAATGCTTCTGGTGATGTTCTGAATAAAAAGGTTAACGTTTAGGTCTAAACTATATCTTTTTGGAAAGAAATGATATTTGTAAAAAAATATATAGGTATATGATTGGTAAAAAAAAAAAAAGAAAAAAAAAAGAATTAAGTATAGATTGAAAGCAAAAAAAAGAGTTATTAATTTAATTTAATTCATTTTTTTTATTTTTTTATTTTTTTTCTTTTTTTTCTTTTTTTTCTTTTTTTTAGATTTTCCAGAAACACTGGATTGAGGTAGTAGGTTTTGCAAGAAAAATGTCTGTCTCAAAAGTTTTTTTATTTTCCAAATTTTATTTTCGGTTCTTTCCGTTATTTTCATTACTCTTTTTTTCTAATGGCTGTTCATAAGTGTTTTAAACAAGGGACTCATCTCTTAAAACAAGTACATGCTGAATATGAGAAAACAGTGCCATGTGTTCCTGCAGAACTGTTTTCTAAAACCCGAAATAATTCTCCGTTCAGAAAGTGGCATCATAAATTCCCAAATGGTAAAGAAATAAAATTTCAGCATGAGTCAAGTTCACTGAATTGTTGTGGCTGTGCACCAACTTCGGATGGTTGCTATGGTTATAAATTATGTCAAATCTGTTCCTTCGAAAACTGGGACGCTGAGTGTCAGCGAGGAATACTTCACTCCAGAACAAAAAAATGTTATCAAGTCAAGAACTAGACCCAAATAAAGAGCTGTTTTCTATGCATATGCCCTCGTTTACAGTTTTCACATTAAACGGACAGCTGAGGCTTTGCTGAATTTCACATGAATCCTATGTCTAGGTGTTCACCAACTTTTGGCAAAATAGTGTATTTATGATTTGGTTAAATGACAAAACAAATAATATAAATCAATAATAATTATTATTTATCTTTGCTCTGCCCCTAAATGCTAAAACATCAGCTAATTTTAGCACAAAAGTGCATCCATGTCTATCCACCAAGTCACAATGCTTAGTGGTTAACGGATTCAATGGTCATGAGTTTAAATCCCAGCCACACCAATCCATTGCCTCTCCTGGGCCCCCTGAGCAAGGCCCTTAACCACCTCCTGCTCAGGTGTATGAATTGGAAAAATGTAAGTCGCTCTACATAAGGGCATCTGCCAACTTCCGTAAATGTAAATATCACAATCTGTTTAAAATGACAATAAATGCGTGTCTATACACAATTCAATTTTTACATACCGACGCTTTAATTTCATAAATCATCCTTTTAAATACTTAGGTAATTTTTCTTCGGGAATATGTGAATATTAGGTGAAGGAAAATGGAAATAAAGTCAATTTTTAACTAAATATTTGGAGGTTGATAATAAAAGTTTTGCTGCATGTTTTACAGGGTGTTTAAAAACCGCACAGTGCTCCTTTAAGTACCTGTTGTAAAAACATGGATATGATTAGAAATGTAACAGGAAGCAATCGAGCACTGGGTCACTGTCCTCGATTTAGGTTGCGAGAGTGAAGAGAAGTACAAGTACGAGGACCGGCAAAAAGACTAGCATCAAAAAGCTCAGCTCCACCATATACAGCATCGCAAGCAACGTCACATAGCAGCAACGGCAGCGTCTCCGCATGCGCCGGATGGCTTGTATCGCTCCCCGAGGATGCTCGAAACATCCACACACTCGAGCCGTCTCAGCCCGCACCTGTAAATATCGCTCCAGAGTTGAACACAACCCTGTACTGACTTCTGGATCTGATTGTGGCTCCAGGATCGAGAGATCTGGAGAACGAGTACTGAATGTGATGTCCTCTTGGAGCCTGTAAATCTGGTAGTGTTGAAGCGGGGTTTTCTGTCGACACAGCGGGCACTGTACGCGAGAGCAGTCCGCTGCCCGCTTGAGCATGACGGCCAAGCAGCTCTGGCACACAGTATGGTCACAGTTTAGCAGCGCGACGCTGTGGTCACCCTGGGAGCAGTAGGACTCGGTGCAGATCGGGCATTCGTCTACCGCAGAGGCAGTAGATTCCTGATTCAATCGGTCAAGCGTCCTGCCGTTCCCACCACCTGTCCCCTCCGTCCTTGACACTGCGTACTCTCTGTCGTAAGGACGTAGGTTATTAAAATGTTCATTAAGCAAAGGTTTTTGAGCCAAACACTCCCCTGAGTGAATCTCGCTCAAATTTGCTCCATCTGTTTCTAAAATCGTGGTGGTTTCAACACTCAAACACATCTCCTCTATTATCCCAGTGCTCTCCTGATCAGTCGAATTTGAAAGTATTTGGACACAATTTCCAAACTCGGAATCAGACATACATCCAGGATTTATCCTCTGATCTACATTTCCAGAATGAAACACCTCAGGATCCATAGCTCCAGACAGAGAGAAGCACATTCTATAAAAAAGTGTTGTGTTCTTTAAAAAAGTAGCTCACTAAAACGTTTTACTTTTCCCAGCACTGGCTTTAGGTCTTCTGTAACCTTTAAAATGTTACGTTGTCGAGGTAGAAGGAAGGAGTTTTATTTATTCTAGCTTGCTTATCACTAAGAATGTGGAGCTGTGTGAAAGTCCTCTAGGACCGAACCAAATTAATCAAGGTGCTGACCTCTGGAAGAAAGATTAAGGTCAGCGTGAGAAAGCTTGCATTTCTTTGTCGTATCGATTTTATGTTCTCTTTTTTTTTCTGAATTGAAAAAAAATGTGTGTGGAAAATAAGTGGGGACTGAAAATCTGAGCCACAAACAACATCAGGTTCAGTGATTTATTTAAGAATCTGTTACATACATTTACAAAAATATTCAGTGATATGCAAAATATTTCCAGCAACAATAGATGAAAAATTAGATGCAGATGGACAGAGAATGGAATGATGGGTGGAACAAACATGGCTGATGGATGGACAAATGAATGGATAGATAATAAATGGATGGATTGATTATTGGAGAATGGATAAGTATGTGGATGAATGGCTGGATAGATGGAAAGGTGGATGCAAAGAGATAAATGAAAGAATGGTGGGTAAAACATGACTAAATGGATGGATAGATGGATGATGGATGGATAAATGACTGAAGAATGGATAAATAAGTGGATGGATGGCTGGATAAATGGAAAACGTGAACACAGAGCGATAGGACAAAGAATAATGTGTGGAACAATAATGGCTGATGGATGGATGGATGGATGGATGGATGGATGGATGGATGGATGGATGGATGGAAAGCTGAATGCAAAAAGATAGATCAGAAAATTATGGGAAGAGCATGGACGATTGATAGATAATGGATGGATAGATAGATGGATGGATGGATGGATGGATGGATGGATGGATGGATGGATGGATGGATGGATAAATAATTTGAGAATAGATACATTTTTGTTTAGATAGAATTAGGTTGAGGAATGTGTCATGAATGTGGTAGGAGATAAAGGGACCAGTAGTTGATTGGTGAATATGCAAATGATGATAGATAGATAGATAGATAGATAGATAGATAGATAGATAGATAGATAGATAGATAGATAGATAGATAGATATGCAGGTAAAAGTCTCTTTATTTAAAGCAGAATTTTATCATATGTGTAAAATAAAAGTCATTATACTGCATTACATAATCAGTGCTTTAATATTGCATTTTTTTATGCCTTAAATATGGCTGAATTCTTCATCTGTTATACAGGATATACACATATCTATAGCATGTCAGAAGCATCTCCTGTAGCTTTTAACGGGGGAAAAAAACACATTTAATCCAATTTAAATGAAAATAAATAAATGAATAAAAAACACATTTATTGTGTATATATCACAGTTGATGTTTGAGACACCTGTATGATTCACCCCCAACAAACACCGGCAGATTTATAAAGTCAGACCTGATGACTAGGCAATAAGAACATTTTGTTTCACTCGCCTTTATCACAGTGCCTGCGGTGGTGCATTTCTCAGGCCCGTTGTGTTGCCTGCACAGACACAGAGCACACAAATAGCGAGAGAAAGATAAAAAGAGCCAGAGAGGGGGAGACAGAGAGAGAGAGAGAGAGAGAGAGAGAGAGAGAGAGAGAGAGAGAGGCTGTCATTTAGGCAGCCATGTATGTAAGTACCCTGAATACACTGTATATGATACTGCCGCTAAATCCTTCAGGGAAAATATGCAACATCAATAACCTCTCATTCTCTCTCTCTCTCTCTCTCTCTCTCTCTCTTTCTCTCTCTCTCTTGTTCTAGTTGGATGACATTTGAAACGGATTCACAGGCTCAGACGCAGCATATGGCACTTATCATAATGGCTTGATCATGCTGCAACATAAGATATTAATTAGCACCACTTAGTGTTGGGACACAGTCTGAGAAAAGAAGGTAGCAAGCAAATGATCAAAAACCTTCTTACAGTCGAGGATTTATGATAAAGGATTTGCGATCAGAGCTACTGAAAGACAATATTAACGAGTCATCGACTGGGGAAATAAGATTTCTTCCCTCTATCTAGATCGCACAATCCACAACTCAAAGGATATCTGCCTATCTGATATTTTGATAAAGCAATATAAAAAAAACACAGAGGAATAAAATAAAATGTTCGCAATGAGTCGCATAAACCCACAAAATGTTTCTCGCTCGATTGGGGAACTGCTGTAAAATCATACATGTCTGATTCCATCCATATTTTAGCACAAAGACGTTCTGATATTGGGATTAAAGGGTTTTGTACGGTAACAGAATGTAAAGCATGTGCTACAATATACACAAAAAAAAAACATGAATTACTATACTATTAGTATTTCTTACCATATTTTAGCATTAAAAACAATATATATTTCTAAATAAGGATTTAATAAAAAGCTACAGTCGTACAGTTTATTATGTAATTATGTTTTTATCCATTTATATTTAATTTAATGTCGCCCGAAAGCAAGTTACTCATCCTTTATTTGCATTATAGCAGCTATAAATGGTAGTTCTGTTATCGAAAATATACTGCGCTCAGTTTTAACGGCTAATAAACAACTACTTACAGAAAACCAAATCATATCGTTCGCCTTTTTTTCCAAGATAGAAGCACATGAAGTCCCTGTGTAAGTTGTTACTCTAGAAATGACAATGTATTTGAATATTAATAATAAAAAAACTGTAATTGAATATTAATCAATACCGGCTGACCAATCAGCATGCTTTTAACCGCACTGCGATATAAAATGCTAAAAGCGATTTAATTGGCTCAATAGCGTCAATCCATGTCAGTGATCTCGTCCCTCAAATCTATTCGTAAACCTTTTCCTTTTATGGATCTTAGGCTCTGCCTGATAAGTCATAGATACCAGGTTTTTGGCAATGTCTAATGTCTATGTTAAGACATTTGTGACATTTTAGTGCCTATAGGATTATTTTAAGAATTATTCATTGATTATTTTCTGATTAACAATAACAATAGTCAAGCCAACACAGACTTTTCACCCTCCTACCATCAGGCAGACGCTATAGGAGTGTCAAAGCCAGAATTATAAGACGGTTTTTAACCCAGAGGCAATCAGGCTTGTGATTGACACTCATCCACTGCCTCTTCCTCCATCAGTGCAGACACAGATTTCCCTCTGACCAAGAGAGATGTCTACAATCCTCATCCTTTCTACACACACTGTGCAAATATCAGCTTTGGCTACTTTGCATATTTTTGCGCCCACACACACACACACACACACATATATATATATACATATATATATATATACCCCCACATGTCTTTCTATAAGGTTTCCTTTACAGTGCACACTTTATACATCATAACTTTGTAAAATTGTATATCTCATGTCCTTTTTTCACCATTACGTCCTTAATCTATGTCATAAGCTATTTGGAGGATTCACAGAATACAAATTTCATTGTATGGTGTAACAAAATTTTTCCTGTACATTTAATAAAATCCTGATACTCTGGGAAAACTGTCAAAATGTTCGGTTGAGTTCATTCTGCAAATCCTGCAAACACGGTTGGCAGATCATTTCTGGAAACCGCTGTACTGTTTGTACTGCACAAACTGCTCTCATTGCAAATAGCATTTGAATAAACATGGCTGCTGATTAAAAAAACGCGGGCAGATAACGGTTCTGCGGTTATCGCGCTTTATCAAACACGTTCGGTGCGCACACTAATGAAGTGGGTGAAGTCACAGAAAACAGACCGAAAATGGAAAAATAATATCTTGGTGGTGATTATTAATTTTCAACACGTTTTCTGTAAGATGCTCTGTATGAATGCATTTGTTAGTGTGAATTTTTCCATCCGGAGATGTTTATTTAGCAGAACGGAGAGTTTTGAAGTTTCTCTGTAACAATTTCCGGTTGCTTGTTGTTCTGTAGACTTTTAAACTATTAACCCTAAAAATAAATGGACAAAAAGTATGATGTGTCGTTCCATTCATTAAAAACACGAATAGTTCTGACTGTATTCATCGTCCATTCTGATTCTAATACAATAGCCATGTTTATTGCCCAACCATCCAGTACAGAATAGATATTTTTAAAGCTGCTAACAATTTTATATATGATTCAGAATTGTACATTTTTATCAAACGAGCACACAGACCACGTCTCCGATATCATTTCTAAATAATAGTGGACTACTAGAAAAGAAATAGTAAAGGTTTTCCTGATACACGCTTAAATGTGATCGCAGAGACTGCTGCACTAATTCATGCACTGTGTTTGTGTATAATAAGGGCACACCTTTTTGATTCACAGTGTAGAAATGAACAGGTCTTGTAGCTTTGGTGCGTCCCCTCGGCGGTCAGCTGTTATTGCTTGCATTAGCCGAAAGAGCTCTTCAGTCTGCGACGTGTCGTGATGTGATGAGGTGTATCGAATTCCCCTGATTACAGTGCAATAAAGTCAAGCTGCAGTGATTCTCATAAAGAGAGCGAGCGAGCGGAAGTTAACACTCGCTCAGTGATTCACGGTCCTCTCAGGCACTTCACAAGTATAGTATGGTCCTTAAAAAATATTCTGCTACCGTCTTGGCATCCTCTTAGGTTATTGAGATTTTCAGCTCTGCATGTGGAACATTTGAATATTATAAGATCAGGGGCTCGTCTCACTCGAATCCATTTATCCCACTTATATGATAAATCTTTTTTTTTTTTATGGGAAAGGATTTTTTTTGTTTTTGTTTTTTTAATTATTTTTAAGGACCGTTGCAAACATCCTGTCCTCGACATTTGATTGAACGACTGCATAGAATCTGTATAACAGAAAAGAAAAATAATGACATAAGCAATTTTATACTATTGAGGTACTTAAAAACATTAAAAACTTAAAAACATATAACACAATATATGGTTACACCTTCAGTTGAGCAAATATTCACAGTCATAGTCAAGGTGATTATATCTTTATAATTCATTGTCCTTTGAGTATAATTCACTGTATGCATTTCTACAGAGCTCCATTGATTTAGACAAGACCAGTATTAATTATAATTTCATGACCTGTACCGCACAACCTGTATAATAATGGCCTGTGCAATAATATATAACAATAATAACAATAATATTAATAATAATAATAAATAATAAAGCAGCTATAATACATTAAATACCACTAATAAGTATGGTAATTAAAGTGTGTGTGTGTGTGTGTGTGTGTGTGTGTGTGTGTGTGTGTGTGTGTGTGTGTGTTATGTGGAATTACTTCATCACATCATTCCAATTACATTTGCAGAAATACTACAATACTCTAAAATCAACTACAAAATTTTTCATTATTTATTACTTATTATTATTTTTGGGTGGAATTTTTTTGTGACCAAATGGTCCACCATTACATTATTTTGCTTTTCCTATTGCTTAAGGAACAATTACACTTTTTTACTATGAATATTGCATCCATTCTGCTCCTAATAATGATATCTGCAAAGAGGCAAAAAAAGAGGAGGGGAAAAAAATGTAAAGCGTTAAAAAAAAAAAAAACAATATAGTCCCTGTTATCTGGAGTGACAGTGACGACACAGACTTCAGCAAAGCAGTCACTTTGTTGTTGCTGAAGATGTTGTAATATTTATTACTGTCAAGAATTTTTTTTTTTTTCTTTTAAATAAACGTTAACATTTTTATTTAGATCCGTTATGTTGATAAATTGATTTATTCAGACGAACAGTGTGTAAAAATTGCGTCTCTAATCCCCGCTCTGCGATTTACAGATATCGTTTGTAATCAAAAGAAAAAGTTACCTTGAGTCCAGACCGTGTTTTCGATCAGAAGTCCAGGTTCTCGTGTTGGAAGCGCAGACGTGGACTGTTGTCACTGTAGAACTGACTATACCAGCGCCGATGCTTCTGGATGGCTGAGTCTTCTTTCACCAGCAATGGTTTAGAAATATATTTCTTATTGTTCCAAATCATGACGTCTCGCTCAAACTGCCAAAAACAGACACGATGGATCACTAGGCTTAATTAGTTCGACTTCCTGGACACATCATGTTAATGCAATGTTATTGTTCGATACTGTAGATCCCTTTGAAGATCCATTAGGACAGGAAATTAAGTGCTATTATTCCCTATTGATGTCTTATCCAGATGATACTAGGGCATAAATAAGTTATTAATCACTTAACTACACAAATCTTTGCGTTGTTTTAGCACTGCATAAATCCTGGGATTACTGTGAAATTGCATTTCACTAAACTATTGTAGAAATTATGTGTCACTGGATCACAGTAAAACAACATGAATCACTGGATCACAGTAAAACTATGTGAATCACTGGATCACAGTAAAACTATGTGAATCACTGGATCACTGTAAAACACTGTGAATCACAGGATCACAGTAAAAACAATGTATGTCACTGGATTACAGTAAAACAACATGAATCACTGGATCACTGTAAAACAACATGAGTCACTGGATCACTGTAAAACACTGTGAATCACAGGATCACAGTAAAAACAATGTATGTCACTGGATTACAGTAAAACAACATGAATCACTGGATCACTGTAAAACAACATGAGTCACTGGATCACTTTAAAACACTGTGAATCACTGGATCACCGTAAAAACAATGTGTGACATTGGATCACAGTAAAAACAATGTATGTCACTGGATTACTGTAAAACAACATGAATCAGTGGATCACTGTAAAACAACATGAGTCACTGGATCACTTTAAAACAAGGTGAATCCATGGATCACTGTGAGACAACATGAATCACTGGATCGCTGTAAAACAACACAAGTCACTGGATCACTGTAAAACAACATAAAGGTCACTGGATCACCATAAACTAGGGATCACTGTATCCCGAATAGTCTGAGATTTGATGCTTCGATAGAAGGAACCTGATTCGACTACCAATCTCACAGACGTGTTATGAAACAAGGATCGTACCATTTTTTCGAATTATATGGGGTGCTCAAGGTCTGATTTCAGATAAAACTACCGGATTTCACCTCATAAATTTATGTACAGCAAATTATGATGACATAACTGAATTAGATTTTTCTTTAAACCATGCACACACACACACACACTCACACACACAAAATGCTCTGAGGAAGGTCATTGAGAAAAGGTGTTTGGAACCGATTACCTGAATACACTCGGCACGCAGGATGAATTTTGGCACGAGTGGAGGAATGTTGCTCTGGTAGAAAATGCTGTGCGACACACACTGCAGCAGAGGCTCCACTGGGGTCACACAGTGTAAGATCACACCACGACCCAAGAAGCTGTGGTTAAACAGCAGGAACACCACACCTGGACCAACCTAGAGAGGAAACACACATACACACTCTCAATGTCATTGTTTTTAATAGAATTGCACACATAGAACTGCATGCCATCAATACAGTATTATTACTTATATATTGTACAGCACAGGGTTGAAACTTGAATGGGTTGGAAGTCATGAAAGCTTTATATAGACCCTGAACAGTATGTTGTCCTGCTCCTTCCTCATTTCCTTTGTCAAGTTCTTTATCACAAACAAAGTGACTGCAGCACTGCTACTGAGCATGCTGCGTGCACTCGAACGCCTTTCAGCTTCAGTTATTCTCACACACACACACACACACACACACACACTCCTGGCCAGCCTTGAGCACTGACACGTCTCCCACATATCACTGTGTATAATTAGCATCACCATGGTTACACGCTAGAGCTTTTTCAAAGATACCACAATCACACACAGACAAATAAGCGAGCGCTGAAGGTAAATTGTGTGTGAAGGGCAGATGTGAAAAACTTTCCCTTTCATGCCAATGCATTAAATTCTTAAAACTTGTTTGGTGAAGGGTTTTCATCCTGATGTTTTTTTTTTTTTTTTTTGTGCAGAACATTTGGTTTTCGAGAACCGATCCGGCTACATACATTACAAGCAACAGCAATGGGGATGTACACACACATATACACACACACGCACTCTGGTTTATGTTACACAAGTGCATTAATATGGACATAACATTTAAGCTCATATCGACCTGCAGGATGTCTCAATTCCTGGGGATTTGATTAGGTGACCTCTGGGGGTGATATTATTGAAACGATTTCTGCATTAAGGTTTATGGAGACGTGCTGTTATAGGAAAGTAATCAATGCCAAAGTTGTGTAATAAAGTGGATTAATTGTTTCTTCCCAAACAAATCTGCATGTTCTTAATTCTGATTGCTCAGAAGGTGTTCATTCATTTTCTGTAACAGGAGCCATGAAAGCCCATCATATAATAGAACAGAATCTATTTATATTAACAAGCTATTTTATGATTCACTGCTGCCCCCTGCAGGTTATAGTATGGTATTACCTGTCTGGCTACCACATTCACATCCAATAAAGGCCAGTGGCGTCCGAATACAGTGAGAGCATGCTTCACCAGCATCTGAGAGCAATGCTTATTGGGCTCCGGCTCTGGATTCCATTCCACCTAAAAAGACATATACTTCTATATATATAAATACATAAGTGAAGACACTGACACAAACAAGATAATGCTAGTTGAGAAGTGTTGCGACAGTACCCTAGCGCACTAGATTACACGATGAGTCATTAAGCAAATGTCTGTCTTAATGATCAGAAGTCCCTGTGAAGCATTTGATTAAATGAAATCTGTAAACTTATCTGATCTTAACCATATAAATTCATGTCGCATTGCACATTAGGTAACAAATCAGATACTACGCTGTTATAGGACATTAATACAAGGTGGTGTCATAAAGTTCCTAAGACTAATGGTGCTAACTGGTGCTATTCTGACCATATGCGATACCAATGAAAACCAGTGAAATTCTGAGTGAAACTGGGCAAATCTGCCACAGAGACATTTCACACGACATACGTTTTGAGTAGCACGTGTGCTTCAAGTGCAGAAGAATGTCACCGGAAGACTACAAGGGATCAGGTAGACCTTTAACGAGCTCAATACCAAAAATTTCAAAACCATTCAGTAACTTGTGCATGATGATCGTCGGAGAACAATCCACATGGCAGATTTGTCTCCTGCGGACTTTGCTCTCTTTCCGCAAATATAGATTTAGCTTAAAGGTGGCCCTTTTGACACTATTGCGGCGATCCGGCACGAATTTCAGAAGTTGCTCGACACACTTCAAGAAGAAAACTTCCAGGACACAATCTAGAAGTGGCGGGAGCGCTGGGAGCGCTGTATTGCTGTGCAAGAGGACTATTCTCTGAACTTTTTGATACCAGTTCGTATAGGATAAAGAGGTGTAGGTACAAAGAAAAAGCCCACAGTGACACTCCAAATGAAGGCCTGCCTACCTTCCAGTCATGGCGGATGAACTCCCAGGTCTTACTGTTAGTGTAACGCAGGTCCACGCCACTCACGATACCTGGAGTATGGAGATGGGCCAGGTGAGCAATGTCAGCAGCATTCTCTGGTATCTCCTAAGATGGTTAAATGTGGGTTAGGAAGCAATGTATTATTTCTCTGCCTCAGTTTCGCAATTTGGACCTGCCGTGTTTTAAAATCATTAAAATGTAAATTAATAAAAATAATAAATGATGCAACACTACCTCGATGTGAGCGTTGATGAAGTGCTCCGTGCGTCCACGGTAAACCCACTCTTCACTGGTGATCTCTTTCTGCTCAGGAACCATCCAGGTTGGTTCCTCACCATCACAGTGGAACCAAACCAGTATCTGCTCGTTTATCTCACAACTCAGCCAGCGGCGCACCTTAGCAAACTCCGGTACTGTGTGTATAAACACACACACGTCACAGAGTTAACTAGCAACTCTAAGATAGACAGATAGTATCCAATCTATTATTAGTACATCTTTCCATTCATCAATTCATCTACTCCTCCATCCCACCTTTTATCTTTTTATCCTTTTGATTCAGTCCCATTCTTCTCATTCATCAGTCTAACCATTTGACACATCTGTCTTCCTATTTCTTTATACTCCATCATACTCTCCTCTTTATCTATTCATCTACACATTCATTTCTCCGTTTATTCATCAGTCTATCCATTTATTACCTTACCTTTTTCAGCATATGGGATCCTGACACACTTTCCATCCTCTCCTCGAAACTGCCACCCATGAAATGGACACTCAATACAGTTGCCCACCACTCGGCCCCCTACACCCAGATTGGCCCCTAGATGAGGGCAGTAGGCATCCATCACATAGGCTTTTCCATCCTGACCCCGAAACACTGCTACCTGCTCACCTGAAAACGCAAACAGCAAACTTTTTTAACAGCAAAGATGGTTGATATATGATCCAATTCAAACTAATTTAACCAAAAAATAATGACGCTTCAGTGTTACACCCAAAGTAATCTGTAGAGGGCGGTAGAGTCCCAGTGATCATGCAGCTTCAAACACTGTAAAACTAGACATAAGGTTATAAAGAGTGTAACATTTAATTTACAACCTACAGTTTGCACTACAAAGGGCACAAGTATTTAGGCCAAATAACAGATATGACAGTAGATAATAATAGAGAGTAGATTTGGGAAATAACCTCTGCCTGGTGATTACTGATCTTCCTTAAACCTGAACATGTAATGCACCTTCATTTAGGACAAATGATGAAATTGATGTTGTCAAATGTTACATTTTTATTTCACAGTCAAGATTCTGAATGGCAGCACATATGCCTTTGCTCATTCAAAAGACAACATAACTGCAGAAATCTTATCTGATGGGAATTGCATTCCAGGGTTTTTATCCTGACAAATCAACATTTTTACTTTAAGTATACAGCAAGCCAGTGACAACATCCTATTGTCTCTAAAATACAGACTATCAGGAAACCAGTTAGCTTGTGTCTTTTTCGTATCTGCACTTCCTGGATGCATGTCAGATGACTACTCTCTGACCATTTAAACTATAATTAAATAAACTTCCCTTTGAACGTTCCCTAGGGTGATATTAACAATCCTATATCCAATATCCACTGTTCCCACAGCTTTTCCACATTTTAAGCAATATAAAGGTATGTAGGTTTGAAGGTTTTTTGGAACAGAGGGTGAAGGGTTCAGAGAGCGACACATGAATGAATGAATGAATGAATGAATTAATGAATGAATGAATGAATGAATGAATGAATAAATAAAGCTCCGCTGCAGCAATCAATAGACGATTTCCATTTGATTCACCATTAGGAGGTTGCAGAACGGCATTCTGGGGAGTTAACTAGCAACTCTGGCTAACAAGACAGACAGATAAGATCTAATCATATATTTGTACATCTTTCCTAGCATTCATCAATACATCCGTTCCTCCATTCATGCTTTTATTGGCCCATCCATCTATCTATTCAGCCTCTTGTCCTTCCATTTAGCCATCACTTCATTGGTAAATCCATCCAATCATCATTCCTTTACTGACATCTGTTCACATGCACTAACATGCATCCATTCATCCATCTATCCACATGACCATCCATCTAGTCATTCATCCCTTTCTCCACCGACTTAACTAACATTCTTTTTATTCATAACTATCTATATATCTGTTTATTCATACACCCGTGATTATAGTGACATTTTTTTCCTCTCTTATTCTTTATTGGAAACCTCAGGTCAGAGCGTGGGGCCCATCATGATACAGCACCCCTAGAGAACATAGGGCCTCCCTCGAGGGCCCAACAGCATCTGTATACCGCTTTTAACATTGGATGTTGTCCCAAAGCATTTTTGGTATAGGACCAATGCAAGCAATGAAAGCAGTTAAAAATGAAGGACTCACAAAATGTAGTTGAGTAAAAAGTAGTTAAGTGCTTTATAATTGATTAACAAATGACATTTACTTTGTTATTGTCCATCACTGGTTAAGAGGAAGGAACCTTGAGAGGAATTTAAAAGGAGCCCATCCTCATCTGGGTGGCACCGAATTTCCATTCATTATTGTTCCATCATCGCTGAGGTGCTGCTCAGGTGCTATGTATATCATTTAGGATGGATTTTAGCTACTTCCAAGCAATCTCATGTTGTATTGTTTAGTGTTATGAGTCATGCTTCCAAACCAGATCACCTCCAAGGACATCCAAGAGACAGACGTTGATGTTTCTAAGCAGCCAGGAAACTTTGCTGTCTCTTTCTAACAAAAAGGTTTCCAAAAAAACATAAGACTCAACAAAGCAACCCATAGAAACCCAGAACAAAACAATAGAGAACGTGAGGTAACTAAAGATGCGGAAACTTGGTGACAAGATTCAAACAGCTTAATCCTCAGTTTTCAGCACTGGGGTTACATTCGGTCAGTAATACAAGCAGCATGGGTGGAACGACAGATCAGCAGATCTGAGCAACATGACCACGATGATGCATTTCACTCGATCTTATTGAAACGTACAAATAACAAATGCGCAAAGCTCTCCCGAAGACCCTGGCAAGCGTTTTTTTTTTTTTTATATTAGCTTAATTAACATGCATTTGAAAACTTTCAGAACGAACCTAATCTGAATAATCAGCAGTGTGAACAATGTCTGAAAATCACCATGATGCCAGGTGTGTGTGCACATGTTATAAAATGTTATTCCATTTTATTACACTTTTATTTCACGTCCTGAAGATATAATGTGAATGTGTTTGAATTGGAGATCATTGTTATTAAAGTTATTTTCATGCAAATCCATTTAGAATCCACACTAAGTATCCTTTAAATCAGTTGTTTGGTAATTTGATGATTAGAGCACAGTTTTTTTTTTATTTTTATTCATCAATAAATTTTGCTCCCACTGATTCTGCATGATGGTGGAATGAGTTACATTTTCATTATATATGCAATAATTAAATAAAAAATCTGGTAATGTGTATGATAGTCATTTAATATGCATGTTATTGTGTTTACTTATGTGCATAACAAATGTTTTGTATACGTGACAAATAAAGGTTTATATCTCAGAAATGGGCTTCTGGTGTATGAGTTGAAATTCTGTATGCATTATTTAAATATTGTGCAGTAATATGTACTGCATTATTTTTTTTATATCCCAGATTCATGTCATGCTATTGATACTGATCTGCGATTATTTATAACTTATGTGTACAAAGAGAGCACTGTGGCATTATAAAAAAAAAAAAACAAACCTGATAAAAAAATAATAATAATGATCGGGCTCTGGGTGTGTTCTGGCATTTTCCAGCCACTGTGTAAATGTTCTGCATCGACTATTTTTTTATTTCCCAGATTCATGTCATGCTATTGATACTGATCTGCGATTATTTATAACTTATGTGTACAAAGAGAGCACTGTGGCATTATAAAAAAAAAAAAACAAACCTGATAAAAAAATAATAATAATGATCGGGCTCTGGGTGTGTTCTGGCATTTTCCAGCCACTGTGTAAATGTTCTGCATCGATTGAACTGATCTGACACTTGTTACCAGTTGGCATGCGTTAAAACTGTATGTTTTTTTGGGTACTTTCTTTTCAACTACTGAGCTGTTCAGTGGTGTGAACAGTATGATGTGTGTGTGTTTTTGGTGCTCAGCTGTGTGTAAAAAATCCATTGCATAGAAGCTTGGTGGCATTTTAGTTACTGAATATTGGATAAAGTTGTCAGGAAATTCGTTGACAGGATTTTATCGGTCGACCTGCACATTTGGGTGTGGATTTTACAATGTCAAGTCAAGTCAAGTCAAGTTTATTTGTATAGCGCTTTTCACAACAGACATTGTCTCAAAGCAGCTTTACACAAATCAACAGTGATGGTGAATGGTGCGAATTTGTCCCTGATGAGCAAGACTGTGTTACATCTTTTTTTATTTTATTTTTTTTATATTTTTTTGTTAGATTTCAGGAGTAGATTTTTGCCATAATGAAGTGAAAAAGACCAGCAACCGGGCAAAATGTTGTAAAATGTTATATAAAGTTATTAAAAAATTAATAAATAAATAAAAACAAAAAAAATTACAATACATATTTTTGGAATATCTGTTTGCATCACCATTACAGGTCGAAATTTGACTGTGTATTTGCTGAGCGAAATAAACGTAAGATTTGACGCAACAATTTTAGCAGGTGAAAGCATGATCTGTCCGAGATAGGAACACATGATGAAGCTTATTTATAAAAAAAAAACAAAACAAAACAAAAAAAAACAAAGAAGAGCAACACTAAGAAACAGCAGCTACGACCTGCACTTTGCAATACACAAATGCATGTTCAGGTTTTTTTTTCTCCATAGTCAGCATTATGATTATTATTTTTATTATATATTTTTTTTTGCTAGTTTGATTTCCAAACAAACAATTGCTTCTTTTCTCATAACAATAATTCTTCTTGAATGGCTGAAACTGTGGCTAAAATTATTCCATCAGATCTCACCTTTACTTTGCCCTTGCCCTTATTTCTATCCACACATTTATTTATTTTTTACTAATTGCAAAGGCATGATGGAGAAAGTCTAGTTTTGTGTATATTTGGATCTGGAAAATGGCAGATGTTGCTAAAGGTCTTGCAAAAACCCAAGTTTGAAACATGCATATTTTTTTGTTTTTTTTGCAATAGACCCTGTGCTTCATGCTTTATTGTGCATTTGATCTCAAAGTGACTTCAGGTTAGAGCAGCTCCTGCCAGTTAACTGAAATGCAGATGGTGAGGAGAGCTATTTTTATACCACGCACGCTCATGCAGCTCAGATTCAGGGGGAAGCACTAATCACCAGGGAAATTAAAATGAAATCGAAAAGATTCGGTGAGTCACGTGGTACACAGTGATGACCCAGTGGCTGATGTTCTTTATTACTAGAAGCATAAAAATGCATCACATCACATCACATCCCAGTCCTGTATCTGTATCTTGTATCTCTGTATCAGAGGATGCGCTTTTTTTTTGGAGGAAAGCGAGGGGGATGTGGTCATGTCACATTTTTACGTTCTGGAGTTCGCAGTGCGTAGAAAAAAAAAAACCTCTCATTGATTGGTTGATTGATTGATTAATTGGTTGATTGATTGATCGATTGGCTGATGTCTACACTTTACATACCCAACACGGTTACGCTCTTGACGTCTCCACGCTCCAGCATGTGCGAGTCCAGGATCCGGTACCAGCCGTTGGGATAAACCGGAGGCAGTTCCCCGGTCTTGCGCCTCCGCCGCACCTCGTTGGCGGCACGCGCTCGCGAGCGCCCATCCTCCGCGACGTAGCCCACGTCGTCTGGGCTTCTCAGCAGCTCTAGAGGAGCGAACAAGAGCCGGTAGAGCCACACCGCTGCCAAAAGCACTGCACCAGCCAGGATGCACGCCGCAGCGCGCGCCGGAGCGCCGGCCAGGCCGGTTTTTCTCCACAACTCGGGGTATCCGTATGCGCCGTCCAGCAGCACGTCGGACGGGTCACGCACGTGCAGCAGGACCACCGCGGCGAAGGCGATCGCTACACCGGCGAGCAACCTGACAAGCCTCGAGCTCACTGCACCCTCCATCACACTGGCGTCAGGATCGGACGCGCTCGTGCCTCTCCGCGTTAATTGTAAGGCGTGACGTCACGCCCACCCATCCCAATATTTCAAATGTAACCTAGGTGAGACTTTGAGTGTGTGTGTATGTGTGTGTGTGTGTGTGTGTGTGTGTGTGTGTGTGTGTGTGTGTGTGTGTGTGTTTTGACGCTTGCATCCTGGTCGCCATTGTTACTGCGACATCATTAAGAGAACATTCGTGTTCTTGAAGGATCTGTACATCTGAACAAAGTGTTTCTCAGTGTTGTTCTTCATTTTTAATCAGTGGGTTCCAACATAAGTTTCTAACCAGAACACATCAATCTGCTAAAATTGTTTTCTTGCTCTTATTTATAATTGTCCACTCATCATTTTGTAAATAATTAAATCTATATATAATTGGAAATTCATTGTATAGCCTAGATTATCTCCATATCTATATATCTTCAGTATATACACAATGTTTTTCCGTAAGATTTGTCAAGTTTTACATACAATGTACATCCCTGTAGATGTATATATCCCGTATTCTCTACACATATTGTTGTCAGGCAGGCAGACACACATGGATCAAGCAAAGCCTGATTACTGTAACCATCAACAAATCATAGATGTAAAGTTTTTTGCATTTCAAGCCTTCGGTGGTGTCCTACCTGAGTCAGTCCACCTCTAAATACCATCATTATAACATCACGTTGTTCTAATGCAGGGTGAATGAATGGCAAAACTAATGTGAGTCTCCTTTTACTGCAGCCGCAGCTGCACCACCCGCATACATCATCATGGCATAAGCATCGAATTGAACGTCATAAAATGACCACGTGCATTTTTTCTGTGCGTTGTTGGTTTGCTGGGGATTTTAAATTAGGGCAATTTGTTTGTTTTTGTGCAAAATATATGGAAAAATAAATGCAAAAGTATTAATGGTTCTTGAAGAAACTGTTTTTGAAATGTTTTGGCTGATCTTTCCACGCAATGTCCTGCTTTTCTCGAAAAGAACGACTTGTAAATAGTGAAATATCGTATTGTATAAAATTCTGATTGGTTTGTCTTTTACAGATGTTTTATGGCGAACCATATAACCAAGTTATAAATCGAAGAACACATAAAGAACCCCTGTGTTTGTTACAAATGAAAAAATCCTGAACTAAATTAAATTGTAGAATTAAATAGATTTTTTTTTTGCTATTTTTATTTAACTCTAATTTTTATTACTGCCTTCCACCCTGACCTTAATCTTATAACTTGTGTAATTTGTGATTTACATTAACTCTAAAATTGTTGTTTTTTTAAAAAGGCAACGCAAAAATTTCCTTAAAAATGCTGACAATCTCTTTTATTGAACAGAGTTAATTAATTGCGTGTGACTGCAGAAAACAGGAGGCAGCACTGTGAAGACTTTCAGTTGACGTTTGGAAAACTGATGTAGGTTGTGCTCCAGAAGTGGACGTAACGAGCTCTCATTTTCTGCTTGACAGAGTTCTTCCCCATATCGTGATTGATTTCCAGAAACTGGTGGCCATCTGTTAACTTGGGCCAGGCTACAGGTACTGACTCACCTTTGTTGGGGTCACTGAGCAGAGGAAAGAAAGAACATCAAATACAAAATCAGTGACTCACACATGGTGGGCCGTCATAACTCTATTATCGAGCCTACTTTGAGGCTCATATGGAGGTTGTGTATTACCCAGTCTTGGCGAAGTTGGTCCAGTAAGCGATCATGTATTTGGAGACTTTGCGATGTTTGGGTAGATAGGCCAGTGGAGTGGCGAATGGCTTTCCAAACACATACTGCAGGTCATCTGCATGGTCAGCCCCCATCCAGAGGGGATATCCAGGCATACGGCTGGGCTCTGAGAACAGGTAGGAATAAGTACGGCCCGTCCTGAAAGGAGAAAAGTAGGTCTTTCTTGTCATATTGAATACCCAAGTAAAAGCCATGTATTGAAAGCCCCATAAACTAGCAGTACACAGGGAATTAATGTATCTCGTTTACATTATTCATGATTAGGATTCACCTACTTGGCATGTTTGGCGTGTAAATACAGAGCAGTCTGTGTTGGCACAAGGAAGGTGTAGTCGGTCTCGATGTTCACGATCGTCTTTTTGATGTCATCCTTGCTAGGCTTGCTTCCCCAGTTAGAAGTATACTGGTCGTAAGCTGCTGCTGAAGCATTCAGACCCTTATCACTTGTCAAAGCAGTCAGAAGATCCTTGACATCCTCACTGTAACGTGAAAAATACAAAGGAATACATTGTTGTTTCTGTATTTACAGCTCACACTTGTATGATCGTTGCTTCACATAACCAAAGACTAAAAATGTATGATGTAACCCATACTAATCCATAGAACCCTCAAATTAAAGTACAGGGACCAAAATTGTATATAGATGGAGAAGGAGGTTCTTACACAGGTGTGGGTTGGAGAGGCTGGTTGACAGAAGGAATATCAAAGCCGGTGAAAATGTGACCGTCCATGTCGTTAACCCCGGCGATATAATCAACATCAGCCGCGTTGCTGAAAAGGGTGCTGGGATCATCGGGGAGGAAATCGCCATCGATCACAGGAGCAAGGGCCAGGTTCTTTACGATGGGGTCTAAAGGAGGATTTTTGCATCTGATTATGGCAACTTTAACAATTTTGTAGCACCAATTGCTCTCACAATTTTACTGGATCATGAACATATTTTGTTTAGGTTCTAATATACTCAGGGTACAGTCATTAGGAAATTACATTACAATTCAACAGCTTTATATTCACACATTAATTGCATTATTATAATATATTATTAGTAGCAAAAAAATAATCATTATTTTGGTATTACAGATTGATTTGTAACTGTTTAACTGGAAGTCGTTGAATGGATTTTTGTTAGTGACTCTATGGAAAAAATTCCCATAGTTGGATGAGGATGAGACATATGGAACGCCATTATTTTCATACCTACTGTTTTTAGAGCTTTTAGTTTATAAAACAATATGGTTCCACTCTCCTAAAGAATTTTTCAGATTTATCCCGTTTGAAAGAAACTTTCCATTTCTTTTTCTTTTTTGGTTTAATGAAAGGAAAGAACTTACTTGTTGCAGAGCCTTGCAGGTTAAGGGTTCCAGCCAGAGTTATCTCGACCGGGTCGCTCATTTTCAGACAGGCTGCCATGCTCTGGTCAGTTGGGCAGCCCAATTTCTTAGCAACCTGAAACACATTATTAATGAACTTTTGTTAATCTCATTAGAAGACATTTGAAAAGTGCTGATGCGTTCAGTTTATGACATCATTGATACAAAGTGTAGCAAATGACCATGTTGGATCCATCTCCCTGTTTTAGTGCAGACTTTAATTCATGGTATATCCAGTTTTTGTAGACATTAAGTTCTGATTTGTGCCCTGACGAACTCTGTATTTGTTCCGGGTGCATATTAAATTGTCAAAAATACAAGATATTAAATGTATTATTGAAATTACATTGATTCAAATCAGCATGAGTGATTGTCTACTTGGCCCACTCACCCACCCCTACATATGTGTCTGTCTAAAATGTTAAAAGATCAATATAATATACTAAGATATATAGTTATAAATGCTATCGATAGCTCGTATAAATTGATCAGTCATGATGGTTACCTCTTCAGCATAGGCTCTAGGATTTCTGTTAACAGCCCAAGGACACAGAGCAACGCCACTCTGGGAAATAGCTCTGCGAATCAAGCCCTTATTGTGGGGGGTCAGCATCTGTACACACACACACACACACACACACACACACACACACACACACACACACAGATTTTGTCTCACAAAGCAGAACACTACAATACAGGATAACAGCTTCAAGCAGAAACAATCTAGCCCATACCTGAAAGCTGACACTGGCCGCTCCAGCAGACTCTCCAAAAATAGTGATGTTGTTTGGATCACCCCCGAAAGCCTTAATGTTCCTGTGCACCCAGGCGATAGCAGCATGCTGATCCCAAAGACCGTAGTTTCCTAGGAACCAGGGTGTGATAATTTTACCACACATACTTATTATTCTCTTTCAGGGAAGATTTACTGTGTACATACAGTAGATCTGTAAAGATGATGCCGAATTCTCGATTCTGATTGGTCAGTAAGTGTTGACTCATTTCGCACAACAGCTTTATTTAAACGTATTTGTTTACGCTATTATAATACATAATATACAGCGGGGAAAGGGTTCATTGGTTTAGTTTCATTATTTTTTTGGAGCCAGTGAGTAAAAAAAACAACGTTCAAGTTTTTGTTATTCTCACCTGGCAAATCCGAATCTCCAGTACTGAGAAATCCGAGCGCCCCGACACGATAGTTCACAGTCACCACAATGACGTCTCCCCGGTCAGCAATCTCATCTCCACTGTACAGGTAGTTATTCATGAAGTTAGCGCCTGAAGAGCCACCGACCAGGTAACCACCACCGAAGAAGTAAACCATGACAGGAAGGCCAGTTGAAACTGCAAAAAAAAAATTTTTATTACAATATAACCACTGCATTGGTTCGGTTTATTATCCTGTCTTAATAGATAACATTCTTACTTGAGCGGCCTTGTGGGACCCAGATGTTCAGGTACAAACAGTCCTCACTGCCCCTGCTTCCACTCTGAATCAGGTTTAGTTGCAGGCACCTCTTAGGAAAGTCAACGGCCTTCAAGACGCCTGCACAGAAACAGCTGGAGGTTATATAATCCATTGATTAAACAGTAGTCCACTGACGATCACCACACACGCATTTTATATACACAATTTGAAATCACCAAATTGACAAAAGATTTTGTCAATTGGGAGAAAACCAGAGAACCTGCAAGAAACCCACAGAGACACAGAATTAAATCTAGGTACTAACAAAGATCCTGCACCTGTGGTTATATCTTTGCAACTTTAGACACAATAAAATACAATGTAAATATACATTATGCTGGATAAATTGGTTGGAAATTATATTTTGTACATTTCTACATGCATTTACTTTAAAGGAAAAAAACAACAACACATGCATGATGATTAAATAGACAATAAACCGAAAAATAATGCAATGAGCTAAAGAGGAAGTCAATCACCGATTACGCACCATTCCAGCCCGGGTGAGGAGTCGGTTTCTGAAATCGGACTGGTTGTGCGGCAAATGGGACACCTTTAAAGACATCCATGTAACGGAAGAGTCCTACTCCATGATTCTTCCCCTCCACCAATCCTCCCTCTGTGTATACAACTCCTAGCTATAGCACACAAACACACACGATTGTAACTTTACACTCCAGATGCAAGTATGTTTTTCTATTTCAGACAATTCCCAAGCAATAATTTTTTTGCAAAATGTAAAACAAGTCTATTTTTATTCAACATCATATACAAATCATCCTTAAACACACCGAAACTCACCGAAGCTGCATGTGCAGCGCCCATAAAAAGGCCCAAAACAGCTAAAACTCCCAACACACCCATCTTCACTCACTAAACACAGCAAGTAAGCCCGAGGACCGTTCTTTTGCCTTATTTATATATACACACACATATATATATATATATGTATATATATACAAACATATCTGCTTGTATCTCTGCTCACACAATTTGCTATTGCTATTTTTATTTCAAGGGCCAACACATGTCTCCTTATCTTAAGTTCTCATGGCGGGAAAAAAAATCTAGGAAGCAAATATCATTGCTCTTACAGAATCAAAAAAGGTCCGCTTTCAAAATTGTGCACCAGATGAAATTACGTGAATGACAACCTTTCGTAGACCGCACTAACAAGCACAGGAGATCAACAACAAGACGAGCAGTCTCCGTTATCAGCGTTTTGTGATAAGAGATAAAATGAGATATGAGCAATGAAGATCTCCTGCTATAAAGCTCTGATCTCAACCCTATTAAACACTTTTGGGATGAATGTGAATGATGACTGCACCCCAGGCCTCCTCACATTGTCACCTACTTCAGTACACAATGCAGTACAACTCAGCACACTTACTGTGCTAAAAGTTTACATCCAGCCAAAAGTTTACATGTGCAGTATTTATTTATTTTTATTTTTATATGGACAATCCTTTTTGCACAACCTCCTGTATTGTATTTTTGCAAACAGCCTACATAGTGTATATGGACAGTCCTTCTTGCACATCGGCGTTACATGTCTCATGTTGTCTCTTGTTCCTTTTGTTAATTTATCTCAGAAATTGGGGACGAAATTTTTGTTCAAAAAGCACATACAAATCTTAGGTCTATAAACTTTTGTCTGGTTTTTTGAATATTCCTCATTAAATGTAAACTTCAGGATGTGCTGGACAAATATTATCACGTTATTATACGTGTTTTATTTCTAATATTAAGCATTGCATGAAATAAGAAAAGTGTGTAACCATGAAAAGGTGTGTTACAATCCCCAACCTGGAGAAGTGCTGATAATGTCCTGCCAGCTGACACCTGCGTTTCCTCCTCTATAAAACACACCTGCTGCGTTTCTTTCTTTCTTTTTTTTTTGCTGTTTTATCTTCTTTTATATTTGGCATCCATTCAGTCTAACACTCTGTACTTCTCATTCAGCCTTGGAACAAAAAATTATTGTATAAAATGCATTTATTTATTTACAAATCAATTTTTCTTTTCATGTTAAACAGGCAGTTTTATCCGGTCCACAATTCTAGGTTACATATAATCCAGCATTTCTGTCTCCATTTCATTTTCACTCCCATCACGCTTGTAATCTTCGTCATAATCCTCATCGTCGTCTTCGTCCTCATCCTCGCCGCTTTCTTCCATTTTACGACCGGCCCGGACAGGTCTCAATTTCGGGGAAGATAAAGCTGCAAAAAACAGAAACGCATAGATCAAATGCATGCAAAAGTCTTGGCACCCGTTCCCAAATGACATTAATAATATATTTTCTGGTTTTTTTTTTTTTTTTTTTTACATAAAAACTGATACAATTCCTCAACCGAAAGTCTTTTCCTCAGGTCATTTCAGGTCATTGTATCGAAGACGACTTCCCTTTTTTCTGACAGAATCCTAATGCATACTGAAATTAATTATTATATAACTAATGGAAGCCTCCGAAAGATAAAGTGTGCCTGAGACACTCGGACCACACTGTGACGGACCACACTATACATTTATAGAGATTTAATAAATGATGCTGGACACCATTTCACCGAAATAAAATGTGTGATTAATATAAAGTGATTATCTTTTAAACCTTAATATCCAACCCCAAATTTTGCAACAGCACTGGAAAAAAATGCAGGTGTGTCTCTTCTGGATCCTGAATGCCAGTCAATAATAAACTAATCTAATGAATAAGTGAAGGTTGAAAGAAAGAGCTAATGTTTTTTTCTTTTTTTGTTTTCTGAGGGGTCATCGGACGTAACCCCTGCGAGTATCGAGGTTGCACTGTATATATAAACATATTTTCAGCTACCAACTATACAGCACCTGATTTTGGTTCTAAATCACATGTTGTTGTCTATCAAGCACTTACACGGTCTTTCGGCTCGCGCCACCTGCGTGATCATAGAGGAGATGATGTTTCTGAGATCGTCCGCAGTCCGAGGCAAACACCAGCCGTCACGCTCGTCGCACGCCTCCTCCTTCCCATCATTTTTATGGATGATGCTTTTAATTCTGATCATAAACAGAGACGTTTCTGAGAATATCTACGACCTTCATTAATCCAAATGTATGCGTTTTATGGTTATTCCAAAGTAGGCATCGAGTGGTTTTTTTTGTGGGTGATGAGCCTTACTTCTCTACATCCAGATCGCACAGCTGGTAAAACATCTGTCGGTAAGGTGGTAGCATTCCCTCTCGAAATATGTAAACTGAATCCTGCAAGAAAATACGAATAAAGGTCATGCATTTTGTTCATTTACATGCAGTAAGATGTTTTTTTTAAGCAAAGCAACATACTATATGGTATTGGATCCTTGAATCTGAAGGTATTCGAATGACAGTATAACAATGCTAATACATTTCTATAAAAGCAGCTTGCACGGGGATACAATATGGCAACCTAGGTCAAAATGTAAAAAGAAATTAAATGCGATTGGTGCAATTTTCTGTGAACAGAAATTCATTTAGTCTCTTGTGAGTCTTTAAACATTAGAGGAATAAAAAGAGAGGCTGGTGATGAAACAAATGTTTATAGGTTCTAGAACACTGTAATCCGTAGCTTTAAGAGGGGGGGAGGAGACTAAAATAAATAATAAAATAGATCTAAATTTCAACCTTGAGAATGTATTTTGATGAAAAGGATGAGTTGCTCGAGAAGCTGTCCTGGGTGATGTCCTTCACACTAGCTGCCTGAGGGGCTGAAAAAACGAAGAAGAGGAAGAAAACTTATACTTACACCTTCTTATTAAAACAGCCAATCATGTGGCAGCAGCACAATGCATACAAATCCTGCACATACAGAGTTTATGTTCTCATCGAACATCAGAATCATGCCTTTGTATGGTCTGAGAATTTCAAAATCTATTGATTATCTGGGAGAGATACTGAGAACTGGTTTGAGCTTACAGGAAGCCTACAATAAGGTGAAAAATAATCACTCTTCGCAGCCACGACGTACAGAAAAGCATGTTAAAATAGGAATCCTTGATGGCGGCAAAAGAACACATCAGGCTGAACTCAAGAGAAGATCTAAGGCTACAGCTGACAAGTTTACCCCAAAATGAACAGCTGCTGTAAATCCAAGTACATATAAAGTGATCTCACAAAATTTCAGGATTAGTTTTGCAAGACGCCAGCAGATGGCAGCACTAGACACTCATGCACAGTCACAGGGAGCACCGACCTTTATTATTCAGAGTGCCAAGCGACATCGTCCTGTTATTCTGAACACGTGAGCACCGGGTGTTCGCTGTATTGCTGTGCAAGGGGACTTCTTCTCTTTAAAGAGAGTCTTGAAACTTTTTGAAACTACCTCGAATTACAACGTTTTCAACAAAATAGAATAGTAGGACGCCCTTGTTTTTATTCGTTCGCAATTTTCACATAAAATGATAAAAAAGCAATGATTGCAAGGATCCTTAAGCAAAACCATGACTTAGAAACTTCTCCACATGTAATAAGAACACTGGAAACGTTGAATGAACATTAAATAATCCCTCACCGGCTTTGTTGACTGCGGTTGGAAGAGTGTACTGGTAGGCACTTCTTTTAGCCTTTACTGGTATATCATTGAAATTATGTCCTATAAAAAAAAAAAAGACGGAATGACAAAGAATCACTTTACGTGTACATTATAATAATGTTTGACCAAATAATAAATAACTAGTATAATGTTATGATACTGGCAACATGATCAACATTCACCGGACTAAATCCAGGCTTCACAGACCCACGAAATTCCTCACCATGTCTCACACCACAGCGGATTCTGAAGTCCAAAACTTGGTAGATTTTAGCTTTTGGGTCTTTCCGGGGATCATAACCAAATCTCACCCACAGGCTTCTCCACGGCCCAGTCAACTAATGCGTACACACATATGCACAAAGGAAGAAAAAAAAAAAAAAAAAAAACTGGTTGAGGGTAGGAACTCATCAAGTCATGTCATGTCATGAATTTGCTGGTGCTAAAAAATCTCATATGGAGCAATGTGACTTCCACGGGGGACAGTCAGATGAGAACTCGTACGTCAATACAATGAGAAGACAAGGTTCTCCGAGGTTCTCCCTCTCACCATGTAATAGGCCAGGAATGGAAGCAGGAGCTTCAGTTTCTCTGGGTGAATGTTGATGTTGGCTTTGACGGCATTGCGGGACCATATGGGCCGTCTCTCAAACAGCTGTGAAACGTAGTGTGATACAATTAAACACAATGTTAATACTGTTTTTTTTTTTTTTTTTTTACTGTGCAATAACCTAATAAAATTTGTTTGATACTGTAACTACACATTCACACACGCACACGCACACACACACACACACACACACACACACACACACACACACACACACACACACACACACACACGGTTCGCCTTTAAAACCTTACCTCCCTCATTTCCTCTTCTGCCTTGAGGTCGCTATGGTGCATAGCAGTTTTCTGCCAGTTGGACTTAGCAGCCTCTAGTGGCTCTGTAGGTACAGTCTTATCTTCAAAATTCACAAAAATGGCATTGTGGGCTCTCCGGGCTCGGTTCGGCCCGATCAGGTTCTCTTTGGAGAGCAAATGCAGGGTGTTTCCTTCTCTGCACGGTTCGAAACAGTAAAGTCGTGGAAATTATTAAAACATTTTAAAAAGTGTTTTATATCATTAGACAATCGCACTCAAAAATATTACTAAGATATTATGTCTCCGTGCCTGATTGCTCACCTGTGTACAACATCCGGCCGGTAGTAGTACTCCATGGGGTTGTCCAAACGAGAGAAGATGGGAGGTGGAAGAAAAAGTGGCACCGATCGGTCGAAGAACTCCTTCTTTTCAGGTTTGCTCAAAATGACCTTGTCATACAAAGACACCTGGGATCCATCAGCCTCTCTGTGCATGGCCAGGT
>MU563656.1:6435366-6438560 GCA_024362625.1 Silurus asotus
TGCACAAAGCCAGCTCCAGCTTCATTAAGATTTGGTTGTAGTGGAGATCTTAAGCGACCTGCTTAAGGAGCTCTGATCTCAACCCTCACCTCAACTACATTACTACCTGACATTACTAACAGCCTTGTGCCCAAATTAAAATCTAGTAGAACATTTCCCCAGAAGAGTGGAGGTTAATAGAACACCAATCTTATGGTCAGGTGTCCACAAACTTTGCATTTTGACAGAAATGGTCACAAAACAGGCAAAGAAAAAGCCACTTAAATACACAGAGGAAAATAAAACACAAGTGGTAGTAATGGTACAATTAAATAACCAATCCAAAGTCCTAAACAGTATTAGTTTAACACGGTAAATAAAAAAAACAACAACAACAACATTTAATATATTATTTAAATCATCAATGTTTTGTTTTGTCACAGAATCTGAATTACCCCGAACAGAAGGTGGTGACTGTGGGCCAGTTTAAGATCGGTCTCATCCACGGGCACCAGGTGATCCCATGGGGCGACATGGCCAGCCTCGCCCTTCTCCAGAGGCAGCTGGATGTGGATATTCTCATCTCAGGCCACACGCACAAGTTTGAAGCCTTTGAGAACGAGAACAAATTTTACATCAACCCCGGTTCAGCCACAGGGGCTTACAACGCGCTGGAGAGGTACAGCGGTGATACACACCTCGTTCACAATACATCTGTATCGTAATGTGTACCTTTTTGTTTGTGGGTTCTGATAGACTTAAATTCCACATTTGGACAACAGAAACACATCATTTCAAATGGACCTCAAATGCAAATCATTTGATCTTCTGTTAAAATTCTGGTTGTTAAATATTTTTTTTTCCAGATCTAGAAATAAGCTCCGCCCTCAGCTAGAGCTTCCCAGCTCTCATTTTTGTTTTCCATGTTACGACTAACAATATCATAATTTTTCTTACTGATTTTTGTTCACAGCAACATCATCCCATCCTTCGTCCTGATGGACATCCAAGCGTCCACCGTCGTCACGTACGTTTACCAGCTCATCGGCGACGACGTCAAAGTCGAGAGAATCGAATACAAGAAGTCATAAAGACCAACCAGAGTTTAAACGATCGCCGCCTTCTAAGATGCGCTTCGTCTCATTCCCCCCGGTCGACTACAGCTCGAGGTTTCGGCACGTCGCGGATGCCGTAAACGCTAAAATTTACCGAAGTGCGCACCTTTGTTTATATGTCATCAGCCTGTGTTCTCTTAGTGAGCAGAATGTTATATCGTCGTATGATTTGCATCATGTTCGTGACTAATCGCACCATGTTTTACGCTAAATATACGTCATAATGACTTTTCACCGCTATTTTTTAGCAATTAAAAAGACCCTGATACTATGATAACAATGTGAGATATTTCATATAATAATAAAAAAAAACAGTATGACATTAGACTTGGTCTGTTTTATATTTGATCGATTTAATAACTTTTTCTGAGAAAACAGAAACACCCACTGAAGCAAATACTGACAACTTTTTTTCTTTTATGATGATCAGATCATATTTTTGTTTCACTCAGGATTTTTTAATCTACAATTATTAAACACAAAATAATGCAAAAACCCTCCTGTTTAATTGCATAGGAAAAAATCATTAGCCAGAATCGTTGCCTGCAATGTCATCATGTACCTAAAGTTTGGATAGATAGATAGATAGATAGATAGATAGATAGATAGATAGATAGATAGATAGATAGATAGAAGGCAGCAAGTGAACATTTTGTTCTCAAAGTTGACGTGTTGGAAGCAGGAAAAATGGGCAAGCGTAAGGATTTAACAAGGGCCAAATTGTGACGTCTAGACGTCTGGGTCAGAGCATCTCCAAAACTGCAGCTCTTATGGGATGTTCTGGTCTGCAGTGGTCAGTATCTATCAAAAGTGCTCCAAGGAAGGAACAGTGGTGAACCGGCGACAGGGTCACGTGCGGCCGAGGCTCATCGATGCACGTGGAGAGCGAAGGCTGGTGCGTGTGGTCCGATCCAACAGACGAGCTCCTGTAACTTAAATAGCACAATATTAAACGAGTGGTCATAATGTTCACGTCATACAAATACTATGATCTTGTGTACCAGTAGAAATCATATTTCATATACAAGTTTAGATTGTATGTTGTTAGTACAGATGAATATAACAATTTTACATGATCAATATCTCTAATGATTGTTATTTATCTAATAAATTATTTACTATATTGACAAGATTGTGGACACCTGACCATGGTATGTGCTTCTTTTGGAATTTCTTTTTCCACATTTAGTTTCCATTTGCTCTTATAATAACCTTCACTCTTCTGGGAAGATGTTCCACTAGATTTTAAAGTGTGCTTGTGTAGATTAAGGTGAGATTCATTCAGCTACAAGGGTGTTAGTAAAGTCAGGTATTGATGTAGGTGAGAAGGGCAGGGGTGATGTTTAAATTTTTGTTTATTAGGGTTGATGTCAGAGCTCTATAGCAGGAGATCTTCCACTCCAACCCATTTAAAGCATATCATCATGAAGCTGGCTTTGTGCACAGGGGCATAGTCATGCTGGAACAGGTTTGGATCTATTCATCAGTTTGTTGTGCTAATTCTATGTTCAAAGACATCCAACTTTTGTGGTAACAGTTTAGGGTTAAGAAACACAATATGATTTAAAAAGATTACCATTCGCTTTACATATAAAACTTTCTTTCGGATTCTCCCGTTTTATACAATGTACATAAACGCCCTTTTTTTTAACCCTTTTCCCCTTCCGTAGATTCACCGCTGCCTGAATTCTAAATGCATTGCTATTTCCTGTGTAGGCGCCCTATTTAAAGTAGGATGTAATGTATATTCGGCTATGAAGTGCACTAGATAAGTGTACTAGAAGGCAGTTTGGGATTTAACCCGTGACACAGGATGTTGTTGATTCAGAAGCAGCATGGACGCCGGGCAGCGGGTTTTGTGCGTGGTTTATTTGAGATGATAAACATTAAGGCGCTTATTTTATTATAAATAAGGCAATAATATAATATTAGATATTATAAATTATATTTTTGTGCTGCTTGGAGAGAGACAAGATGCCTCGCTATGCGCAGCTTGTAATGGGACCCGCTGGAAGCGGCAAGGTATAAGAGCCTGTTCACTTAATTACTTTATATATATATATATAATGTGTGTGTGTGTGTGTGTGTGTGTGTGTGTGT
>MU563656.1:6438611-6651111 GCA_024362625.1 Silurus asotus
TATGTGTATATGTATATGTGTGTTTGGGTGTGTAGACTAATTTGTATAATATTATTATATAATATATATATATATATAATTATCAATATAGTACATATTATATGTATAAAAATAGTTATATATAATAAGCGATGGAAATTAAACCAGCAGTAAAGAAATAAATCCAATTCTAAACAATATATGTTGTGACCAGCTTTTGCCTGCAAAACAGCATCAGTTCTGCACACTTGTTTTTAAAGTTTTTAAAGAACTCTCTGCAGGTAGGTTGTTCCAAACATCTTGAAGAACATACCACAGACCTGTGGATGTGGACTCCTTGTTGTTCTCTAAGCTAAAGATAGTTCTTTATGGTATTTGCTGTATGTTTTGGGTCATTGTCCTCCTGCAGAATACAGTTGGAACCAATCAAATGTCTCGCTGTATTGAGTACACAATTAATCCTGACCAAATCTTCACTGTTGCATGGAGGTACTTATTATTGTACTCCAGCCTTTAGTAAAAAACATCTTGGAATTTCTGCACCCTAGGTCCTGTGTTTTTGTGCATATTTGTGTGCTTATCCTCATGTGTGTGTGTGTGTGAATAAATTCAGTGTACACTCTTTAATTCTGCATTATTTTTATTGTCGTTTCAGAGTACATACTGCTCTACCATGATCCAGCATGCTGAAGGCATAAACCGCTCTGTACAGGTCGTGAACCTCGACCCAGCCGCAGAGCATTTTAATTATCCGGTCATGGCAGGTGAGGAGCAATCAGTAGGTTCCTAAAGTCTAGTCATTACCTAACGATGTGAATAAAGTTTGATCACGTACACATATACACAATATATATTTTATCTTTGTGTTTTAAAAGCTTTTTTGCGCCACAGACCAGTTTAATGTCAGACAATATTTTCACGGTCCGGCCTTTCGAGTGTGGCGGATAAATACAACAAAATAAAATGATGGCATAAAAACTGATATTTTCTAAATATGATCAAAAACGTGAATCCACTGTGTTGTTTTTTTGGTTATTTTGCTCACTTGGGGGTTTGAATTTAGCGGTAATGTATTATGTGTTAGCGGCCGGAGCAGCCTCTTTAAGAAGGGAGTGGATGGAGGTAAGTCATGTGACCAAGGCATCATGACATGCATTAAGAGTGAGTCATAGACAGATGTGGCGGAGAGAATCAGGTCATTTTTTTTCAAAAATAAAACCGTCCAGAATCAGATAATAAATAAAACGGAAATAATGTAAGTTATTTATTATTTCTGTGCGGCCCGGTACGTATTGTCCCGGGGGGGTTTAGGGACCACTGTTTTAAATGACATGGATTTATGGCTTAGAGGCTTCAATACACTTGACCCTAAATGTCTAATCATCAGCAAATTACAGGAGTGCCAATAATTTTGTTAGGTGTCAGTTTTTGTCCAGTGTAATTTTTCTCAAATTGTTGGATCATCAACCAAACAAATTTATTTCACGTTCCTGAAAATAACAGATATCCGAGAGTTGATCCAGGTGGACGACGTGATGGAGGATGACTCGCTGAGGTTCGGCCCGAATGGAGGCTTGGTTTTCTGCATGGAATACTTCGCTAGTAATTTTGATTGGCTGGAGGAAACGCTTGGGCATGTTGAGGACGACTACATACTTTTCGACTGCCCAGGTTATTAACTTACCACCTTTTAAGAGCATTATACATTATAGAGGTAATAATGAAGGTAATCATTATACATGAAGAAGGTAAAATAGACAAATGGAGGTAAAGAACACCAATTTAAACCATAAAAAAAGAATTAATGTCCAGGCTACTGGTCCAAAAAAGTACGTTATTTACATGTTGGTGTTAATTTTGTAGGTCAGATCGAGCTGTACACTCATCTTCCTGTGATGAAGCAGTTAGTCGAGCAGCTCCAGCAGTGGGAGTTTCGTGTGTGTGGCGTCTTTTTGGTTGATTCTCAGTTTATGGTGGAGAGCTTCAAGGTAATGCAACTCTTGAGAGTGTGTTCATTCTCAACACGGCATGATCTTCATCACAGACGATCTGTGAATTCTAAATACTCTGTTTTCCAGTTCATTTCTGGTGTCATGGCGGCTTTGAGTGCGATGGTGTCACTAGAAATACCTCAGGTCAACATCATGACCAAAATGGACCTGCTGAGTCCTAAAGCTAAGAAGGAGATTGAGAAGTAAGTGTTCTATATAAAATACTTGACACGACGCAACCTCTTATTATAGGTGGAATATTTAATGCAAAAAGAGAAAGGTGACGTGTTGTACATTAACTGCAGGTATCTGGATCCAGATATGTATTCGATGATGGGGGACAGCTCTATCATGCTGAGGAGCAAAAAATTCATGAAACTCACCAAAGCAATCTGTGGTTTGGTAAGTCGGCTCTTACAAAGTAGGAATAAGTAGCGATTTAAAGACTCGTAAATGTATATAAATTGATTACCATTTACATTTGGGACTTTTATTGTTAATTTTGTATCGTATTTGATACTTTGGGCATTTATTGCGATTAACTGATCACAACAATGTTTATTTTATAACAAAAACAAAGACTGATTATTGTATTTGGAACGTCCACTCCTCCTCCTCCTCATCATCATCATCATCATCATCTTCCCCTAACTGCTCTAAATTCATCCATGAGCATGCCGATGATCATTTCGACACTGTATGTTTGACATCGAAAAAATAGATGAGTTTCTCCTCTAAATTGGTAAATATAACGTATAGCTATGACGTGTCGTTTATTTGTTTTACTAAAAAGACAAATATTCACAAGGTACAACATTACAACAGAAATCACGTATTTCATTTCCACTAGTATGGAATCAGTTAAAAGTGATTTTAAGATTTAGCTTTTGAATAGTTTAAAAAACAATAAAATGTTACATTGGACATTATAACAGTAATAATGCAGATCGCATTATGAAATGCAATACATTGATGACTAAGCAAAATTATTATATATCCGCTGTATCATATTTTCAACACAATTTTATTATAACATTTTAAAAAATATATAATTGTAGTATTAGTTGGTTTAAAAAAATACATATTAAAAATATTAAACTTTATTTTTAATACAGCTTTAAAAAAAAAATCTTAGTAAAAAGTCAATTCACGAAGGCAGCCATATTGAAAATATGCAGACTGCAGAGCATAGATACATCCAATAGGGGGCAGAAGACGAGTCTCAGATTGTACTCAACAGGATTTTGACGATAGTACTGTTAATGCAGGTGATGCAGAGGTCTCGGAAATTAATTTATGAAATATATATTTGGCATTATAGGTTTAAAATAGCAGAAAAATAATCAATAGTGCACCCCTGCCCACTCTACAGGACTTGTATCATGCAACAACCAAAAAAAGGCAGGAGAAATCACTACTGACTCTTCATACCCTGGACACAACCTCTTTCAGCTCCTCTATTCTATAGAACTTTGTTCAGCAAAACAGCCAGACACAGGAACAGTTTCTTTCCCCACGCAATCAGCCTCATTAACAACTGACCCTGATTATATTCCCTGCTTCATATCTATAAGTACTGCATTATCACTTCATTCCCATATGTTACACACAGTGTTACTGCTGTATATCATATGTGACCCACAATACTGCTATTTGCACTACATGCACTCTCACACTGTATGTATATTGATGATCTGTCATATAAATATATCTTGTATTATATTATTATAGCATAGTTATATATGTATATATATTTTTATTAGATTGATGACTACAGCATGGTGCGTTTCCTGCCCTTTGATCGCACCGATGATGAAGGCATCAGCATTGTGCTCCAGCACATTGACTTCTCCATACAGTACGGCGAGGACCTGGAGTTTAAGGAACCCAAGGTAGGTACATTTCGAGTCATAAAGAGCTGTGTGGAACGTGATCAGCTCAAAGGTATATAAAAAAATTCAATCTTGTAAATCCTAATCTAACACAGTCGAGTAAGTTTGAGATCAGGATGTGCTGTGACCCTCAGAAATCTGCTGACGACTGGATAAAGAAATAAAATAAAATACAGAAGTATAAAGCAGAGCAGAAACCAGAAATGAATTTCCAAAAAACACAATAAATAATTTATAATGTGGTCATTATTTCACCAAATTATGACTTTTATCGTTTCTAGGAGCTTGATGAGGAACCTGGCAACCAAAATTATGATGAGTTTTTCCAAGACCGAGTGGATTCCTAAACCCCAGGAGAGCACGGCCACCAGAGAGCCCGGATGTAAAGCGAGAATGCTCAAGAATTATATTGTTTTTATGTCTGTCTGTATAATTATCTAACCTATTCTGCTCTTTGCTCATGTATTGGTATAGACATAACATACAACATTCTATAAGTTGTAATGTAAAATATTTTTTCAATAAAAATTAAAAAAACGATACACAATGTGTGATCAATCAGATCTAGTTTTGACTCCAGGGTCATGATGAGAATTATTTGTATCTGCTTGTGCACCACTTTGATCAGGTCCTGATGCTCAGTAATGAAATGGTTACCATTTGTTATAATTTGGGTTTAGGTGGATCCAGAGGCTACTCTGCAAACATGGGGGTTGAAATAGGAATAATATTCGTCATGTTTGGGATGGTAATTTATCACATGGGATTGTGCACATTGTATATACAGTATGTACAGTAATCTGAATTTGATCATGTTTGTGATTCACAAACCTCAGCTTAAGAGCTAGTAGAAAACATATACATAAGATCTGAGTTTTTTTGCATGAACAAGCCTTTGAGACAGAGGCATTTACACTTTCAAAACATGGCAAAATTATCGGCACTGTCAAAGAAATTAAATGCAGTTGTCAGGAAGCAGACATGTGCATGAATTGTAGGGTTCATGTGTGTGTTCATGTCTTGCTCAAGATATTTTCAAACCCCTGCTCTCATGATCATTAGCATCAATAGCAAAATAGCAATATATATATATCAATACTATCAATAAGCAAAAGATTGTTTAATTTGTTGGAAATAAGTCCAATTTTTTTTTATTTTGTCTGTGGTGAAAATACAATAAAGCTCAAAAAGCCTAGGAATACATAGAAAGATATATAATCATAATGTCATATCATAATATGTTAATCTGTTAAAACCACTTTAATCTACAGTCTCTTAAAATACTTCCACTTCTATATACAATAACCATATACATAAAAACACTATATTATTTTTATTGTTTTTACCTCCTTAATACACCTTAACATGCATTTCTCAGATTCCCTCCCACACTTGTAAATAGTAACAAAGATTTATTTTTTTTATTTTAATTTTTTTTTATTGTACCCTCTTTCTCATTGTGATCTGTGAACTGACTTCTGTAACATTACAATTTCCCTTCTGGGATAAATAAAGTCTATCTATCTATCTATCTATCTATCTATCTATCGGTCTGTCTGTCTGTCTGTCTATCTGTCTATCTGTCTGTCTGTCTGTCTGTCTGTCTGTCAGTCATTGTGTCTAGACGTTGCTGCCCCCTTCAGGACAACACGAGTAACAGCACAGGAATTTACACCTCGGCTAGTTCCGGTATCGCTGTGTTGGGTGGGACAGCGGAAGCGGTATTTTTTTCCACTGCTCAGACATTAACCGAATTCCTTCCAAAAGACCAGAAAACATTTAAAAAATGCCGGTAAGTAAAGTCATCCCTTTTATATAAGCGACAGAATACATTTTTCCGCTTTTAATGAGCGTATAGCAGCCTGTAGCTAGCGAGCTTACTGAATTAGCCAGTTCAGCTAGCCGTCTTATCCACCTTCCAGATTTATTTATCTTTAATCTCACTGGATTCTAAAACTGTGGGATTTGTTTATACTGTGGTTTTCTGGTTTACTCTTTAAAACAATAGAGGTGCATGTTTTTAATGCAGTGTCTCAAAAGCCCAGTTGCTGTAAAGCTTGTTTTTATTATTAGGATTTACAAAATATAAATGACTAAAATCTAAATCAATGCAAAAACATCAACATTGCATTTATTTTTCTGATGCATTGGTTTTGTGAATGATTTTCAGGCTTATCATTCGAGTCTGATGGATGATGACACCAAACTGGTGGGGAATATGGCACTGTTGCCCCTCAGAACTCAGTTTAAAGGACCTGCTCCGAAAGAAAGTAAGAGATCTTTAACCATATTTCTGAACCTGTGCATATTATGGAGATGTGTAGATGTTTTTTCGAAGAGCTGCACCATTTCTTCCTTAAATGGTCTTCAACCTCGCTTGATTCGTGAGCTGTGCGTAAAGTTCCTGCTTCCTGTTTTTTGCTCTTTCCTCTTTCAGCTAGAGAATCTGACATCATTGACGAAGCCATCTACTACTTTAAAGCCAACGTGTTCTTCAAGAATTATGAAATTAAGGTACAAATGAGACACTGGAAGTGAGAGAGAGATCAAGGGGGAAAAAAAATGCACACACGCCTGAACATGCAGTTCTGTCTCCATTGGCTCTGGCAGCTTTTTTCTTTTTCATCTCGTGCATATTCTTACTTTTTTCTTTTTTCTTTTTTTCAGAACGAGGCAGACCGAACGTTGATCTACGTCACCCTGTACATCTCCGAATGCCTCAAGAAGCTGCAGAAGGTGAGTCGGGTGTCGACAAGGAGCAGGGCAAGGAGATATGCTCTTGCAGGAAATATTTAAGGATGTTATTTCAGTGTTGAAGATATTAAATAAGCTTCAGCCCTTTGTGATTTTTCAGAATTCTATTCATAGGCCAGCAGAGTTTTCCATTAAAGTAGTCTTCAGCATCTTCTAGTGCAACGTGTTGAACTCGTCTTTGCGTTTGCTCCACAGTGCAGCTCAAAAGGCCAAGGAGAGAAGGAAATGTACACACTTGGAATCACCAACTTCCCTATCCCAGGAGAGCCAGGATTCCCTCTCAATGCTATGTATCTTAAACCTACCAACAGGCAGGAAGAAGGTACGCCTCTATCTATCTCTCTACTCTCTAAGTCTGTCTGTCTGTCTGTCTGTCTATCTATCTATCTATTAATCTATCTATCTGTCTGTCTTTATCTATCTATCTATCTATCTATCTATCTATTATCTATCTATCTACAATAGACTGTATATGGGCTATCTATCTATCTATCTATCTATCTATCTATCTATCTATCTATCTATCTACAATAGACTGTATATGGGCTATCTATCTATCTATCTATCTATCTATCTATCTATCTATCTATCTATCTACAATAGACTGTATATGGGCTATCTATCTATCTATCTATCTATCTATCTATCTATCTATCTATCTATCTACCAATCTATTATCTATCTATCTACAATAGACTGTATATGGGCTATCTATCTATCTATCTATCTATCTATCTCTCTCTTTTATAGACTGTATATGGGCTATCTCTATCTATCTATCTATCTATCTATCTATCTATCTATCTATCTCTTTTATATACTGTATATTGGCTATCTATCTATCTATCTATCTATCTATCTATCTATCTATCTATCTATCTATAATAGACTGTATATGGGTAATATGAGGTCTGAAAACTTTTGGTGATTTGTTTAATATAATATTTAATATTATTTTTTTGACTTCTATGGTTTGTGTATTAGCAAATAATAATAATAATAATCGTCTGGTCATTATCAGGTTTTAGCATGATGTGAATACATCCTTACATGAGGTCTAGACCTTAACCCAACTGAAATGCTACCTCAGGATCTTCAGAGAGCTGTGCATAAACAAATACTTCAACCTATTGCTGTGGACGGTGGTTCTACAAGTTACTTCTCCATTTTGGCTTTATTTGTGTAAAAGTAAAGAACACCTGCTAAAGATTAAATGATTTGCATGACATCCTGGTACATGAAACTGTAGGGTTGGAAGGGGGTTGCTTCAGTTTTTCACACGACTGCAACCATCGCAGCAGTTATTCTACACCGTTCAAATACTGTGTAAAATTTACAAACTGTCTGAAAGCCGTTCCCATATTTCTGGATTGTGTTAAAAGTAAATATGTACACAAAATTGAGTAACTACAGGGCATTAAGGAATGAAATCCGAGTGCATATTATACCAAACACGGCTTTATGAGTCCAGCTCAGTACAGCCGTAGCTTTCTGTAGTGCTTTGACCTGTAATCTTATCAGTGTCCACACCCTTCATGTTCGTTCTTATCTCCGTGTAGAGACCATGAGGGCTTACCTGCAGCAGATTCGTCAGGAAACAGGCATCAGACTGTGCGAGAAAGTGTTCGACCCACAGACAGACAAACCAAGCAAGGTAAGATGGTTTATTAACGATATGTTCAATTACTTCTATACCTTTTTTATCATCAGTTTATCATTTCCCATCTTTTTAAGTGCACTTACTGACTGTGGTCCACTATCGAAACAGAGCTGACCTGATATTCTTTTACTGCTGATACAAGTATGCTTTAAATTGGCAAAAGTTTGCGGAAACCTGGTCATAAGTACAGTTATGTGCTTTTTTAACAATTATTCCCTCCAGTCTTCTGGGAAGGTGTTCCACTAGATTTTTTAAATGTGCTTGTGGACGTATATCAGGTATCAGTTATCACAATCCTGCTAAAGTGACTGTGACCTTGTATCGACAGCGTTATAAAACTAATCGCCGATATTTTTATTTTTTCTCCACAGTGGTGGGTGTGCTTTGTAAAGAAACAGTTCATGAACAAGAGCCTGTCTGCTCCTGGTCAGTAAAAGGCAACTGGGAATTTTCAGTTTTCCCATCCATGTGGAACGTGGGTGGAAATCGTTTTTTTTTTTTTTTTTTTTTTTGGGTTTACTTGCAATAGATACCAGATCTAAGAATACTTTTTTTAATATACATTTGATTTCTTGTCCTCATACGCCATACGTGTACAAAGTGATCAAATAAAAGCTGGAAAAAATAAAGAAACCACCTGTTTATTTTATACTTCAAATTCTTGAAATCGACCAAGTCATCAGTGCATATAGTTTTTCCGGGTTGCATCTGTTTTTGGAGCGACTGAGAAGGTGCTACGAGAGCAGCCTCTAGAGGCAAATCACTGACACCACATTGTTTAATTTGACATGGGAGACTGCATGCTGTACCTCTTATGTTGGTTCATAATAAACATAAAATGGAAAATTAAATATAATTATTAGTAAATGTTGAAATAAATAAACAAGTTAATAAATGCTTTAGAAGTAATGTTACAAATGGAATCTTTAATTTCGCGGTCATGCGTCAATGGCCATCTTCAAAAGATTTAAATTATTTTTGTAATCAAGTTCAGTTATTTTATATGCAGTTTATTTTTTTTTTTTAAACAAACAATAAGCTGATTAATCGGTTATTGCCAAGTACGAGCCAAACGATCTATCAGGCGACCTCTGTTTTTTAATTCTTCCAATTTGGAATAAACATGATTAAGCTGGCTTTCGTTGTTCGTTATTCCATGGTCACAAAAATCGTTTTGCATTTGAAAAAAACACGGAGAGTGAAAAGTGAGAACGAGATCAGGAACGACAGATGTCTCACAGATCTCACAAAAGGTCATAAAGTAAATCTGTTCCTGTTCTGCCAATTCAAAACATAAATTAGGTGATGACAGCAGACACATGACAAAATCTATTAGACTTTTAGGCAAAACGCTTTAATGAGCAATAAGGAAAATGGACAAAAGTTTTAAAAACCTAAAGGTGAGCTATATGTAAAAGGTTGACTGCTTTCAAGCCGCATGTAGCCACAAATGAATAAAAATTAAGTGATGGAGAAACAAAGCAATTCTTAGATTGGCATGGCTATAATACAACATATTTACAGTCAATATTTTACACAATGTCCTCTCAAAGATTCTGATTTTGAGGAATTTGACTCTTCTCTGTACAGGAGGATAAATTAAGGCAGCACAGAGCTCATGGACTCCGCAGGAAGAAGCGTTTTTGGGTATGAGGATCTTAACGATGGAGTGTAAAACCGAGAAAATTGCATAAGTGGCTTTGCACGTAGTTTATGGCTCAGTGTCAAAATTGTCATGTGTTAAAATGAATCATAATCCAAACAATATAAATAAGTTTCTCTCTCACACACACACACACACACACACACACACACACACACTTCATAACCACACACAGATTTTTATCCTTGTGAGTGAAACCCCTGTGCAGAATGACTGACATTGTATTCCAAGCTGTAGAGAAGAAGAAAAGAAATTCCATTAGTATCTCACGATGAGGTCTTACATACGTTCTACACAATTTTGTGGTAAGTTTGGGGAAGAACCACATTAGACATTTATGAATTCTTCTCAAAAATCCAACTCTAGGTGATGTACCCTGGATGGATGGATAGATAGATAGATTTACCATTAACGTGAATCTCTCCATTAGGGGAAGATCTAGTCGAAAGCCATCTCCTGGCTTTTTCTCACGCAGCGGGCTACTTTCCTTTTGAACTCTCCACTGGGATCCTCTCGCCATTCTTTCTGTCAACACACACACACACACACTTGCGTATCATTGAAGTGCTCTTCACACCAACCTCATGGTGAAGTACAATCGTGCCGATATCTAGCCTTACAGCGGCATCCACGTTGGCTGGCGAATCTCCGTTCGGGTCAGCTAGCATGGAGATGACGCTGATCATGATGGTTTCGACGGTGTGGATTGGCAGCCATCGCTCTTCAGGCTTCTCGTAGCCAAACTTGTCCTCACCTGGCTCGTGTAGGATCGAGATGCAGACGTCGCCGTTCTTCGCCACTGAAGGTGGGGGTTTCAGAATCACATCATGAATAATGACTATAAGAAGATGCTTTAAGAAGCACTTTGGTTCAAAAACTTGTGGGAAAGGTAATAATTTGAGGACTCCAACCACCCAAGATGTGCAATTTACCTTACTTTTTTTTTTCATGTCAGACTTTGAGTGGTCAGATACAAATCAGTTTTAACCTGCATGCTTCTCTGTACCTTCCAGACCAGTTGTCAGTTGTTTAAATAAAGCACACTTACCATTAGGATGCCAGATTTCTGTGATAAATTTCATCTTTGGAGGACGGTGTGGGTAGTCATGAGGAAACGTGAGGGTCGCTTTGAAAAAACCACCCTCGCTATTACAAGGAAAAAAAAAAAAAAAACATTGCTTGAAGTTCTTTGGATCATTATAACGACTGGGAGCGTTAGGACTTCTTTACGCACTCAAATACTTACAACAACGTATCAGCTGGACCAATAATCACGACCTCCCACTGATAGATATCGTCGTCGTCGATCAGACCAGCAGAAAAGCCTTCAACTGGGTTCTTATTGAGTTCTGTAATCAAATACAATCAAATCATTTTGATTGAATCAGAGATCAACTGGTTTCCTGATAGACCTCCTTAAATACATTTAACAGAGAAATATATTCACACCATCATTGTATCGTAATTGAATTTGTTGGTCTGATTTGTAACGATGGTAATTTGGAAACGTAACAAGATAATAGTCGTGTATAAAGTTGCCCACTCACGCGTTACAACACAATAGCGCCAATCTGATTGGCTGACAACGCCTGACGTCGAGCAAACAGCCAATCGCAGCCAAGGAGGCGGGACTTGTTCGCAACGTAGTAAGTACAATATGAATAAACCTACGATTCAACCTATATTTAGAAAACAATATAAATTTTCACCTGATATCGATAATAAGAATAACAATGAATTTACATCTCTGTAAATCTCACTATCAAACTATAGACGTGTTTTAGCAACCCGAACTAGCCTAACAAACCACGTTTAGATTTTCACGTGTTTTTTTTTTTCCTCTGTTTATTCCAATTTATGTAGCATTACTAGCTATAAATAAGACACGAAAAGTAAGCCTGAAAAAAACTTAAATTACCTGCTAATTGTTTTCTAAGAAGAAGCGACGACTGTTCGGTCATTTTCAATAATTATGTGACAAAAAAACACTTTTAAGTAGATGAAGGAAAAAAAATAGCGAACTTCAAAATCGTGCCTTCTTGTTTCGCCTTCTATCGGCTGCTGTCGCTTGATTGACGTTTTAGTCGACCAATCAGAGTAGAGACCCGCCCCAAAGTTGAGATTTCAATCATGTGGCGAATACGCGCGTCAGTGCGCATGCGGCAAATTTTAAGCGCCATGTTTTTTTTTGCACATGCGCACAAGAAGCTAGAAACTTGCCGCATGCGTTTTATTAAACGTTTATTTCAAGATAAATGCTAAGTAGTTTTACAATAAATTATTGAAATATTAAATGAAATATTAACATATGTCCTAAAAAACAAATGTTTAAAGTTTGTGGGAGCGTTTTAAGATTTTCTAGAAGGCATTAGATGTTTAGCACTTTAATGGTTTGGGGAGCTTTGCGTTTTCTAAAAAGTCGTTTTTTAATCAAATTGTTTGTTGAAATTGTAGCTGAACTAAGTTTGTGATTATATGATTTATAAATCATAAACCAGGAAATAGACTGAGCAGACATTTGTAGTAATAGCAAATGTCCACTAGGTGGTACACTACTCACATTCAACGTTTAATACCAGGTCCAGACAGTGTCTTACTGGACAGTTTTGAAAAAAAAATTTGATACAAAAACTATTTCAGCTGATCATAATGCATCATCAGGAGGTATAAAGATATCTTTTGCTCACGAAATATACATCTACCTCTCCTTCTTACCTTCACTTCTTATCCTGAGGGCTTTATTATCTCCTGATTCCTTGCATTTGCGTTTTTCCAAGTCCATATAAGGCCTGTGTGTGGCTGAATGCCCAGACACTGACAGCAAACATAGCCTTAATATGGAAGAGGTTGGTTTGGCAGTCTCATTCCTTATCCAGAACACCAAAACAACAGGATTAGGTTTTTTTCTGGTTGATAAAACAGTTTGAGTTGTCATGTTTCAGAGTTGCGTACATCAAACTGGACATTTGATGGGCCGTGTTTTCGCTGAATTCTTTATGCTGTTTGGTCCGAGGGTGTTGAATCATTCTTTATTAATAACAGCATCTCGGGGTGGTTCTGGCTATAAGACAAATCACATGTTTATTTAAGCATACTTTAAAAAACGGATGAAATAATAAACAGATAATGTTGTGGTTTAATAGAATTAAATGTAAAACCATTTGTCATGTGAGGTTTTGTGTTTATATGGAAGGAGTCTCCAGTATCAGTAACAGAAAAGTCTATTCCAGATGTGTTTCATTTCCTAATTCTGATATATTCATTAATCACACAAATGTCTTACAACATAACAGTTACAGAAAATGCTTTACACCATGGCATCCCATGGTACTCAGGCCAAAATGCTTTATACGCAGCTCTCGTTTTAATGAATGCTCCTCTATACTGGACTGCTGAATGGACGCTTTCCCTCAGGCCTGCTGCAGTTTAAGTGTCAGTCATTGAGTGAAAGATAAAAAGCTTGAGTGACTGTTGGGTGAAATACATGAACAAGAATCTAAGATTTTTTATTTATTTATTTCTCTTTGTCCTAATTTTATTTTCCATGCATGCAGTGTGGAATAGCAAAACATGACTTGATTTAAATCTACTTGATTTATTGACTGTTTTTTTTTTTCAATGCAATTAAATTTTACTAAACAAAATATTAAAGTATAGGACCTTAAATTAATCTCTCACAGAAATGACACATATTGTCAAGTGTTTTTCATCTGTGATTTCTGCGTAATTAGTTCAAGGGTGAAATGCATGAAAGCGCATTGTTAGTGCATTGAAAATTATACTTTACATTCACAATGTAAATGTGATCTCTTGTGTTTACTTGAAAATAATTGTATTTTGATTTTAAAATATCATAAAAAAAAATTAATAAAAAGGAAAGAAAAGGAAAAGAAGCATGTTTGTGATACATGGATTATGTGGAAAGAAATTCATATTGACAAATATATATATTTTAAATAAATATAATCACACTTAAAAATGACAGCACATGTAAATAATAATAATAATAATAATAATAATAACAATAATAATAATAATAAATTATATTGTAAAAATATCACATTTGAATATTTAATTGCGTGATTTTCTTTGTATTTTTTTGTACATACTAATCTTATGACCCCATATATATTATATATTAATTATTATATTATATCATATCATATATATCATTTTTAAAAGATTGTTTTGAAGAGAAAAATTAAAAATGTACATAAAGTTGACTGTAAAAGAAAACCTGTGCCAGATCTAGCTGTACCTCTTCCCATGACAATCCCTGTGGTGTCAAAACTAATTCAGCATGCTCGTATCTCTTTATCTGTTCTCGTGGTGTGTCGGAAAGATTGCAGACTCTTTGTGTTCGGGGGTAATCTTATAACTTGTTTTATCAGTGTCACAGCATGTAGTGTGTGAGTGTCGTATCACCCGTGTCCAAATATAACCGCATTCCTCCAGAAACAGGCTACAGGTGTTTCTTAAACTTCAACTGAATGACTGCAGTCAGTCCTCAAAAATGACTAAACAATTGAAGATTCACAAGCCTGAAGTTTCAAGTCAAAGTTTGTCTCGGTGTTGCTCCGATTTCACCTCATGACCTTCAATACAATTTCAATGTATTTATATTGCACTTGTAACAATGGCCATTGTCTCAAAGCAGCTTTACACAGATCATGTGGTAAGAAAGAATTAATAAGTTCTATATAAGCGTAGGTTTGTCCCTAATGAGCGACCCTGTGGTGACTGTGGAAAGGAAAAACTTCCCGAGATGGCATAAGGAAGAATGAAACCTTATGAGGAACCAGACTCAATAGGAAACCTCATTCTCATCCTCATCTGGATATCCATTTCTCACAGCTAAAACGATGTTGAGTTGCAGCGATGGTGATCAAATGCAAACTGTAGTCCAGAGTCAAATTCATTCTTAAAGCTCCTGTGTTACTCTGTATTTTCATGGATTTCCAGGTTGTTGATGACCTTCAACCTGATTCCCAGGTTGTTGATGAATGCTCCATCTCAAACCAATTAACCTCCTGATTTATGACTACGTTGTCATTTTGCCCTTTTGGAACTCTTTCATCAATGAATCAAATAAAATGCATATTAAATCCGTCAAGAATCGTGTGAGCCCCTTTTTTCGAAAAACAATTTGCTGATAAGCCACATTTTAATCTTCAATAGATTTTTTTTCCCTGATGATTTAATTTCTACAAAATGTATGCTTTACTTTTAATATACATAATTTAATGAAGTATATTATCACACACAATATATTAAAGACCATTTTGAGCTAGGCTGAACATCCTGAGCGAAGGAATCCATGGTGTCTGGAACACACACACAGGGTTGATATTGTGGGGGAGATCCTGTGACTGTACATGTGATGGTGATCGACTTTAGATCGAGAGGGAAAGATCTCAAATCATCATTGTGGGTTAATTAGGACGCTGTCACGTTTTTACAAAGCGGGTCATGACGGGAATAAATTATTAAAATGATTTCACTGATTTAGAAAGATTATATTTTTAATGTGCATTTATAATATGGTGTGTATGTAATAATAAAATAGTATGGATTTATGGTGAGTCACAATAAGAAAATTAATTTATTCATTGATTATTTATGATTTATAGGTCGATGATGTATACATTTTGATGGTATTAAAGTCAACATAATCCTGAAATGTCATATTAGTGATAATATTACATTAATATGCATGTATTCATCTATTTATTCTTTTTCTATCGATTTTCAATGTGAAATAAATGCATATTTTACTCATAAACCAAAACTTTTTTATTATGGGACTATTTTATCATTATATTACTTATTCTTTAATAAATCGTAGATTTTTCTTTTCATTCATTAATATTTACAGCACGTTTTCTAGCCGACATTGTGTCACGACGTCGACGTCATGAGACCGGGGAGATCAGCTGATCCAATCACAGCCGACTGACGTAGCAGGAGCTACGATCTTATTGGTCGGCTGCTACTTCTATACCGCGCGGCTTCATTCTAGAACAGTCGACACGTGACCACCAACTGAGCGCTTTGATCTTCAGATTAGCCGCGGTTAAGTCGGTCCGCCATATTGAGAAGGGCAAAAGAAAATAGATACCAAACAACATGCTAGTCATGGTCTATATTCTCTTATTAAGAATTACACATGTGAAAAGGGATTTCCTACTGTCTACTGGCTTTTATATATACATTTAACACAAAGTGTTGACTTTTTAAAAGTTAAAATAAATAAATACTCATTTATAAAGCTCTAGATTTCAACATAAGTCTATTAGCCCAGCTTGAAGATGTGCCCTTTCCAACATGGTGGCGCCATGCTCGCATTTATCCTCCTTTTCTCCTTGGATGTTTGAGTAATTCTGGGATCAAGGCGTCATTTTAAAGCCTTCCAGGTTCACATCGTTTCTTTTTTTTGTTTCAACGTGTTGCACAAACATCCTATTCTACATTCCACATGGCGCCAGGACTCTTGTTGCTTCACAAGAATCAAGACGCACGAGCGTCTTATTCGTACGTAGCACGCACGACTTCCGGGTTGTTCTCAGCCAATCAGAGGAGTCCAAGACTTCCGGGTCGTGTACAGCCAATCAAAGGCTTCCACATGCGGACACAGAAGCGAAGCTCATATGCGGCTCATTCGACCAGCGGACACAGAGGCAGGGAATTGAGAGCTGCTCATGGGTTCATGTTACAAGCCGGTTTTTCATTGTATTAAGGAATGAGCTAAAGAGATGTTATTAATGACGGCTGCTCAGGGTATATTAGTTTGAAGCGCCAGACAACGGTTCGGCTCAAAACGTTATTTAGGGTTGCGGTGAAGTAACGTTAGCTTAGCATAAATCTTAGCTCGGATACACTCCCCGGCACTGTGCTAATTCAGTCCTTACTTATCGACTTCCTCAAGAGCTGAACGTGTTGCCTGTGCGCGTCTTTACGGAGGAACTGAAAGAACAGTAACGGCTCCCGGTGTGTGTGTGCGCGCGCGCAGGTCTCACACAGACCATCCCGTCCATAATGGAGAACGCTCACACTAAAACGGTGGAGGAGGTCTACAGTTATTTCAGCGTGAATGAAAGTACCGGACTGGGCCTCGATGAAGTCAAACGCCAGCGAGAGAAATGGGGACCGAACGGTGAGTAAAAACCGGCGGATCAGACCGCTTAGCGTTCCCGGATCATTTTCCTTGCGCGATCACGCAAATTAGCGCTGTCACGTTTCTAAGTGCACTACGTGGTGTTCCGTGCTTGTTTTGGGGGCTGATGTGAAGGTAAATGTGCTGTAGAATGAGTGGAGTGTGTGTTATCCGGCGGCTTTGCGTTGGAAACGTGCCGAGGCCTCGCAGCGAAGCCACCGGCAACCGTTACAAATGAAGTCGGATGACGTCATACTCAGAACCCCCCCCCCCCCCAAAAGCCGGTGTCTGTTCAACACCGCGGTGTCAAGCAGTGTTTTCAATTCGCAATGCTGCCTTCATTAAATCTCGCGTTGTTTAAAAGATATAAAAAATGACTATCTTTTGTGCTTTAAGTTACTAAATAACAATTTGAACATAGATTCAATTGCTAAAATGTTAGAATGGGTTATTTTTTATCCCTCTTAACCTCTTTCTTTATTCTTTTGTATGTGGTGGCAATTCCTGCTGGTTCTACAGAGCTGCCTGCAGAAGAAGGTAACTTTTGTTTTCTTTCCACACTTTCTCTTCATATGCATATCTGCACCCATTCCGCTGCCTATTCATATGCGTTTTCCTTTTGTTTCACAGGCAAGTCGTTGTGGGTGCTGGTGATCGAGCAGTTTGAGGATCTCCTTGTCAGGATTCTTCTTCTGGCAGCGTGTATATCGTTTGTAAGTATCGTGTTGACCTCGTTGATTAAAACGCAATGGAGTCGGGGTCACGGTTGGAGTCGGAGTGGTGAGGCAGGGACACGCTAGGTGTGAACTACATTTGTGTTGCTTGTAAAACCGCTTCAGGGGTGTGCTGTTAGGAAAATCAGCAACAGTGTGTTTTGATGCGGCCCCCTTGGTGCCAACCTAAATTATTTTTCTTTTTGGTTTGTTTCTCTCTAAGTTTATTTTTGCTTCGAGGATGTTGATTGAGAAGTATAGAGAAGATCAGAAGGAGTGTGTTTGTGGATTTAGAGAAAGTGTTTGACAGGGTGTAGAGAGGACTTGTGGTATCGTATGAGGAAGTCCAGACAGCAGTGACGTGTGCAGTAGGAACACCAGACTGGTTCAAGGTGGAACTGCATCAAGGATCGGCTCTAAGTCCTTTTCTGTTCGCAGTGATGTGGACAGGTTGATGGACAAGGTCAGACAGGAGTCTCCGTGGGCTACGATATTGTGATTTGTGGTGAGAGTACGAAACAGGTGGAGGTATGCACTGGAGAGAGAAGAGGAGTGAAAGTTAGTAGGGGTAAGTCAGAGCACATGTGTGTGAATGAGAGTGCAATGGAGGGGTGTGTTTGCAGGGAGAAGAGTTGGAGTTCAACAGTGGGGTCAACAGTGTTAGGTAATGAAGAGTGTGTTAGAGAAGTGAAGGCAAGAGTGCAGGCAGGGTGGAGTGGGTGGAGAAGAGTGATAGCAGGAGTGATTTGTTATAGAAGAGTGTCTGTGAGAGTGAAAGGGAAAGTTTATAGGACTGTGGTGAGACCTGAGATGTTATATGATTTAGAGACAGTGGCATTGAGTAAAAGACAGCAGGTGGAGCTGGAGGTAGCAGAGCTGAAGATGTTGGAAGTGACGAGGATGGACAGGATTAGAAATGAGTTTATTAGAGGAAAATCGCATTGAGATAGTATGGACATGTGCAGAGGAGGGACATGGGGTATATCAGTAGGAGAACGCTGAGGATGGAGCCACCAGGAAGGAGGAACAGAGGAAGGCCAAGGCGGCGGTTTAGGGATGTGGTGAAGGAAGACATGCAGGTAGTTGGTTTGAAAGCGGCAGATGTAGAGGACAGGGGGTATGGAGATGGACGATCCGCTGTGACCCCAGCCGGAGGGGGGGGAAAGACGACATCTCTAAGTTTCTCTTATGCAAAAATATTTGCACGTTACATTTTAATTACTGATTTATAGTTTCAGTTGGTGACGATATATGATACAAATCTCTTTTATTACTAATGATGTACCCACTATAAACTGTTGTTCTTACACCAGCTTATTACATTTTTCTTAACCCTCCCCTCTTGCTAGGAGTTAATAAATACAGCACATCATGTTACCGAGTAAGCGCAAAGTCCGCCGCCCTAAAGATTTTCCCATGTCAGGGAACGGTTTTTCCAACCTCTCGCATAAACGTTACAGTGCATTTCACCTGAGAATCATACAACAAACTAGCATGTTCACGTATATGATATTCCTCGCTACTATAGAAATGCACGTTTGTGCGCTTTTATGTAGAAGATAAAACGAGCATTACAGAAGTAATGCAGTTGTTTAGAATGAATCTCCTGACCAATCAGAAATTGAGCTGTACTGTGTTTAATGGACAAGCAAAGTAATAATGTGTTTATTTGTTAAGATGCTAAGTGATGAAGAGTCATGTGTCAGTGTTAATGCAGACGTTTCAGCTTTGGTAAGTCACGTTGTTCGGAACGACGAGCATGGTGTGTTTTAACAGGGCTTGTACAGCTGTGAACAGCGTGGCTGGTTACAATCCCGTTCCTGTGTTTGTGTGTGTGTGTGTGACCTCGGTAACCTTACACTACCAGTTTCCTGTTGCGACCGCATTATCACTAAGAATGCTTTGAGCAGACAAGGACGTCAGATAGTCAGCAGGAGTGAGAGTGTAGCGTTTACCCTAGTCACCTTTCAGTCATCCCTTATTGGCCGGATCGTCGTACCAGAGCGCGCGAGCTGATGACAGCCTGGAATCCGAGCTGTAAATCAGTAGCACAGTCTTCCTGACTCACTTGTACTCCAGTGTTCCTTTCCCACTAGGTGCCTCAAGAGATTTTGCGTCATACGGTCAGCACTATCACTACCTGCTACGATTACTAAAGGGTGCAAGACTGCAGTCCTCTTCAGAGCTCGGTTGGTCTTTTAAAATGCCCAGGACGAGATCGTTCCTTGGTCACAAAATCGTTCATGAAAGCACTTATTAAAATGCAAACCATTTCCAGTAAACTCGCACAATCCCGCATAAATTAAGATGCTGAATTTATTAATTGTTTGCTGCTAATGGTGGATAATTAGTCCACTAATAATTAATGTTCATCAGAAGTAAAATCACATAAAAACAGATGTGTAAATGCCAGAGTTAATGAGGTGCTAATCGCTACGGTGTTTAAGGCGCAACCTTAATTATTTAATGAATAACGTGCCTTTTATTGAGCAGAGTCAATTTAATGATTTTAATAACGCCAATCGTGATCGCGTCAGACTGATGATGTACTAAACCAGAAATACATCGCTACGTAAAGCTGTGCATAAAATTTGTAGATGTTTTTGTGTGCATGTTTTTTTTTTTTTTGCATAAATTTTGTATGATTAATGAAGTTGAAAGCTAAATTCAGCATGTTGCTTAGCTGGTGGTCTGAAGCATCCACGACTTGTTTGTAGTCCACAACAAGCATGGATTGTAATTCCTCTAAAGGAAATGAAAAACGCTTTGCCTGGAAAGTCGAAAAAGGTTCTATTTTAATGCTCGGCTTGCCGTGCGCGAGAATAAATTTATGCATCCAGGAAATAGCCTCTGCTGTTTCTCAGCAACGGCCCAGGATGTTGGTGTTTTGGGGCGTTTGATCTGCCTGTGTATGTTTGTGTGCTGTGATCATGGTTCGTCGCTTAAATTCGAGCCTCTGTAGTGCAGGTAGATTTCACGAAACATACCACCTCTATTTTAACAAGTCATCGTGTAGGAAGTTATTACGGAGAGTGGAGGTGGATGATTAGGCTTGAGCTGCTTCACCAGATCTCCAAAAAAACGCCCATCTGTTTCCAGTCCCGTATGCATAATGAGCTGTAGCATCTAGATACGTTGAAATTCTGCAGAGAGGCGAAACTAGTTCACTTGCTGATAACCGAGCACTGAATTCTGCCAGAAGATGCATGAGGTCATCAAATTGTGTTAATATTCTCTCAGGGAAAAAAAAAACACACCCTGATTGATTCACTTCTGAATTTGGAATTAGAATTGAATTACACCAGCATTTATGGTCCTCATGGTAAATTGTGGTGCAGCTGTGAGGATCGACGTGTCTTCAAGCCATACACGGCATGTTCGCTTCTAACAGCGAGTTGGATCTTTTTGCCGCAGATTGCGTTCCCAGATTGCGTCCACATAAAAAAAATCTCCTCAGCTTCTTCCTATCTATTTCATTCTAAATATTCTAAGAAAGACAGTTTGCATCTTCAAAAATATACCACCGGTTCCACTTCACGCCTCGACTTGGAAACGGATCTAAACCACCTCGTCAAAAACCAGTTGTTTAGCTCCTGTGTGGGTTTGATGTGTTCTCACCTGCCCAAAGAAACACAGAGGAATTAAGCACCTCAAAAAGAAAAAGTAAAAGCCACAGTAATAATTTATTATTTGACACTTATCCAAGTATCCTTCCTTTTTCTCTTTAGGCACTGGCCTGGTTCGAAGAGGGTGAAGAAACCATCACGGCTTTTGTGGAGCCTTTTGTAATATTGTTAATTCTTATAGCCAATGCCATCGTCGGTGTTTGGCAGGTAAGTTCACTTTTTTCTTTTCTTTTTTGCACTTAATAATTGTGGCATATTGAAAATACAGCAAATGCGATGCTATAGGGTTATAAGCCTGATTGGGTCAGATAGTAAAATGATTGTTTTGGGCCTGGGTTTGGGTTTTTGCGTTTCATAAAAGCAGAATATTTTCCATTGCGGTTTAAAGCCAGACACTCGTATTATATACAGGAGGCGGTAAGGATTGTTTGATCTACTTCTTTGTTAGCTTTAACAATGGGCTCTGTTTTAGGGTATGTAAATGTACTTTCTGTGGTAATGTCCCTGGTGGTCTAGTGGTTAGGATGCGACACTTTTACCGCTGCGGCCCGGGTTCCATCCCCGGTCAGGGAACCAACCCCAGCCACTCTTAGTGCCGGTCCCAAGCCCGGATAAATGGGAAAGGGTTGCGTTTGGAAGGGCATCCAGCGTAAAAACATGTGCCAAATCAAACATGCGGATGGTCCGCTGTGGCGCCTCCTAACGGGAGAAGCCGAAAGGAAGAAATGTACTTTCTGAGGTAAAAGATTTTGATGCCACAAAAATTCCTGTGAATTCACTGTTATAAATGATACCAAATATCAGGGCCAGCATGTTATAAACCGTAAATTTGCATTACGCCGAATTTATTACTGAAAAATGAGAACTCGCTCGACAAATCACAAGGTTTTTGGTTTTGCCTTATCCCTGTGAACAATTTAGTGGCGTAGACATCATCTTTGCTACGCAGTGAATGTAGTGAGCCTGCTTTTGTTTGTCGGTTTCCTTTTTCTTCAATGAGATTGCCCTTGTTGTGAAATGAAAGCACATGGTGATCTCGTTTCTGCTCGTCTTAAGATAGCCCAGCCTTCCCAGCGTAGCGCCGAGGGCTTTTCTTTTCCTTTCCTTTTCCACTACCTTTTAATTGCCATGAAACCAGTGTCCCAGTTTCAGTGATTTTATTTTGGTCACTTGGCTCATGCGAGAAACTTAACCCTGTGAATTGCAATGTGGCAGTGAGAAAACGATGAGCCGTAGCTCAGTGCGTTCGTTCTTTTATACACTAGTGAGATTCTTAGGAGGGGTTTTTGGCTATGTAAATTTTTTTTTTCTTTCCATTCCTCTTCCTCATGCTATCAATAAACAATGCAGCAATTGAACAGTTTCATGGGTGCTAAAGCGACAAATCCGATCCATTGTCTCAAGTGATTCTTTTTGGATCTTACCGTTGGAACAAGCAGCTTTTATTTAATAAATGTTGGTTAATTTTATTGTTTTGCATGTGGAACAATTGTCGTCTCGTCTGGAAAGGAGCAGATTGTACAGGCAGATCACTTTTACGTTTCCCATCGCAAAAGAAAAATTGCTGAAGAAAGACACACTACAAGTGAGGAAATAGTTCTTTGCTAGTAAAAAAGAGGTTAAAGTCTTTAAGGCGTGTTCTTGGCCCGGGGGCCACTCGCGGGATTTACCAGCTAATTATCTTCCGTCCCTCTACGGGTACGTCTTCAGTCATCAGCGTCGTTCAGGGTACACACCTGCCCCAGCGAACGCGCTGCAGTTTACACACCCATTAAACATCCAGAGTAAATAACCGGGGCGGTTTCTCAGCAACAATCCCAGGGAGCGACCACTAAGGGACAAAGTCGATATTGTTATATTCATATTTTCTATTTGTCGTGTGTATTCGGAGCCCGGGTTTCTGCATAGTCGCAGAATAAAGGATCCCTAAGCATAAAGCTTATGTGGTTTTAACAACACAGTCGGCAGAAAGGTCTCTGTCGTAAACCAACTTCCTAAAGACATTCGAGAGGAACCGAGATTTGGCTAAAAAAAGAAAGAAAAAAAAGGAGAAACTGGTGAACTCTTCTGGCTGACACGATACTCATGATTTAGAGAGTGTATATCATTATCTGGCTTATATTTTGGATCAGTGTATCTTCTTTCATGTGCATTTGCTTCCACGATGAGCGGAGAGGATGCAAAAAAATCATTCAAATTAAACCAGTCTTTGTACTTTAGGAACGATCAAAGTTTGATTTTGGGTTGGAATCGTATCTGCATGTGCACTTTGACATTCAGGAGGAAGAGTTTCTATAATTCCTTTGATTGACTGGTGCACCTCGTCCCCAGCAGTGTCTCTCACTTTACTTAAGGTTAATATATAACCATTTTTGCCGCCTTGCGTTTGTTGGCATCGATCATAAACAAGACCCAGATCTGCAATGGCGGTGGTGTAAAAGCATCTCAAAGTAATACGCAGCGAGATAAGCACTTGCTGATCCTACTCTCCATTTCATTGGCTCGGCCACCACACCCAAATCGTTTTGATCCTGAACCCGTACCACATGTAACCTGTTCTTTGTCAGTGCCGGTGTGCTTATTTTGTTTTTAATTACGTTTGCAGGAGCGAAACGCAGAAAATGCCATCGAGGCTCTCAAGGAGTACGAGCCAGAGATGGGAAAAGTGTATCGACAGGACAGGAAGAGCGTGCAGAGGATCAAAGCCAGAGACATTGTTCCTGGGGATATTGTGGAAGTGGCCGGTAAGAACATCTCATTCCGAGCGTCTGTTGATATTAAACACCAGCCAGAGTGTGCGATTGCGTCGAGCAGTCTTATCACCGCAAACAGTGGTTGGCCAAGTCTTCGTTCTGCCCAAATGCTGCCATGTCTCAGAGCGATCAAGTTACCGATTGTACTTGTTTTTTTTTTTTTTTTTTTAACAAGCAAGGTTAGGGTGTGTGTGTGTGTGTGTGCGCAGGTTTTTAGAAACGAAAACGTGCCTAAACATGCGGAAAAAAGCAAGAGAACATCAAAGCTCTGCGTCAACGCTTTGCATCGGCTGCTCTATTAAATGTTGCTTTGTCTAAAAAGGAAGTAAATCAACTAATCCACTGTATCTACTTTAAAACCTGACTGAGCTCACCTTTGTGTACCATGTCTGTTCAGGTCGACTGTTTTAAGGATTTGCTACAATATCCATTACTCTGTGACGCACTGTGTTTATATTTATTCAAGTCTCTGATGTACACCAGGCATAACATTTTGACCAGTGATGTGAAGAACAACAATTATCTATCTATATTTTTAGATCTATTTATTTATTAGTCAGCATGTGAACATTTTTTCCTCAAAGTTGATGTGTTAGAAGGGGGGGTGGGGGTGGGGGGTGTTGGGGTGGTCTGATCCAACAGATGAGCCGCTGTAGCTGAAAATTTCTGAAGAAGTTCATGCTGTTGATGCTCAACAGGTCTGGACTGTTTTTTTTTTTTTGTTGTGTTGGTTGATCCTGAGTGGAGAAAGCATGAAGAGGTACAAAGTCTTCTTATAACTAAGCTATAACCGCCTAACACCAAAAGATCAGCAAGACTGAAATATAGAATAGAATAAAGACTCCTCCAATATGTAATCAGGGAAGGGTAAATTCACACTCTTTTTGGCTTGTTGCAATATGATGTTAATACACACACCTTCTGTACACACTATGGGATCGGTAAATATTACACCGCTGAGCTTCTTCCTTTTCTGGATCACTGTTGCATATAAAACATCTCAGCAGTGCTTGCAAGTAATGCTGTCTTATAAGCAGTACAACAGAGCACATGTTTCCTCCAGGTCTCGGAGAAGGGACCGCTTAGCACCCATCCGATTTAGCGAAAAATGCTACGTGCTCCGCAAGCTTAAAGAAGAACAGAGGGCGATGCGCTGGCTCTTTTTAAATGACCCCGTCTCTCGCTTACTCAGCCTCCCCCTGTGCAGATTGGCCACCTTCTCCCTGCGTCATCGTCGCCTGCTCGGTGTGTTTGTCCGCAGTGAGAAGGAGACACCGAGGGGAGATTTGAGAGAGGGATTCGATTCTCAGTCAGCCGAAGGGGTGTTAACCCATTCGGTTGCAGATTGAGAGTAATTCAGAGGACAAAGAGGAAAAACAAAGACTCCTGGGGGTGAAAGAAGCGAAAGGGTGTGCAGCATGAGAGGAATTTTAAGTAAGGGGAACATTTGAATACATTCACTGAATGGATTTGCATGAATTTGTATGTGGACATACTCGTCTGGATAAGAGTTTGTCCATCAAGCATCTCTATATGAGTCATGGTCTGGGATCAATTCCACTGTTTATAAAATTGATTTTATATATTTGAGATGTTACACACCACCTGCGTCACTGATCTAGTGCTCAAGTTCTGATTTGTCTGGCAGTTCTGCTGCAGATGATGCCATGGGATTTTTTTTATTTATTTTTTTATTTTTTATATAAACCTGCTGTGACCTTGTGGGTTTTGCCTTATACCTGTTTGAAAGGAGAATATCAGCCCACTTTCAGATTTTTCTCAGGACAAGTATGAACAGCAGGCATATTCTGTTCTCGATCTCCTTTTGTGCCATGTACTAGTGCAGAAAAGAATTAGCCATGACATGGCTCTCCTCCAACGAGCTGTCAGCCCCCTCAGCACACTCCTCTAACACCACGGCATGAATGCCATCTCTGAATAGCTGAAGAGAGGAACCGCATAATTTTTATTATTTTTTTAAAAACCTATTCCTCCTACTCTAATGAAATGAGTCATCGGCTGAAGATCGAACCGCATCTTATGTTTCTCATACTCTTTCCTGGAGGCATGACCTTGGAAGGCGACGATGAAAAGAAAGCCCATCAGACCCCTCCCCAACGTGTGCTTTCCGAGCCTCCCACAGAGCTATACTTCTCCGCTGCCTCTCACGCGCCCGCTAGCTGTTGCCGTGTAACGCGACACCGGTGCCGTTAGCTCGGGTTGCGCACACCTGAGAACCACTGTTTGGCCTAAGAAGTGTTTCTGTCTCCTGTCTGGTGTACGCCATCTGCAAGGCAGCAGCACTGTACATCTCTCGGAGATAGTACTCTAACATCCATCCATTTCAAAAGATGATCTAGATCAGTAGCTTTGTTTAAGAAATGAACCTCAATGATTGCTTAAGTTATGTGTAAATTGCATCATAAGGAAAATGAGTGATGCCAGGAGAGTTTACACAATAAGTGTATATGGGGGCCGTTGTATTGCATTGCATATGTAATCTGCATTTACCTTCTTTTTTTTTTTTTTCTCGTCCCTGACCTTGAAAGGGGGTATGTTGGTGGGACGGCATGAGAACTGCCAGTTTGACTGATCAACTGCGTTACAACAACGATCTTAAATACCTGTATTTATCCCCAGCTGTAAATACTGGCATTTGGATACCAAACATGAAGATGTTGAGCACATTGCAAAATCTGTAACTGGGAAGGAGAGTGCTGATGAATAATATTTAATGGAATGGAATTCAGTTTGTCATGGCAACAAAATAGAATTGTGCCTCAAAATCTGGCTTAAATTCAGTTTGCAGTGCGCGATAAAATATTAGGAGATTAATCATAATATACTGTAAAGTTAAGAAAAGCTGAGCCAAGTCGAATTCTTCAAAATGAGAGGGGGTAAAAGGGAACCTATAAATTGGTCTGATTGTAAGTCATGGTTGAAGAATTCTCGAAATCCAGGTGTAAGAACTTTTCCCCATCAATTATGCCATTACATATGGTAAGTGCTGACAAACAAGACGAATGAACAAAGTCTAGTAAGAAAAGCCCAACACAAACACAGCCAGGAACTCTCCATTTTCCTGAGAATTTGTTTTAAGAGTTCTTGACCTTTTGGAAAATGGGCGTCGGAGCTCTTAGTGCAGCGATACATCGCTTTTGGACTCTGGAGGGAATTGTACAGACGAGTCCCCACCGAGCCAGAAGGAAGTGTCAGTGCGTGGTGTCACATCGCTGATGCCTGTAACTGAGGAATTAGTGACCTTTAAAAAGGGTACAGGATGTGCTGGGATTATGAAAATACTGATCACTTGCTAAATGTTTCAGCTCGCTCAGAGTCAGCGAGAAAAAGAACTTCTGGACCCCTTAGCGTATGAACGATGCACGTATTTTCACAAAGACGTCGTCCTCATAAGCTAAAAACCCCCTGAAATAGAACATGGGCATACCGTTTAGAGGTCGACTGATTAATCGTGCAGTTTGATGTATGCCGATAGTTTTTCCAGCTCCTGGACCACTTTCATTGAGAGCAACCTCTAGAGGCGAATTACTGTTTTTACACGCGAGCGCTATTTTAAATATATTAATTCGTGTCTTTAATGCTGTTGTATGATGATATTCAATGGAGCTTGTCCTGTTACGGTAAAACCACAGACACTTTAGTTTCGAAGACTTTCCCATGGCAGAAAACCTCAAGCTTTACCTCTGACACTAGAGACTCCTTCCAAAAATGCTAACGATTTGTTAGACTATCCATATAAAACGATTTGCTTTAAATAAATTGTATAACTAATAATAAATGACTAAATTATATATATCTACGAAGTGCACATCACAACCCCGATGGAGAGACGGTGCACTCAGCGGCATGCAACTCTGACTAATCCGAGGAGTTAATTACCCAAACAGATGGCGACTCTCCTCTCTCTAAGCAGGATGGGGGTGGTCTGCAGTTAGACCTCTCTGGCTGGTTTCTAGCCACAGTGGCTGAATTGGACCTGGAGGATGTGTTAACTTAATTAGCTTGAGTGCGGGGTCAGCCTTTATGGTTCTCTCGTGTCCAAGAGAAAGGGAAATCGCCAGAGCCATTGATAACTTTTAATAATTTCATTGATTTCTATTGATTTGAACTGTGAACATTAACGAAGACAAAAGACAACGGTTGTTTTTTTTGAAGCGCTCATTCCAAAAACAACAATCCAGTTCCTAATTTAGTGTCTTAAATTTAATCCTAATTTGCATAAAGCCTGGTACAAACAAATCCCCCTCCCCCTTGTTGGCATTCTTGCTCTTTTCTTTGCAATTTATCCGACAATATAAAAAAAAATTACAAGAATCCGTTAGTAATGATCATGTGAAATCAACCCTTGATTTAGATTGTTAAAGTAGTCGTGCTTCCGGGTTCCCTGATTGGATGTCAGATACAGAATACTGGCACCTGGTGTGTGGTGACTTTTTTTGACATTTCTTTGACCATATAGAGACCTGAAAACTTCCTAATATTCATTTTCCATGCATTTTATCCAGGAAATTCTTTGTACATTTTTAGAGTCTATATTTAATTACACACTCAATTGATCGAACTTCAGTTCTCTATGCTCCAACGCTGACATTCATTCTGAAGGGGAAATTGCATTTAGTTCGCAAGGTCTTCGCAAGGTGAACACACACACAAAACACGTGGCGTCATATGTGTTTTCCTCAGACCACTACACACAAATAAAAGAAGACCATTCACATTTGGTTCTTCCATATGAGTGCTTGAGCTTGCCCCTGCCCCTGCCATGCTTTACTGATGCCCCAGTCATGCTGTTCTGATTTGGCACACCTTATTTAGCTTATGGGCTATTTTCAGGTTTTTGAGCTGTTTCATAACCCACATTAAACCGCAATAAACATCACTTCCCTAAAGCTTATTGGTTCAGTCAGTGTTAACTGGAAGATCGTCATTACTTGGACTCTTTAATTCTACGTCGTCTCATTCTGTCTCTAAACCGATCTGAAATGAGCTTTAATTTAAGGAGAGTGTTTTCTCCTTGTCTACCTTGTTAAGTAGGTCACCCTACTGTCTGACCTTTTTTTTTTTTCTTCTCATCATGAGCTTTAAATCGGGTACACGTTCCACATTTGGTTCTTTTGGTTTGGTTCAGGATCTCAAGAAAAAGTAGTGTGATATATTTATAGCAATCCTGGAATCAGTCATGAGTAAATACCCTCATGAGTTTGTGTGGACAAGCTTCAGTTCTGATCCTTCTCAGACTATTGTTCAAGATTGGCCCGAAACCAGCTCATTGAAACATTCTTCACATAAACCTACCGTTTATTCATTCGAAGGTGATGGTTTAAGTGAACGCTCTTCCGTGTGACTAATAAATGTCAGTCCGCCGTGTTGATTTAACGGTTTGTTTATGAAAGAATTAAATGTTTACGTTATCTCTCTCTCTCTCAAACCCCCCCTCTTATAACTAGTATCCACCCCCCCTCCCATTTTGTGGAAAGAATGAGCCACTAGCTATTTTTAGCATTTGCCTGAGAACCCTGGCCCATCTTTGAACTTTTTCTTAAAACTTTTTCTCGCAGCTCTTTTCGGCAAAGACTTCAGGAATCTGAGAACTTTTCCCCGATCCCGGTTTCATTCATCTTTAACAGGTTCACACCAAGAACATGATCCAGGGTTTCGAATTGACCAGATTTGCTCATCGTCAAATCAGATCAACTTCGCTTTTGTTCCCATGTTTGAAGCTACACTTTTAGGAAACTTGCATCAGTCCACAATATGGAGTTGTTTTCTTTCAATAATCTTAAAACCCTGAATGTAATTCTTTGATCCTAGTTTGATCTTAACTCTTTGATCTTAATCTTGTGGTACTGTTCCTAATGTTCCCATGTTTCAAGTTCTGTAAGTGCCTGCTAGGCTTCTGAAGGCCCTTAGTCATCATTAAGAGTTCTGTCTGGAGACATGCATTCTTTTAAATGCTGGCAATAAAGTTATGATGATATGGTTTGGTTAAAGACAAGGATTTCGTGTTGCTTTAACCAAGAAGATACGAATGTACATGTTTTTAACAGCGATCTATCCTTTGTGCTCATCTCTGACCTCCTGTTTTCTGTTTCCTGTTTAGTGGGTGACAAAGTTCCTGCAGATATCCGCCTCACTTCTATCAAATCCACTACGCTGCGAGTGGACCAGTCCATTCTGACAGGTACGACATGTTCATTGAAACAGCTTTCAATCACCAAAAAAATCCAGCGAATGTTTTCCGAGCATCAAAATGAAAGACCTCATATAACAAAGACGCTTTTGCTATTAGCATGAGCATAACCAGAACCATCGATGCTGACAGGGCATTAAAATAACAATAAACAACAAATAAAATGAATTAAATTAATTTATGCAGTGTACGTGCATATGTAAAAAGATGCAATATTTATGGAGTATTCTTTCTTTCTCCTGCTGTTTTAAGTACAAACTCCAGGGTGTGCAAATGTAGATCTAAAACCTGTTCAAGCTGCTAGAGTTGAATGTTGAGGACTGGTATTCGTGATTGGAGAAAAATAAACAACTGCCCTGTAGTGTGGAAGATGAAAAGATCGTACAGTTTTCCTCCCAGGATTCTGACCTTAATGGGAGGTCAGTGATGTCTGTATCTCTGAAAAGGAAAAAATGAGTAAAAGGGAGGAAACCTTTCAGTAGGGTTTAATTTTGCTCCACTACCTTACTTGGTAAAGATTTCAGCAGTCTAGGGTGATCTCAGTGGTTAAGGTGTTGCACTTCTCTTTGGAGAGTTCAAATCCTTTAACCCCGTAAACATGCGCAGTTGTATAATTGAGGTCAATGTAAAATACTTTGGATTAGGGGTCGACCGATAGTGGGCATTAACGATAGTTAGGTTGGATTGCACTTGCCAATGACCAATAAATCAAAAGTTTTAAATATGAATACTGGACCTTGATGCTGAATAAATTTTTTTTTTTAATTGATAAAGCAACCAAACTTTATTATTAGAATGAAATAATAAATACATATGAATATAATGATTATATTAAATAATGTTGTGGTAAATAAGATATTCATTGAAATTGAATCACAAAGTAACACTCTAATTAAATAAAATAACAGTTGCATCCAAATCTAATTATAAATAGAAGTCAAACAGCACGTGATGGCAGTGCTTCACCTCTAGAGGCCGCCCTTATACAGTATAACACACCCCGGAAAAACTATCGTTATGGATTTTTGCAGATGGCCGCTAGTTTCTGCAATCAACTATCAGGTGCTGATAAATCGGCAAAACCGATGAATCGGTCGAACTCTACTGTGGATGATGGTGTCTGCCAAATGCCATAAATGTAAAATGACTTTTTCTGTTAAATCTGAAAGTGGACATACAGGTTTAAAACACCCCTAATGACGAGCATTTTAGTAAAAACAGACTTTGTTGACTGTAAATGCAGTAATAGAGCTTATGTGTGGTCCTCTAGGGGGGAAAACCTTTAGAAAACTGCAAGCATGTATCTCATAGCAATCTAAAGCGTGATTACTGCCAAGAGTGGAAAAAGGAGAAGATTGGGGTTTTTTTGTTTGTTTTTTTAAGATTCATTCCGCCTGCAGCACAGGAACCTCGCGGATGTTTTGACGGCTGAGATCTGATTGCAAACCGGCCCGATAGTCAGTAGGCTTAAGCGCATTACTATCCAACAGTTCAATCAAAGCGCGACGTTCACTGTATGAGGAAACGCACGTGGTTTCAGACATCTTCAGGCGACAGACTGCTTTTGCTATTTAGTTTTTTTTAACTCGGCTCCATATTTTACTTTCTTTTTTTGTCCATTTCTTGTGCCATAGTAACATCTGACCGGTTCTGTTTTAGACTTTGCAGTCATATATACCAGCTTTTGAGAAAACATTACATTAAATTTGGTGTTACCTGCAGGAACCCTGAAAAGGTGCTGCTGTTGGATATAAAGTGACTGGTGACATCAGCAGAAGCTTAAACAAGTTGCACTTTCACTATGTTGGTTTCTGATTGTCTGTGTTTCCCTGTAGGAGAGTCTGTATCAGTGATTAAACACACAGATCCAGTGCCTGACCCGCGGGCTGTAAACCAGGACAAGAAGAACATGCTGTTCTCCGTAAGTTTCTGTTAGAAACATATAATTCCTTCTCCTACAGGATGTCTAATCTCATCTATTTTGGGAACTCCTCGTTTTGTTTTTTTTGTTTTTTTGTCATTATTAGTATTTAAAAGTGTTAAAAAGGCAGATTTAGTTTTTTTTAGTTTTTGTTTGCCTCTAACCGATTTCTGTGCTATGGTTCGTCAGGGCACCAACATCGCCGCCGGGAAGGCAGTGGGCGTCGTGGTGGCCACGGGCGTGAACACTGAAATCGGCAAGATCCGCGACGAGATGGCTTCCACCGAGCAAGAGCGGACGCCCCTGCAGCAAAAGCTGGACGAGTTCGGAGAGCAGCTTTCCAAAGTCATCTCTCTCATCTGTGTCGCCGTGTGGATCATCAACATCGGCCACTTTAACGACCCCGTGCACGGTGGCTCTTGGATTCGCGGCGCCGTCTACTACTTTAAGATCGCCGTGGCTCTGGCCGTAGCCGCCATCCCTGAAGGTCTTCCCGCCGTCATTACCACCTGCCTCGCGCTGGGCACTCGCCGCATGGCTAAGAAGAACGCCATCGTGCGCTCGCTGCCCTCTGTAGAGACGCTGGGCTGCACTTCGGTTATCTGCTCGGACAAGACCGGCACTCTCACCACCAACCAGATGTCCGTGTGCAGGGTGAGGAACGCTCATTAGATAAAATATTTTATCGGTTTATTTTTAGAAGCAGTTCTGATAAGTGAAAGTCTGTGATTGATGTAAATTGATGTCTGATGTAATCGAGTGGAACGCCCACTAGATTTCCTACTATCACACCTTTAAACAGTCACTTCTTCATCAACTACTCTCTCCATCTTCATTATTAAAGTTCAAAAGACCAGAAAACACAAACCCCGTTAATCTGCTGATGGATCAGTCCATATAATGACCTCGTCTCTTATACAGACTTATTTACCTTTACGGCATTTGCCAATTATCCCATTCATACAACTTGCTCAAGGGCCCCGGCTTTGTGGTCTGGGATTTGAACTCCTTGCCATCTGATCAGAGTTTCAACATCTTAAGGCTCTATGTTACTGATCGGGGGAAGGGGTTCAAGTATTGCCAAGACCCCTAACCCTCTGTGCTCCAGGGGCGCAGTGACACGGCTGACCCTAGCGTTCTGACATCACAAGGGTACGCGAAGAAAGAATTTCACAGTTCTGTGAAGCACGTGCCAAGTATAAAGCACCTTTCATTTTTTCTTTTTCTTTTCTAGTTTTTTCCTTTTCACCTCTCGTTAATGCCACTCGCCACCTTCTCCCCCGGCTTTTGCTTCGTCACTACTCTTTGTACGCTCATCAGTATGCAGTCGTCAGTTTACTTGCAGAGGTGTTGCGTAACCGACCTTGTGTTTTAGACCGTTTCACCGAACAGTCATGTACCTGCAGATTTCTCACACACGTTCCCTCAGAACAGAACAGGTTTGAATGATGTTACGACCTGCATAATAGTCAAATCCAGGTCGGTGTAATGACTCATCGTGTTGCCAGATATTCCAGTACATTATATTTAAATTCATTCGAGCAGGAGAAGAGCAGCTAAAATGTTTTTGGTGTAAACACCCCCCCATTGCCTTTTTTTCTCTCCAAATGTGAAAAAGTCAACTTTGTGAAACTGGTTTGTTTATCTCGTTACTTTAACCAGTTTTATTTTGTATGTGATGTGGGTTGTTTTATGTAAGTCTGCTGGTTAAAACCACAAGCCGACGAAAAAAGACGGCGCACCGAGATCTTATATGGAGTTTGTTTACTCGAATCATTCACGAGGCGCCGCTTAGATTCGTCAAGCGCAGTGCCAGCTCTGTGCTTTCACTCGATCGTGTTTTCTCTCTTGCTTACTGTTTGGTTGTATCTCTAAGGGGACATTGCTGCTTGGTCCCAAGGCTCTGGTTTTCCTCACCGGAAAAATCACAGTGCCAAATTGGTTCTTATCCAGCATGCTGTTTTTTTTTTTTTTTTCTTCTTTTCTTCAGTATCCTTTAGTCAGTACTCACCCCTACCTGACCTCTATATAAGTTTCCTGAAGTTTTTATGTTCTCAGGATCTTTTTTTTATGTACGTCAGTCTTTCTATGCGCCACCTGCTGGTTAATCGACTGCATGCATGCTCTTGTGCGTTTCAGATGTTCATCATAGACAAGGTTCAGGGAGATAACTGCTCTCTCAAAGAGTTCACCATTACTGGCTCCACATATGCTCCTGAAGGACAAGTGTAAGTTACTTTATCACTATTTGCATGTGATATTAGATTGTTGCAAAATATTTTTATTTTTAACACTTTTATTTATTTATTTTTTATATATAAATGTTCAGGTTCCATGATGGGAAACCAGTGAAATGCTCCAAGTATGATGGTCTGGTTGAGATGGCGACAATCTGTGCCCTGTGCAATGACTCCTCTCTGGACTATAACGAGGTCTGGTTCTAAAACTGTTGTTTAAACCCTTGTACATGTTCATTTGACTTCAAGACCTCAGTCTTTTCCCCTCTGTGCTCATGCTATTCCTGTTTGTGGTTTCATGTTCCCAGGCCAAAGGAGTGTATGAGAAGGTTGGAGAGGCAACAGAAACGGCTCTCACATGTCTGGTGGAGAAGATGAACGTGTTTGACAATGATCTCAAATCCCTTACCAAGATTGAACGAGCCAACGCCTGCAACTCTGTAAACACACATTCTTACATGTCGTGTGTGTGTGTGTGTGTGTGTGTGTGGGGGCACGGGTGCATGCGCAGGTTTTATAGTCAGCTAATTGCATGCTTGTGTTTTTTCCACTCAGGTTATTAAGCAGCTGATGAAGAAAGAATTCACACTGGAGTTCTCGCGGGACAGGAAGTCCATGTCCGTGTACTGCACCCCCAACAAGGCGCGCTCTGCTCTCGGCAAGATGTTTGTCAAGGTAATTAAATTTTTTTTTAATAGGAAGTATTTTTATTAAGTATATTGTCCAGAACTGGTCACTTTTAGACCAACTTCTGATTGACTAACAAACTGAAAGGGGGTTTAAATTTTTTTTTTGGATATTTTTTCTGTGTTTGTGAAGGGTGCACCAGAGGGAGTGATTGACAGGTGTACACACATCCGTGTGGGCAGTAATAAGGTCCCCTTGACGGCAGGCATCAAGGAGAAGATCCTGAGTGTAATTCGCGAGTATGGGACAGGACGGGACACGCTGCGTTGCCTGGCCCTTGCCACACGGGACAACCCGATCAGCAAAGAAGAGTTTCAGCTGGAGGATTCGACTCGCTTTGTCCAGTATGAGGTCAGAAATTGTGAATCGTGAACACCCGAAGCAAACAGCTGTGCATGTGACCACACTGATTACAGTATTACAGAAACAGAAATCTGAGAAACTGGTTGTTTTAATGTTACATTCTAAAAACCCCAGTGAGTCCCTAAAATTGTAGACGCACCCCCACAGCCCCTATGGTACCTTAGTGAATTCGTCTAGACGTTGTCAATTTAAAATTTGTTAGTGAAAATGTAGTTTTTTCAAATGGTATTCCTAACGTTCCGTAACATTCCGTCCCGCTGCGGATTTTCATGATTTTTTTACAAAATCCGCAACGTGCTGTTTGTTAGGTTCCAAATGGGAACTCGTGAATTATCGAGGGTTGACTCTACTGCCATCTGCTGGTATGAGAAAATCATGTTCTCACACAAGTTTTTTTTATCCATGCAGACTGATCTGACATTCGTGGGTTGTGTGGGCATGCTGGACCCTCCCAGAGCCGAGGTGGCAGCCTCCATCAGACTATGTCGCCTGGCCGGCATCCGGGTCATCATGATTACCGGTGACAACAAGGGCACGGCTGTGGCTATCTGCAGGCGCATCGGTATCTTCAAGGAGAACGATGATGTTTCACGCATGGCCTTCACAGGCCGCGAGTTTGACGACCTGTCGCTGGCGGCGCAGCGCGAAGCCGTTCTCACTGCCCGCTGTTTTGCTCGCGTCGAGCCTTCGCATAAATCCAAGATTGTGGAGTACCTCCAGTCTTATGATGAGATCACAGCCATGGTAACGGTTCTGCTTTTAATTATACCGAACATAGCCTGTTGTTAGGCATTGCTTCCTGCAGTAGATTTTTACAATTGTACACACCTGCCGTTTCTCTGCTCCAGACTGGCGATGGCGTAAACGATGCCCCTGCACTGAAGAAGGCAGAAATAGGCATTGCGATGGGCTCCGGCACGGCTGTGGCTAAGACGGCTTCTGAGATGGTACTGGCTGATGATAACTTCGCCACCATCGTTGCAGCCGTGGAGGAAGGGCGAGCCATTTACAACAACATGAAGCAATTCATCCGCTACCTCATTTCCTCCAATGTGGGAGAGGTGGTTTGGTACGTGGTCTTTTTTTTTTCTTTCAACTCTCTGTTTTTAGATAAACAGTCATGCGGTAGAAATGTTTTCGAATCGCTGTTTTTTGTCTGATTGACAGCATTTTCTTGACTGCGGCTCTGGGATTTCCCGAGGCGCTGATCCCGGTGCAGTTGCTGTGGGTTAACTTGGTGACGGACGGTCTTCCTGCTACAGCCCTTGGCTTTAACCCTCCCGATTTGGATATCATGAGTAAAGCCCCTCGCAACGCCAAGGAACCACTCATCTCCGGCTGGCTCTTTTTCCGATACCTGGCTATTGGCTGTGAGTGCATTTAATATTAGATTTAATTAGAAATAAACCAGCAGAAATTCACCTGTGAGATAACGATGTGGAATATGTGCTCTGTAGGCTACGTTGGTGCCGCCACAGTTGGAGCTGCTGCTTGGTGGTTTATCGCTGCTGAAGACGGACCAAGAGTCAACGTCTATCATCTGGTTAGCACTTCTTATTTAAAGCAGATTGAAAAACACTAAAAGATTCAGCCTGTGTAGTTATTTTTGCTAAACTTTTCTCAAAAATTCTCCCTCCTCAGAGTCATTTTCTCCAGTGTGGACCGGAGAACCCAGAGTTTAAGGGCATAAACTGTGAGGTGTTTGAGTCACCTTATCCAATGACCATGGCCCTGTCTGTGCTGGTCACCATCGAGATGTGCAATGCTCTAAACAGGTCAGTACATGCTTTTCCAGCTGTTCCAATTCCTCTAGAAACTGAATTGTTTCAGGTCTGACTCGTGATGGTCTTATTTATTTATTTATTTTTTGCAGTGTGTCAGAAAACCAGTCTCTGCTGCGCATGCCCCCGTGGGAGAACGTATGGCTGCTGGGAGCCATCTGCCTCTCCATGTCCCTTCACTTCCTCATCCTCTATGTGGAGCCTCTGCCGGTATGAGCTACACATTTACAAAGCTGAATGAATTGAAAGAAAATCATTTGCGTTCTACGCACACGTCTTTGGTGCAGACTTCATTTCCCCGTACTAATTTCTTTCCCGTTCCTCCATCCCCAGATGATCTTCCAGATCACGCCGCTGAACGTAACCCAGTGGCTGATGGTTTTGAAGATTTCGCTGCCTGTCATCCTGCTCGATGAGGTGCTAAAGTTTGTAGCCAGGAATTACCTCGAACCCGGTAAAGATTTGGACACGCCCCCGAGAAAATCATGCTCGCTCAGCGCCTGCACCGAGGGCATCTCCTGGCCGTTCGTGGCTCTTTCACTCCCCCTGGTGCTCTGGATCTACAGCATCGACACTAACCTGGCTGAAATGTTCTGGTCCTGACTCATCTGAGCACAGAAACACAACCCACCCCACCATCACCCCAACCCCCACTTTCCTCTCACTCACTGTGTAGATAGAAAGAATGTGTGTGTGTGTTTGTATGTATATGCGTGATACGTGTGCCCAAGCACCAACGAACGTGCACGAGGAAGGCCGCGTCAACACAAACATAACAATAATATAATAAATGTAACAGATCTTTTTTTTTTTTTTTTTTTTTTTTTTACTACACAAGCAGATGGGAGATGTGATTTGTAATGTTTTTTTTTTTCTTTTTTTAAACTAGCGGGTGTGGAGGGGACCACATAGAGCTGAAGTCTTTAAGTATTAATGACCATTATTATTATTGTTGTTATTATTATTATTCCCACATCCGTGGATGTTCTGCTGGTTTGGTCTTAAAACGATGATTTTTTTGTTGTTGTTTCGCTTAATTTTTTATTTTTTTCGATCAGTTTTTAACAATTTGCATTTCAAACAAACAGAAATACTAAATTCAGTTGCTTGTTTTTTTTTTGTGTCCTCCCTTTTCAGCGCATGAAGAAAAAAGCTCTACGATGTGTACCAAGTTTGAACACTATTTTATAGAAATCATGTTTTTTTGGGTCCGTGTTTAAAAAAAAAAAAATGATAATATTAAAAAAATAATCTGATGTGACTTAACACGGGGTTAAGTTTAGGCAGCCGGTTAACTCCACCCCCCCCCAAAAAAAAATTCTCCTGTAAATTTCCATAAAGCCGTAACACACACACAAAGGCGAGTCATTTCCATTCTGGAGTAAGGATGCATCTATAAGGAAAAAAAAAAAGGAGGATTCAGGTAGTTTATGAAAATGCACAAATTTGTCAAAAAATTCAAAAAGTACAAGAACAGAATCCAGTTTGAGCATCCTACACACCTGCCTAAACATAGCCGGAGAGACTAGGAAAGCTGTTTACATTTGTTTACCGTGTCCAGTGTGAATGTTTGACTGGTTCAGAGCAGAGGGTACAGGAGTTATAGGACTTTGTGGGTGGGTGGGTGTGAATGCATTGACTAAATCAGATCTCCAAATGGAAGCTGCATGTTGTGTATCCTGCATGTGGGTTTTCATTTATTTGTCTGTCTTCCCCTTTGTACAATAACCTCAGTTTTTGTTGTTTTCCTTATTAATTTTTTTTTTAACACCTTAACTATTAAAGCCAGTTTTTCTGCACTGGGCAGAGCACAGCTACCTCAATACAGTCTGATTAGTTTTTCACCTCACTGAGCTTTTACACATCCTGTGTTTAAACCTTGTTGCTTTGAGGTGTGCCCCTCTTGGCTTGTGCAGAAAAAAATATATATATCGAAAAATACTGTCCCGGATATTTTTTGGTTTTTTTTTGTTTTAAAAATGCTTTGTTTTCCTTTTTTGTATTTTATAATTGATTTGACTTGTATTAACTTAATTTAGAAGTGTTTGAGGGGGTGGGAGGGGGGAAAGGGAGTCCTGGATGTAAATGTCACTATGGACGGCGTAGGAGACGTAAAAGAAAAGAAAAACGCTATAGGTTTATTAATTCGTGCGTTCCGATCATCGATTTTATGATGCAAAACCAAAATGTTTCACTCTCCCTATTTTTTTCTTTTTCTTTTCTACTTCCAGAAAATACACTCATGGACCATTTGAATTACAGCAAAGTGCATGTCTCTTTATTTTTTTAAAAATGCGTTGTTTTCCTTTTTTTGTATTTTATAATTGATTTGACTTGTATTAACTTAATTTAGAAGTGTTTGAGGGGGTGGGAGGGGGGAAAGGGAGTCCTGGATGTAAATGTCACTATGGACGGCGTAGGAGACGTAAAAGAAAAGAAAAACGCTATAGGTTTATTAATTCGTGCGTTCCGATCATCGATTTTATGATGCAAAACCAAAATGTTTCACTCTCCCTATTTTTTTCTTTTTCTTTTCTACTTCCAGAAAATACACTCATGGACCATTTGAATTACAGCAAAGTGCATGTCTCTTTATTTTACTTGCATTTTTTTTTTCTACATGGTATATAAATATATATATGTGTATATGTAGAGTTACAGGAGCAATTATACTTGAAATAATGTACATAACAATAAGAAGTTAATGTTTAATCAGGAGAGCACAAGCTGAAGAGCTGCTTGTGCTTCTGCAGGACCCTGTCAGATTGTACATAGCACATGTACTCGGTTTACCTGCACCCACCCACCAACGTTTTACATCCCAGGTCGAGTGTTGAGCATTTCCACTCATACGCCATACGAATCCTTGTTTGTGAAAAGCTGTCATTATTACATGCCATGTGAAGCATGTCTCCGTGCCGTGTGAGTGGCACTGCCAGTGCTGGTATCTAACTAAGTCTGCTTTTCCCCCTCCTTTTATGCCTTCAATGGGCGTCTTCCTCACTGAGTGAGTATAATTAACGTGTCTATTAATATTGAACATGCTTATAGGATCAAGTGCTGAGAAGAAACACACTCGGTGGTGTGCTGGTGTGGAAAAATACTCAAAGGCAAGCTTTTGAATATCGTCCTCTTATTCTGTAGTGGGGCGGGGGTGCTGGAGGAGAAAGCTCTTATCACTTAGATTATAGCAGCTGTAAAGAGGTCGGGTTAATAGAAGTAATTGAGAAAAGGAAATACTGGAGGCTCCTTCAACAACTAAAATAGCTCATAAAACTTCCACTGACTCTAAAAAAAAAAATAAAAATTTAGGGAATTACCCTAATAAAAGGTAAACTAATAAGGTAATATTTTATGTAATATATTAAAGCGGATGTACATCTGGCTGTCAAAATGCTGTAAATGATCAATGTAAGACTTCAATAAAGCACCTGGTAATAGATGATGAATCTTTCCAGAGGCTTAACATGGTTTATAAAATAAATGGCCCCCACCACCCTTCATAAACCTTCTTCTGATTTCTGCCCATCCGATTTCCACTTGTGTTTAGCTCAGAGACTCTAACTTTAAAGGTGCAGCTTTTATTGTTTGATAAAACAATAAAACTTTAAACAATCATGCAATAAATAAAAAAACTGCTGTAAACTGACACACATGCAAAAACATTTTACATTTACATTTTTGAGAATTTCTGAGCTTTGGTGAGATCCATTTCATTTTTTTTTATCTTTTTTGCACTTTTTGGCATCTTTTCATGCTTGGTCATGGAGAGAATTTAAGGCGCACACTTTGACAAGTCACCAAATTATTGTGTGTGTGTGTGAATATATACACACACACATCCATATAACCCGTAGAACAAGTCTGTATAGAGAATACACACACAATTATCCTGAATTGAAACCTTGCACATTTGTCACAATGCATAATTTAGAAATAATGCATGGATTTATTTTATTGAGATTATTTATTTATTTATTTATTTTTTGAGAGATTATTTACTGTGTAGGTTTTATTACGGCTTTTGTTTAATTTCTTCTTTTGCACCTGGACATATAAATAACCTGCACATCCTCTCCCCTAATTCCAAAAGCCTTCCCTAAATTAAGTGTGAGGAGGTAATAATCGCTTGAACGTGGTCGACTATGGTTTGTGAGTAACCTAATGAAAGTAGGATTGAGGATATGGTTTTGTGATGCACCTTGGGCCTTCTTAGGTTTGTGTCATTTCTTTGAATGGACCAGACATGATTGTAGTTGCAGTTGAAATTCACTTCACAGGATTCTCTACATCTTCTGGAAAAGTCTGCAGGTCTCAGTGATGAGCTGAATAATTGGCATGCGTGTAGATGTTTCTGCATGGCCTGTTTTCCATGCTTCAATCTCAAACTCATCCTGTGTCCCTTCTCTTCTTCCCTCAGCTTGCCCCTTGTAAACCGTGCCCATCGTTCTCCAGCGTGTTCTGGGGAGGACACTTCTCTTTGTGCATGTGGCATTCCCCTCTTTCATGATGTACGCTGCATGATCTTCAGGCTGAGCGGAAAGAACAGCTGTTCTCTACTGATGGAGCAGATGATTAACGAAGGAAGAAAGAACAAAAAAAAAAGGATTGAACAGACAACTGTGTGAATTCTGTCTGGCTCTGTCAGAGTGAGAAACAACAACAACAGGCTGGGAATCCAGGTTCATTGCTCCTTTATTTTCTATGAAAGACAAAATGGTCCCCCATTGAATCATTACACAATCATGCTGCCTTGCAATCAGTATAGGTTACACCTAAATATTCTAAATTATTTTCTTCTTTTTTTTAAACCGTGTAAAATGTCAGTTTTATATGCAGTATACATATGTATAATATATAGTAAAATGCATGCCTTCTGTTGTAAGTAGCTGAGCAATTTTATTTATATTTATAGAGTATTTGCTGTGTACATCGGTGCTCAATGGTATGATATGATGGACATCATTTTACAAATAAACTCACCAGGTTGGTTTTATGAACACAACAACGTCTCTTCGTCTTCTTATGCATGCTATTACTATTGTTATTAAAGTTGTATAACACTTGCAGGTGTTTTATTTATTATTATTTTTTTTACAATATTGCATTATTTTTTTAATTTCAATCACTTAGACTCTAAAAGGTGATTTTATACTTGTCATATTGAATTTTTATTATTTTTTTTATTGTGTAACTCGATATAATATATATTTAAATAAACTTAAAAATCACACACAAAGAAACATTTCCGCTTCTCTTGCAATACTGCATATGAACGCTTGTCGGAGCCAAAGTAAAGAAAATGAACACTGAATTGACCTCTATATGTATAGAATAGAAAAAAAATTTATACATATATTAATACTTAAACTATACATATCTCTGGATAATCCCCAAATTTTTAGTCAGGTTTTTGACTGGAACCACTATAACAAGAACTATTTACTGAATATATAACATAAATGTAATAATAAAAAAAGTGATAAATAGCAACAGGGAAGCTCAAACGGGAAAATAATGAATTATTAAGGGAAATGGAGAAACAATGTAAATATAAATATAGGGGGAAAACATAATGTAAATATAAATAAAGTGGAAATAAAAACTGGGAAACATTCTATAATAAGACACAATGGGAAAAATCTAAACATTCATAAAGGTAAAACAATATAAATATGCATAAAGGAGAAACAATATAAATATTCATTAAGGTGAATCATAATATGGATATAAATTAGAATATAAACAAAAATCATATGCATATGATTTTGTGCCTTTCAAATAAATCAATGAAAGCAGAACCAACACTACACATCTGCACAGATGTGTATCTAAGTCTAATTTGATTTCTCCAACTAAACGACAAATCAAATCTACCAGACCCTCCTTCTTATTTGCACTCTGTCAATCACACTGTCAAACCCCGCCCCTTCCTGTCCAAGCTCCTCCCCTCGGCTTTTCAGGCAGGAGCGCTGCGTAGCGACCAGGAGCTCAAGCGGAGAAGCTCCGACTAATTACACTGCGCGATCAGACAGCGCGCGACTATCGGGCAGGATTTTTTTCTACACCTACGACCAGGTCCGGGATTCTGCTTCACGCATAAGAAACATTTCTCCAACCTTTTTTTTTTTCTTCCCTGTGATTTGTATCATATTTGCACGCTCAGACGTCGGTACACAAAAGAGCATTGGAGATGATGGTGATGATGGTGATGATGATGATGATGATGGAGATGGAAAAACGGTGTCTCGTCATCACTAGAAGCCGGACAACGACAAGACTTTACACCTGGATGAACTAAAGAGGGATTTTGAAGGTGCTCACGGGTTGATACTTTGTAACAGACTGTTTTTGCGGGTTGAATGATCGTGTCCAGATGCTGTCATTGTGCTGTGGTCCTCTGCTGTGCTCCTCAAAGAAGGATGCATGGGAGTATGCCAGCTTTCCTGTTGTTTTCCTCCGCTGTGTTATGTGCTGATGAACGGTTTGGATTAGAAGCAACCAGATTCAGAAAAGACAAACCCCTGGGAAATCCTGACCAGTCTGTCTGTGTCTTATCCCAGTAACTCCTGAATTAAGTTCTCTGGACGCCGAGTTGCAGTGAAGTCGCTGCATCGACCTTGCGTTACTTGAATTAATTTCAACCTACTTTTAAACTTTTCAATGATGGTAGAGCCTGTGGGATTTACTGAGGCCTGGAAGGCACAGTTTCCTGAGTCCGAGCCTCCGAAAATGGAGCTGCGGTCCGTGATGGGAATCGAGCAGGAACTAGAGAAATGCAAGGTGTCTATTAGAAGGCTGGAGCTGGAGGTGAACAAAGAGCGTTTCCGCATGATCTATCTGCAGACGCTGCTGGCGAAAGAGAGGAAAAGTTATGACCGGCAGCGTTGGGGCTTCAGGAAGACACAGATGGCGGAGGGTGATGCTCACGCGGGTGGAGCTGACCCCCAGTATTCACAGATACAGGAGTCCAGTCAGGGAGATCGCACCAGATTCCAGCCTATAGGAGAAGCCAGGCCAAAACCCCGGCCTCCGCCGGCTAGGAAATCCGCCTCACATGGAGATGGATTGGAACTTCAGTCCACTTTCGAGCCCCACCAGCTAGCGCAGGGCAGTGAGACAGACGGGCTTTCACCATCTAAACAGAGAGGAGGAGTCTCGCCTCGCAGGCCGCATCCTCCTCCTGACAAGGAGCTCCCATCCGACCCATGTCCTAAAGACAAACCAGGCATGGGACTCGGGGTAGCTGCTTTGCGTTCCAACTTTGAGCGGATCAAACGAGCCAACTCGCACTCGGCTGGAGATGGACGAGGAGGCCAGGACAAGCAACCTTTCTACACCAACATGGAATTCCATCATGATAAGGGCCTGGTGCGAGTGAACGATCGGGACGTCTCAGACAAGATCATTTCCCTTGGAACACAAGCTGTGCAAATGGAGCGTAAGAGGTCACTCCATTCCCTGCCAGGCAACCTGGCCACGGTCACTAGTGACCTGCGACCCAGACCCGTCTGCAGGGGCCGATCCAGCGAGAGCACCTGCGGCTATGATGCTGAATGTGAAGATGGAGAACCCAACTCTCGGTACAACAGAGATGGCGCTGCTCGACCCAATGGAAACAAACCACCACCTCCTCCATGGCATCCGTCAGATTTCCAGCCGTACAGCGGAGTTTATGTGACCAGTGAAAGCGGTGATGGTCGGGTCACGATGCGAGAGCACGCCAGCAACGATGACCATCACCTTACCTGGCCGAGAAGATCCTACTCACCTGGAAGCTTGGAAGATGTTGGCGGAGGAGGAGGTGGCTACACACCTGACTGCAGCTCCAATGAGAACTTGACCTCCAGCGAGGACGACTTCTCATCAGGACAGTCGAGTCATGTGTCACCCAGCCCAACTGCCGCTTTCCGCAGACCCTTCAGGGAGAAAAGCCGCTCACCCTCTCAGAACTCTCAGCACTCATTGGACAGCAGCAGCCCTCCGACACCACAGTCGCAGAAGAGACACAGGCAGCCACATGTGGTCGTTTCAGAGGCCACTATTGTCGGGGTTCGCAAAACAGGACAGATCTGGCCCCATGATGGAGACTCCACCCCCATCAGGACATCCCATGACAACAGTTACCATGGAGACCTGGGTAAGTGATGATTTAACCAATTTTTTCCTCAAAATATTGGGTAAGACACCTAAACAAAACATTTGTCCGGTCTGTTTCACGAATGACGCGTTCTTGGTATGTTCGTTTTTTAGGGAATTGCAATTCAGCATCGTTAAATATTATTCCGCTCGTTGGTTTTTGTAGGTCACCTTTAGGTTTTGCTGAGATAACGTTCTCTCACATGACTCTACTGTGTCCTTCATGGCTCATTATAGAAACGGCTGGGAGGCTTTGCATCTGAATGTGGGTTCACAGGACAGAAGAAATGGCGTGTAATTAAATATAAGAGCTTCTTCTGATGACGAGGGTTTGAATGTGAGTCTCCTGAGTTTCTCTCTTAGTCAGGAGTGGTTGTAGTGAAGGGGCGGTTTTACCACAGTGCTAATACCAGGCTATTACTATGTTTCATTGATTCCTTGCTAACAGACTTTCCAGCCAGGCAGAACCACGCACTTAGTTTACTAAAACCTGAATTAGATTTAAAGGCGTGTCATTATACTCCTGATTTCCAAAGGCGTGTCATTATACTCCTGATTTCCAGGATCCTTACAAAGAATTTATCCACAGGGGTCTGAGATACACTGACTCATCAGGGGAAACGGATCCAACTCCCAGACGGGTTTATGAACACGCTAACAGGAACCTTGGACTGAGGACCATTTCCTTAAAACGTATCCAATGTCTTTAACCTGTGTGTAGCCTTGAGGTGTTAAGAGCGGTGTAGTGTGATGTGGTGCACTTGGCTGGACAGTGATGCTCGTCAGTTTACCCGAACTAATGCCAAGAAGGTCTGAGCACTGATGCCAGACAAAGACAGACACCAGCTGAAGTTGGGCTACAATGCTGAATTATAGACATTTTGTTACTTGTCAAATTTTCTTTTTTAAAGATGACACTGTTGCTTGTTAAACTGTGGTTGTGGTGAAGGAGTTGTATTACTCTTTTATTTTTTTTTAAAGGTTTTCTTGGTTTTTCCTTCCTACACTTTTCATTAGTGACTCAGGCGATACGATAATTATAGCAGTGAGTCATTCAGTTTCATGCTATGGAGAGACTGAATAGGATATTAACTTTGCAGCCTACTTCCCTGTGGCTTACTATTTCTGTTGCCTCATCTTCTTTATTCTCCTTTCAAGTTTTATGTCGAAACTTAAAGAGATGAGGGTCGTGCCTGTGTTTTGAACCTCGATTAATGAAAAAAACGGCATTAGACATAACGTATGTGTAGTACATGGCAGAATAAATAAAGAAGTCACAGGCAGTAGTCAGTCTAGACGGGCAGGTCCCGTAAATTATTCTGTAAATGAACAAGTATATAAGATTATCGATCTTAAGATGACACAATACAACCAAAATAATTGTAATTCTTATTTCTTAATTAGAAATATTTGAGGTTTTCAAGTCAAGTCAAGTTTATTTCTATTGGGTTTTTTTTTCACAACAGACATTGTCTCAAAGCAGCTTTAACAGTTAAGGTGAACGATGTGTATTTTTACCTAATGAGCAGCCATGGCAACTGTGGCAAGGAAAAACGTCCTCAGATGTTATGAGGAAGAAACCTTGAGAGGAACCAGACTCAAAAAAGGGAACCCATCCTCATTTGGGTGATATCAAGAGTGTGATTATGAATCTTTCAACAATACAGAACACTGGAGAGTGAAAACTAACATGAGCACTGGAGTGTAAGATTATAAGTAATGATCTTTCTACAGTCTTCTACAGTCTTTGTGGTTATGATCTAGGAGCTACTGAGCAACTCATAAAATAGCTCAACATTTGCGATCATCACAGATCCAACACCAGCTTCGCCCTGGCAGAGCCTTTAACACTCCAGGAGGTCCAATGTCAAGTTTTGCACGGCACGATACTAGAAATTGCTGTACTGTCATTTTTTTAATTACTAACAAATTACAGTATACTACCGTATTCTGATCACCATTCTTTAAGGCTCCTTTGTAGACTGTGTTCTAGACTATTTCATAAATGTTATGTTATCTTAGTTACACAGCTGAGCAATTGAGGGTTAAGGGCCTTGCTCAAGGGCCCAGCAATGGCAGCTTGGTAATGCTGAGATTTAAACCCATGACCTTCCGATCAGAAATCCAACTTCCCATATTTGTGTCTATTTAACTCATTTGCCAAAATCTGTTTTTTGAACATTCTTATCTCTTAAAAGTTTACCTCTTATCTTAATCTCTCTTGTTTTTGTTCCTCATTTATGACTTTGTAGCGATGCGTATTAAGGATAATCGCACCGTTGCGACCTTGCGACGGCCTTTCTCGTTTCCGTTCTGCAATTTCACCTCGGAAACGGTTTCCCGTTTTGCGTCATTACATCGTTTTTTTCTGAACATGCCGAAATGCAACATTAAAACTTTTACTACACACGATGATCAGGGCAAGAAGGCGTGTCTGCCTGTCGCTCGTCTTTTACCGTCATCCTGGTGCTGTCCTTCGGCATTGCTCCAGCGTGACTGCTTTCGGAATTGATGGAACGCAATGTGAGTTTCCACCACAACCATCGTGTATACCTTAAAGAAAGGGAAAGATAAATAAAGACAGAAGGAGGTAAAGTGCTTTTGTGTTTGTGTGTGTGTGTGTGTGTGTGTGTGTGTGTGTGTGTGTGAGCTGCTGTCTCCTGCTTCAGTGCAGGCTTTAAAGATGCACAGATGTCCTATTGCGTAACAGTGTGAGCATCCTCTCTCCCTCTGCTTCTGGCTTGCCGTGTGTGTGTGTGTGTGTGTGTGTGTGTGTGTGTGTGTGTGTGTGTGTGTGTGTGTGTCTGTGGAAAAAGAGTAGTCGTATTTATGTGCGTAGTGAGAGTAAGTGATGGAGCATACATATGGCAACACCAGGTGCTAAGGGCTACACAGGATCTGTGTGTTCTTTTTTAAAAATAGCAAAACGCTTGTGATGACATGGATAGATAGATAGATAGATAGATAGATAGATAGATAGATAGATAGATAGATAGATAGATAGATAGATGGATAGATGGATTGATAGATGGATAGATGGATAGATAGTTGCTGTATGTGTCTCACATGTATAAAAGAAATCTCTCTGGAAGGAGGGATTTTCTGCAAGTTCTAGTGAATCCCAGACCCATGTGGTGTTTCTGCTCTTCCAGGAAGTCCCTGTTCCCACGATGGATGTCCTTCTGGTAAACAACACATGCAATTGTTTCCTAATGTCTTTTATTTTCTTTTATTTTCTTTTGTCAAAGTGGAGATTCAGGCTGAAATGTGCTTGTTAGAGATCGTTATAGAGAGACAGACAGAAAGAGAATGAGAGAGGGAGGAAGTGCAAGACAACAAACATCTCTCTCTCTCTCTCTCTCTCTCTCTCTCTCTCTCTCTCTCTCTTGCTTTCTCGCCGCTCACACACCAGTCTCTCTCTCTCTCTCTCTCTCTCTCTCTCTTGCTCTCTCGCCGCTCACACACCAGCTTCCAAGAAAACATCAGTCATTCATTATGGATAAAAGGATTGGGCCCCTGTGCAGCTGCCTCTTTACACATACTACATGGCTGTGTAACTCCAGCCTAGACACACCGATTACAACCCTTCAATTCACTGCTGTTTGCCTTTCTGTTTCTGTAATTGTTTAGAATGGGAACGTTACGAATAAAACTGTAAAAATCTTTTGCGGTCCATTTAAAACGACAGACACACTGAAGGTGGTTTGGAGAATCGGGTAGGAAGGACGGTCTTGCTTTAACCTCGTGAATTCAGAATATATTTGTTTTATATTGCCAGTGCAGCGATGTTCTTCCGCCAACAGTGCAGCAGTTTATAGGCTCAACGTTAAAGCTATTTTTGTGGCTCATAGAGTCGAATCTGGATATGTTTTAAAAATCGGAAAATATTTTACAGGTATAAAAATGGATGCTAGCATGCCGTCACTACACGCAGCGATTAGTCTAGATGGCAGACAACATGGGTTTGGTGATAAAGTTTCATGTGAACGAAGACGTAAAACACCTAACATCTACAAAAGACATCAAGCACAATACGGTGATGAGATGCTCAGTAGCAGTGAGACATTTGAATGGTGTAAACATTTCAAAGATGGCCGTACGTCCGACAGTAACAATCCTGGTTTTGGTGGTTCCCAGGCTGTCCTTGGATAGTTCAGGCGGATATATTTATAAAAGTAGTAGATTGAAAAATGAATTCAACTTTCACTTTTTATTTATAAACTCAAAAGTCCCGGGTTGACTTGAACGCTGCTCGTATGTACATGATATATCCAAATTTGTTGTCCATTCTATTCCTTTCCTATTTTTTTTTGCTTTTCCTTTCTTTTTGCCAAACTTTACTGTTATGAAATACTAAAATAATAGTTCTTTAAGCCCCACAAATAGGTTTTTCTTAAGTGTCCTAATCTTAGTGTCTTCAGTGCTTTTTTTTTGTCAATAAAATGTTTTCCCACATTGGCCTTGTAAAAAGCAAACATTCGATTTTTTTACCATTTTTGGTTGGTAAACAAAAGTAAACCAAAGACACATTCAGCTGAAGATAAATTGTGGTTTTATGTGGTGATTTTTTTGTCAGAAATTTTGTCTCAATCCACTCACATTCACCTCTTCATCTTCGGTAGTTCGTAGTAAGAAACAAAGGAAATCATGACTCATGACTCGGTGCTAATGGAAATTTAAATACATGTTATGGAAACTCAGCTCTAGGGTTTATTGGTTCCTGGGGTGGTGCCTCAGTTGAACCTGGAAGCTGCTTTTGCAGTCATGTGCTTCTCCTCATGAAAGAGCTGAATGCAGAAAATGAGTTTAAACACTAGACTCGACTGGTGCATGTTAGAGGTTATGGTTTTGATCGTGCACACATTTTGGATCAAAGCAGATACTTTGGTTTGAATGCAATTAAAGAAAACATTCAACCCTCTGTGTGTGTGTGTGTGTGAGGGAAAGGTGGATAGGTGGGTGTGTAAATGGATGGTCTGATGCAAATAGAGAAAAATAATCTTCTGCTCAATACACTCATTGTCCAACATTTCTGGACTGAGGTCAGACAAGTTCTTATTTTTACCCAGAGTGAAGACTCAGGAGCAGAGATTTCCTGTGGCAGCTGGCGTTCACCACCAGAGCACGCTCAAAATAAGGGATCACTGTGGCATTTCCCTGTTTATCCAACTGAAAATATGAAATGTGTACTTTTTTCACTCCTGAGTTTAGCTTTTCTGGGCAGTTGCAGTTGCCATGTTTTGTCCGGGTGTGAATGTGCATTCCACATAGGGTTGGAAAAATTCCACCCAGAAGCTGGAATCCACTCAGGGGAGTAAAAGCAAAAAAAAAGAAAAGGCAGCAGTGAACGAACAGAAGTGCACTTGATATGCTAATGAAAAGAAACCCTTCAGTCTGGTGGTGTGAGGTGTTCAGATGTTACCCGTGCAGGATGCCATGAAGTATCAAAACAGTCCCCAGCCGACTTTGAAGTTTGTGCACTTGAAGCTTCAGGAACCACAGACGGTATTTGGGGGCTGGACCGATCCCAACTCTTTCTGCATCCTGCTGCGGGAGGGGGTGGGGTGGGGGGGATTACAATGAAGGAGATTAGAAGTTTTTAGAGCGTGCATTATTTGAAGACAAGAAATCTTTAAGGCTTTCAGCAAGACCTGACTTTGGAAAAGTTTGTTATTTTGGGATACCTCATAGATCTTGGAATCGTCTTTTGTTGAAATATGTCTGTAAAAATCAAAAACTTTACACTATTTCATTGTGGACTTTAGTCTTTCCGTCCTAAATGGGTTCTATAAGCTATTCATACCTGTATCTGAAAATTTAAACATTGTAGGGTTTGTAAGCATGATGAAGAACCTGCTTTTGCTGGAATCTTGCTTTTGTCCAAATCTCTCTGAAGGTTCCACACTTGTTCAGTGTCAATTCAATGCCTACAGAGGAGACTACAAAGGGCGGTGTCGTAGCCAGCAGGCAGTTGGCAGCCAGAAGTACTGGACACTGCGCAGATGGTAAAATCTCCTGCAGTGTGTTTCCTGAGGTGAGCGACATTCTGCCCGCCTGTCTGTATATATCCAGCAGCACAAACCCGGGATCAGGGTCTGGACCATGACCCCCAGGCCAGAGGAAGAACAGAAAATCTGACCCACCCTGTAATGTGGGCATAGCGGGTGCTGCCCTCGACCTGCCTGCTTATGGACACACACCCCACCCAGACCACGAAGTGTGTGCGTGTGTTTGCTGAAGCGTTATTGCCAAGGTCTCAAACACAGGCACCCTGTGAATATGCAGCCATCCCAAAAGAAAGCTCAAGAAATAGCTGGCGTTAGAAAAGCCTGTCCAGGGCTTAGCTCTCGAAAACAAAGTGGGTCTTTATTTTCCTGAGCCCCAGCTAACATCGTTCACTTCGTATTCAGCACTATATGCTGTGCTGGACTCCAGAGCGGTGGATTGTAAGGGGTGAGGAGAACAGGGAGTGATGATTAGCATCAGATGTGACACTCCTTGGGTTTTGGATTCTATCTTGCTGGGTAAATCTACGTGGCTTTTTAAACAAACCAAATGCCCAATCAGACTTTAGTCACAGGACAAACAGCTACGTACCCCGTGTCTGCTGATGATGGATTATTGATGCATGATGGATTCACAATGTATTTAGTATTCAGTTGTTTTTAGTTCTGCATAGTATTTAAAGTTATAATAGTATTAGTATTTAGTTTTGAAATGTTTTACACTGCATACGTATTAATACAATTAATGCCACAACAATCTGTTAATGAACATTCTACACTTTTTTTCTATTTGAGCAAATAAATAAGTAAGTAATAAATCAATCATATTATTTATTCGATTTTCTATTTTGTTTTTTTTTGTAGATTAAATCCAAACAAACTTGACTCTTTGTAACTAACTACAGAAAACATTTTAGGTTAATATATATAGTGCAATGCACCAAAAAAAGTACAATTGTACCAAATATTAAAGTCCCCATGGTTCCCTTTATTTGGGATTTAATATTTAAAAATAATAAATAAATTAATTAATTAATAGGATTAAAAAAAAAAATAATTTATATTTATAAAATTTTTAATTATTGAAACTTACAGTACATTTAGAAACACTCCAGTTACGTGTACAATACAGTTCAGTGCCTAATACAGATATTCAGTGACCTCTAATGAGCTTATTATAAAAAAAATAAAAAAATAAAAAAAAGGCTATGCTTCCGATATAAAAAACGTCTGCGAAATTTTTGCAGATTACTGCGCTAAAAGCACCACAAAGGCATGAACAATTAACGAATGATATAGTACTCAACCTCGGTATGTGGGTAAACATGCTGGTGGGTTGGACTCTGCACACACAAAACACACTCTTACATCGTAACATTTGTTTATGGCGCTTCTCTAATTGTGTTGCGCGGTAACAAATAAATCAAGCATTGTTCGCCGCCCGATAAAAATAAGACTTTCCAGATTGTTCTTTCTTGTGGTTAAATGAAGCGTTCTTTATATTGCAGCCAGATTTGCTCCCTCATGCAGCCTGGACAGCTGCTTTGAATTTGTTGTGTTTGCAATTACCGGGCTTGCACCTTTCTGCTGCGTGTGCGTGTGTCTGGAGTTTTCCACTAAACGAGGGGAAAAGCTGAAAGAGATCAAAGCTCCAACCTGAGGACACTGGGGGTTCCCTCTTATTTCAAAAGTGTTTCAAAAAGAGCTGATTAGCGTCAAACGTCAGCATTACCATTTTTTTCCTGTCATCATGTACAACGTTTTTTTTTGTTGTTGTCATAAAAACTTGTGGACAGGGTTCAATTATCAATTATTATTATTATGGTTAATAGAAATCTTATTTTTAATTTTATTAGGAATTACTGTACCACGAATGTACGCTAGTCCGCTAAAAGCGTAACATAGCAGGGCTGTGATTTTTGTAGTTAATTTTTTTGCCTGCTGACTAATTAGCGCTAAGTTTACTAGCTAGCACTCGGTATGATAAAGAATGTAGAATCGAACAACTTGTAATCATTTCGATCGAAAATGTTATTACTAGTCACCACAGTTGTAGTTTTCGCAACCTGCTAGTTGAAAAGGAGTTATCGTGTCGCTACAGCTGTAATAGCACATTGAATGTAAATGTATTTAACACCGGTTGAGATTTTAACACCGTATAGGTTAAAAGTTAGCACACTGCTTTGTCTTTGGTTTTTTTGGTTCCTGCTCTGAAATCTGACAGAATTATTCAGTCATAAAATATAGAAAATATACAATCATATCATTAATAAGAAGATTATATGTAATGATAAGCCTTATAGGGTTCTTTCCAGTAGCTGATATATACAGAATTTAGCTTTTTTTTTTTTTTTTACTGTGGTTGTGGTAATACTATGGAAAGAGCAGTGTGTGTGTGGGTGTGGGTGTGGGTGTGAGTGGGTGAGTGTTCAGTTTTGTGACCCACACACTTCAAGAGTTCTCATGTCCGCTGTGATTTTCTTGATGGCTAGAGATGTGGCGATTCAGTGCACTGGGTGAGGGATAGAAGAAAAGTTTTCTCTCCTGTCAGGTCTCATTTATTAATCGTCAGTGTCTTATTTTCAACTTCATCGGACGGCTACTGTGGTCAGAAATCTGCCTCAAAATACCGCTGAAGGTAGTGAGATGTTTGGCTTGTCATAGAAGTCAGCAGGATAGTTACCCACTTTAAGTCACGCTACGTTGATTGTGATTGTTTATGAATTTTGCGAAGTGGAGTGCAGTCACTAAACGCTGAAATGATATCATGTTGTTACTGTATCAGCCGTTCTTTTGTTTACTCTCATCTTTTTTTCTTTTCCTTCATCCTGGTTCCAGCTGGTCCTTTGTTGTAGGATTTATGTAGGTACAGGGCATTAGGTGAAGCTTTTGTTGGATTTATTGCAGAATGGGCAGGAGGGAAATCACGGTAATAAAGGCGACACTATGAGGTGCAGATTGGAATTGGCATCTGGTGGTCTGTTTGAGTTGTTTGCTCTGCTCTGGCCAGGTTTCTGCTGTCAGTGTCTTGTGGAGATCTTAAAGCTGTGAAGTAAAAAGGCCCCATTTATGATTGTTTGCCTCAGATCTGTGGTGTGTCAAAAATCAATTGCTTTCAATTTGTTTTTAAGAAAATGTATTATACGAGGTGGTTTTAAAAAGTTGCTCTTGCACAGCAATACACGGTCCTGCCACTCATGGAATGTGCCCTGGAAGTCTTCTTTTCACACTTTGTGTGATTTCTGCTGGATCTTGGCAATGGTGTCCAAGAGTGGCGTGGAGTGGAGGTGGTAGCTCAGTGGTTAAGGCATTGGGCTTTGGATCAGAAGATCACAGGTTCAAATCCCACCACCATCAAGCTGCCACTGCTGGGCCCTTATACAAAGCCCTAAAACCCTCACCTGCTCAGTTTTAAGTTGCTCTGGATAAGGGCGTCTGCCAAATGCCGCAAATGTAAATATGTCAAAACGGTGATCTATAAGCTACATAATTTATTTTTCTGGAATTTATTTATTTTTCACCAGTTAGCAACATTAAACTAAACTAAAATTTTTGATACCACCTCGTAGTTTTTTTTTTTTAAGAGAACATCTTAAAAGACAATTGAGTGCTAACGCTTTCCCAACTATGAACGCTTTGTACATTTATTTCTATCCTCTGTCCTCTATCCTTGTGAAATAAGAAACATGGTGGCGGTACGCAGCTGGGAAAGTAAAGTATGAAACGACGAAAAAATAATTCAGTTTAAAAAATTCAGCTGTGCAAACTATTGGTATTTCGCACATTGATATTTGGGAGAAATTCTCAAGAAATTATTGGAAATGCCTATTTTCTGAGTAGGTGAGGTTTGAGGGTTGTGTTTATTAGCCCAGTAACAGTTTGTTGGTATTGAACTGAAACCTTTCAAAGTATTAAAGTTTGGCAAAAATCCACTAGCTTAATAGGTGACATGTAGCATATCTGTCTCTCCATGATTGCACAAACCTGAGAAAGTACATGAAGAATGTTTTTAGGAAGCCATATTCTGTAAGATCTTAAAGCTGTGAAGTAAAAAGGCCCTATTTATGATTGTTTGCCTCAGATCTGTGGTGTGTCAAAAATCAATTTGTTTTTAAGAAAATGTAGTATACGAGGTGGTATCAAAAAGTTGCTTTTGCACAGCATTACAGCGTTCCTCACGGTCCTGCTACGGATGGAATGTGTCCTGGAAGTCTTCTTTTCAAAGCGTGTCGAGCACTTTGTGTGATTCCCACTGGATCTTGGCAATGGTGTCAAAACGGTGATCTATAAGCTGCATAATTTATTTTCTGCAGGAGCCAAATCTGTCGAATAGTGTGGGTGCGGAAGTGAGATCATGTGGATTGTTCTCCGACTATCATTATGCACAAGTTGCTGAATGGTTTCAACGTTTTCAGACTTAATCACTTCAGTTTTCCGCTTTTGAAGCGTGCATGTAACTCAAAATACCTTGTACGACTCGTTGCAGCATCCCCATATGTCAAACGTCTCAGATTTGCTCTTTGTTTTAACAATGCAACAAAGGCATGTGGTTAGAATAGCACCAGTTAGCAACATTAGTCTCAAATCTTTTTTTTTTTTTTTTTAAGAGAACATCTTAAAAAACAATTGAGTCTTAATGCTTGTCCAACTATGAACGCTTTGTACATTTATTTCTATCCTCTGACTGTTCTATGGCTTAAAATGAAATGCTGTCAAACTAAAGCATTTTGTGAAATAAGGAACATGGTGGCGGTACGCAGCTGGGAAAGTAAAGTATGAAATGACGAAAAAATACTTCAGTTCAGAAGATTAAGCTGTGCAAACTATTGGTATTTCCCACATTGATATTTGGGAGAAATGCAGGAACTGTGAATGATTGGGATTTCTCGCTGTTGTTGGGAATTCTCGCTGTTATTGGAAATGCCTAATTTCTGAGTATGTGAGGTTTGAGGGTTGTGTTTATTGGCCCAGTAACAGTTTGTTGGTATTGAACTGAAACCTTTCAAAGTATTAAAGTTTGGCAAAAATCCACTAGCTTAATAGGTGACATGTAGCATATCTGTCTCTCCATGATTGCACAAACCTGAGAAAGTACATGAAGAATGTTTTTAGGAAGCCATATTCTGTAATGTTATGTTGGTTGAGTTTACATTCCCTTGGGTTTTGTTGTTGGAAAGCTGGTTTGATCCCCGGAGTCATGCCTAATTCCCTATTTTTCTCGTAATCCTTTCTTCGTTGCGTATATTTTTCTCTTTCGTTGAAGGATATTTATTCCAAATTTAAATTCTTTTTGCTTCATGGTCATTTCGGCTTTCAGTACAAAACTGTAGCTGAGCAGGCGTTTTACTTATTGCACTTTTTCCTTTGTAAGAAATTACATTATTTTCTCTCCTGCCCTCTAAATAGGAACCCTTTTTATTTCTTCTTGGCTTAAAATCATATATTTAATTTGCACTCTCTTTTTTTTACTGCTGAAACATATTACAGCCTGCATCTGCCCAGGACCTTCTGTGTCTTTAGAAATGCACTTTGGAAGAATATTACTCGCTTAAACACACAGACAGTCGTGGGATCACAGCCTGGTCCACAGGATCCCTGCGTGTTGATTTTTCCGATCTGTGATGTGTTTTTTAGCTTGCACTCTGCTGTCCTCTCCTCCTACGCCATGCTCCCGAGGGGCCAGGTGCTGCGCTGCTATCTATTATTCATGCTCAAACCCACTTCCTGCGCAGCCAGACACGTGGAGTGGGTGTCGTGTTCTGCTGCCGACAGAGAGAGAGAGACACCCTCAACCTCTGGGCCGTTATCTTCGCTGGATTTCCTTATTAGTCTTGGGACTAGGCCTACATTTCCTTTCCTGTCACTATGACTGAGACATCGTTGCTTATAATGCTGACCAGTGAAGTCTCCGACAAAGCATCATGAGTAAGAACATAAAAAAAAAAGAAAGCATTCCAATGAACTCTCTGCCTGCTAAAAAAATAAAATGATGTACCATATTTTCCGATCTCTCCAGAGACCCACACAGCCATCAATTATCTCTGTTTTCAGAGAAAAGTCAACAGTTATTACTTTGTTGTATTAGTCACAGTAACATACTAGGCATATTGACCTTATGTATATTTTTGCAAAAAAAGCATGGGTGTAGCAATGTTTAATTTACAATTCACCTCACATTCTTTCTGGGTGATGTTCATCCCATCAGGGTCTGTTCCATAACTTTTAGTAATACAGAAATAGATGGCCTGCTGTATCAGAGGCCTACCCTTTTCAAATAGGTGAAAGTGCTTCATACAGGTAGTCCTCGACTTACGATGGAGATACGTTACGAAGACCCCATCGTAAGTAAAAAATATCGTAAGTCGAAGCTGTTACTAGCACTGTGACAGTCTTTCCTGCTTCATGCTGAATTATGATTTGTATTTTCTGCTCCAAACCGATGGCTTTCCGCTTCGTTTTTTCACTACAAGCAGGAGAAATACTTGGTGCTTGGAAGACATGCTTTTACCACTAAAATTGCTGTTTGAAACCGTCTGAAACATAAAAAAAATGCAAGACAACTCTACTTTGTCGACCGCTAGCGAGAGTGGGGCATCTGACAGGGCAAGAGATACGCTCATCCCAGCTGGCCGTCCAACTGTTACTCAAAATTGTCAATATTTTTACAATTTTGTCGTATCGTCATCGGAAGATCGGAAAATCTTAAGTCGAACTATCGTAACTCGGGAACCATCTGTACTTGCCACATATCACAGCGGTGTTGGGAAGCTGTGGTCAGAGTGCAGGGTCAGCCACGATACAGCGCCCCCTATATGGGCCCCAAGAGTCGCAGCTTGGAGATACTGGGTGGATACCTCCGATCAGTAACCACTGAGCTATTACTTCACTTGCTACAGATGAAAAAAAGTAAAACAAGGTGCTCAGTATTTAGTGGTCAGTATTTAGTTATTTGTAAATGTTCTTATTCACTAATTTGTCAAATATTCAGTACAACTATGAAAAAAAGACTATGTATAACTAGATGTAGCTCACTGCTTAAAATATGTGTGGGAGGAAACAAATGTTGCATTACATAAGCCCCGCCCCTTAGTAAAACGCCTATCACATTCTTACACTGACAATATGCAGATAGATTTTTTTGTTTTGTTAGTTTTGGGACATGCAGTGGGAAGGAAGCAACCTGAAATAATATTTGTATTATTTTAACCCATAGACCGTATGTTATTGACTTCATATTGATAATCCGTTTGGCTTTTATGTGTCTCTCCCCAATCACGTAGTAATTAACCTTATCTTGCATGACTGAAGCTAATTGTCTTGGAGTGATGCCACAATGGACACCAAGTGAACACACTTTATTAGAGGATTTTGGTTTTACTAATACGAAAGGTGCATTGTTACAAGGATAATAAAAGTATGTCTACACTCACTAAAGTGTTGAGATTGTTTACATTTTTAAATGACTAGTTTGTGAAATATTTGGATGATTAAAGCTGGTTTGCTTGATTTCAAGGGGAAAAAAGCTCAGGTTTCTAATGTGTAACGTATGTTTGTGATATGATAGTTTAAAAAAAACAAAAAACAAAAGAGCTGATCACAATTACCTGGAACCGGATTCAATAGAGGAAATGTACCCGTAAGGCTTATAGTCAGTTTCGGTTTCTCTCCCATGCAGCGGTTTGGAGTTACAGTCATTCATAGAGCATCTCACATGACCACAGAGGAATTCCCTGCTGCTCTACAAGGCTCTAATTCAAAGCTGTCTTACACTGGGCACACACAAGTGCACGCACATCCTAAAAACCCTACGTGGAGTTTGCAAATTTTAAAGCTTTAGTGTGCATTGACTGGCTCTGATGGATGAGTTTTAGACCTCTTATTGGTCAACATTTCAAGTTGCGGCTTGATTTATGCAAAGTGGGTCACTGGGTAAGATAAGCCACCCCCCAGGGATGACTTGGCAATATATAAAAACAAATCATGTAATATTTGTCAAAGTGAATATTTTATCCACTAACCATTAAAGCTATATGGGCAACGATTGGAGGAGACCATGAAGATGTTTCTTTACAATGTCTTCATATGCTGTAGTATTACAATTTCAATCACAGGAACTCCAGCTCAAACATGCACCAGCATGACATGAACCTGCACACAATGGGAGGTCCATGAAGACATCGTTTAAGTTTGGACTGGAAGAACTTGAGTGGTCTGTACAAAGTCCTAACCTTAACCCCATTCATAAGTTTTGGGACGAACTGGAAGCCCCAGGGTCTGACCTCACAAAGTGCTTGTGGCTGAATGATCAATAATCTCCACAGCCACCTTCCAAAATCTAGTTGAAGAACTTCACAAAAGAGATGAGGTTATCATAAAAGGAAAGAGGTGTAACATCTGGAATGGGATATTTAATCTGTTATAACCATGTTGTTTTTATGTTGTACATTGTTTCCGTTAATAGTTATGTTCTCTGTTATGAGAAGGACCTGGTCATGATTTAAAGGATCATCAGGAATTAAATACACCATCCTCTAATAAGAAACTCAGTTCTGAACACACTATAAGGTGGAATCATTTGAAAGTCTGTTGTGTGCGTCTTACAAAATCTTCCTTCTGTGTGGTTTCTTCGTGCAAAGCAATGCTGCAAACACAGAAAAGAAGATTACTGGTACGTGATTAGCATCACAAACCTCATGCTCTAAATTTTTTAAAAAGACAACGATTTTTTACTGCAAACTTTACCCAACTAAGCATCTGATCCTACCCTCATCTGAGATAAGCTGCGCAACCAGACCGACTTTTAAACTGCAGTTTAATTCGAATGGCTGTACAAAAAAATTAAATCATAGCAATAAAAAAAGGTTCTAGAAATAAATTTCATGTTTATTCACCCTGCTGCCCATTAACTTTAAATTATTCCCTTTACAACCTACACCTGTGTAAAAATGCCGAGGGGTCTCCCATTTCCTTGTTCCCTTTCCTTTGCAATCATTCTATCAGATAAAACGAGGTGGAATTTTCCTGCTGATATGGTTAGAGGGGGGTGGGGCTGCCTCCAAGGTGACCTTGTGTACAAAGAACTCACAGTAGCAGACGTTTGATATTGTTGTTGCGTCTGGTGAGCTCGGCTTTCCCTGAACATCTGCATGAAGAAGGAGCACCACATTGCACAATGTTAATAATGCTGAAATACAACTGAGTGCCATTAAAATGAACACATGCACTCTGAGGCAAAATGGCTTCAGCATGAGACATAATAAATATACAGGTATAGGAATAGTTTCAGCACATCAGATGCCAAACCAGCGCAGGCGAATGGCGTAAGCGGAGATATTTGTAGGCTGGGCAAAGAGCCACATGCTTTGGTTTGCTGTGCTGGTAGCTGAACAAGGTCCAAACCTTCAGTCCATGCTTCTATTCCAGCCATAATAAAACTTAGCTTGTAGTTGACTAACTAAAGGTTGACAGCTTTTACCAATGGACTTCTTTTAATAGGGTATGGTTACCACAAGCTTTTTTTAGAAGAAAATTTGAATCATGTGTATTAAAGTTTTCAACACAAATTTTATTCAGTTTGAATTATACTATTTATACATTTCTTTATTTAATTTATTATTTGTGTGGTGTGAAATGGAAAAGGAAGGCATGGTGTTGTAGGACTATAAATGTCCTTGAAACAAGTTCTGGTTATTATAAATGTTATAGGAAACAGTTCTTCCAGCAACAGATCAAAAAAGTCCTCTGTTTTTAAGACTTTCCTGAAGTAGAAACATGACATTGTATTAATAACGATGCATTATTCTTTGTTGAAAAATTTTTTTTTTACTCCGTTTATTACTAGTCTTAATAAAAAGTCAGTAGGAAATAGCCGTTACTGTAGCAACAATATTATATTAGAATGACTACAGTAATATAAACCTGTCCCTGTAGCTGATCTATTGTGTGAGCAAAATATCCAAATTGAGAATTTGGAAACTCTTTCGTATTAAGAGCATAAAGACTACTTTTTTTTTTTTTTTTTGCCTAGGTAACAGTTTTTGTTTAAAAACACTGGATCTTTAGGAGGTCAGATTATCCGGAAGGTACAGAATTAATCCTCTGTCGTATTTTATTCCGTAAAAGCACGTCCTGTTGACTGACAACACAGGCCATGCGTGTGAACACAGAACACAAACATGCCTTACAGCCTATTATTATCATGGCCATGATGATTTACACAACTTTGTACCAAATGCTTGTAGGAAATTGGCTTAACTACTAAGGAAATGTCATTATCAGTATTGCCAGATGCAGGTCTGAAATTAATATTGAATCAAAAATGATACATATGTTATCTAGTACATTCTTGTAGACATGAATTGTTTTTGATTGAATAAAAAAATAATAATTTTGTGTGAGGTTGTCAGTGCCCCACTAAATGACAGGATTCTTCCAATTTCATTCATTTCAGCTTCGCTTTAGCTTATTGTGCTGCCAGTGTTTGGAGAAGGAACAGCTATTTAAGGTGTGGCCTCATCATGACTTCATGGAAATGTGAAGCTATTTGAAAAAGGAAAGGATAAACTTAACAAAAAGCATTGAGCAAAAGAAAAAGTGCATTAATCAAATAATAAAAAAAACATTATAAAAATAATAATTTAAGAACAATGTTTTTATAATGAACAAGATGTATGAATATACAACTTAGACAGCATTCTATAGCAGAATTTTCTTCATTTGAATAAAGATTAAAGTTTCGATTAAAGTAATATTGGCATTTTTGGCAAATACCTATAAATACAGCATGTTATAAAAGTTGAGTAATATCTAACAGTCAAATGTTTGATCACTAACCATCTCAAATTTCATATTATGCTACTTAATTTGCTCAAACTATGTGATAAGTGTAATTCTTTATATGGCTCATATAGAGAAGAAGTAGCCACATTTTGGCTGAGACCCAGAGATCATCTGGCCTGGCTTTGAACCTTGGCCACTTCTTGTGGTTTTCTACTTCCTCCCAGTTGACACTGATTACCATACACCATTGTGGCGCTTGTTGTCACTTACATCCCTGCTTTCTAGTCAGCCAGTAGTTTCAAAGCATGTGTGTGGGTGTGTTTTTATATCTTGGTGGCGACCAAAAGTCCCTACAAGGAGAGGAGTTTGACCTTGTCGAGTTGGTATTTTTACCAAAAAAAAAAAAGAATAGATTTGAGAAAACTGAACGAGCCTAAAGGTTTCAAAGAAATCATGTCTGTAACCTTGTAAAGCAACTAAAGGCGCAAAATGTCTCTCTAAATAAATATTTCAAAATGAAAAGATAATGATATCACAGCTAACTGAGTAGCCTGTAGCCTTTCGTAAATAAATGAAACGTGAAATGGCCTGATGAGATTGTTCTGATTGTGTGTGTGTGTGTGTGTGTGTGTGTGTGTGTGTGTGTGTGTGTGTGTGTGTGTGTGTGTGGGAGTGTGAAGAGTGTAGTACCTGCCTAACACGCTGGCTTTCCTGTGGCCTGACTCTCCTGTCCTTATAAAAAAATCTGTGTCTGCCGGCCCATGTGTGTATTTTCTTTGGCTCCAGATTGAAGCAATTACCAGGACGTGACCACCTGGGGGACACACACCCATGTGTTTGCGTGTGTGTGTGTATATATATATATATATATATATATACACACACACACACACACACACACACGCATACTCTTACCCTCACTAACTGTGCCAGTATGGCCACCCAGAGCTATTTAAACCTCCTAATTATAAGGGCCTCTTTTTACAGCAGATTACTGACTGCATAAAGCTCTAATTATTGGTGCTAATTCTGGGTCATCAGACACCGTTTTTGAGGTAATTGTGCCAGTTGAAGTCACACTGAACACTGAATACTGACTGAAGGAAGAGTGTTGTTAAGATTTTTTTTGTCAAGGATGTGAGGTTGGAAGATGTCAGATGACTCAGAGGATGTTGCTCGGTTGCCAGGCGGTTAGTGTTTGAATGCAGACACATGGTCACGAGAGTCCAAAATTGCCTCAGGCTGCTACTTCGGATAACGTGTGCGTGTGTGCGTGTGTGTGTGTGTGTGTGTGTGTGTGTGAGGTTGCACAGGGTGCGAAACGTCCTACGCTTAGCTCCAGGCCACTCCACCATTCACACGTGACTTGTGAAAGGGTTTTGTTTGATTTTGTAAAACTCTATAGCAACATTCTTAGAAACCTGAACTAAAATCTATTTACAACTTCACTTGAATATCGAATTCGGTGAAAAAAAATGTCGCGATTCATATTGCTAAATTCTTGCACATCGACTCTGCACGTTCTTGTCAGACTTTTTCACGACTTCTTACAAATAAGTTACTAGCTATTTAACATACTCACCTAATCCTAGTGATGAAATCTTTTGTGATATTCTACTTTTTGGCAACTTGTTTAGTTATTATTTTATCACGTATACCTGTAAGCTTTGCTTAATCGTATTCCTTGTTAGCAAAATTAACTATGTTGCCAAAAAAAGGCAATTTCTGAGGTAAAATTTTAGGACAAATACATTTTTGACTAAACAATCTTTTGAAGATATCACTCTCAACCATTTATACAGCTGAAACATGGGTAGAAATTATATACAATTATATCAAACTTTATATAAATTTTGTTGCATTGAGTTGGAAATATTAGGCTGCCCGGGAATATCATTTTGTTTGTGTATTTCTTGTACTTTTAAATAAAAATACTTTGTTTCTGTCATGCGAATATTGGTCCTGGTTTTTCTAGACACGCATTATCTGTAATAACATTCGCAGTTCGTTGTGCATTAATATTTGATATTGCCTGCTCAGCTTTAAATGATGGTGTTCTGTATAAAACTGTGTTAGTCTGCTTGTTTCTGACTCTCGACCAGAGGAAAAAAATGTTTATGTGACGGCATGTGATGAATCGCGGGACTGAAATATGCTGTTGAACGTTTATGGCTATTGATTATGTTTGTTCCGGGTGTACGTGCCGTGGTACGTATTGATAAATCGCACCGCTCGTGGCAGACACTCTTTCATTCTGTCTGAAGTTTGGATTATGCTCACGGTTGAATTTCATCTCCTCTCGACTCTAAACCTCGAGTAACGTTGGGCAAAGATTATGCAGAAAGTGAAAATAACGATGAGCTCATTGTTCTCGGTGTCCAATGCATTCGATTTTTTTTTTTTTTTTTTTTTTGAGTAATCCAATGAGTGACTCCTTTTCCCCTTTGGACTATTTTTGTTGCCTTTTAAATTATTTCTGCCTAAGAAAGGAATCTGTTCGATAATCCATTAACGGCGTCTCTGTCGGCCTATGTGCTTTGACGTGCTTTCCTTTTTGTTTGCAGTTTTGTTTTTTACTCTTGAAGTGTGTGGGATCTGGTAATGGACCTGATTGGATTTGTTCCATCAATTTAGAGTTTATAGGAGGCTTTTAAGAAGTCTCAAAAGCTCTGGTGTATCTTTGTTTCCTACGCACTTAAACGATATCTATGTTACCTAACAAGCACTCATACAGACTAAAAGAATGAATTAATAAATAAATATTATTTTCATCTTAATTTCCGTCTTGTTTGCCTCAACAGGTCAGCTAGTCATCCGACTTTGTTTTGGTGTATGAGTTTTTCTGTCCACGCATCATCAACGTAAAGGATATTCAAGCCTCACTAGCGTCATTATTTTCTCATGACATGTTTAACCATGATTTGATACGTTGTGCTAGCAGAAAAGTTATATGACAGCTTTGCATCGGACTTTGTTTTGCTCGGTTTCGTCAGTATTTCCACATACGTACCTGCATGTTCCCTGGTCCCAAAACATCACCTGTCATCTGGGCACACTAATTGATCCAGCTAGTAAAAAAAACACAACATAAAAAAAACCGTGCTTCCTTCAACCAGATGAGATGGACATAGTGGCTCAGGCCGTGTGTGTGAGAATAGTGGCATGTGTCCTTTTAGAGGGAATACCAAAAGGTCAAGAGAATATAAAGCTGTTGTCTGATTAAGGAGAAAAAGAAACCAAAAATAGGAGAAAAATGGAAACGTTGAAAAGAGGTCCAGATACTTTTTGTGGACTGTTTTTTTTCCCACACCTTCTCTTCATTGCTGCACGCACACCCCCCCAAACTCGGTATGTTCTCGGCAGGAGGAGAAAAGTAATAACCAGCAGCCGAAGGAGTTTGCCTTGAGGAACGTGTCAGCTCTATTACATCCAACCTGACAGATCAGCAGTCCCGATTTATGATGGTTATTATTAATGAATTCAATTAAAAACAGATTGGAGTGTGTGTGTATGTGTGCATGCACGTGTGTGTGTGTCCCACTTGTACATTTTTAACTGAGTGGGAAATGACATGATGATATGTCAGTTCCCACGTGTCACAGGATTCATGCAAGGGATCGTTCAAGGAATCCTTTTCTCATCTCTTATGCATCTTCTTAATTTTACTAAACACAATCCTATGGTGCATGTGGTCCCATGTTTCTTCAGTTCCCCAAATTACAACTTTAATTCCTATTTGCAATTAGATCCAATTTGAAAAAAAATAAGAATCGAAACTTGTTTATCCTTACAAGATGGCACTAATTGGTATATCGTTTTTAAAAAGATTATTTAGTGTTCTCTCAGGTCTCATGTCTCCCAGGATTGTCTCGGGGTCGGGGTTATCAGCTGTAATGGAGCAGCGCTTGTGACAGACAGCAGGCTTTCACAGAGAGGGAGCATCTATTGTTCTGCCTGACAAGGCCAAATCTCAACAAGACAAAATGGGATATGGCAGAGGGGGGGATGTGGGAGACTGAAACATGGGCGGGGGGAAAAAAAGGACAAGAGAGGAGATGTAGAGGGAGGAGGGAAAAGATGAAGAAAGGAAGGGGTGGTGATGAATCGAACTAAAATTCGCTTCCTCCTACAGTTATAGCCGGCATTTTTTTAGGGTCAGTGATTGTGAACCGTTTGAGGAGAAACACACACACACACACACACACACACACACACACACACACACACACACACACATACCAAAGCAAAGATCAGAGGCTGTAGACTGTGTTTTTTTGGAGCCTTTGACTCGCTTTCTGACGTTTTTGTTTGGTCCAACCGGAGTGTGGAAGTCTCCTGGGTCCTCACAAATCTTTGACATCTTTTGATCTGACTTTCTTTGCTTGCTTTTGGACATAAGATGTTTGCTGTTCTTTTCTGTAAGGCATGATCTGTTTGTGTGTGTGTACATGTTTGGACATCTTGTGTGTACACCTGTGGTGAGCTTTAAGGTCCTGTAAACAACCATGTGAAAGGTTTTCATTCTGATTGAATGTTTGGACGTTTGATTTACGACCTTTGATATTTTTTTGGACACATTTTAATACAGTCCATCCCATACCCAAAGTACCAACTGAAATTTAATCAGGTATTGGAGTGTGTTGCTTTACCTGTAGAGGGGTGTTTATCAGGAAAAGTCATACTCATCACAATAATGATGTACCCAGCATTATGATCGTTATAATAATGCTGGAAAAAACACTGATAACAGTAACACTAGGTTGAAGCCTCCTTCCCCAGCTTTATTAGGGTATGGAGTTGGAGTTATGGAGACTCAGATCACGAGTCTCTGTTGCCTTGTAACGCTGTTGTTACGTGTCCTATGGCTACAGGCTCATGTATCCATGTGGATTCTCCGGGCTGATGGTGAGTCGACTCATTAATCTTTAATGGCTGCTCGTTTGGGCTGCCCTGCATCAGTTAAGCCACCCCAACACACACACACACACACACACACACACACACACACACACACACACACACAGGGTGAGTTACAGTAGAAAACCAACACCACCCTTTGTGCTGCACCAGGGCCCCTTAACTCACTTATCCACCGGACAGACCTCATGAAAAAATAATGCTGCGACTACATTTGAAACCAAAATTAAGCCTGAAGATGTTTTTTTGTGTGTCAGGATTCAGCCTTTAGGCTACTTTCACACATATCTGAGGTTCTAACAAGTAAAGTTTAACGATTCCATATTCTTATCAATAATCATTTGATTTATTTGCTGATATTTGGTCTTAACGATGGCAAGAGTGCTTGTATAAAGGGCAGTTTGGATGTTCCTGGCGAAGAGATTGTTGTGCATCAGATTCAAATTTTTTGCCACATGACCATAAATTGTATCTAAGCTGTGCTTGTGGTTGAAACTTCATATAAAAAAAATTGAAATGTTGGTTCTCTGACAAATCTTTTGAAAATGACAGTATATTTTATTGTCCTCTCCATTTTGGATTTCTATTTGCTAACAATAGACAATATAGACAATAATCAGAATGTCCTGGAGTGTCTTTGTACTGCTGAAAAATCAGGATATAATCTGCATCAACGTCAATTAAGACACTATCTGGGTAGGAGGTTGTGTACTTTGGGCCATTTGAGCATTTTTTTTTTGGAACCTATTCCTATTTATCACACTTCTGGGAAGGTTTTAACAGTGTGGCTGGGGGGGGGATTTGTGCTCACACAGCCACAAGAGCATTGGTTAGGCCAGGCAAAGAGGTATATACAGTATATTAAATAGGGTTGTTTCGACTGCTCCTTTTATATAAGGCGAAATACAGTGCGTGTACACACCATCTGGAAAGATTTACTGTCTGGATGGATTCAAACTAATCCGAACCTAATGCAGTCTGAAAAGGGATTTAGACAGAATTTAGACCACTACATGTAGCCACAGTTAAAGTGGCCCCAGTGTGCCTCGTCGGCTACCAATGGACATTGCATAATGTACTTTATTATGGGATGTGAAATTATTATGGCAAATGTATTATCAATAGCTGCATCGATGCTATAAAACGTTATATTCAATGTATTGTTAAGCTGTATATATCTATATCTGTTCAATAAACAAGTTTTTTTTCAAGTGGTCACAGATTACATGCAAAATCTGCATCATGAAAGCAGCTATGCGAGTGTGTAGGTTTTTTTCATACGGGGAATGTCTTTGACTATTTAAAGTTAATGATCGTACACGAGCAGGTCTGCAGAACACGTTGTTAAAGTCGTACTGATTTATTCGGTCAGCTCAGTCTCTGGACTACACATTAACTAAAGCTGAATCTGTTACTTAAGCCAACTTGAGCGCCACAGATCGGAGACTGTGGTTCATTATTTGTCTTGCAGATGCTGTGGTGTACAGAGATGATTCACTGACTCTCAAACCAGAGAACTAGCATTAGGCCAACAAGGCCAGTGTTAAGTGCTTGAAACAGCGGAATCACATCACTTTGCCTGTGGGGAATTCGGCCTGCCATCAGGGTCTTTGTACCATTGATCCACACTCACTCTGTAAAAATAGTATGGAAAAAAAAGACAGGCAAGAGGGTGGGTGTTCAATATGTAGTTATGATTGAGGCAGGAAGGACAAGAAGCATGGAAGGAAAGGTGTTTGTAGACCACTCCGCTTAGACACTCTTCAACCAATTGTTTTGGTCCTGAGTGTGATTTTTCTGTGTTGTCAAATGGATAAACGAACCTGGATTAAACCCTGAACATGTAAAAGCAACCTTATGTATTTGTAGAATCACTTTGCTATTTTCTTCTCCTTGTACTTGTTCATGCAGCAACCCCCACTGCACTCTTAGAGAGATTACTGGAGCATGTAGAGCCCTCAAGGGAATATTTGTATATGTACTGCAGAGGGCTAAAAATATCTCTGTGCCATGTAAGATCTTTTGGGGTTGACATGTTCTGTACTGTGCTGATGGCCACTGATGGGATATATCTGATATGTACAATCATGGTACACACCAATAGATGCTAACGACTCTGATGTACATAATTCGTAGGACAGTTCAGAGACTTGATCTGGTGCTCTCTGGGATTTCACTGTACTGTGTTACTTTGGAGTTCTGTGACACCAGGGGATTTTTAAGAGCTCTTAACCATCACCAGAGACAGAGTAAAAGTTTACCTCCAAATACGAACGTCTGGAAGGTTTTGATGTCATCTTTGATTGCATAATATTAGCTTGACAGATCTAAATGTTAGAAAACAGTTTTTTAAGCATGAATATATGCAGTGAGTGTGTGACCGAGACCGAATCGTACCGATCGAAATAGCAAACGTCGCCTTGTCGCAATGCACGTGCGAACGTAACGTCACTGGTGCATTGGATTTTTCCCTTAAGCCCTCATCTCTCAAGCAGACAATGTTCTCTTCTAATTACTGTCCTCATGCTTGCTGTTCTCTTTACAATTCTGTACAGCATATTCCCTATAATTAAACAGCGTGTAGGCGTCCGTGCTTTATAGCGTAAGACTTAAATGATAGATGATTATGTGGACGTGTGAGGTGTGTGGGTAGATGACCTATAGTAACTGTACTCCTGCTCCCATGCTCTCTTCCTTTGTTCTTACCGAACCTGGTAATGTATATGGTAGGTGGTAGAGGTAAAAGGGCTGTCAAATGGCTTAATATTGCATGTAGGTTTTCTTAAAATATTACAAAGTATTACAAGCCTATCACTTTATAAGGCCACAGATTGAATTAATACCATATTATATAGTTTTTTTCATGTCATATAAACAAATATGTGGACAACATTAGTGTTTAAAGGCTCTGGTATGGAGAAGCTGGTGTTGGATCTGTGATGATCTCAAATGTTGAGCTATTTTATGAGTTGCTCAGTAGCTCCTAGTTTTATTACCACAAATGACTGTAGAAAGATCATTACTCATAATCTTACATTCCAGTGCTCATGTTAGTTCTCACTCTCCAGTGTTCTGTATTGTTGAAAGATTTATGATCACACTCTGGATGTCACCCAAATGAGGATGGGTTCCCTTTTGAGTCTGGTTCCTCTCAAGGTTTCTTCCTCATAACATCTAAGAGTTTTTTCTAGCCACAGTCGCCATGGCTGCACACCGTTCACCTTAACTTCTAAAATCCTGTAAAGCTGCTTTGAGACAATGTCTGTTGTGAAAAGCGCAATAGAAATAAACTTGACTTGATATAAACCAAGGATAAAATCTTGATTCTGATTGGTCAGATGGTGTTAAATAATGATTTATAACAGCATCTCCCACAGAAATTCTGTCAGTAAGGCAAATAAATATATATATTTCCACAGTAACAGCGTACTCACTCTTATTAAATATATTGTTTATGGAAAGAAATTAACACGTATAGTCTTTGATATTGAGTGAAGCGGTTCTGTTAGATATTTAACATGCATTTAAAGAGCCTCCAATGTCAGTGTTTTGTACCATGAAAGAACTCATGTACTCATGAAAGAACGACTGTTTGTACCGTATGATCGCACAACATCATGAACTTGTCCATTCGATGTCTATTCTTCTAATTCAGATGCATTATAAATGTGCATTCAGTGTATCTGCTCAACTCTTAATACTATTGCTAAACCAAAATAGTGACTATATGACTCAGATTCAGACACAAAACAAACAAAGGGAAATATTTTGCCTTAAAGCTCAACCTTGTTCATTTATTGGGTCGGACTTCCCACACCACCGCCAAGTATACATTCATACAGGCAACAACCGGACCTTTGGATTGGTGACATTTCATTAAAATGTCTTATATATTATAATGTTAGCTCTCCTTCTCACTTCATGTATTTTAAGAATATTTTTTTACCATCTCCAGAGCCTTTAACTACACAAATATAATGAATAAAACCTGTAAAATTGGTACTGATATTCCTAGGATGTGGTGAATGATAAATGTGGATGTGTGGGTGCAGAAAGTGGTTGTGAAAGCCCAGTCAGTGCTACACTCTTTTAGAAACAAATGGGAAGGAATTTAAGGGAGTTACACACATCGATCAGTTAATGCTGTGAGGGACACAGAGGACCTATTGTATGTACACTAGACTATAAAAACCAAGCTGTAAAATGAAGAAGAACAACGGTGGTATTTACACTTCGACCATCTAGTATGAACTCTTCTGTCCAAGAATTAGCTCAGGATTAGCTCTGGTTTTAAAACTGCAGAAAATCGAGTGTAGAATGGGGGCTTGAAAAGTCTTTAAACCGTCTGGCACTGAATTTCTGATTGTCCATCGAAAAGAAAAAAAATATTCTTCTTGGATAGATGTGCTAGCTGACTAAATGGGCATTGATGTCTGGATTAGCTAGCCAAGCTGTTTTTATGTTCATTTAGCAACAGCCGTGTAATAATATATTGCATACATAATGATATAATGACAGATGAGAAAACATTTATAGTGTTTACCTGACATGTAGATGTTTTTGGTTGTGTTTTTTTCCATGCTAGGTTCCTTAAACCTGCTTGGAGCACTGATTTGTGGATTTATGTGTCCATTTTCTGTGGGATAGTATGTTCTGTCTTTCTAAACACATCCAACGATTTGAATAGGACCTTTGTGGCAGAACAGGAGACTCCACTACTCTTGGCTGGGTGTTACAACATTCCAGGAAATTGCACCTTATTTGACCATCATTCTTGGTGAAGTTAGTGCAGAAAGTCACGGAGATGTTCTTGGATTGGATACATTCACAGACTTCTTTTTTCCTGCTATAATTCCACGTTTAGACCATTCGAACCACAGAAAACCACAGAAAAGTGTCACTCTGGTGTTCCAATAGGATTATTTTCATAACATTATAGTAATTCCGACTGTGTCCTGAATAACATCAGAAACCACTGTATGATGTCACTGAAAAACTGAGTGCGATGTACACACGTTATTAAAATCCAGATGAATGGATGGATGGACAGACTTTTTGTTGCCATAGAAACTATATGGTATTAGAACAGCTTGCAGCTAGAGGTACTGTCCGACAGTGTGTTATTAAATCTGGTAATTCCTAGGAATCAATTTAATAGAAGAGAAAAATTGTTTACATTTTCTCACTGAACTATCCCTTTAAGGCAGTGTGTGACTCACAGCCCCGGCGTGTTATCCATCATCAGTGAAGCTAGCAGCAGGTTAGCTTTAGACGTGCTGTTTGAGCCAAAGGGGAATACAATCAATTTGCACATTTGAATGGAACCTCGGGCTTCGAAAGTCCAAGAAAAGGCCACTCCGGGTTTATTGATTTTTTCATCTCTCAAAGACACAAGCGAAATCTACTTTCTTTTTTTCCCTTCACTACTCTTCATTCTCTACCTTCTCTTTTTTAATGTGATCTATAGCTATGAACCAGGTCATGTGACCATGGGTTATAGGCTCCTTAACTGGCGATTTTCCAGCTTCAGTGCTTTTAATAGGTTCTCAAACAGAATTGTGTGTGTGTGTGTGTGTGTGTGTGTGTGTGTGTGTGTGTGTGTGTGTGTGTAGGACATGTCCCGTGTGTTTCATCACTTTGACCCTAGCGGATGTTGTAAATGGTATATTTGCGTGTCCTTGAAAATACGGAGCGTGTGCACATCTGATGTTCGAGATGTTGCTGGTGCAATAATGCAGACGTTAGCATTCTCTCTTGCTCTCTTTCTCTGTGTTACCTCTCTTCCCCTTCCCCCACTCTTTCCAGCTCAGCAGACGTGGAGGTGTTTTTTTTTTTCCACGTCGTCTTTGGGACACACACTCTGCGGGGGAAATCTGTATTGTTTGAGTGCCTCGTGCTGATAGAGCCATTCTCGTCAATCAAAGGCAGTCAATGAAAACTCAGAGACATATTTTCCACTAGCAGGTGGCCTGGTGAGAAACTGGAATTGTGTATATTTGGGAATTCTATTGCAGAAATGATGCATTTTATTTGTGGGATCATTAAATTAGTGAGCAGCTTAATATGCACTTTGATAGTCTGGAATATTGTGGATAAACACAGTTTATTATATAACAATTTACCATCATAATTGTTCCTCCACTTAGTCAGTCATATTAAAAACACATTTTGAACTGAGCTGATAATGTATACAGGTTGAACCCATCGACTCGGTCAGTAAACCGAACGTCATTGTCGGCATCAATTCAGCTACATTTTCTGCCTGAATGAAGACCATTGGCCTATTTGGCTTGGCTTCCTGTGTCTGGTGAAATCAAACTGTTCTGAACTGAGCTAATACACGAACATGAACATGCACAGGTTGAACAGATAAATGGGACGACTGACTCACTCAGTGAACCGAACATCAGTGTTGTCGGCCATGTTCAACTGAATGAACCCGCAGAGTCGTCACTTACCTCACTGTCCAGAGCTGATCAGTTTCCCAATCCCCTGCTTTACAGAGTTCGAATCTCGAGCCCCATCGTTTATCGCTTTTGTCACATAACTAATTTGCATTTGCCACATAACTAATTTGTTTCTCTGATTTTCCCAGGCTCTCGCAGATAGCACGATAGACCAAAAAGCTTATTCTATATATTATATAGGGAATTGTCTTTATTAAGTTTTATGTTGAAATAATATACAAAAATATAAATATAGAATTATTAATTATAAAATGTTAATACAGTACAGTACAGAAAGTAAAGAATGCGGTGACGTGTATCTTTAACTCCTCCTCTTTTTTTAAACCATAGGACACTTGAACCAATAAACAAGCAGAGAAACTATGCATAGGCTACCCTGCTACAGAACTGTATACTAAACAGTACATGCGCTCCCTATAAATGTGATACGACTTACCGTATTTCTACGCACGTACACAAAATTCATCTCGCTATATTCTTGCAAATGTTTTCTGTGTGTGTTTAAAGTGTGTTTCAGGACATAAACAGCACTGAAGGAGAATCAGCCTTGCTACGCGCCCATGATCTTTTGCACGGCAGGGCAGATGTCGTCATCCTGACATTCACTGCAATTATAAAATAAAATGTCAACCACATAAATGGAAAAAAGTAATAGGCTACTGTGATGATTCATCTCTAGATTCACATTTCTGCTCTCATCCTGGCCATAAGACCACAGCTGCTGTTTCTATCAGAAAGGTGATAAATGCTATACACACACAGGTTCCTGAGCATCCAGTGCCTGTTGTAAAGTAAATCCAGACCTTCTTATGTCAAGCGTCTCTGTTTCGGAGTTCAGGATGTTTGATGACACAAGCTCCATTTGCCTGGTGTTGATCCAGTTGGCCCGGCTTTATAAACCCTGTGTACTCATGTACAATCCTTTGAGGCAACGTCAGAAAACGAGCAGGTCGATAAAAACAAGGCAGGATTTGAATATGGCAATTGCATCACTGCCTTGTTTAAGAATGGTCATAAGATCATGGAATGCCAGGAGCAAACTCATGACGATGAAAGTGAAGATGACGTCTACATCTAAAGATATCTAATCTGTATCCTAATTTGGGGAACAATACCTCTGGATGCCATTCAGTGCAGAGAAAAACTAAGGTGGAAGAATTGGAATCCAGTGCACTCTAGTGTACTCAAAGCATTAGCATGCACTAGTAACCAAAGCAGATAAAATGTTGGCTTCTTCCTAGGCATTATTCTCTTTTTATTATGGAACTATATTGTGAAAAATTATAAGGCATTTTATTCCCTATAATTTGTCCACGTTGTTAGAAATAACAGTTAAATCCGATGTCATACTCATAGCTAGTTTCCTGCTTCCCTGAGCAACATGTGAACTGCAGACAACATTTCCTACAGTCTGGTTTCGAGACAGCATTGACAGCAATGCATTCTGGGAAGAGAGCGAATGCTGGGACGATGATGCCAGGCGTATAATAGTGGGCATCTGTTGAGCAGGGGATTAGGAGCGATTTGCCCCTTTTGTCTGAGTCTCCTGTTTGCTCATGATAAGGCTGCTGCTCTTTGTGCTAATGCACACAGGATTCTCATTTATCTTGTGTGTGTGTGTGTGTGTGTGTGTGTGTGTGTGTGTGTTCAAACCTGGTGCACAAGTGCAGAAGCAGAGGATCAAAATTGGCATAATGAAGCAAGATTTTGTAAATCAGACCCTCATATACTTTCCATCTCTCCACAATGAACATAGATTCTATGCTGGAGCCTGGTTTTAGGTTTGCATGGATTTGTTATCGGGAATTCCATGCAGATCCTGAGTCTGAGGGCCTGTATCAGTTACACACTTATCTCCCTGATTAAACCAGGGTTCAGTTACACATCAGAGGCCAAAAATCCGAATCCTCAACTGAAAGATGTTGATTTTCATAATTCAATTTTGTCAAATATTATTTAGCATGTTTCAATACTGTTATAAGTAATCATGTCAGGTTCTTGTTGACATTTATGACTTATAAAAACACAGAAAAAACTTGCATACAAGAAACTTTGTATGCGAAAGTGTATGTGTGTGTGTGTATATGTGTGTGTGTATGTGTGTGAACCAATGTGTTGCGGAGTCATTTGACCTCCGTAAAAAAACGACACGCACCAAAATGAAAGTTGAGGTTTGTGTACACTACAGGTGTGTACACAGGCACTCGTGACCTTTGACCTATTTACCTCTTTATAAAGTGTGCCATGCCAAAGTGCCAAAGACCGTTCGGTGTAGTCGGACGGTGTGTATCATGGGCACAATTTTTTTCTGTATAACTTCATTTCATTTATTAGTCAACCTCACAGACTTTTATACCCCCTCACCCCCCCACCCCTTCTCGCTCTCTCTATCTCTCTCTCAGTCACTCTATCAGTTTTTTGTCCTCCATATGTGTTGGTCACACAAATAGGCTGCTGTCTAAAACGCCAAGTTGCCTGCAGATAAATGAGTGATAACGACACCTCTAGCGACTTTTGTAAGCCATCGGGGGTGTTTGGTGCACTTTCGTGTTGCATTAGAAGCCAGACACGAAGGCTTAAATGCCCCCTTAAGATTAAGGGTCTCCTAGATGATTTTCCAGCAGGTCCTATCTGATGGAAAGCTATTGTGTGTTTGAAAGAAAATGGAAACAGATAGAGAAATAAGTGATAAGTAACACAACAATACATCTTTTAAAGTATCCAGGTTACAGAAGAAACAACAGAAACTTCAGTCATTGCGCACAATATTAATTTATAATCTTAAATCGTTTCTGACATCAGCACTCATATAATTAATAGTGTACACATTTGATATAACAGATCCAATTAGGCCTGATTGCATAATGGCCTGCTGTCTGAATGATGCTAATGGGTCAGAAAGTGTAGCAAGTATCAGAGACATGCTGATGACTGAATGTGTTAATGAGGGTATTTAGCTGAAACGCCCGCAGAGAGAAAACGTGTTGCCTGATCAAAGGCTTCTAAGGACGAAACCAGTCTATATCTGCCATGTACTGGAAAAATAACAATCACATTAGATATTAGCTTTGTTCCTCTCCTTGTTGTTAGTTCTATTGATGCAGGTCATCCCTCATGGGTTACTGATTTAGATTACCTGATGAGCAAGCCATTGGCGACTGAATGAGAAACTCCCTGAGATGGTATGAGGCATAAACCTTGAGAGAAACCATACTCAAAAGGTAACCCATCCTCATCTTGGTGGCACTGGGTTTCCATTCACTGGAATTACATTGTTGAAATGTGTAGAGTAATAGGTGAGTTGGTAATTTTATTTACAAGAGCCTCAAAGGACAGACTGGGGTCAATAATCACACCCAGGTCTTTGACTGCTGTACACACTGAGACAGAAACACCATCCAGAGATGCTACGTAATCTGAAAGTTAACTCCTAGCTCTGTGTGGCCCTATTAAAAGTACTTCCTTCTTATCCAAGTGAGGGAGAAGGAAGTTAGCAAGTATCTGCTGTTTAATATCACACAGGCCTCAACATTTTTAAGCTGATCTCTCTCATCTGTCTTTGCTGAAACATACAACTGTGTATCGTCAGCATAGCAATAAAAGCTAATACCATGTTTACGTATAATTTCACCCAAAGGCAGCAGATATAAAGAGAAAAGCAGTGGGCTTAAGACAGATCCTTGTATAACACCTACTTTACCTTGCTATTAGGTATGCTAACTAGGGGGCTGTTAGCTAAACATTAAAACCTAGCAAACAAATGACATAAAAAAATAAGCAAAACCAAGAGTTTTTAGACATTTGATGAAATAACCAGGCCTCTTTGGCTAACAGCTAAATGCTAACTGTAGAATATATATATATTTTTTCTATTCCAAAAGGGGTCTGGTGAAATGTTAGCTCAAAATAAATATCTTGCTATAAACAAAAAAATCACAAATATATTAAATAAACCCAGCTGGTTAACATGAAGCTAACAGTTTACTAGCTTGCTAGCTAGTCATCATGCTAGAAAAGACTGTCAGATAAAATAGTTTTAAATCAGTTCATGTTACACTGAGAGTATTTAAAGGTATTACCTACCTGAAAGATGCCAAATTAGCATTTGAGTTAAATTTATGTGCTGGTAAATATAATTAATTACACAGATTATTGTTTATAAAGATATTTAAAATGTTAAAACTGCTCATTAAAACTACTTGAAGTTCTAGCTTGTTAGCAAACTATCTATAAGCTGTCGCTGCATGCTAGCAAAACATAACTCGGAACAAACATGTTGCTAGCTGTAAACTAATTGTCAAGGAAGATTATCAAATAAAATATGGTGTTAATATAGCTAAATAAATAGCCAGCTTAGCATTGTAATGGGTGTGGTCTTTAAAAATGCATATTTTTATCGTTTAATTTGATCGTTTCGATTTTATTGTCCTTTAGTCTCTGCTGCCAGAAAAGAAACCCTCAAACTCTTTGAGTTAAATTTAGCAAGTGATAAATACATCCATTAGGACAGATTGCAGATTAGAAAGTCTGTGCGCTTTCTGTTTTTCCTTGGACTTTCCTCAGACCTGACTAAGTTAATGCTGATTCAATTACTGAAAACTGTTCCTGAGATCTTCCAGAGTCAGACATGACCTATTTGGTGTCTAAACGTTTGTAACAGATAAGATTACGTTTGCATATAGTATAACTGCTGCATTATGTGAAATTACCTCAGACCATGACATGTTGTATGATATACTGTGATCTCTAAAACAGATGATAACTAGTAGTTAAAAATAGTGAGTTTATTTGTTTGTTATACAAGTGCGTTTACACAGTTTTAGAAGCTGTGCGCCAACGAATTCTGAAATCCTATTAACACAATGCTGTAGAATTGTACATTATCTCAGATATGGGACATATTTCCACTTAAAATGTTCTAACTGATATTTAAAAGCATTTTTTTTAAGTAAGAGACTTAAGCTGGGATCAAGTTACACTCTTCCAGACAATTTTTGTAAAGATTTTCTTTACCAGCATCATAGACAAAAACATACACCGTAGACAGAAACTAAAAGCAAAAAAAAACAAAAGTGAAAACACAGACCCACAGATAAACACAGGTTTGCGCAGTTGATTGCGGTGTTAGTGTTTGTTGTGATTATACTCTCTTTACTTCAAGACACTGTCTGATTAAATACACGGTAGGAGGTCACCAGTTACGACTGATTTTCTGAATTCAAGCATGTGAAAGTCATAGTCATTGTCAGAGGTGTTTCTAAACCTTTGAGGCTGCAAATCAACAACCTACTTGCCCCCCATAGGACCAACCCCCTCTCCATAATCATACCTTTTCCAGGCATAAAGGGGCATCGTTAGAAATCTTGAACCGTTGTAACAACCATATCTCATATCTGCACATTTATTTTAATGAATCAAATTTATAGGGCCATTTCCTGACTGCCAATGCACTGAGGGTTACTAAGCAACATCTTGATGCCTTGATAATTATTAGTCTTTTAAATAGATAGTTAGTTTTTTATTTTATTTTTTATTTGCTATTGTTTTCATTTTACTTGTATCCTTTTGCAGCTCAAGTAATGTAGCTATGAATTAGAAAATGGTTTGTTGTTATACACAATTCTAACACTTGTTTGATTTTAAAATGTTCATTAATACAGTATTATTCCTAATAATGTTACAATAGATTTTATTCTTTTTCTTCCCATGTACAGATTGTTGCTAGATATTTTTTCAGTATGAGAATAATAACCCCTTTGAAAATAAAGTCGCCTTGGTAAATTGTTTAAGCGCTTTAGATTTTATCAGTAAAACTTCATTCCAACACTAATATTGTTCTGGGCTTTTTTTTTATCTGATTCAGGTGGATTCCTTATTTAGACAGGACTCAGTGTCTCAGACTTGATCTGCTATTTCCTCTTTAAATGTCTCGCCTTGAATAAGGCGTTTTTTTTTGTCATCATTTCCTAACCTTAGGCAGGACTTCTCTGTACAGTGAACTGACATATGTTAGCAATTTTTTAGCAATTTTAGATGCATTCTAATGTCAAAGGGACAGAAGGGACAGCATTAACTGATAAAGACAGGTCATTCCATATGATTAATGTGTGCTGTTTTTTTATGTTTAACGTAGGTTTTTTTAAAGGTGTTTTTCTGGGACTGATAGAAGGATTGAAACAGGCCTGTAGTGAAGACCTACTTTAATATAGTCTCGGTATTCAGGTTAGATGTGAAAGCAATAGAGATATACAGTCAAATGTCTTGGAGACTTCTGTTTTAATCTCTGGAGTTATTTATTGTGTGGAAAATAAGCTATGTACATTTGAGACTGTTAACCACATATATATTTGTATATATAACATATGATTTATGTTCTGTGGTGTATAATTTTAGGCAAAAAGAAATATAAACTGTCGGATTTGTCACCTTTCCTTTCGTGACTCAAAGTTTAAAATGGGACAACTGTCTTGACTTGGCATGAAGACAGGAAGTTGGCGCTTGAAGCCTATTAATCACTACTTAGGTTTTTATTTCAGGCTTTTTCTATAAACATTAGAGGCTTACATGTGATTTTGTGCCACGTGCCTCGTTTGCTGTTTTTTTTTCTGGGTGCCACTTTTGGTTTCTCCTGCAATGATGATTTTTATTAAATAAATCATACACTTTCTTGATTTTTGCCTGAAGATATTCTTCAGATACTTAATTTGGATTTTCTTCCTACTCTCTTTAAAATCTCTCTTTTCCCCAGGGTTAAATGGCTTTTAAATTTAATATTTGGCAATCGACCGCGTGGGGGGGGAATCTCAGTGACATTTTGTCACTGATATGTTTATGTCTTTCTGTCTTTACCATTATCTTCTCAGACACACACACACACACACACACACACACATACACACACACGTTATTTCGGTGCGTTAATGGAATCAGCAGCATTAGGGACACAGAGGGCGTGTCCTGTCTGCCTCTCTGATCCATTTCTTTCGACCCCCAAACTAAAAAGCCCACTTTACCATAGACGAAAGTCTATGAGGGATTTGGGTTGAGATGGAGAGGTTTACAATAACGAGCAAAGCAGATGTCTAAGATAATTAATTATGTAGAAACTGTCTGTTTGTCTTTTAACCATCTTGCTGATGGCACTACAGTCGTCAGTCGATTTATCGCGGTTCGAATTTTACGGTTCCACTTTATCACGATTTTCAATTTGGCACATAACGGTTTAGTTTCGCGAATGGTCCCGATTTACTGCGAAAAATCTAAACTTATAGTGAATTGTTTTTTTTGTAGTTTTATGTTGAAACAAGGTAATTTGTTAAGAAAAATATAATTATTAATTATAAAATGTAGTAAAAGTATACCTAAAATACTGTACAGTGCATCATATATATTTAGCCGAGAAACACGTCGTGTTGTTTACGAAAGCGAAAATGCTGAAAATCATAAGAAATGATTATCGTTACAAGAAACCGTAAGTTTCCGCTTATTTACTGGTTGTAGTATCTTCTGACGTCAATTAAAAAAGCAGAGTTGAAGACGTCACCAGATCCAGACAATGACAATAAAGAATGCAGTGATGTGTATCTTTAACTCCGCCCCATTTTTGACATCATAGGACACTTCAACCAATAAACAAGCAGAGAAACTACGCATAGGTTAAGCTACAGTACTGTACTGTACAATACTTACTATAAATGTGATATTTCTCTGAATTTACACAAATTTAATTCAGCTATATTCTTGCAAATATTGTCTGTGTGTGTAAAGAAAAACATTTTTGGGATGGCGTCCATTTAACGGTAACTACCGCGATAAACGGGAGACGACGGTAATACCGTTTAGGTAGACAGTCTCGAAACCTTTCATAAAGCAACTCATCCAGCTTTTACAGTATATAATACATGTTGATCTCAGCAGTTTTATGGCAATTTTTTATGTGATATGTTCTTTTGACAGGTTGACAAGGTTTTTTTTTTGGTGTGTTCCCCTTGTGATATAATGGGCATTTTTTAAGGACTGAATTCTTATTTTATCAAGCTTGGACACAGGCAGAAGGTGTTTTTCTATATAATTCTGCAAATAAGTTGCAAAGTAAAGTTAAAGTATGCTCTGAAAATGGAGAACATTTAATTAAATACAGTGATTAGTATTTCTTTATACCGTAGACAAAAGTATAATTAAAGAATGTTATTAGCTTTACATTTATTACGCTGTGTTTTTTTCCAGCTATTGACAAAAATGAACGAATTCCTTCATTCTATTCAAATCTAAACAACATCATACGAGAATCTTACATATGCCTGAAAATTGTGTGTTTATAAATGTCCTCCTTATAAGTCTGGGACCAAAATGATGTTATATCACCGAACTGGAGTAGAATCACATGTGGAAAAGCACAAAGACGGTAACAATGATGCTCCCACGTGTACACACTGCAGCTTGCAGGCCCTAAAGCTAAAGAGCAACGGCCATCTGCACGAAGCTGGGGGAGGATAAGACGGAGCGGGGGAGCAGAGGAAGAAAACGTTGTGATGAAGGACAGTGGGAATAGATGGACAGTAGAGATACAAGGTGGAGGATGGGCTTTATGGTGATAAGGCTGCTGTGAGTCACGCTCATGCAGCAGAGATCTTATTTCTTTTCCTTTTTATGTACACACACACACACACACACACACACACACACACACACACACACACACACATACACACATGCGATCTTATTTCTTTTCCTTTTCACACACACACACACACACACACACACACACATACACACATGCAGCTGTCATTAATGACTATATGACTACAGCAAACGTAGGCCCACGAATACAGTTTGCTAGTAAACAATCTGCCCGAACTAAACATAAAATACAAATACATCCTGAACAGCGAGTATCAGTTTCCATAAGTGAAAAAAGCGAACGCGTGTCTTTAAAGCAATGTCATCATTTCATCATGTACTGTATACTGTAACATCCCTCAAGAGCCGCTATCATGTTACTGGGATAGCAAGCCATATTAGCAACATAATCTCACTGTGAGTGTGTGTGTGTGTGTGTGTGTGTGTGTGTGTGTCATTGTATGCTTTTGTAGCGTTCAGAAGATTCAATCAATTGACTGTTCCAAGCGTTGTAATGTACCATATGTTTCATTCTCACAGTATGTACCGTCCTACTGCTAATAAACCCAGAGGCTCTTTGTAGTAAATGGTGTGGTGATGAGCAACAAAGTTCAGTCAAATCTCAAGTATCCTGCATTTCTTTTCATTATTTGTGTTGATTAAACACGCAAAAATGTTACCCATGACTTGTTTTTAGATACTTGCATTTATGGCAGTTTGTCAGATGCCCTCATCCAGAGCCACTTACAATTATCTCATTTATATAGTTGAGAGTTAAGGGCCTTGTTCAAGGGCCCAACATAGACAGTGGTTCTGAGATTTGAACTCAGGACCTTTTCGATCAGAAGTCCAATTTCTTAACCACAAGATAGTTATTACTTCCGGCTTGTGAGGTGGAGAGCAGATTATCAGCCGGTGGTGTCAGTATTAAGAATTATAGACAAAACAGTACGGTATAATAAGACACAAAGAGATATAGCGTTACCAGCAGCAAGACTCAAAGGAAGCCCAAATCTTTCAATTTTTGTTCCTCAGAGGCCGGTATGTTGGAGCTCAGCGTTGCGTGTAGTCGGAATGAAATTAGCAGCGTGTTCTGAGTGAAAGTAGGTCAGTCGACTTGATGAGGATAACAGGATGCAATGACAAAGACAAAGAAAAAGGAAAAGGCTTCAGGTTGTATAGTGAAAAGACATGTTCCTCTCCAAGTTGTTACAGGTCCTATCAGGTGCGAAGATAAACCATCCAAACATGCACAGAAAATTTCCAGGCATGGGTTAATAAATATGTCAGATTTATGACAGGATTGTGTTCTGTTTTGTTTAATTCTCTGACACATAGCTGTATTTTGTGGGCGAGAGTCTTGTCAGGCCTGGAGGCTGCCCTTTTAGATGTGGGCTATAAGAATGCAACCTTTCCCCCCAGACAGACAGAGTTTTGATTGTGTCGCTGAATGTCGAGACCCCATTAGTGCAGGAAAATATGGGAGATTCTGGTGTGGGTTACCAAAAGGTCTGAACTAGAAAAAAATACACAACGACAGACGAATCTAGTGTCTGATTCTGGTCGTAAATTGCTTTTTTAGCATGCTGTAATGTTATACACAAACGTGTATTGAATCTCCGTCTTTTGCTTTTCCAGATGGCCCGTTCACAGGAACCCCTCCCACATACGGTTACGATGCAGACCGGGCCGAGGAGCAGAGGCGTCACCACGATATCCTGCCCTACATCGATGACTCTCCATCGTCCTCCCCATACCTCAGCTCGAAGAGCCGCAGCAGCAGAGACACGCTGTCCTCTGGCTCACTCGAGTCCTCCAAATCTGTAAGTGTGCTAGGTGACCGTGCAGGACACACAGACTGCTGAACATCAACACAAAATGCAGACGCGTATAGTATGCCAGGTCAAAATAGTACTGGAATCAACGGTGCACGTACTTAAATACGGATTTGGACAAAAAAAAAAAACGGTTAACTGAAAATGAGAAAATGTCTGATAAAAAGATGATGCTTACGACATTTCGGAGATACGACGGTCACCTCTAACCAAAAATAAATCAATAAAAATAAATAAAAAAATTATAATAATAATAATAAAAATTCTATCTATCTATCTATCTATCTATCTATCTATCTATCTATCTATCTATCTATCTATCTATCTATCTATATATATAATTTTTTATTGACTTTATTTGTACTATGTAAAAAATAATGTAAATGTGTTTGCAGTGCCTCTTTATGTCTGCGTCGTAACACATCATAGAGAATTCAATCTTCTCGACTTACGGTCTGATGGACTTACGACGGGTTTTTCGCTCCCTATCTACGATTTAAGATGGGGTCTACCTGTATAGTGATTTCAAATGTTCTTGTAAAACACCTTTATAAAGATTTAGATAGAAGCTAAAGCCGGCAAGGAAAAACTCCCCAAGACATAATGAGAATGAAACATCTAGAGGTGCCAGAGAAACATTTGACTGAGCCTGTTCTCACACAGATCATGATCACCTCACGTACTTAGCACTGTTTAGCATCAACTAAACTGAAGTAATACTTGATGCCTTTTTTGTTTTAAGTGAATGTAGTGATTATTTTATGTGTTCTGTTGGAAATTTTCAGAATCCTGTACGAGTACAAGAGCAGACATCATTTCAATTCGAACCTTAACCCTTCTCGAACCCTTTCAGCCTTCTCGTTTGATTTCCCATGTTACATAATCAGATTGTACTTTTATAATGCTCTTTAGTGGACCGTGATTAGGACTGACCGGAGCATTTGTGTTATCGGTTATAGAGGAAAGAGCTTGTTGTACAGATACCCGCTCTTAATTCTATTTGAGTTTGAAAAATCGTCTGAATGCAATGCTCTGTTGATGGGAGGAGTAGTCTATACACTGTCTCAGTGATCATCCAGTGCCCACTGACCCCTGAATTCAGCTCCCACATGGATTTTAATTAACACCGGCATGTAGACTATCTGCAACTCCTACTCATGCACATGAACACCAAGAACATGTTGATCTATTTTGTAAGTCCATGTGTGTAATATCGCAGATTTACATGTCGGGAAGGATCTTTAAAAAAAAAAAAAAAAGCATGTGCATGGGATAAACTAGATGGAAGAATATAAAATCACACACAATCATATATCCGGTGAGTCCCGTTTTTCCCCTCATCATCCTTGATGAGATATCATCAGCTCCATTTGAGTCATTTTTTCAGACTCGTCGTGTCTCATCGTCCAGACAGCCAGAAACGCTTGGTATTAGCAGATTAAGTTTAATAATCACACACATTCTTTCTCTGAATTCCCCTCGTCTTTTTTTATTCGATCCTTTTTCTTATCTGTGCTGGAGAACTAAGATACTCGCACAGAGCTTGCAGACGAATGATCTTGTTGTTATTACTACATATTAAGTCTAAGGTTGGCTATGTGTTGATGTTGTTTTTTATGTACTCAGGACCTGGTTATGAAACTTTTAATGAAATTTTTAATAAATTTGAGGATCAATTAAAGATGATAAATGTAGATATGGAAGGGGAATCCCAGAGGAGAGCAGGCTACGCTTTCAATATCTGGAATAAACACTCACTTTGTTTTAACATTAGAAAAAGATCTATAACCAAACTATTTACATATTTATTTCACTGCTCTTTTAAATTCTTGATTCTAATTGCTCAGTATGTTTAGATATAGTAATACATGTGTCTTTTCTATATTTACAATTTACATTCAAATGATTACCTTGTAATCTATGCACAATGTTAATAGACTTTATTTAATTTAACATTTATGGAAGGAGTCGCCAGTGTTAGCTCTTCGAAAACAAATGATAATTGGCAAAACGTGCAGAAAAACAAGTAAACTCGGATATCCTATGATTATGTTTGTGTTTAATAGTGTTTTATTTCTGTGTTCAGGCCGACCTGGACCTAGAGAAAGGCCTGGAGATGCGCAAGTGGGTTTTATCTGCAATTCTGGCCAGTGAGGAGGTCTACCTCAGCCACCTGGAGGCGCTGCTGCTGGTAAGACCTCTTATTGCATGTCCTTTGTGTGGTTCTTTAATATTTGGATTATGAGCAAAATTCTGAGATTCTATGTGTAATTTTGGTTTAAAAAATGTGTGTGTGTGTGTGTGTGTGGCACCGGGGAAAATGTAAACATGCCTATTTTAGGCTAAATTAGGCCAATCCTGTATCGTCCAGAATCGTTTATTATTAAAAAACTTAAAAATGTTTTAAAAATCTTCTATCTAATTTTCGTAAATTAATATTTATGCTGTAATGACGCTAGATAATAAACCAGCACAATCTAATTTGTTGAACGGCATATACATTTTTTTTTTCCCTCTCAGCCCATGAAACCACTGAAAGCCGCAGCCACCACATCTCAGCCGGTCCTGACCATCCAGCAGATCGAGACCATCTTCTTTAAAGTGCCTGAGCTCTACGAGATCCACAAAGAGTTCTACGACAACCTTCTTCCGCGAGTGCAACAGTGGAGCCACCATCAGCGTGTAGGAGACCTCTTCCAAAAACAAGTGAGTCACTTTCCCTTTGTCTTCGATCGGAGGTTGATTGAAAGTGACCGAACCACCTTGGGAAAATCTTCAAGTCAGCGGACGAAGTAACCGAATCCAGAACAAGCCTGTTTCACATCGATTGAAAAGATTATGTTTCTCTACGACCCACTGTTTCTGAATCTCTTAAAGACTAGAAACTTTCAATTCACTTACGGTTATGCTATAGTATGTGCCGTGTCTGCAGTACGCAAAGGGCCGCATGGTGGCCATCTTCTTCACCCAGGCACCTCGGACACATGAAACACTGCGCATTTTGTGTTTCAGGGAGAGGCCTATAAATAGAGTCATAGATTACACGGGCCGTGAATCCCCCGATCTCTCCATCTTCACTTCTCTCGCTTCATTTCACTCTCTCACTTTTACTTTCACTCTGGATGCTAAGTGTCGAGATTAGAGTCCTCATTCTCTTTGTGAGGGCAGATTGTACAAAAACTTTATTCTACATTTATTTGTTTGTTTATTAATTTACCCCTTAAGGCAGAAATATTTAATCTTTTAATCATGGGACCCACTTCAAAGACTTCCCAATATCTTCATTTTAGGCTTCAACCAAAAAAAAAAAAAAAGCTGTTATGACATTTTTTTTAATAATCATGGAAATTATCCTCCTGTTTACACTGCTAGGTCTATTTCACATCATTAGCCACAGAGAGTTTCGATCTTAAAGCTTGCAAAAGATGGAAACCGAACCTAAACATGCGTCATGTTTTACACAAATGATGACACATTTTTTTACTGCATTATTCCTTTTAGAAGATTTAAATAAGAGAGGTGCAGATGAAAATGACTGAAAGGCACAATTGTGTAGAAACCTGACCATAAGATTGGTATGTGCTTCTTTCTAAACACCTCATTCCACATTTAGTCCGCATTTGCCGTTATAATAACCTCCACGCTTCCTGGACAAGGTATCACTAGATTTTGGAGTGTGCTTGTGGAGATTTGTGCCCATTCAGCCACAAGGGCTTTAGAAAAGTCAGGTAGTGATGCAAAAACGTTCCAACGTTCCAAATCATCCCAAAGGTTGACCTCAATAAATAGGGTTGAGGTCAGAGCTCTATAGCAGGCAACTCAGGATCGTCCACTCCAGTCTGTACAAAGCATATCTTCATTGAGATTGCTTTGTTCATAGGAGGCATCCTAACCATGTCCAAATATATTTTATACAGTTCTGTGCCTCCAAAATTGTTGTAACCAATACGTTTGTCTGGATAGTGTTATGTGTGACAGAGAACAGTCATTCAGCTGAGATCATTCCTGGTTTGTGACACACGTATGCTGCATCTCTATAGTTTAAAGTAAGGTTCGGCATCAGTAGAGGCACTGAGGGTCATTTCCGGTCATATTTGCCATATGTTCCTGTCATTATGAGGCAGTTTGTGGAGGTGGAGTAGATAACCAAAACGTCCTGTCAGCATCAGATAGCACGGCTGCCTGATGTTTTACTGTTCAGCCTCTATTGTCAGCTTTTACTTCCTCTGTATATTGTATTACTTGATCCTCAACCCAGCCTAACCCTCAGCCCGACTTGATCCTCATTCATACACTGTCACACAGAAGTGATCTTACAAACTTTTTTTAGTATGTGTAGTAAAGTGCCACAGCTTGTGTTCATCTAAAGGCAGACTCAGTCGGAGAGTCTACTGAGCTACACGTTCTGCTCTGTGCCCTACACAGATTATCACAGAGGAAGTTCTTGAGATTCTCACTAAATATTGATTTTGGCCCGAAGCAGCCGTTCCAGCTCAGCATGGATGGGATTGTGGGTACCTTCTCATTTTCTTTTGCTTTTAGCCCTCCAGTGATGGTAGGAGACCGTTCAGCTGGAGTTCGGTTTTTAGAGTATGAATCAGGTCTGTTTTGGGGCCAGACAGGCTGGGTCATGGTAAGGTGAAACTGATGCCTAAGGGTAGTGATATTTTTTTTCCCAAAACCTTTTCCTTAGACATTCCACAAAAATGTTTAAAACACTTCAAGGCTTATAAACACTTGCACCCTTCCTCTTATCAAGAAATCAAGAAATGCTTACTCTATTTAAATTAATTATATACTAATAATATATTAGAAGTGTGTTTATAACTGTATGCCTCATTCTGCCTAGCATATGCCTGTATACTTACTTATGTATACTGTAGTTACATATACTTATACTTATTGATTCCTGACTGAGATTGGTAAGAAAGCAATGAATAATCTTTTATAATAGCAGCTCATGATGGTTCCAGCTATAATTCAATGATTAACACATTATTGTTTGTATAGTAGCAGTTTGTTCACAAGTGGACAATCTTTATATATCCTGATGGTAATAATTAATAGATATAAAAAGTTTTCTTTTTAAAAATGTATTTAATAAATGCTTTTCAGTCATCAAAATAAAGCAAAACATAATTAAAAAAGAAATTCTTAGCACAAAAATTCATTAACTGCATGAAGCATTGTTGGTTAAACAAGACAAGACACTTGTTGGTATATTTCATCTGACATTGCTTATTGTGAGAAAACTTGCTATGTACTTTATGAGCAAATAATAAACAGTGTTAGCTAGCTAAAAAGAGCTAATCTAGCTCATACTTATAAATGCTAACAAGCTTTACTTCGAATGTTAGCCAGCTAAGCTAACAGACATGAGTTGATCTTTTGAATCATTTTCAGTGAGCTGACAGGTCTTCTGAAAGTAATAATACATATCATTAAACATTTCTTACAGAAGTTTACTGTTTTTACGCCTAACACTAGGCGGCTAGTTAACATGAGCTAACCTGGTCGAATTTCTGACAGGGTATTTAGCTCATACTCATAAATAATTATACGGTTCACTGCTAATCTTAGCTAGCCAGGATTTCTGAGAGGATGTTAAATTCTTTTTTACAACAAATATTTATTGAATTTCCTCTTAGTGCTAGCCATTTTTATTTCAGTTAACTGTGCTAGTTTTTGCTAAATAGCTAACATATGAAAAACGTCTGGTCCTCATTTTTCCTATAATTTCTCCTGGCTTGAGTTTTTTCTCAGGATGTAAAAAAAGACATAAAATAGTATTATTTAATTAGTTAGCAAAAACAAAGGTCATCTGATTGCTCCTTTTGGTGTACATATGTCTGCAGCTAATACTAAAGCATTGCAGATGGCTTCAGTTCCTCTCCATATCCTCACACACACATTCAATCACACACACTCTAACAGACGAAACCCTTTATCATCCCTATGTATATTTGCGTTTAAGAAGATTGATTGGCCCCTTACGCTGAAGAGGGATGAATTGCAGCACGCTTTCAATGACTGAATTAGATTTTCAGACGTGCCAGTTGTACACATTAATTGCACAGCCTGTGCTGGGCCCCAGTGCCATGAAAACTGCTCCAGGCCCTGCAGCTGAGCTTGGTGGTGGCCCAGCAGATTGGATGTTATTGATACTGACTCATCAGTCCACCTGGGGACATCCAAATATGGATCATTTGTCTCACAAATTCTTTACTGACCATCGCTGTTTACCAGCTTTGGATTTATTTCTTAATAAAATTAGAATGTGGGCTTTGTTCATTTTTCAGGAAACAAATTATGCTTGTATAGTTGAAGTAAAATCTGGTATAATAAAATCTATTGATGATTTCAGGTTCTATTTCCATGTTCAAAACTAGTTAGTATAACATGACTTGTGTGTATTTGTTAGAAATTCTGCAAAAGTTACAGAATTTTGGAGATCTTTTAGATCTTTTTGTGTTGTGGCATTTTTACAGCTCAGTTGTATAAAGTAATATAAATATTATCCAGGTACTAAGGAAAAAAAAGACCGGACATGCTGTTATAATATAAATAACATAAGAGGACTTAATATTGCCACCCCAAAGATGTTTGCAAATATTTTCTTGAAATACATTTATTCTTATACAACAGTAATTAAACTGAAGCTTATTCTAAAGTAATCTGGTTTTGTATTACACGTTTTAATTGTGTTATGTCATGTCCATTATGTTCGTTCTGTCAGACTTTTATATTGCAAATTTGACAATAATTGTTAATCATAGCAATCATCATAAAATAATAATCATCAGGCCTGACATTGACTGTCTATAAAACAATAGTCTTTGTTGTTGTTTTTTTTCACCTCTAGGCCAGTCAGCTAGGAGTGTACCGAGCGTTTGTGGACAACTATGAATTAGCCGTGGAGACGGCAGAAAAGTGCTGCCAGGCCAATGCACAGTTCGCTGAGATCTCCGAGGTAACAGCTTTCAGTTTTTCCCTTTTTTTACTTATTCAGGCAAGACTGCATGCTCCACAGAAAAAGTGCTCTTTTTTGTCAAAAAAGAAAAGAGAAAGATATTTCAATCTGTCTTACATTCTACCCTGGGATTCCTGTGTCACTGTGAGTATTAAGAAAGCAAGAGAGCTGAAACATGGCTCCCCACCTGAAGTGTAGAAAACAGAGCTCTTCAGTCCTCAGGGACTTGGCATGAGATTTTATGGCCAGCTTAATGCTACAAGAAGAAAACGCTCCTCAGTGTCAGTTCAGCCCACTCCAACACACCAAACCCCCCCACTCCTCTGAATGAGCGTCGCCATGCCAACTGATACTTCATCTATTACAGCGAGCCTGGTTCCCTGGTCCCCTGACACCACCACTAGCCGAATGTTAGGATAATTGTGTATAATGGAATAGAAGAAAAAAACCAAAGGGGATGTAGAGTGTTGCGTGGGTTTCAGTGCCACGGGCTTGTGGTAAAATAACACAGATTTATCTGCATGTATATATACAGTGGTTATCTAACAGGTTCATTCACACCCGCAGCGAGAGAACCTAACTGCCGACGGAGATAAAAATAGACGATTAGTAGCTCATATGCAACATTTTTATTCATGACCTTAAATTATATGTGGTGTTGTGTCATAAGATGTGAGAAGGAAAAAGTGTACATTTTCAGTAGTATTTACCAGCAGGTATAATTCATAGCTCATGTCTCATATTAGATAATGTTTGGGTTTTGTTCTTACTAAAACCATAGCATAAGGAGTTCCCTGACACCTGATCCATAGGACACATATAATAACTTGATCATAACTCACTTCCTTTGACTTTTACACTGCCTCTGTAGAACCTAAAAGTCCGAAGTACCAAAGAGTGCAAGGACCAGATAGCCAAGTACTCACTGGAAAGTAAGTACTCATATACTTTCATTTGTTGTTAGAATGTAAATTGAAAATATATATAAGATTCAGATTTGTCTGGAGCCCATGGTAAATGGGTCAAAGGGTTCACCTATTGTCATTTAAAGTGTCTTATGTCATTGGCATTTTCGGAGCTTTTAGGCTGATCCATCCAATGTTTGATGAGACAAAAAAAAACAAAAATATAAAAAAGAAAAACCCCATTGATTATTCGATTGCCACAAATTTTTGTGCATGTTTAATAATTAATGACTCTGTATGCCTCTTCGTGTGTGTCAGCTCTACTTTATAAACCGGTGGATAGAGTAACCAGAAGCACACTCGTTTTACATGTAAGTCACACTTACAAAACAATTTCTTTTTCAAATTTGTGAAAAAAAAAGCATGTGAGTTTTAATAGACGTACTTGCGTGTGCGGTACAGGATCTGCTAAAGCACACACCCTCCAGTCACCCAGACCACACCCTCCTTCAAGACGCCTTGCGGATCTCGCAGAACTTCCTGTCCAGCATCAACGAGGAGAGCACACCACGTCGCCAGTCCATGACTGTGAAAAAGGGCGAGGTAAGTGGACAAATCTGACCGCTGTCCAAGTATCGTCTGTAGGATCAATAAATTAATATGTGACTCATAATGTTCTTTAGTCAGTACGATATCACACGATCTTGACAGTGATCACTGTCATACTGGTTGACATCAGTATTGAGAGGAACGTCGAAAGATTAGCCAATTAGCCAATTAAAGATCAGACCTTCTGAAGTGCGTTACCCACCATTGAACTGGTTTCCAATTTTCTCTCTTTTTTAACAGTGACACACACACACAAAGTGAAACAGACAAACGTCTATCTTAATTTCACACACAGAGACACAGTTGGTCCCTCACCCCATCCTTCCAGCAGCAGGGACACATGGGAGTGTCAGATGAATTGTCTGGCACTTGATGGACTGCAAGTGAAGGGCGGCGTGTAATGTGCCCTAACGAGCCAGCTCGCTCTGATTCGCATCACATTTATTATTCAGGAGGCGGCCATCTCGTGACGAGTCTTCCTTCACATGCACAGTCAATCACAAAGCCCTATGTGTTTTCCAGCAGAAAGAGCAAACTACTGATCAAATATTGATGATGTCTACATAAAAAGGGGGTTGATGTAAATCACAGGGTTTCGTGGCCCTCGTTATTGCGCGCGCTGTGTTGTTTAAGGAATTTCACCTGAACTGGGGGACTTTTTTATTTGCACAGTCAGACTCAAAACATGCAATTCATTCAAACTCGAGTTGACGGACAACTCTAATAGTTGCAGTGGAGAGAAATGAAGGTGACTAAGAGTTGAAATCCTAGTGATGTCACAGCCATTTAGGTCTGGATGACTTCTGGGTGTCTCTGGATGTCTCCGGGTGTCCCCATGGCTGTCACTCTATCCCCTGCCAATCACAAGTGACTAGACAGTAGGGATGGTAAGATTCACCGTTTCGAATAGGCGCATTGGCATAAAAGTTTTATACAAATTGGCATTTGTATTGCGATGCATCTTTTTAAACATATTTGCATCGGTAACAAAACAATTGATTTATATATAATTATTATTAGATGCGCTATACGTTTATTATTTTATCATGGCTACTTTATAAGTATATATTTTTTTCCATTGCATTGAATCGCATTGTATCGAAACAAATCGAAATCGGATCGTGCTGCATCGTAAGAGTAGTCAATTGTATCACATTGCATCAGTAGCTGCTTCGTATGTATCTTTTTTGATCCATTATGATCTATATCGAGATGCCTTGGTTATCTAGATCACATCCCTGTTGTCATTTGGTCTGTGATAGAGCATTAGCGGCAGTTCCTAATGATGGAGAGATCTGGGTGGCCAAATGACTAAACTGGGTGAAAATGGAGTAAAAATCTTTTGAAAATAAGAAAATGTATGTTTTTCTACTATTATTTGTTTGGAGTTTTAGCTTGATCCAAAAATCCCAGTCCTTAATTAGTCCCACAATAATAAAACTACACAGGTACCGAAAGTACTAGTGCATTACGCAGTCAAAAAAATGTGGCGTTTGCAGAAATATATACCAAAGCTATATATCACTCTTAAGGTGCTTTGAGATCAAAATACATCCTAGCAAAAAGGAACAGTTTGTATTCTTCGAGGCGCATTATGATAAAGCTGTATCGAGCTTAATAATATGCATCCGCTGAGGAAATCTCTCTTCGTATCCTCACTATAGCATTGTAGCGGCATGTCAATAATTCCTACAGTAAATGAGCGAATAAGTGAGGCGAGAGCTCGAGAGGACGAGGAGCCGGGCTCCGGAGCCCGCCGCTGGCCACGTGGGGGGGAACGGGAATGCACAGAAGCTACTTAATTAAAATGCAAATGGAGCAGCATGTTTCTCTTCTGAAACTGCTCCGGCGTCTTCTAGTCAACGGATTGTGTGAAGTGCGGGGACATTTATGCTGAGTCTTGTGTTACAGACACACATACTTTTGGTACTTTACACATTTGTATACATCTATACACTAGCTGTTTAAGTGCACAAAAGGCGAATAATGGAAGGCACACGTAATATTGTGCTTCTTTGCTTCTTCTGATTTTTGTTATGCAAGCGAAGCTTTATCTTGACTGTGGAACCAAAAACTGTTGTACATCTTATAAAACAGGTTCAGCACCATGTATTTTTACACCCAGAGAGGCAACAAAGACAAGGTGTGTTTGATATGCATGGTTGAGTAGTGGAGATTGCTTCTTAACGTCTTAACACACATCAATTGGGATTGAACTCTTTTCTTATACATATCCAGGTATCCAGATCCTAGCGGCTCCATCCTCTGCATTCTTCTATCACCTATACCCTATGTCCATCCTCTGAACATGATCAAACCATCTCAATTAGGCCTGTCTCCAAAACGTCCTACCTGCATGATCCCTCTCATAAACTTATTTTTAATCCTGTCCATCTTCGTCAATCCCAAAGAAAATCACAGGATCTTCAAATCTGCTACCTTCAGCCTTAAATATATATACAGGGAGTGCAGAATTATTAGGCAAGTTGTATTTTTGAGGATTAATTTTATTTGAGGATTTAATTTGAACAACAACCATGTTCTCAATGAACACAAAAAACTAATTAATATCAAAGCTGAATATTTTTGGAAGTAGTTTTTAGTTTTAGCTATTTTAGGGGGATATCTGTGTGTGCAGGTGACTATTACTGTGCATAATTATTAGGCAACTTAACAAAAAAAAAATGTATACCCATTTCAATTATTTATTTTTACCAGTGAAACCAATATAACATCTCAACAGTCACAAATATACATTTTTGACATTCAAAAACCAAACAAAAACAAATCAGTGACCAATATAGCCACCTTTCTTTGCAAGGACACTCAAAAGCCTGCCATCTATGGATTCTGTCAGTGTTTTGATCTGTTCACCATCAACATTGCGTGCAGCAGCAACCACAGCCTCCCAGACACTGTTCAGAGAGGTGTACTGTTTTCCCTCCTTGTAAATCGCACATTTGATGATGGACCACAGGTTCTCAATGGGGTTCAGATCAGGTGAACAAGGAGGCCATATCATTAGATTTTCTTCTTTTATACCCTTTCTTGCCAGCCACGCTGTGGAGTACATGGACGTGTGTGATGGAGCATTGTCCTGCATGAAAATCATGTTTTTCTTGAAGGATGCAGACTTCTTCCTGTACCACTGCTTGAAGAAGGTGTCTTCCAGAAACTGGCAGTAGGACTGGGAGTTCAGCTTGACTCCATCCTCAACCCAAAAAGGCCCCACAAGCTCATCTTTGATGATACCAGCCCAAACCAGTACTCCACCTCCACCTTGCTGGCGTCTGAGTCGGACTGGAGCTCTCTGCCCTTTACCAATCCAGCCACGGGCCCATCCATCTGGCCCATCAAGACTCACTCTCATTTCATCAGTCCATAAAACCTTAGAAAAATCAGTCTTGAGATATTTCTTGGCCCAGTCTTGACATTTCAGCTTGTGTGTCTTGTTCAGTGGTGGTCGACTTTCTGCCTTTCTTACCTTGGCCATGTCTCTGAGTATTGCACACCTTGTGCTTTTGGGCACTCCAGTGATGTTGCAGCTCTGAAATATGGCCAAACTGGTGGCAAGTGGCATCTTGGCAGCTGCACGCTTGACTTTTCTCAGTTCACGGGCAGTTATTTTGCGCCTTGGTTTTTCCACACGCTTCTTGCGACCCTGTTGACTATTTTGAATGAAACGCTTGATTGTTCGATGATCACGCTTCAGAAGCTTGGCCTTTTTTAAGACTGCTGCATCCCTCTGCAATATATCTCACTATTTTTGACTTTTCTGAGCCTGTCAAGTCCTTCTTTTGACCCATTTTGCCAAAGGAAAGGAAGTTGCCTAATAATTATGCACACCTGATATAGGGTGTTGATGTCATTAGACCACACCCCTTCTCATTACAGAGATGCACATCACCTAATATGCTTAAATGGTAGTAGGCTTTCCAGCCTATACAGCTTGGAGTAAGACAACATGCATAATGAGGATGATGTGGTCAAAATACTCATTTGCCTAATAATTCTGCACTCCCTGTATATTATTATAAGCATCACCATTATGCAAATACAGCTGTTTATTAGATTGCATCAGATACAAATTTCCACATAAATACACACTTATAAAAAATTTTTTAGCTGCTCGTCTGCTGCTTGTCAAACTGCTGGGGAAAAAAGATTCTTTTATTTTTTCGTGGTTAAAGTGTGCTTAGAGTGAGCAATTTTAAGAGACTTTTTTCCTGTCACATTTTGCTACAGGCAGGATTTTAGGAAAATGTTATCTGATGTGCAGAGACAACTGGTTTGATGAGCTGCTTCGCAGAAACGAGGGCGTCACGTAGAGAAAAAAAACGGCTTGCAGTAAATTACAGTGTGATGCTTGTATGTGGATATAAGCTCGTAAATCTGTAGTATATGCTCTATATATTTTAAGTATCGTCCTTCCTGTTCATTTTTATGATTAATACTAATGCATTATGTGGTTTTAAAGTAATAAGGCAGTATAAAGGAAGAATGAGATGAGACTTACATCAACAGAAAGTAATAAAATATTTCCAGTGCTCTTTGTTTCATTGAAGTGCTTAAGGATTTAGTGCCTGGGGATGTCTGTTTAAATCCTGCTTAGAGAAGTCTAATCAAAGTAAACATAAATACACAGATCTACAGCCTCCAGTGTTCGTACCCAAGCGCTTATTGGAAGCTTTTGCATTTTTAAACTATAGTGTGGATTGCTGCAGAGACCAGAGGGCATAATAAACCTTCATTTTGTGTATAACTGCACTCTAAAGCCCAAGTCATCTGACACTCCCTGGGATCTGTGAATAGCTGTACCGAGAATACCTGCTTAAGTCATGCGCCGATGACATCAACACTTCCTGAAAATGTTTGTTTCATTTTTTTTTTTTGGCTTCTTTTAGTCATTTTATTGGAGGCTGAGCCTCACCTACAGGAGATGGAGATTAACTGATTTTTATCTTAGCATTTACCAAAAAGGAGGTACTGGATTAATGGGTGATACTGGGTGATTGGGCTTAGGAAGGTGTTAGAGAGAAAAAATGATAGAGAGTGAAAGTGCTTGTGCAAATTCAGTGGCTCTCAAAGTGATTTCATTACTGTTATTATATTTTTTTAATGGAAGGGCCATTTCTAGCATTTTTGGCACCCTAGGTAGGATTCCTATTGTCACCCCATCCTCCTCCAATGGCTCCGCCCTCTCACCACAATGCTCCACCCCCACATCCTACAAATCATTTAAATCTATAAACACATTTGATAATCATCGCAGAAATTCCCGAATTATGTATGTAAACATATACTGAAAAACCTTTTAGGTTATTATATGATTATATTTATAATCATTATAAACACATTTTACGATTCCATGGGAAGCTCTATTATTCTCAGCCTATAAAAAAAAAAAAATCAATTACTATATAAATAGTATTATATATTTGTTTATAGACAATGTTGTTATAACAGTTGTTATAAAGCACCGCAATTGGAGACTCCTTCCAAAAGGGACCGCTCCGGAAAGAAAAAGTTCGCTGTATCATTTGTTTATATGGAGTTTCAGCTATAAAAGTCCGTGTTTTTGTTACTATCGAAACAATAACATACAAAAACAAGTAGTCAGTTATTAAAAATGAATGAACACCTTCTGATCAATCAGGATGGACCATTAAACAGTGCTGTGAGAAGGTGTTTTTAAACTCTGCTTAAAAGTAATTTATCTTCTCACTAGCACTGACTATCCTTTCCATTAGTCTCAGTGGGAAGTGCTAAGCTGGAGGAAAAGCATGATCGTTTTTAAATTCCTTCTCAATTATTCAGCATCCACAGTTCAAACACTTTAATTGTGTGTCATGGTGGATAGTACAAGCAGAAGGCCTTTTGACTCTCAGTCGTTTCTCTTCTGTGCCAGCTGGAACGGCTCTGTCTCATTTCGCTGCCTGGGTGCTGGACTAAAATTAGGGCATCAGCAGGCTTGTGTTTGAGCAACACATCTGCCAGACTCTTTGTGTGTGTATATGTACTTGTGTGTGGTCTCATTTCACCATCAGCCTGGCACAGCTGCAAAGCACAAATGCACATTTCACCACACTGGTCACATCTCGTCTAACCATCACTAGCAGTGATGTAACGGTGTGTGTGTGTGTGTGTGTGTGTGTGTGTGTGTGTGTATGTGTGTGTGTGGGTGTGTGCTTGGGTTTTATTCATTAGCTGTGTGTTCTTGATCATGAGGACTGGACCTTGATGACATACTGTCTAGAAAATGTTGGGGGTGAATGCTGAGATGGGAAGAAGGCAGGTAGAGGCGTCCTATTGGACGCTCTCTTTGTGATGTCATCTTTTGTTGTCCCACTGCAGGGATTATGTGGTGGTGTTGTGTGAGAACCGTGGTCACAGGCTGTGTGCACGTTTGTGTGTGTGTTTGTATCCCCATTCACACTTTTGCCACCGATTTTTCTCTCAGCCTCTTTTGTCTAAGCATATAATCCGCAAGCTCTACCTGCTTTAAAATGCAACATGATCTCATCTCAGGATCACAAGCAATCTGTGATTTTATTGTCCTTTATGGAGGCTTAGTGGCTGAGGATTGGGGAAAAAAAAAACAAGACTGCCATCTAGAGGCAAAGATCTTTAGTAACCAGCAAAGCATTTTCCCGTTCAAGCTTTAAAAAGGTTAAAGATGGAATGTAAAAAGCAGAAGTAGTCACTAGAAAGATTTAGTGGTTGAGTTTTGAATATTAGGGGTTTGTTTTGGCAGAGGCGAGTATGTACTCACGATAACAATCATCAAATGTAGGGGGTTTACCGCTCTTAGAAATCCTTCGCAGGCCTAACGTGGTCGCCGCAAGATGAAACTTGTCTGAGATATTTGTTTTGAAAAATGAACCATGTTTCTGTGGTGGAAAAGAAAATCACGCATAATAGTGGAAGCTAACTGTGACTTTCAAGTTTATAGCAAGTTATAAAGGAGTTACAGGAGAAACAACAGGTAATCTAACTGTAAAATTTGAGTGTAAGGTGGTACCTGGGAACTTCAAGGCAATGAACTTGCTTTGCAGAGCTATCTTGTGTAGTAAAGCATGAGATGGTTTCACCTTGAACAAACTCAGAGGTTCTATGCCTGGACAGCAAATTAAAAGTATGACAACACTATGACTATGAGAGTCACATAGAATACAGATTAACATGGCAGAGGTAGAGCTGCATCTTTCTAGAGACAGAACAAAAAAATAATCACTTAAGTTAATGAATGATTTTCTGTTTGTCTGAACCAAAGAAATTTTCGACCATCGCATAGTATTGCATTGAAACGCATTGCGAAATAATAATCGTGCGAATCGCATCGGCCTCAGTTACAGAGATGCACATTTATTCTGTGTTCAGAATCGGCAGCTGCTGAAGGACAGCTTCATGGTGGAGTTGGTGGAAGGAGCGAGGAAGCTGCGGCACGTTTTTCTCTTCACCGACCTGCTGCTCTGCGCCAAACTCAAGAAGCAGATCGGCGGGTGAGAAAGAGAGAGCAATCAAGCTCAAAGGGGCATCACATGATGGAAGAAAAAAAAATTAATGCTAGGAATCGTCTAACTTTCCTTTTAAAGTATTAATAATAAAAGTTACCTTTTTTTTATCATACAAATGGTGAAATTATGCGTGTTTTTCCATGGAAATGATTTATTTTGGGGTAAAACGACGTGAAACGACTCTGACTGGAAACACACCATCACATCACCGTTTGGTTTGTTACCATCACGTTGAGAACTTCAACAGCTCTTCAAGTCATAATTACTAGTGAACAGTTTCTAAAAATATTTACTTTGTTTTTGATTTTTACCTCCTGAAAGAGGTTCAGGATAAATCTAGGTATGGATAATGTGTAGTTCTTGTGTATTTTAAATGCGCTATAATTATTAATTAATAATGAATTAATATTAATTATTTAATTGGGCCATTTCATAGACACGCCTTAAATTTGTAGCTGTTATGTTTTACAACTAAATTAGGCAGCATGCTCGGTGCACACAAATACAGGAACCGCGTTTCTTTCAACGGCGGAGAAAAAAAGGCTTTCCGTCTGTTGGTTTAAGGTTACATTAGTCTGTAAACTGAGCTCACCACTCTGGTTTCTCTCTCATTAGATTTCCAGTGTATTTTAATTTGTATATTAGATTTTTTTTTTTTCATCCTCTCCTTTTTTTTCCCTCTTTCTCTGTTTGTCTTTGTGTCCTTAGGAAGAGTCAACAGTATGACTGCAAATGGTACATTCCACTCTCGGATCTGACTTTCCAGGCCTCAGAGGAGACGGAGCCCGTCTCCATCCCACAGGTCGCCGATGAAGAACTAGACGGCATCAAGATCAAGATTTCTTCCCTCAGGAGTGAAATTCAGAGAGAGAAGGTAACGTTTCTTGACGTTCTGCAAAAAATTATGTGTTGTTTCTGGCAATTTTTATTATTATTTTTTATGTTTCACATGTTGGTACAGCTCGGCTGAATAAAATGTACATTACTCTGTAATGCTTTTTTTTGTTTCTTGTTTAGAGAGCTAACAAAGCGTCAAAGGTCATTGAGAGGCTGAAAAAGAAGTTGTCAGAACAGGAGTCCTTGCTGCTTCTGACGTCTCCCAACATGCCTCTGCGAGTGCACAATAGAAACGGCAAAGTGAGACACACCGTCATCATGGTCCTTTCTTTCATTCAGTTTGTAGGAAATCATCTGTCGATGCCTTTAACCTGAACGATGGATTGTGAAAACAGTTATTTATGGATTAAATATACCTTAGTTTTGATTTAATCCTGTATGTATATATTAATTCGTGTGTTCCCTTAAAGCAGTCTGATCAAAATTCACTTTATTTCAGAGCTACATGTTCCTGATCTCCTCTGATTACGAGCGTGCCGAATGGAAGGACACGATTCGGGAGCAGCAAAAGAAATGTAGGCAGACGTGTCAGCAAGACATTCACTACAACTAAAACACTGTGATGGGTTTTAATTTTCCATGTTGTTTAGCAGGCTTTAAGAGTGTTTCCCTGACCTCCATGGAGCTTCAGATGCTCACCAACTCTTGTGTGAAACTCCAAACTGTCCACCACATCCCTCTGACCGTCAACAAGGAAGGTAAGAAAGCGTGGCTCATGGAAATATATTCCTGAAGAGTGTGATACATTTCATACTTTAAGACACAGAATGTTTTAGAATGTCATTGACATACAAACTGTGTAATAAATAAACACTATCAGGCAGTTTGTTACAATTATCAGTATACAATGAACAGCTCAAAGTTCATATTTTAGATCACATCCAACAGTTAATTCTCTTTTACGACTATAAGAATGGCATGTGATATGTTTGTTTTTTTTATCTATTTCTAGCTGCATTTATATTATGGAATGTCCACAAAGCATGTTCTTGTCATGGCTCAAGTTCCTTCATCAGCCTCTCTTTTTTCTTCTACTAAAGCTAATAATAGAGAGAGAGAGACGTTACAGACAAAGTGCATAAACATTTGTTTACTGCTGGAAAAAAAAAAAAAAATCCATGCAGCTTCTATCACCATAAAATCACCTTCTGACCAATCCTTCTACTAAAGCTAATAATAGAGAGAGAGACGTTACAGACAAAGTGCATAAACATTTGTTTACTGCTGGAAAAAAAAAAAGTCCATGCAGCTTCTATCACCATAAAATCACCTTCTGACCAATCAGTGTGGAGAATTATGTTATGGTGTAAACAATGGTCTAAGTGATGCTTTTATGTGTCCTGTGTCTACAGAAGATGAAGCACCTGGACTTTATGGCTTTCTGAATGTAATCATCCATTCTGCCTCTGGACTAAAGCAGAGCTTAAGTAAGTTGCCATGTTTGTTAAAGGTGGGAAAAGTCTTGTTTTTTTGTCCTCCTACTCCTGATGCTTATCTCTGTCTTCTCTCGTTGCTATTTTACTCACTCTTGGTTTCAAATTCTCATTTTATTTCCTTAAGTTAAGACCAGTTGATGTGCCTGGGGTTACTGTTCGAGTCTGGTAAACACTGGCTTCCCTGTTTTGTTAACCAGACGTTATATAGAGTGTGATCTCTTTTTAGATCTGTATTGCACGATGGAGGTGGACTCGTTCGGCTTATTTGTGAACAAAGCCAAGACACGTGTGTACAGATACACTACGGAGCCCAAATGGAACGAGGTAAGAATACGTACACAACCCCAATGCACCCAACAACTCGAGTTTAGTACGTGGAAGTCCAGTAAAACACCTGGGCTCATACTGTTTATAGAAAAATATTTAAAGACCACATGGTGTGTTGACCCGATCTGGAGTGTTTTTATTCCTCTTGTACCTCAGCCATTACATTTATGTTTGAAGGGCCATTGTGTTTCTCTCCTAAAGACTTCCCATGGTGGAAAACTTACGAACTTTTACAAAGCACTGACACAGAGCCTCCTTACTAAACAGTATTTCCTTACTAATAATCAATCAACACACCAATCGACCAATGGGATTCAAGAATTTTAACATTAAGAGATCAACTGTATTTATTTGCTTTATATTAATGTATTTGGCAGACATTAATATCAATATAAATTGACTTACAATTATACTATTATTTGAGGCACTTGGCAGTGCTGCAGTTTGAACTCTTGACCTTCCAATCAGAAGTCATGCATCTTCACACCTGAGTTACCACTTTATATCCATAGTTCCTACCGCTGAGCTACCCAGTTTATAAATATTGTTGAGTGAAAATGCTTGTAATTTGTTTGTTATTAGTCTGGGGACAACATAATCATGTCTAACAGACACCACCAGTTCAAATATTGTCGTTTAAACAGTGCTGTTTTTTTATTTATTTTTTTATGTTAGAATGTTGCATTATGGGTAGCGTGTGATTTTATTTGTTGTGCTTTGGTTATTTTTCCCCAGGAGTTTGAGATTGAGCTGGAAGGCTCTCAGACGCTGAGGCTGCTTTGCTACGACAAGAGTTACAATAAAACCAAGATGAGCAAAGAGGACGGAGACAGCACAGACCGCATTATCGGCAAAGGACAAATTGTGGTATGACATCGTCGCCCATCGCTGTCGCTACGACCTTGTTTTTTTACTCATTAAAGTATATTATATGGAAATTCTGTCAGTGCAAAACTCATCAGTCTTCTCAAATGAGCTGAGTAATCTGTTTTGTTTATTTTACACCCTGTGGACATGTGATATGAAACCAGTTTTGGTTCATGTACTGTATCAAGCAGTCACACCTGTACCAGGTGTATGTTTATGAGTCACAGTCTTGTGGTTGGGAAGTAAGTAAAACAAATTGTGGTTTATCTTTCCCCCTTATATTCCCCTGCACATCCTGGACCAGATAATGATTTCCTCAAGCTGTAATGAGCTTGATGTCTCATTGAGTACATAATTAGGAAAACGTTCCTCAAATAGATGATCCCGAAGTACAAATGATTCATGCTTACGCTGACTTTTATTTATTTAATTTGCTATCCGAATGAAAAAAAGACGTCTTAGGTTTGAACAGGAACACATTTGATTTGTGGTCCTATGGGTTGGTTTTGCATTTGTCCTATAGAGGGAGCTACCAGGGAAATTTGAATAAAAAATTTGTGTTATTTTTTATTCAAGTTAAGACTTTATCATGTTTCTTTTGCATAACAATGTTGTTTTTTACAGCTGGACCCTCAGATGCTTCAGGGCAAAGATTGGCAGAGGACTGTCATTCCTATGAACGGAGTGAGTAGGACACTCAACCTTCACCCGATTTTCTTGACATTACCACTGAACCCTGTATCTACTATATTTTATTCTACACATATAAATATATCATTTGTCAAATAAAAGTCTAATACAGTAGTTTATCGCTGATGTCTTTTTTTTAATGATATAGATTGAGGTGAAGCTGTCTATCAAGTTCACAAGCCGAGAGTTCAGCCTGAAGCGAACGTCCTCGTGTAAACAAGCAGGAGTGTTTGGAGTGAAGATCTCCACTGTGACCAAGTGAGTAAACGGTTCATTCGTCAACGTCGAGTTTGACATCGCTCAAAACAAACACGTTGTGTCTTTAAGGCAAAAGTACCAGGACTGACTAGAGACTAGAGAGCTAAAAAAAAATAAAATAAAAGATCTTCTGAGGTGAATACTATAACAGTTCACAGGGAAAAAAAATTGGAGCCGAATAGTATTCCTGAATTTCAATAACACATTTATGTATCATAATTAAAAATGGACACTGAGCTGTTTATGAATTATACTAAATTGTATATTTGCTGTTCAGACGAGAGCGTTCGAAGGTTCCTTACATTGTCAGACAATGTCTAGAGGAGATCGAGAGGAGAGGAATGGAAGAGGTCGGCATCTATCGCGTCTCGGGAGTCGCCACGGACATCCAGGCTCTCAAAACCGCCTTCGACACCAGTGAGTATAAACAAGATGAAAAGGACAGCAGCTCCGGTGTGAAGATTCATTGTGATAGATGTGACTAATTTGCCATGAACTCTTTGTGATGTGATCTTTTTATAGGCAGTAGTTAGAATATACAACAGACATGAAATTCATAGACTTGTCCATAACAACATGAAAAAAAGAACTTGAATGAATAGAAATGAAGGATTTATAATTTACAAACGATGGAAGTGCCTGCTGAAGTGCTTTTAATTCAATTCAATTCATAGTGATTTTAACAATGTATATTGACCCAAAGCAGCTTTACATAAATACATGTAATACAAATACAACTTTGCAACTCATGAATTAAGCTTATCCCTAATTAACAAGCCACTAAGGGGGAAATGGCAAGGAACAATTCCCTGAGGAAGAAACCTTGAGAGGAACTAGAATCATAAGGGAGTCCATGCTCATCTGGGTGACACCGAATTTCCATTTATTTTAGTTCCGTCATTGTTGAGGTTATCAGCTGTTCACTGATGAAGATTTAAGTGTAAAACTGTTGCACGATTGTATTCTTAACCCAGTGTAGCATTATATTAATAACAGTCCAAGGCCATCTTCATTATTCTGGTGTTGAACCCTCTGCAGTAATCTAATGGATCTTTAGACTGTTCATATGGAACTATCCATAGTTGCAGCAAGTGGTCTTCAATCGAAAAGATCTCCAGATAGAAGACGGGATTTTTTCAATTAGCTGCATCATTTTCTCCAATATAGTTGTATTTTGAGTGTATGTTAATGAAGTGTTTCACACTTTCTCTTTCCAAACACACAGATAACAAGGATGTGTCAGTGATGATGAGTGAGATGGACGTCAACGCCATCGCTGGAACTTTGAAGCTTTATTTCCGGGAACTCCCAGAGCCGCTGTTTACCGATGAGCTATATCCGAACTTCGCCGGAGGCATCGGTCAGTCGGATTTTTCCAAACTTTCCAAACTGTACTGAACTAATATCATATAAGATGCTGATAGTGGTGATTAAAATTTTCCTAAATCCTAAACTTTTCAAGGTTAAAGTGTGCTGATTAGTTTGTGTGTGTGTGTGTGTGTGTGTGTGTGTGTGTGTGTGTGTAGCTCTCTCAGACAGCGTGGCTAAAGAGAGTTGCATGCTTAACCTGCTGCTGTCTCTCCCCGAACCCAACCTGGTCACCTTCCTCTTTCTACTGGATCACCTAAAAAGGTAAAGAAAAAGTGCCAAAATAAATGCTGATCATTTTTAATTCCTTGATTGTTGTGTCTCATTTCAAAGTAAAACATTTCCTATTTTTTCCTTTGAGCATCTAAATATACAAGATATAAATATATGATGATACTGGTCTCAATTCATCGCTATATTTTGATAAATCTATTTTTTTCCCCTTTTTTTTTAAAGAAAGAAAGCAACATTAAATGTCACCCCAAATCTACTAATGATTTTTATGCCATTGGTCAGGATTTTTGCAAGTCCACTCTCAATGCTTGTTTTGTCTTCGTTTTTTGGGAAATTGCGTTTCAATGTAAGCATGTCTCTTCTGTTCTCTGTATGTGCTTGTGTGTGTGTGTGTGTGTGTGTGTGTGTGTGTGTCAGGATTGCTGAGAAGGAGAGCGTGAATAAGATGTCTCTGCACAACCTGGCCACAGTGTTTGGTCCGACTCTGCTTCGACCAGCAGAAAAAGACAGCAAGATTCCCACTAACCCCACACAGCCCATCACCATGGGAGACAGCTGGTCGCTCGAGGTCATGTCACAGGTAATGCCCCGATATGAATAGAGCTACACTGCACTTACAATAAAAGTGTTTGACTGATTTTTCTGTATATTTTCGTCACAGCCTGAACTATTTATTTAGAATGAAACCTAAAAAAAATGTGTCTCCCTTTTCAAATTAGGTTCAAGTCCTGCTCTACTTCCTTCAGCTGGAGACGATTCCCACACCGGACAGCAAGAGACAGAGCATCCTCTTTTCCACGGAGGTCTAGAGAAACTCACAATGAAGACAAAATCCAGTGGACAGACAAAAGAGCCCCCTGCTGGACAATAGCAGGAATGACCGCACTCTGGAATAACACGAGGTCTACACAAAGCCACTGAAGGGCCCCGGCTCTTCACGTGAATCATAACACTTATTCTTTCCTGAGCATCCTGACACGGTTTAGTGATTTCTTTAGTACATTAGTACGCTCTGCTCCTTTTGCTGTCCTGTCAGGAACAGTGTTGATTGTGGGCCAGCGTTGTGTTCTTGTATCCTTGCACATGTTTCTATCCTTATCTTCTGTCTCCTTCTTCTCCTCCATTCCTTTTTCTCTGAGTACTAGAGCCTGAACCGTGATTCTGTCGCTGCAATCAAATACTGCTCATCATTCCTGACTCTGTGCTCGTATCCAGTGTTCAAGTGTCGCTGCTAGTTAAGCTTAAAGACGCTTGCTTAAACCTAGGGCTTTTTTTTTTGGTCATTGTGTTTAAGTTTAGATTAATAAAAAGGTATTAGATACATTAACGGTCGAACCAAAAAATCGGACCGTTGTCACGTCAAGGCACCGGCGAAAGCAATACGCAGAGGAAGTCAGTCACTGGGAACACGTAAACGTAACACTGAAAACATTGGGCGATTTTATTGTATTTTAGTAAAACTTATGTTTCTTCGGTCTCTCCTGCCTCTTGTGAGCAATAGTTGAAACAGATTTCAAAGTGTTACATTCTATAGACAGTTCAATATGCATTTTAATATTATTATAATTATTTTATTTTGTAATTGTATTTAGGGAATCTTGTGGAAATATGTACGTACATATAATTTAAAAACTTTTTTTTTTCCTTCTGCGATTCCTTTTAGTAATGATTATTTATATTTTTTGGGACAAGCCGCCTTGTTTTTTTTTCCCTAAAAGAAAATTCTCGTCAGGAATGATCCAAAAGCGTCTAAGACTAATATTTAAAACCGGAACTAACAAGTTCACATTCCATGTAATGCTACAGATCACAGTCACTGTGTCCTGACATGCACCCTTTTTTTCTACACTATTTTTCCTAGCGTTTTTTTTTTTTGTAGTCTTGAAAGCATAGTGGGAAATCTCTAGTGTGCTCCCGAGAGCCCATAATGCACCGCAAAAACAAAAAATAATCCAATGATGTACAGAATACCCATAATGCACTTTGCAGTTTGTAAGGAAAAGGGAGACGAACCCTATTTTGAAAACTCAGCCGGTGTGTCTGTTTAGTGTAACCCTGAAAAGTCAGGTTTTCATCCTTCATGTCTCAGTGAGGATCCACTTTCTGAAGGATAAATCGTGGGGCATCTCGTCGTCCGTGTCTATTCAGACGTCTATGACTTTTTTTCTTTCCCTCATTATACAGCAGTGCCTCGCTGTCTTTTGTGTAATAAAGCTGCGTTTTTGTCTTTCAAGCAACACCGTGTCTGTACGTGTAGTGTCACGGTAGAGGGGAAACACGAACGGTGGTCGTCTAATCTGTTATCCGTGACATTCCAGTCATGTGTGGCATTGTGTTCTTCAGCAGCCTCAACAAGCACCTCGTTTTTAATTAATATTCATATCAGTCCTCGGAGTGAACTGTTATGACGCATACAGAAAAATATTTTAATTTTTTTTCAATAAAAATTCAGTATGCATTCTTTTTCTTTAACATGCAGGCATGTTTAATTTCTTTTTCTTATTCTTTTGTGAATTTGGAAATTGTGTTTTATTTTCAACCCAACTCTCGCATCTGTCTGTTTTTGGTTCTTAATTTTTTATTAAATGTTTTTGCGCCTTTTTTTTTCCATGTTTAATTTTACTGTAAAATGCAGTAAAAAGAAACTGTTATTTTATCAGTTTTAATTATCAATTTGATCGGAACATATTACATTCATGCCAATTGATGTTTCCCTGCTTTAACCTGCTGCCTACAAGATTCGCTTCTCCATACAGGTGTGTTTTTTTTTTTTTAATAGTACAAAAATGCGAGGTTTTGGAGAGCCGAATGCGTGACCTTATTTTGTAGATCATAGACACGAAACTAACACACAACCTTGTAATCTTGTATCGATCAGAAAAGCAGGATCTTTGGATTTGTGATTATTTCTTAATTTATTGTGCTGTTTGTTGTTTAATGTTTGAAGAAATTTAAATATAGAGATAGACTCGAATGGAGGGGAAGTATAATAAATAACTTATTTAAAAAAAAGAAAGAAATGGATTTGTCTTCATCTGCGCTTTTTCCAGGATTTGGGATTTCGAACTGAAACTTTTCTTCTTAAGGAGCAAAGTGTATCGTCATCTAGAGGTTAAAAACGTACTGCTGTATTGACTGCTTAAGACAGGAAGCTTTGCTCTTTAGCACAAATATCACTCAAGAAACATCACTGTTTTTATAATCGTAAAATATCAGCACATTAAATGCAATCCTGAACTGCAACATCACCCTTATTATTCAGTGTTGTAATGGCACAATTGCTTATTGTGTATAAAAGGTTTGCAATCCTTTTGAGAGACGTTATTTGATGGGCATGACTACACAACAACAGTGCAACATTACCTTAGTTTGTGTTTAAATCTTTAACATCAAGGATAATGTAAAAAAAAAAAAAAAAAAAAAACGTGGAAAATTCTCAGACAGTGACTAGAGTTTCTGTCTCTTCTCTTTTGAACTTTATTGACATTTTCTTGATGTTGCTGTTTTTCTGGATGAAAAAAAGCCCTGTAAAAAAAAAAAAAAAGGAGAAAGAGATACTGCACTCTGGAGACTCAACCGTTTGGAAGGCATTTGCGGCCTCGGTTTGTACACAACTGATAAATAAAACCTCCTTTATCTATGAAACTAGCTTTGCTGTTTTTTTTTTATATTATTATTATTCATTTTATGTAGAATTTTTTATTCTGTTCTTTTGTTGCTTATGACGTGCACAATGCCTTTTCATTCCTCACCACACGAGGGCGCCAAAGATCCAGTCAGGTCAGAGTAAATACTATGTGCAAATCTTTACATTTACACAAAAGGATTTTCTGCTCACAGAATGTAAACAAGGAGGATTTAAAATAAAATTTAAAAAATATACATTTCCTTTGACACATTTCATAAATATTCATACATTTGAACAACATATTTGCAGTTTTAGTTTTTCCAGGTGTCCAAAGATACTTTTTTGACCATTCTAAACTAGTTTTTATTTATTTATTTGTCCAATGTATTTAATATTCTATTATTTAATTAATGTTTGGGGATATGGAGTAGTACAGTGGAGTGGATTTAACATTTGTAAAAGATATTATGGAGATATTTTTGTTTAGGTTTTTTGCGAAGTTCATCTCCTCTATTCTCCTAAAAAAAAGCCACCCCAAATTCTTGTAAAAGTATAAATGCTCACCAGTAATGTCTGCTAGGAGAATTAACCCCAGAATTAATATTTTGAAGAGGGACAAGAGGAGGACACTGGGTTTCTTGCATTTTTTTATTTCATTTTATTGATTTATGTAAAAATAAAAATAGGGGGACGGACTGTAAATTTAAAATAACAGGGGTGCTGAGGGTAAAACTAAAAGTTATATATGTTCTGTATACAATGAAAAAAATTTCTCTGTCTCTCTGTCTCTCTCTCTCTCTCTCTCTCTCTTTCTCTCTCTCGCTATCTCTACCTCTCTCTATATATAAATAAAATATATATATTAAAAAGAAGATCCACGAATTGTAACAAAACAGGGGTCAGAAAATTGCATTAAATTATGGTTATCTTTTAACCATTTTTGTGGCTTAGTATCGTTTCCATCCTCCAACTCAAATATTTTGTTTTATTACAGTTCTATTCATCATTTGTACCAATTTTACATTATTTTTTAATCTAAAGATCGTGTAACCTAAATCTTATCATCAATATGTGGAATTTTTTGTAAGAAAACGTTTGTAGCATTTGTAAAAAAAGAGTCTCCAGTGTCAGAGGTAAAATTAAGCCAAGGAAAGGAAAGTCTTCATATTGGGTTACATCACCACAATCCCATCGAGCTTCATTCCTTTATTTTATATTTTGCATTTTCACCAGGAGCTGAAGGACCTGAAATACTGATTTTATTCATTACATGCACCTTTTGTGATTTGTGTAATGAGCATAAGATCAATAAAACCAAACTAAACAAAAAATATAGACGCGGAAAAACTTGCTAACTCGTTAGAAAAGTTCATTTAAATGTTTTGCAACAACTCCTTTCATTTCTCCATAATTTTCCATCACAACATGACCTGGCATGCTTTTCCATTTTCTTTCTTTCCTGTGCGATTGTTGACAATGTGAAAAAAATAAAACGTGTAACTTGAAATTTTGACAGCTGACTCCAGCATCACATAAGAGGTGTATTTTTGGACATGCCACAATTCATCCATCAAATTTCCCCTTGCTCTTGGACTAAGATAAGGAGCTCTGTGGCTTCCTACTCCAGCTTATGTAACATTTTCAGCTTGAGGAGAAGGAGGCCAGCCATGTTGATGGAGGAAGCGTAAAAACTGAGCCATGCCAATCTGTGGTGTGTGTCCTTGTATGTGTGTGTGTGTGTGTATATTTGTGTATATGGAGAGTGGCGGATCTGTCTTCGGAGCTCTGTTACTCTCTGATTACTCTTGCTCATGGTTCTATCTCTGTGCTTGGGCTATAGCTCCTCCCTTAACACAGCTCCAGTGTTCTGGCCGTTAGAGCCTGACCTGGGCCTGATAAGAACACTCCCGTCATCAGAGCCTGGCCTGTTCCCAGAGGCCTGCATGCTCCAGATTTCACTCTCATAATTTGTATAAAGTCCTCTCAGACTTTCTGCATAGCTGTGTCTTTTATGTCCTTCACTTAGACTTCTTTGTCATGTAACATCTTTGCAAATTCTCATATCCTGCTTATATCATCCCTGAATAAAGATTGTGTTTGTTTGTTGGTGTGTTTGATGTTTTTGGTTGTTTTAATGCTATAAGGCGGTTTAGAACTGCTTGCTCTCTCTGACTAAAAAGTTACAGTCGTAGTCGGTCTTCTGTAGTAGCTGTCAATCATGTAATATCACACCAGTGCCACTCAGCTGTATGCATTTCCTGTGTCCAGGAAAAGCAGCGACTGAGCTCAACTAAAACACTCTGCCCTCATCAGGGCTTTTTGATTTAACAAAAACGAATAAGTCAGTAGAAATTGTGATTATGAATAAAACGTCTATTGCAATAAAAAGCGAACGTCAGTTATTCCTGTGCTTCTTTCTAGACATGTCTCTTTGTGGATTTGAATAAAGATTGCCTCTTATCTCCCTCCATGCCACTCAGTAATCTGTGGCTTTCTGGCCATGCCCTGTTATTGCACTCCAAACTTTCTCTATCTGTGACTTCTCTCTGCTCATAAAACATACTGACATGCTTTTTTGTCTGGAACTGTTAGCCATTTGCCTTGAGCCCTGAAAGCCTGGGAAGGTCTAAACAGATGCCAGTTATCTACCACTAAGTCACAGGAAAACGTGTGTAAATGATGTCATTGTTCACGAGGTGCTGTGAGTTTAACAGTCGATCCAGAAGAACTGTTTGAAAAATCCATAATGAAAAGCTGTGTGGTTGCACATAAAACATGTTTCAGGTTCTAGACTTGTGTAAACTTGTGTAAAAAAAAAAAATCAACACTTTCCATTGTTGTTGTTGGTGTATATTGTATAGATTAATCTTTGGAATATGTTTAATAATCATGTCCCCTCTGTCACTGCCACATCCTGCTTCAGCATCCTTGGAGATTATTCAGTGCTCACATATAACTTTTCATAGGAAGTTTTTGAATCAGCAACAGCAGCTGCAGGATAATTTGTGTTTATCTGGTACTTCCGAAGAAAGTTAACGGACAAACATGACTAAATAATAAATATTTGAGAAAGGATTGTATGACCGTGTTAAAAAAGCGTCAAATATGGATTGATTATTGCACCTGTAGCATTGCAATTAATGCGATAATTTGATCAAATGCAATTTCAAGGTTAGAAAAAGGTTAGAAAAAACTTACACATAGGGCCCTCAAAACACTCTTTTATACAGTTATATAGCTGGGTTTTTTTTCTTTCTTTAAAAGTACAGTTTCATCCTTGATAGTCCTTGTAAAGCACTTCAACCTTGCTCCAATGCCTTGAACAAAATACATCCATTGAGCAAGAGCCTAGCCTAGGCTAGTTTGCATACAGCTCATTTGCTAAACAAATTTCCCTCTCTCTCTCTCTCTTTCTCTCTCTCTCTCTCTCTTTCTGTCCCTGCCGTCCCTGTTTCTCTTTATCCTTGCTCAATCTTCCTCTGTGTGGAACCGTAACCTGTATCTTCATAAAATCTACGTTCCTTGTCGAATAGTATGTAACATGTAGATGAGGTAATTGACCAAGTTCTGAGAAGTCCAGGGCGTTTTACAAGCACATGCACTGTAGATTGTATACATTTGTCCTCATTGGATCTCCCCAACACCTGACATTTTTATCTGATCTGAGTACATACTTTGTAAACCATGACAAAACATCTACATTTTAGATTTAGAACAATCGGGGGAAAACATTTAACGTGACACACGTGACCATGTGTATAATCCCTGTATGTTTCATTCAAATATGTACAAAGCTGTGGTGCGACTTGAAGGTAATGCTTGAGGTAAAACTCACTCACAAACACACAAACACACACACACACACACACACACACACACACACACACACACACACACACACACACAAGGAAGTAACGGCAAGGTTTGCTTCAGTCCCCTTTATTTCCCCTACAACCCCCCCAGAATAGCGCACCGACTCCCACCCTGTCCATCACACTCTTCCACTTGGCTGCCTGTGGGACATTCTGATTTGATCTATGGCTTTGCACCAGGATGCAGGTGTAACTGTCTGGATGTAGACCCTGTTGCTGGGTTAATACATAAACAGTCATTTGCATAGGCACCACAGATTTGTTTACCAACTACCAAAGAAGATGTATTGTCAGTTTCCCCATGCACACTGATTTTTATTTTTTTTTCTAATCTTCTCTTCTTCCACAGGCAACAGCTTTGAGCAGGTTCAAGGATTCAGGTTGGAGTGGAAGAGCTGTTATTTGCATGCTTACATAACCCTGATACATAAATTAGATTTATAATTTGATTTGGATCACAATGTTCCTGTTCTTGTTTGGCAGAATACATCCATGATGTTTGTATTACATATAAAACCAAAGCGCTACATTATACCCAGTGTAGCATCAGATTCCTGATCCTGGATAACAGGAGTGAAGCCAGATGTGTTCTTCTCCTGTTTGTAACACATTCACCTAACAGTCTTAAAGTTCAACATTTATCTTTATAGGTTTTGACATGCTTTTCTGATCAGCAGGTCTGTAAACAATAGTTCTTTCCTTCGCTCTTTTCTCGACTAAGCATTTTTAACTAGCAAACTACCTCTTATGTTTTTCTAAACATTTATGTGTATTCATGACCATCGGTTTCCGAAACACTCACACCAGCCATTATGTTGCCAGCATCCATGCTGTGGTCAAAGTCACTAAGATCATGATTTGCCCCATTCTGATGTTTGATGTGAACATTAAATTTAACTGGATGACTCATGGGCATGTGTTTTGTGTGTGTGTGTGTGTGTGTTTACATATAATGCATCTTTCAAAGGAAAGCAAACACACAGTACAAACCAATTCAAGTACCTAAGAGAACAAGAAAACATGGATGCAACGCACCTGCTATGTACAAAATTGAACTTTAACCATGACAGCTAGTCTTTTTATATTAACAATGTATCTCAGGTGAGAAGGAAATGAAATCCAATCCATTTACCTCACGATATCGATTAACGCTATATAACCTTATTAGAAAATTCAGTGGGTCCTTCAAGTATAAGCAAATGACTAAATCCGAACTAAAATTCAAACCATTTTATGTTTTTTTGTGTTGTACAAAAATGGAATTTTCGTGACATCGATCCCACATATTTTTTTTTTGAAGAGTTTCCAACTTTATGCTTTAAGAACGTGAGTTGTTTCATATATCGGCTAAATCGTGTAAAAAGAAAAAAAAATCCTAAATATTTTTCAGTTGTTACAAATATCAGTCCAAACAAGGAAACTGTGTGTCTAAAAAAAGACACCTCATGCTGATGTGGGATTTTCCTAACTGTCTCTTTTGTTTGAGAAAGCCTGTGCGTGTGTAGCGGTGTCATCAAGAATTTGTTTGTCAAAGCAGCTAAAGCAGGATTGATGGGAGTGACGGGAGTGTCTGCAAATCTCTCTCGTACTGTTCTCTAACAGTGGGACTAAAGCTCTTGTGCTAACACAACAGTCTTATGCAGATCTCTCAGAAGACTAAAGGCCATGTGATTTTTTTTTTATTCCCTTGTTTATACTGTCAATTTACTAAAATATCCAACATATGTAAATCTTTTACTTGAGACACCCTCCTGGAAGTCAAACACTGGTTCGTGTGTGTGTGTGTGTGTGTATGTGTGTGTGTGTTTTATTTAAGCTATATCAAGAGAAGTATAATGGAATTTACGTTAAAGCTGAACCCACCCCCCCCCCCCCCCCCCTCCCTTATCACCAGGCCGCAAAGTCCATTTATCCATTCCCTTGTAGTTTGCAAACCTGCTCGGCAGGTGATTTGCATGCCAGAATTCCAGGTACACGTTTATATGACACTCCAGTGCACAGAGATTTCAGCCTGCCTCTGGCAAAAAAAAAAAAAAAAAGTTCACCAACGACTGCAGAGTCAACGGGAACTAAGCATCCGGATCTTCTGCAGGGCGGACACATGAAAACAAACACACTCTGTGCACTCTTTCCACGCCAATTTTGTCTTTCGTTTCAATTTCAGCTGTCAGGTCAATGAGAGGACTAATACATTTAAACATTTACATATCTGACATTCGGCTTCTGATTTGCCAAATCACTTCGAGGTTACACGTTGAGTTACGTTTGGTTTGATTTAAAAAAGAAAAAAAGGAACAAATTTTAATCATGTTTATGGTCATTTCGTTTATACAGATTTAACCAGGACATTTTTTTTATAAATACTAAGCGTTCGTATTAAATGTACAAATGACTTAAATATCATATAGCTATATATAGAAAACATATATCAAAGGTTGTGCTACTGTCAGTGAATATTCATAAACATATTTAAACCATATGTAAAATGTTTTTAAGGGCTCTAGGTTGAACCCTATGTAACAAAATCAATCCCAGTGGAGGATATAAGTGAAGATGGCTTTGTGTAAGTGGGCAAAATCAACCAAACGGCACTACTTAAGGGTTAAAAAGAACGAGATGGAAAAAAAAAAGACTTCAGCTAATATTGATATTGTAGAGGTGATTCATTAACGCTCTGCATTAGCAGTCTATGAGGATGTAACAAATAACTCATATCTTCTTCTTATGGAATTTCTCGCAGACTTCATGCATGCAGTTGTCCACTTTCCTGACAGGGGGGTCACTTTAGGCCATGCTGGCTCTCGTGATGTCTGCGGAGGTCCACTTTCCTTTGGAAGCCCTTGGAGCAGATCTCGCAGCCGAACGGCTTGAACCCTGTGTGTTTGCGGCTGTGGGTGATGAGGTTGGAGCTTTGGCTGAACGCCTTTCCACACACCTGGCACTTGTGTGGTTTCTCACCTAATCAAGTAATCAAAATGAAAACTTTTCATTAATGAAATGACAAAACACAAACACAAAAATGAAGCATTTATCATTTTATGGAGCTGTTTTGTTTATGGGGCAGAGAACCAAAAATAAATGCTTAAAATCAACACCAAATTAAGATTTGCGTGCAATCCAGATTTTCACAGGTTCACTAGAAGCAATACAGCCTGCCACGAAAGAGGAAGCTTTCACATAGACGTGAGCAAAACAGTGTAATCAGATATGCAAACGAGTTTCATTTGTTTAGCTCCTTTTCTTGATTTATCTGTTGAAATATTACTCTTGGAAACATGCTCCAGGGAAAACAAAGCAGCTTTGAAACAAAACATCAAAGCTGTCCAGGATTGATTCCCATTTTGTTCTGTTGCTTTGCTCACCCGTGTGGATGTAGGTGTGTTTCTTCATGTCGGATTTCTGATGGAACCTCTTGCCGCAGTACTGGCACGGGTACGGCCGAGTGTCTGAATGGATCAGAAGGTGTGTGGACAGGGTGGAGGAACGCTTGAACGTCTTCCCGCACATTTTGCACTCGAAGCTTCTTTCCTATTTGCATAAAAAAAAATGCAGAACTAAATTAAATCAGATTTCCGGGTATATTGTCTTGAGACTCGAACTTATGCATGCCTTTTTCCAATTCCCATGTATTGGCATATGATAACTATGGAAATTTAACAGAGTTCAACCAGGAAGAGGTTATAAATGTAATAGCCAAATGTTCTCGTATAAGGATTTTATGTTCTCACACATCAACTGAGAAATTGTGATGCCCCTAATACACCGACACTACAATCTACTTAAGTGTATGCCAATTTATTTCCCCCTTTTTTTTGCCCACAGTTGATCAGAAATGAAAACATTTGTACTAACAGGGGTGAAGTGAACATATTTCCAACTTAAAAAATTGAATCTAACAGATACAATAATTCAGTAATAATTGATTCATATATAATCAATAAAAATGCTAAATATTCATTCAAATATACATTAATTACAAAAAAAAGAAAACACCTTTTGTTACAAAGAGAAAGTAAAATGTATACATTTGCACTAATGAATATTTCTCAAAGGTTTTATTTAGTTTTATCAGATTTTCTACATTTTTATGGTTTTTAAATATAACATTAGGAAATATATTTTTCTATGTTATTAAATCCAAACATTTGTTTCAAGAAAGCAAATCTATTGGCCATTAGGAGCAGTTTAAGCTGAAATGATTTGTAATAGGCCCAAAATAAGATGTTTTTTTTCCTTTTTTTGTCTATTTTTAAAACTCTTAAAAAATATTTCACTGAAATATTAATATGTAATCTTATCGTATATGTCATATTTTATAAAATCCATCTTTTGGAAATTAGATTTATATGTAATGCAACTGATTTCATTAGATCGTGCTGCAGTATTCTTAACCACACCTCTTAAAATATTTATTAATTGTAACCAAAACTCCACCCATTTAATAAAACAATTTGTGTGCAATAGATTTGTGAAATAAATTAAAACTTAGTTGGGCATATTTTCTGTATGTTTATCATTCAGAGAGGATACAAATTCACCCATAGCTGTGTTGTTACCTGAGAGTGGATGTTCATGTGTTGCTCTAAACTGACGGCATGTCCAAAGGTTTTTCTGCAGATGCTGCAACCAAAGGGTCGGGTTCCACTGTGAGAACGTCTCACGTGGACCTCCAAGCCATGAGGAGTTGAAAATACCTGCACGATCCCAGATAAATAATCCTTAATATTAAAAAACAATGGTAACCCACAAACAAATTGGTTTTGATTTACCAGCTAAAGATCTAAGAATGGGGTTTCAAATGGAAAGAGAATCATATTAATGTTCACCTTTTCACAAGTGATGCAGTGGTATGTATCGGAGGTAGGTGAGTAGTGTGTGCTGCAATCTAATGGCTGCTGGTCTTCTGTGCTTTGTTTAAATTCAGACCCATAGAGGTTACTTGAATGCTGTAGGAGTGATGGGTGAAATCCCAAATGCCTGAAGTCGTATGGAGAAGGCAGGGTCTCCCAGGGATAGGGTGCTTTATAGTAGGGTGGGAATTCTGCTAGCTGAGGCTCTGAGGAGAAAAAATAATTGTTTGGTGACACCTCTGATTGTTTAACCAAGGCGGTGCCTGGACGAACTGAATGCAACATAAACACTTTTTTTTTAACGAGCGTAGCTAAAAAAAAAACGAACCAAAGCATGATATCTGATCAAAAGATGAGATATGGAGATGTCAACAATCAGCTTTCCTGCGTAGACATGCCAGGTAAGTTCTAGGGCTTACCAGAAATGTAATAAGGCTGGCCAGCTGTGACTTTCTGCTCAGGGCGCAACGGGATGGGACACTCGGGTTTGTTTTCATGCTTCACATAAGAGTAGGAGTCTGTGTGAACAGGTGCTGCCTCAGAAACCAGCGGTATCCCTTTGGGAGAGTCTGGTGCCTTTGGTTCTGATGGGGCAGTCTCTGGTGCTGAAAAAAAAAGGAAAATGTTATCATGTAAGATAAAATAAAAAACTTTGTATTTGCTTGACCTTTTTTGATTAATGAAGCATTGGAACTAAAGTGTTTTATACATTAAATTGGAATAATTGTTTTAGTTACTTTATGTTTCCTGGATTTGAGTTAACACAATCATGTTCATATCAGGTTTGCTTGCAGCCTCATAATTGCTGCTGATCTCTAAAACACCCCTGATAAATTGTTGATTTCTTAAATTTCCAATCTATAGTTTGGTTACTATTACTCCAGTTATTTCAGACTCTCAGATAATATAGTAATACATTTAACTTACAGGCATACAGTGTTTTTAAGCATACTTGTTTTCTATTTTAATGCATACACACATACACAAATATACGTTTACCAGAAAACATGAATATACAATATTATATCTTAAACAAATACAATTTACATTGCATGATGACATCACTTTTTGTAAAAGATTAAGCACTGAAAGAAGACCACCTACATCTATGCGAGTAAAATATTTATATTCTAAAGGCACTAAAGTATGTTTTTCTTTTGAGAGTGTATTACAATGGACTTCTTCTGCATATAAGATATGTATGTAAATAGTGAGGCATTTTAAATACTGAAAGTTCAAATCAGCAAAGGTACCAAGTGGGAGTTCTGCTTGTTACCATCAAGTAAAAATACTTTATTTGGAATCTTCTTCTAACCCTAAACCAAACCCTAACCCTACCTTTAAAAGTAATGTAACGTAAAAATAGAAAACAGTGTGAACAAATGCACTTTCCCAAGTAAAACGTTTCGTATCGACACCACCACGTTATGACTCCATAATCGGTACAAAATTAAGTACACCCTGGTATCTTTAATATTAAGTCTGTAATGTAATGACGGTCCTGCAGATGGGGCTAAAGAGTCGTTTAAATGCGCCTTTTTAAAAACATATTTTCATAAACCTATTTATTAATATTGCAACTTAACAGTCAAAATAACTGTTTGAGAATCTTAAAAAAACATTTGATTGCACATGATAGCTGTGATTGGATTGGTGGCAGCCGCCTATTACATTGCACTATTTTTTTATGTAATGCGCAATGACAAATGTTTAAACAGTTATCCCAGAGCTTCCAACACAAACACACACACACACACACACACACACACACACACACACACACACACATACTGTCAACCAAAAGGGATTACCGAGTTGACTGGAAATCAACACAAAAAAACAATTTTAGGACCGTAAACAATAAAAAGAAATCAGAATTTTTGATTTTTGATTTTGCGCAAAAGCTGCACAGCACACAAATTAGAAAAAAATAAAAAAATAAACACAAAATCGTAAACCCCCATTTAAATAAAGATTATAGGAAGTCAATTCATGAACATCATCCACCTACCTGCGTTGGCTTCTTTGTCATTTGGATCCGCGTCCACGAAGCGGTGCGCGTTATAAGTGGCGCACTTTTTACTTTTGACCAAAAATGATCGAGGCATCGCGACCCTGAGAAAAAATACAAATAAAATGCATCAATGCCAAATACTTAATTGTGCCTTTTTATGCGTCTTTATTTGATTTTGTCTTTTTGTGCGTTTTATTTTTATATAAACCCATTTGTCGGGAACAAAATAAAATCTTCAGGCTTATCCAAAGTTTTGCAAATAGTCTATAAATGTCAAAATATGTAATATTAATAACATTTAACATTTTACAATCTTGGATTTCCAAACAATTATTTTGAATAATATGCAAAATATTTTATTCTAAACTTCCTAAAACTTTGTTGAACACCAAGCGACCATTTCATTTGTCCAGTTGAATACGAAAATAAGTGTCTATAAATTCTTACATTTATAAATTCATTATCAAATATTTTAATTAACAAAATACTTCTTACTAACAACACATAAACATGGACAGGACAACATACACAAGAAAAACATTTGCTGAATAAGTGGTATTTTATTGCGTATTTATCTTCTGGTTCTGAAATTGTACAGTGTGCAATTTTTCAATTAACATAACAGGTTATAGCTGTTGCCAAGCAACTATTTAGATTATTTGTATTTCTTTTTTAATTTATTTCATTTATTTCTTACCTCTTTTCCTTTGCTGCTGTCTTTTCTACTGGGTTTCCTCACCAAATTTGTCACTGTTCTCCAGTCATAAACCCTGCGGTGTGTGTGTGTGTGTGTGTGTGTGTGTGCGTAAGTGTGTGTGTGTGTCTACGTTTCTCTGATTTCCAATCCGACGATGTTTTTGCGCTGAATCTCACCTCGATGCGTTCAGCCAATCAGCGCGCACACTAGCGGCTCATTTGCCAATCAACTGAGACCGGATCAACTCCAGATTAATTCTTGCATTTCAAATATATACGTACATTTAAGAACCTGAATTGAAGGGGTTGTTTTAATTCGTTTATTTATTTATTTAAAATAAATAGTCTTTACTTTTAGTTTTGGGTTATTTTGGCGTCATTAATATTAATTACAGTCCATAAAAAAGGCCATAAAATGTGATTCTTAACAGTAACAAACTGTAACAGAGAATAAAAATATAGAAATGCATATAGAAGCAAAGAAGTTTTTTAGTTGCTCCAATTTGCTTGTTTTTGTTTGGTGATTTATTTATATATTTGCCCTCTGTACTTTATACTTATAAAAACCAGACAGTTTATATATATTTAAAAACCACGCGCGTGATTGGAGCATCTGAACACGCCTCTTAAACATACATACCAAACCAGAAGTGCTGGAGTGCACCATGTTTAACCTTGCTTTTATTTGCTTTGGCTACAGTTAGAGTGAGTTTCAATCAAGTCGTTCTTTATAACACAACTTATTACCTGACTTAAACTCAGACTATTTGATTTGTGGTTATAGTCTGCAAAGAAAAAAAAAATGCAACAACGGAGTGGATGCGAAGTTTTTAGTGCAGATCAATAAAGACGTGGGTTTTGGCCCAATTCGAATATTCAATTGCAAACATTGCACTAAACATTAGCCTAAACCTGTAGCTATACCCTGAAATATCACTATTACTTTTTTATTACTATTCTTAGTTAAAACTTTTGTATATTGCGTACGGTTAATTATTATTTTATGCTAGTGTTTTAAGCTCAGGTTATTATAAGCATGCCACATTCGTTGAATATAATTATACACCAAACTGCTGTTGCTCTGCGTGAAAAAGAAATCGCACTGACTTAAAAATAACGATGCAAAATTAAGAAAAACAATAGCGTTCTAGCGTTGCATGGAAATACATGTATTAAAGCATAACCGGATTTTGGCGACACCTTGTGGAAAGAGAGTATTGAAATGTTCTTCTCCTGACTTAGGGGTCGCCACAGCGGATTATCCGTCTACATAATACTCTGTCCTCTACATCTGTCTCTACCTACATGTCTTCCCTCACCACATCCATAACCCTCCTTCTTGGCTTGCTCTTTTCCTCCTTCCTGGTGGCTCCATCCTCAGCATTCTTCTAACAATATACCCCATGACCTTCTTTTGCACATGTCGAAATCATCTCAATCAGACCTCTCTCACTTTGTCTCCAAAATGTCCTACATGCGCTGTCCCTCTAATAAACACATTTCTAATCCTGTCCATCGTCGTCACTCCCAACGAAAATCTCAGCATCTTCAGCTCTGCTACCTTCAGCTCCACCTCCTGTCTTTTATTTAATGCCACTGTCTCTAAACCTACAACATCGCAATTCTCACCAAAGTCCTATAAACTTTCCCTTTCACTCTCGCAGATACTCTTCTATCACAAATCACTCCTGCTGTCACTCTTCTCCACACACTCCACCCTGCCTGCACTATTTTCTTCACTTCTCTAACACACTCTCCAATACTTTGCACTGTTGACCCCAGATACCTGAACTCCTCCACCTTCTCCACCTCTTCACACATGTACTCTGTCTTACTCCTACTGACTTTCAATCCTCTTCTCTCCAGCACGTACCTCCACCTCTCCAGGCTCTTCTCCACCTGCTCCCTACTCTCACCACAAATCACAATATCATCCGCAAACATCATAGTCCAGGGAGACTCCTGTCTGACCTCGTCTGCCAACCTGTCCATCACCACTGCAAACAGGAAAGGGTTTCAGCTTAATTCCCCTGTAGTTACTGCAGGTCTGCACATCTCTCTTATTTTTAAAAATCAGTACCAGGACACTCCTTCTCCATTCCTCAGGCACTTTCTCCTTATTAATCCTATCCACTTCCTGCTTCACCATCTCCACATCATCCAACCTTCTCTCTCTCTCATTTTCCTGATTCATCAGATGCTTAAAATACTCCCTCCATCTTCTTAACACACTCTCCTCACTAGTCAACACATTTCCATCTCCATCCTGTATTGCTCTAACTTGCAGCACATCCTTCCCAGCTCGGTTCCTCTGCCTGTCCAATCAGTATAAATCCTTTTCTCCTTCCTTAGATCTCATACAGCTCCTCATATCCCTTTTCCTTGGCTTTCGCCACATACCTCTTTACCTGCTGCCACATCTTCCTTCTCCTCCATCTCACAACCCACTTGTAGAGCATAAGCACTGGTGACATTTAACATCACCCCTTCAAGTTCCAGCTTCACGTTCATCACCCTATCGGAAACTCTCTTCTACTTACTGTACTCTTCCTTCAGAATCACACCTACACCATGTTTTCTTTCCATCCACACCATGATAGAACAGTTTAAACCCACCTCCACTGTTCCTGCTCTTACTTCCTTTCCACTTGGTCTCCTGAACACACAACATATCTACCTCCACTCTTCTCCACTTCTCCTTTCCCTGCTGTCTCTGTAGACATCTTCCTCCTTTCCTTCTCCTCCTTTGGCCAACAGTAGCCCAATTTCCACCAGTACCCTTTTGGTTAACCATACTCCTCTCGGTCGTTGGTAACCCGGGTCTCGATCGATGGAATTCAGGTTTGTGATCCACATATTTGATTTGGCACATATTTTCAGCTGGATGCCCTTCATAACGCAACCCTCCCCATTTTTCCAGGCATTTGTTTCTTTTTACTTTTCTACTTTTCTACTTCTACTTCTACTTTTCTACTTTTCTTTTTACTAATGCAACACTTTTAGTCATGGAGGTACAGGTAAAGAGGTTCGGTTAGTGTACACCTCAACCATTAAGGAGATGTCATCTCACTAACGTTTACTGTGTTATAGGTTATAGCAATGCCATGCTGATGAGGTCAGGGTGAAATACTGTAGTGGTTTGGACTGACAAGAAGGTTATGGTTACATAAATAACCACTCTTCACAACCATGATGAGCAAAAAAGCATATTTTGTGGCTACATTGAGAAAAACTAAACCAATAAAAATGGGGAAAAGGTGCAAGCCATAACTAACACGTCAAGGTTTCTTTTTTAAAAGTAGTTATTTTTTTTTCTAATACACAACTAATTGATGTCAAACGAAGAGAAAATCCTGGAAAACATATCAGGCAGCTGTAAATAGGAAATGCAGATATGCAGTAACAGCATTTGCCACAGGAGGGCAGCACATACCTATAAAATGCACTGGATAGCCAGAAAGAAATCAGAATTAGATAAATTTTTCTTTCTGTAAGTTAAAATAATGAATAAATAGAATTCTCCGAAATAACATAAAATGTCATAAATCTTGCATATAAATGCATTTATTCCATATGTAGGCTTCATATAATGCGTCATAACCTATATGTGTAGACTTTCATATTATAGCATACACTGAAGATTTCATAAAATCAACAAAAAAATGTGCTGCATGAAAGAGGTATATCAGCATAATTGCAGAATACGGATATTATAACAGAAATTGTGCATTAAATATTAAATAAACTGCTTATTAACTTCCATCCATTGGTTAATAGTTCCTGGTATTTGGACGACAAACTCAAATTTATACTAATCAATCGCGCGTGCGCACATCGCTCGAGTCGCGCGTTAAAAAATAAAAAACGCATAACCGCATCGCATCCCTCCGCCCCGTTGGAAAAACAACCTAGGACCCAGATGCAGAATTCTACAGAAAACTTTTGACCTCAAAATCCGACTTGGCGACGAGTACCACCTAACGAATCGCGGTTTAAAAAACGACCACGACGTCGCCAAACACGACACCAACCGACGCGTTCGTGTGTGCTGATAACGTGCGATCGTTCATGCGGATTATTTTATCTCGCCAGGCGCGGAAGGGCATTGCAGTGGGAGGGGTGTGAGGCGGCTAAGATGGCGGCGCCCTGTTTAGTGCAGCTGCTTTAACGGGTAAACAGGCTTTATTATTTGTTGTTTTGGATTTTTTTTGTGATAAACAGCATGTCCTGAGGTAATATAAATATCCGGGTTCTTTTGCAAAGTCTATTTGATTAATCGTGTGTTCATAATTGGCGTTTTAATCACCTCAAAACCAGGAGTACTGCTGCTGGTTTGGGATTAAGGCTCGATCCCAAACGACTGATTTTTTATGTGGAGTCCACTACGTCTTGTAGGGAAGACATTTTCTATATTGTACTATGTAGTGCACTTGTATAGGGAGCAGCTAGCAATTTGGTTTCAGCCTGAGAAATAACAGCTTGCTGCTGGCTCTCATTGATTTTATATATCTGGTTAATCGACTAAGAGAAAATATTGCACATCCTCATACGAGTGTTTTTGATTTTACCATACATGGTTGTGATTTTAAGTGAAATAAAATGGAAGTGTTATTTTGTATTGTGGAGTTAATGTCTGTATTGGGCATTGTTCTCGGGAGTTGTTTACGCCCCGTTAGTGCTACAGTCAGCAGGCTTCAGCTCACAAAAAAACATGTCATTTCTTTTCATTGAAATGATTGAAAGATTTGATAAAAACGACTACAAAGGCGTTATAAATTATACCTTCTGGTGGTCTGCTAACAAGACGCTTTATTTTTGCAGCCTCAACCGTGCACCATGCAAAACACATCCACTGAGGAGTGACTGCAAGCAGAATTGCAGTTTTTTGGATCATCAGCAGTTTATCTGGATCTCTGAGATGGAGTCATTTTCTCCACCTGACCATGAGATCATCATATCTGCTGTTTGGCTGAAACTTCGACACAGAAATGCACGCAGAACTTTTCTAACACAGGATGTTCAATGGCATGCAAGATTTATTTTTTTTTTTTTTTCTTTTGTAATGAATTTCTGTGCTTGTTTTTATTTCAAACATTATCAATTCATTATCAATGATAATACGTTAATTTCCACCCGAGTGACACAGCAGCTCTTTAGTGCTTATTTCTTTGACACATCCAGGCTTCTCGACTCCTATTTGTATGAGTTGTTCAGCCATACCAGCTTCTGAAGTATTGACCTTTCATCCTACATCCATTATCTCATACATCTAGCAGAGTCAAATCTTCTCCATAACTCAAAGCAGAAATCTCTCATCACTCTGTGTCTTGTTGTGGAAGTGCTTTATACTTGCCGCATGTTCATTACAGCACGTTAACCAGCAATGTTAGGAAGCACACAGACTTTAAGGGCCTTACTCAAGGGCCCAATGAATGGCAGCTTGGCGTCTGGCCTTTAGAACACTATGTATCCTCGTGCCAGAAATCACGACTGAAAGTAACCGTCTTCCCTTCTTTTAATTTTAGGCTCTTACTATTATAACATCACTGGAAACTGAACATATTATCATTACTATTCTTCTTATTATTAATGACCGTTATATTTAAGATCGCTGATTGTATGCGATTCGACATTAGACGACTTCTTGCTGTAATAACGACTTCACTTCATCAACCAGCACATTAGCATTGGAATCGCTAAACTGAAATATTGTCCGAAATATTTCCAAGTAAAACATATTTAATGTGTTTAAAGGTGGAGTTTTCTGTAAAATGCCACTAGGAGCTCTCTGGACTCTCGCTTGCTGGAAGCCCTAACGCTTTATTACTGCATCTGATGCACGTTTTACTTCATTGGGGATTACGTTGAGATCATCCAGGTCTGTCTGGGCACTGTAACGTCTCGTCATCTTCTAGCTCGTGAATTGAAACTGAATGTGCATTTGTTTAATGTCTTAAGTGACTGAAGAGCTCAAGTGAGGGGGTTTCGGAAAGGGATTTTTTACATGTTGAAGGGTAAAAAAGGTTCTTCTTTAGGTTTTTGATGTTTGTTTGATGTTTGATATTTGATGTTTATTTATATTCCGAGTTGTCTGCTGGCACTGTAACAAGGAATTAATCACTGGTAAGATTTTGTTTTGTATGAATGATTTGACTGAACTTTAGTTCACCATCATTCATTTAGTTGTTGGCATCAACTTCAGCAACAGCAAAATATTGAGTCTTCAGTGTTTTAAGATGTTTCTTTTAGATACAGTGTTGCTATAAGTATCCTTATCCAGTCCACCTTTATTTATGAATTATGTAGAACACTGAATTACTGAGGGAAGGACCTCAAAGACAAGGTCCTGCATCATATATATCTGTACGAAGTTACTCTTAACGTTGTGTAATAACCACAAGTTATTTCCTGTTATCATTTGTTAACCAGTTGTGTCCACGTGGAAGCTAAAAAAAACAAGCCTGTTTGTTGTGCTACTTGGTGAAAAAAACTGCAATCAAACACTGCAGACTGTTTCCATGAATGTAACTATAGATGCTGGACTTTATTAGCTCTGTTTAGTTTTATTGGTAGCAAACCTTATGACCTATCGTGCATTAGATATAATATGCTACGTTTGCTCTACTGCCTTTATATGTTTTTCATCAGAATAATTGATGCTTCAGTGTGTTTTGTGATAAGAATCAACGGAGGACTGAGATCGCATTTTCGGTATTGAGAACTAACAAGATGGTAAACAAGTTGTGTGTGTGTGTGTGTCTGTGTGCAGTGGTGCATGGAGACTGTCGGTGGGCCACCCAGGGACCCTGAAGCAGGCAGAGAGAGTGACACCTGAAAGCCCCTCCCCTCCACCCTAGCCTCACCCATCATTACACCATCGCCACCACCATCATGGCCAGGGAACAGCTCAACGTAGGTGATCTGCTCCCTCTCCTGGAGACCTCTGATCTCCAACAGCTTGAGGAAATCAAAGGGCTCATCAACGAACACCTCAGTACAGGTACTGCACCAGAGTCTGTTTCTCACTCGGTGTTGGTCATTTAATTATGTCCGCTTCAGTTGGTACAATATTTAGGTTTTAAATATAGAACAGGAAGTTATGTATTATATACACAGTGTAGTGACTGGTCAATGTTCTCCTTTTACCACAATCTTTAGAAACATTGCAGCTGCATTTATAAATCTTAAAACAGAATCATGCGGTCTCCATCGCGTCATGATATTGGTTTTTGTACTCTTTTCTGTTCACAACCTTCAGCATCTGTTGTAAGAACCCTGTTTTTGATGTGTTTTATATTTTTTAGACCGAGGGTCCGTGCTCCTGAACGGCTTGGTGGATTATTTCCTGGAGACCAACTCAAGTCCAGCACTACACATTCTGTCTTCAGTGAGGGAGCCACATGACAAGGTGAGTGCCTCATCTCATATAGAAAAGAAAATAACACTTGAAACATGTTTAGAGGAAGTGTCAGCTTGCACGTAGTGCCGCTGCTCGACCTCTTCACCGCTGGTTCTGACACGTTCACTGATTTTTGTTATGATGATGAACTTAAATGCCAGCTTTCACCTGATTGGCTTAATGCAGTGTGCTCCACACATTTCCTTACATTATCCTCATTCCTAAAATGGAGATTAGTTGTGAAGAAAATGATGAAAATGTTATAGAGTAAAAACACTAGGCAATGTTTTTTTTTTTTTTTTTTTTGCCCTGGTCAGATGACCAGATATGAAACGTGTCTTATTGATGCTTCGCTCAAACAGGAAATGAGACACTTTGTAAGTCAAAATGTCACATTCTTTAGAGCCGATCTCAAAGTCCAGGCATTTTGCTGTCTCACACACACACACACACACACACACACACACACACGTGCACTCATGCTCTTCTGATCACAAGACTCTCTCTTGAAATACGTCTCTAAATTCAGCTACTTTTTTAGCAAGCATGCATTCATCAGTCAGCTCTTGATTTCCTCAACATATTTATCATATTTTTCTTTTTGAGTTTCTATTTGTATTTTTTTAAAAGAACACAAAGGCCTTAATGTCCAATGTCCCTCTCTCCTCGTCTCCTCTTTAGCATCTTTTTGATAAGATGAACGAGTGCATGGCTAAGCCGCCATGCCGTCTGCCCACACTCAACCTCCTGGGCCATGTGGTACGCAAACAGCCTTCCTGGATTCACAAGATCGCTCGCTACCCTCTGCTGCTCTCTCTGCTCAAGTGTCTCAAGGTGGGCATTAGAAGAGGTTTCTCTCACACTTGGAGTATTTTTGTCCACCAGCAACAAGTGAAAGTCAGTAGGAGTAAGAGAGAGTACATGTGTGTGAATGAGAGGGAGGGCAGTGGAGGGGTGTGGTTGCAGGGAGAAGAGGTGGAAAAGGTGGAGGAGTTCAGGTACCTGGTGTCAACAGTGCAAAGTAATGGTGAGTGTGTTAAAGAAGTTAAGAAAAGAGTGCAAGCAGGGTGGAGTGGGTGGAGAAGAGTGATAGCAGGACTGATTTGTGATAGAAGAGTATCTGTGAGAGTGAAAGTGAAAGTTTATAGGACTGTGGTGAGACCTGTGATGTATGGTTTAGAGACAGTGGTACAGAGTAAAAGACAGGAGGTGGAGCTGGAGGTAGAAGAGCTGAAGATGTTGAGGTTTTCTTTGGGAGTGACGACGATGGACAGGATTAGAAATGAGTTTATTAGAGGGACAGTGCATGTAGGACGTTTTGGAGACAAGGTGAAGGAGGTGAGATTGAGATAGTATGGACATGTGCAGAGGAGGAACATGGGGTATATCAGTAGGAGAATGCTGGGGATGGAGCCACCAGGAAGGAGGAAAAGAGGAAGAGCAAGGAGGAGGTTTATGGATGTGGTGAAGGAAGACATGCAGGTAGTTGGTTTGAAAGAGGCAGATGTAGAGGACAGGGGGGTATGGAGACCGATAATCCGCAGTGGAGACCCCTAATGGGAGCAGGATTAAACTTTAATATTAGCGTTTATGTCTAGCCGTATGTTGATGTGTGTACATCTGTTACCTGTTGTTTTAAAGGTTTATTGTTTTTCTTTGTTTGTTTCTCTTGGCACCAGACGGACACAGACGTCGTGGTTCTCATAACTGGTGTGCTGGTGCTTGTTACTATGTTACCCATGATCCCTCAGGCAGGGAAGCAACATCTGTATGAGTTTTTTGATGTGTTTGGACGCCTGGCTGCCTGGAACTTAAGGAACCCTGGTAAGAGATGCGCAAATGAATTCAAAGAGAGATGCACAGAAACACACACAGATGGAGAAACAAGGAGACTGAGCGAGTGAGAAAAAAAAAAAGATGTACATGGACACAGAGAAAGAGAAGGAAACCAGCAGAGACCAAGAGTATGATAGTCAGAATGGGGACACAGAGGCAGATTGACACATAAAGGGAACATTTTGGATTTTGGGGTGTTCCTGGTTTAGATTCATGTTTAAAATAAATCATGATATCTATAAAATGGGTAAAATCAGTTCTTTAAAAAAAAAAAAACATTTTCCGGATATACTATTGTATCTGAAATTAAAGCGGTAGGTTTAAAAAAAAAGAGAGAAAATGCTAGAAGCTTAAACACGTCAGTAAAAGCAAAACTATATATATATTTTTTTAACAGAAATAATAGTCTTGAAACTGAAGTGTTTTGAGTTTACCAACGAGGAGAGAAGTTTAACAAACATCTTTTGCCTGCTTCCACAGGTCACGTTTCGGAGGTGTTCCTGATCCACCTGCACGCCAGCGTCTACTCGCTTTTCCACCGCCTGTACGGCATGTACCCCTGCAACTTCATCTCCTACCTGCGCTCCCATTACAGCATGAAGGAGAACATGGACACGTTTGAAGAAGTGGTTAAAGTAAAGTTAATAATCCATGGTGTTGGGGGGGAAAAACTCTTATCATATGATGTATTGTGATTTTTGACTCTTCTATTTGTTGACACGCTGCTTAAAAACGTATTCCGTGTTTCCTTAGCCGATGCTGGAACACGTCCGCATACACCCGGAACTAGTGACTGGAACGAAGGACCATGAGCTGGACCCTACCAGGTGAGCAACTTCTTTTATTATAATACTGTAGTGGAATTGCTGAATCTTTTTTTGAATCTTTCTTTTCTCGTATGATTACTGACATTTCCTTTCTTCATATTTTTTCTTTACCGTTTCCTTCCTTCCCTCCTTTTTTGCCATTTCCTTATTTTAATTTCTCTTTTCTTGTTTCCTTCATAGTTTTTTTTTTTTTTTTACTCTTGTTTACTGACTTTTCTTTTTGCATCTACAGATGGAAAAGGTTCGAGATCCATGACATCGTGATTGAATGTGCCAAAGTGTCTCTGGACCCTCGGGAGGCGTCCTGCGAAGAGGGCTATGCCACCTTGCCTGAGCACTTCTGTGCCAACTTGCACATGCGTGCCCCTGATTGCACTGCCAGTCCCTACACTGACCTGCACAGCAGTTATGGTACATTCTTATTCTTTATCATTTTTTTTTCATGTGGATTTGGCTTGTTTTACTTCAGGAATTGTTGTCTATGGTTTCTGTTAAAGCCTTGCTTGATTTTTTAGTTAAAGATGCTGAATCCTTTTGTTAAATAAAGCAGACTTGAGTTGTTTTTATTCATTTGTCCCTGTAGGAAGTTCATCCTCCAATCATTTTTCCACACCGCGGCAGCCTGTCCTTCCTCCTCTGCCCCTGTCTTCTCTCTCAGGGACACAGTTGGCTCATCGCAGTCCCCCCAGCACCCACCGGCCGGTATGAATCTTTCACTTCCCTTTTAATAGAGCCACTCTGGCAGCGTGTGCTTGGTTTTATAGTTCCAGCTCTCTATAAGATTGTGTTATTGCAGCACTAGCTCTGTGTAGCTCACTGTGGCCAGTGGGGAGAATTCATCCTGTCGTTTCTGTGTCTTCCGCATCTTGTTGTTTTACTTTGGACGAATTGGCTTTGTCATTCTGTTTGTAAATCACCTCAATCTCCTCAGAGGAACCTGAATCGTTTTCTTCTTGTTCTCCAGCAGTCTGACTAAAGCAGGGTGTGAAGGGGAAGGATTTAGATCTAGAAGAGTCGCAGAGTCTAGCTAGTTGATACAGGAACTGTTGCTTTGGCAACATGGCTAGCGCCGCCACTAGTTTTTGGTCTGCTTGTTGGGATATTATTCTGCTTAACCCCGTACCCAATGGAGAAGACCGACCAGCAGGGTTCAGATTTGCTCAGATCAACGTGATGAGACACTGACAAATCTGCAAGCTGTTGTTTAGAATCTATAAAACTGTTGGATTGCATTTTTATCACAGTTGCAGAAAACAGGATCCCTTTTATTGGCTGCGAGTTAAATCAAATGCTGCAAATTTAATTGGCTCCTGTCTTTCTTTAGTCACAAAGGCCACACCCCTTTTTAGACCCAGAGGCCATGCCAACTTCACAGGGACTGATCAGCATAGCCAACCACTAACTGCACCTTTAATCTGTCCATTATTTTCTAAAGCGTGGTGATTTATTAATTTTAGATATAAATTAAAATATGAGGAAAAATAAGTAATATTATGTACATGTAGTCTTTTACAAATGATAAGGTTTTTTTTCGTGACTCTTCAGAGCTCTACATGTGAATTCAACTTCATCTATGGCATTAAGGACACTCTCTGGAGCCCCTCTTCCCTCTGTGGTATGGCCACCCCGCCTTCCTCAAGAGGAATGTCTCCAAACCCCGAGCTATCCCAGAGTGCCTTACACGTATCTGGTCGCTTTTACAGCACCCCTGGTAGGTCTGAATTAAAACTGAGTGCAGTATTCTAAATGAGGGAACTAACCAGACTATTCTGCACAGGAGAAACCATGATGAAATATAGTATAATGAAAGAGAAACAAAAGCACGATATTCGTTGCGCAGAATCACATTACTTCTTTACAAATTTATAGATGATAGTCTGGATGAAGATACTACACCGTTACCCTCTGTGGTGCCGTACATTATCTTCTAGAAAATGATTGACATTTTACAAGCGTGTACATGAAGCTTCTTAATAAGGGTTGCTTCCTGTTTTCTGATTTCCTATTGTGAGATGAAAATAAATGGCAGATGCATAAATAGGGAATGTTCTTTCCTCACATCAAGGAGGGAAAGGCACCCCATGTTCCAGCACTCCAGCGGCATCGTCTCCTCCTCCCAGCTTCTCGGACGACCCGCCGTCTGCTTCCTTAATCCACAGTACACCTAGCCTGCAGTTCAAGGTAACATTTTGGGATAAGAAATGGCGTTACTGTTGGGAAAAGTGAAATGTCCACAGCACAAGCAGAAACATAACACTGGAATTAGTTCAGTAATATAGTTGTATTGTTGGCCAATCACATTGTAGATGCACCAGTGATTTAGTACAATATGGGGAAAAAAATGTAATCGTAAATGTTGCTTTCTTTTTGGTGTCTTTGTTACATAATCAATCCAGATTTTATCGAAAGTTATGTGATGCATCATTGTTTTCTCTTCAGGACGGTAGACCTATAGACCCCACCAAACCTCCACTACAGAGGCAAGAGCAAATCAGAGATTTGGAGAAATCCCTGGATGACAAGACCAATCACAGAGGTACAAATACAAAGATATAGTGTTTACTCAGAAACAGAAACAAGACTGAAATAGAAGTATTTGTATGTGAGACTATACTGTTTGAACTGTAGCATGCTGGGTGATTGAGATATTTGAGGTGGATTAGTCAAGGGTTTAGCCTGATTTTTGGCTCTTGTGTTTTTCCGTCTGAATCAGATGGTGTGGATAAGAACGTGTCCATGACACTGACCGAGTTATCCGTCTACATGAAGGAGCAGGAGCAGCTGCGGCTGGGCAAGGAGAGGGAGGAGGGTAGGCAGTGTGGAGTCTGTTTTATTTCCTCTGTATTTGGTTTTTTTTTTTTTTTTTTTTTTTTTTGCCAGAAATGATAGCTTTCTGATTTTAGAAATGACCTCCAGCTTTTAAAGCTGATGCAACATCCTGACTCTTAAACGTTCCCTCCCACAGCTGCCATCACAGAGGAACTGATGAAGCTAACCGAGGAGAAGCGTGACACTTCCGGCGCTCGGGGTTTTGACTCGCCGTTCTTCCGCACCACCGAGAATCTCACTGGTCCCCAAGAGAAGCCCCCTCCAACTTTCACCCACCTCCGTGATCCCCACCATGCCGTCTCCACGCCGGATAAGCTCGACATGCGAGTCTGGTGGAGAGGCCAAGGCAGTCGTTCGGCGTCCCAGGAGCAGCCGTGGTCCTTCCAGCCTCTCTTTGCACCAACAGAATTGCGGCACCACAGCCCCAGTGCAGAGGACGAGGCTCTGAAAAATACACCACACTCGCCCAGCCTGGGCACAGCACCCTCCTCGCTGCCTTATGAGGCTCTATTTAACCTTGCACTGCCCCGCACCACTTCCCTGTTTATGAGCCGAAGGAGCTCGGAGGCATTGGAGAGAGCAGCGATGCAAGGAATGGCGGGAGTGGCGGATGAATGCCACGGAGTAGCGTCAGTGTCTCCTCTTGAGGTGCTTGATCGCCTGGTGCAGCAAGGCACTGATGCTCATGATAGGGTGCTGAAGAGGTAAGGGGTATTTTAATTAAAAAATCTTCCCTTAGCATGAATAGCAGCTTTACACACACACTTGGCATGTGGAAAATGAATTTCTTCAAATGTTCAGCTCAAATACTTTGCCATGCCTGATTGTAAAACTTGCTAAGAAGATTTCTTTCTGGATTTGGCTCATTGTCTTGTTGTATGGTGGACTTGGTTTCAATTAGCTGCTGTCCAGAAGGAATCGAGTGGCATTGACGTATGGAATGGTCACCATGTTCTTTTAGTATTTGTTACCAGAACTTCTTCCCAGTCGTCCACTGTCTAAATGTGTTTTTGACTAGTTTGTTGACTATGAACTAATGTGCTTACATAATGCCTAGGTCAGAAGTGCATGGTTTAATCCCCTGAGACAAATTGATCAAGCATGTGGATTTGGGTGTTTAAACCTACAGCTGCGTTTAGTCTGTGTCGATAATTTGTGACACCTCTGGTGTAACTGCAGCTGATTGTTCACTAAAAATCTGTTAAAGGCTTGTTATGACCTGCTGGTCTCTATTCATGCCAGAACAACTGCAGCCACTGTGCTGCTGTTCCTCCTCCACTGCACCCTAGTCATCAACAACACCAGTGTCAGTACACAACAAACAGAGGTTCTCACATGCTTTCCTTACCCTCCTCTTTTCTCTTTTTTTACTTTACATTCTCTCTCTCTCTCACACTGCTCTGCATAGCTGAGTAATTGTTTTTGACCGGAGATGGTCTTGTCCGAGCCATGTTCTGACCAAGCCCAAGTCAGGAGAGTTTGTTGGCTTCCAGCCAGATTAGAAATGTGCGCGCTCAATACGCTGTCACATTGCTGACCTCACCGATCACCTCATTTATATAATCTCTTTCAGATTGCCTCTGCCAAGCAAGTCAGCTGACTGGACTCACTTCGGAGGTAAACAACTTAATGGCATGAGCACTCGGTTACCTTGTGAGGATCTTGTTCCTGTGCACTTTTCACTGCAGGGGGAAAAAAAAATCGTCCTGAAATGTGGCTATACGTAAGAAGTGTACAGTGCGATGTCATGATTATCAGCACAGCCAGAAATCAGCACTAGTCATGTTTTCTAACTCAGGCATTCACTTAATTTTTTTCAGACAGGCAGTAGTGGCCATGCATTTTTATTATCAGATCACAGTGTGATGTATTTTATCTTACGCTTAATAACAATTAATTTGCCTTATAATATTGCAATATAGGGAAACTTTGTTATTTACTGAATTTTATTTTTATTATATTTACTCTCTCTCGCTAGAATGTGTATATGTATGTATTTGAGTTAAATTATTAAATAACTTTTAATTAAATTGAATTCAATCAAATCTCGTTAAAAAAAATTGCTTTTACCTATACATGATTTCATATTATAAGTTTTAAGATTAGTTGAATAAAACCAGACGCTCACTTCAGGTTTAATGACATCCAGATGATGACTGTGGTGGGAAAAACAGTGTAGGCTGCTCATATTGGAATTGAATAAAACCCTGCAGTTATGCAAGTTATATGAGTCATGTGATTGTTCAGAAAAAAAACCTGTTTGTGTGTGTGCGCATACTGCAGGCCTCAGCCTTTGTTCCCACAGGTTTTATTGGGCTTTCCAATAAAATCCTCTATATATTTCCTGTATCTTTCCATTCTTTCACAATTCTTTCTCTCTCTTTCCCTCTATTTAGGCTCTGCACCTCTGGATGAACTGCAAACGCTACGCAGTCAGTTGCTGTTGCTGCATAACCAGCTGCTGTATGAGCGTTATAAGCGCGAGCAGCATGCTGTGCGAAACCGTCGTCTTCTGCGCAAAGTCATCAACGCCACAGCACTCGAGGAACAAAATAACGCGATGGTAAACACCAATATCAAATGAGTCCTTTGTTATGTTTATGACTTTTGTATAAATTGTGCAGGTCTTATTTTTATATCGGTTACACATCCATGTACAATAAGTGAGTGTAACCCAGCTGTTAAGATACGCAATTTGCAAACCAATACAGATGCAACACTGATGTTGAGACATCAGATACAGATTATGTGCAACATTTAACTTGGGCCAGACTACAAATCGGATATGTGCTTCTCCTAATTTTGTAATCGTTGCATAAAATATACACTTGTTATGATAATAGTATCATAGCATGCAAAAATCAAATTTTCTGGTAAACAATCACAGAACACAGGCTTTTATCATATGTCCACCATGAACACCCTGGATCTTGACCTTATCTTATAGAATATAAATTGGTCTGGTCATGCGCAGTAAGAAATGCACACGAGTGTCTCCATATAGAGATAAAACTAACCTTGTTTTTACGCCAAGGAATGTTGTTGCATTATAAATTGACTTCTTTTTTTTGTGTGTATGTGTAGAAGGACCAGCTGAACCTGCAGTGTGTGGACATCGTGTCTCTGCGTGAGAGCCTACACATGGAACAGCAGCGTTACAGGCATCTCTGTGTTGAACGGGAAACCATGGTCACGTGCCTACACAGTCAGATCCGGGAACTTCAACACGAACGTGACGACTACTACACCAAATACCAGGAGTTACAAGTTAGTATTCAGTCTCGCACACATTCTTGTAGAATTTGTATCTCTACCAATGTAGGAGCAAACTTTCAAACTCGACTATTATTTGAAATGTGCGTTTTTTATTAGAGTCAGATGCAGGAGTGCCAGAAGAGGATGGGGGAGATGGAGGCTGAGCTCCAGAAGGCGAATAACCAGGTGTGCCATACGGGGCACCAACTAAATCAGCTCACTGCCAAGGTAAAGCAAAATCGATGCATCATGATGGAGTGGAAGATCTTGAGTGATCTGGTATTTGACTTGACACCTCAACACCTATGGAATGAATTGAAACACTGACTGAACTTCAGGCTTCTTCACCCTACATAAAGTACTTGACTTTACTAACACCCTTGTGGCTGACTAAGCACAATTCTCCACAATCCACAATCTTCCCATAAAACTGGTTACTTTTTATTTATTTTTATTTTATTTTATAAAAACAAATGGGACTAAATGTTGAATGGGTTTGGGGAAAAAAGGCTCATATGAATGTGTCCCTATAGTGTATATCATATTAAAAAATGCTCACTTGGAAAATCAATGCAAGCCTCTGGGGGGAGACTCCAGGACATGTATTGTCTGCATTGTTGCTTTGTCTTAACACCACAGCATATGGCGGAGTTAGTCATGCTCGGATTTGAAATGCAAAACTTCACCGCTATAGTAATTTATCAGGAGAAGCAGTAATCCCTGGTTTTCTTTTCCCTCCCCTACAAGTTATGATAATAATCTCCCTTTCCCTTTCTGTTTTTCTTGTTTGTTTGTGTTTGCGTTTCCTCTATAGTTGTCCTCTAGTGAGAGCACACAGCAGCAGTTGAGCTTCATGAGCAGACAGTTGTTGCTGCTGGGTGAAGCCCATAAACTGTGCGTGCAAGAGCTTCAACAAGCAGGCCCAGACCTCAGCAAGGTACACAAGAGAAACGTATATGGCTGCTGTCGAGTGAAGGCAGTTTTTATTGTCATTTCATCCATATGCGTACATACAAAGGAAAGGAAACATCACTCTTTTGGGACCAGGGTGCAGCATAGAAGACAAATATAGTGTTATGCATTATTACAAATTCATTGCAGCAGTGTATTGCGCCCAAGCAAAGACACAATACTAAAAAGTAACATCACCACCCAGCTTTTATTGGTTTTAAATCAGAGTTCTGTGCTGCGTAGGAGGTGCACATGGTGCAGGTGTCCTTGATTAAGGAGGTGGACCGTCTGAAGCAGAATCTGCTGCTGCAGGGTCAGAAGCTGGATGCGGCTCAGCAGAGAGTGGCTGAGCTGGAGACGCAACTGTCCAAGAAAGAGCACCTCATCACAGAGCAGAAGTTGTTTCTGGAGGACGTCAAAGGACAGGCTAAGTACGGATGCACACGGGCAGATACGATGTCCTTGTCTGTCTTGGACATTATTCTCTAGAGGTTATATGGCATGAATACATGTCTGCACCAAAATAGCCCACAACAAGTGGAAGTGGAAGGAAAAGTCATACTTGGGAATCGAAATTTGAAGTTTGTATATAGAGCATATCTAAACAAGTCCGAAAGCAAATTCTGGGTAAAACTCAAGGGAATAATCAAGTGTGACACTCCCGCCACCATGTTTCGCTGGGTGGAGGTAATGTGTTATTGCCTGGCCTTAAAAATTATTAAATTACTTGATCAAAGGAATCGCAAATGCTTGAAACGAATGTAAAAAGTGTCAAAATAATGTTGTCCTTTTTTTATTTTTTATTTTTTATTTTAAATAAACAGGAAAGCAGTCGGAGTCTACAGTGTAGTGCATCAGCAATTTCAAATGTATTAGAATTTTTATGTGCACCTTCAAATATAGAAACATGGGATGCTTTTGTAAATCCTATCCAGTTTGGACTCTTATTCTACTTTTCTGTACCCCTGTGAGATTTGGCTGCGTTGCTTGTTGCAAATTACCTCCTAATCTTCCTTTCTTTACTTAACTCCCTCAGGGAGGAGCTGAAGGCTTCTGAAAGTAGGTATCAAGCACAAAGGCGTGTGACTCAGGCCCTGCAGATGGAGCTGTTGCAGCTCTACAGTAGGCTGGAGATGGATGTTCCCGTTGCCTCTGCTGCGGCTTCATCAGCAGCAGTGGATGCCAAGGAACGCAGCTGTCCCACACAGACCAGGTAGTGATACGAGTTCATCTGCTTCATCCTAGACAATCACACATACAGTGGATTAAAAAATTGTAATTCGAGCTGATCTTCAAAAAGAACCCTCGATAGAATTTCATTATTGTGCTTGTAAAAATATCAGGAGTATTGACTCAAATGTGTGTATTATAATAAGACCAACATATAATTTTTGCTCTCTTATTGGTCATTCACAGTGTGGTGGCATCAGCTGGACCAACGAAAACAGCCTCTAAAGACAGCACCAAGTCATCACCACACAGGAACGGCTTCTCGTCAGGTCAAGCCAAAACTGGCTCCCCTGACCCCAAGTCGATAAATGGCAGTCGAGCCACACCCCCACCCATGCTGGTAGAACCGCCCCATGCTTGCCCTGTGTTGCCCCCCTCCACCCCATCCCTCACCGTTGGCTCCTACCCTAGTGCCAAGAGTTTCCTTGGCATGCGGGCACGGGAACTCTTCCGCAACAAGAGCGAGAGTCAGTGTGACGAGGATTACGCTCCCCGCGCACAACTTACCGGCCTATCACAGGGCCTGAAAACCGAGCTCTGTGTGGAGCCTGCAGTAAAGACAGGTCCCGCCTCCTCCACACACAGCCACGCCTCCATCATCCCTGCTAAAGAGCCTGAGGTCTTACAGAGAGCAACAAAAAGAGTAGCAGGACGGCCGGGGAAGCAACAGCTTCATATCATGGACTACAATGAAACGAATCAGGAACACAGCTAGACTGTGTCAAGCACGTTGCTAGTAGATGAAGGAAGTCGGAAACTGATCTCGGATTACGCAGGACTTTTTTTATTTTATTTTATTTCGGTGTTCATTCCGTTTCTTAAAGCGGACAACAGGATTCTGAATTTCCACTCATGTTTCTCGTGTCCATTCTCCCCTGGAGCCCGAACTTAAGCGTCTTCCTGTGTAGAGATGAAACCCATCTTTATATATTCTTTGGTTTTTAGTTTTGTTTTTTTCCCCACCAAACCTTACAAATTAGCTTCATCACCGAGTGCACTGTTGAGTGGGGTGGGATTAGGGAGTGCCTCCACAGTGGGATGATGTAATAAGAGAATGATTGTCCTTCTTGTGTCAAGGAGGAGCAACATAGTGTTGTTACTTCTTACCTTCCCCTGAAACCAGCTGATTATTATTATTTTTTATGTACCGAAATCATGCACAGTGCATGTTTAAAAGAAGGAGAGAACTACGTTTTTATATCACTAGAGTTTTTAAATTATTTATTTTGAATCTTTTTTTTTTCTTCTTTTTTTTTTTTTATAATCCCTTCATGACCTTTTGCAAAGTGTTCCTGTTAACTGAGAAGTATTAACGTTCATGAAAACAAGAAACAAAGCCCATAAATGGAACAAGTTTAATGCCAGTTCAGCCAAGAACCACCTTTTATCTGTCTTAGTGTCATATACAGCTATTCCACAGCACAAAAAAGGTCAATCAGCCAAGAATCACCTTGAAATGTGTTAATCACGGGTACTTGGCAACCTAGCCTTCTTGCCCAGGTATCATTCGTTCCATGCCGTGCGCTTTGAGACCTCGAGTTTTAAACAGACCTGGTTGTGGAATCGTCCTGAGAATATCTCTTGTCACTTTCCTATGGCCAATTTTTCTTTCTTTTTTTCCTTCTTTTTTAAATGCATTTTTTAAGTTGAATCTCAAATTAAATTTTTTTTTACTGTGTACAAAAAGCGTGCCATTTCAGATCCCGCTTTAGAAAAGTTACTCCGCGTGGTACCTGATTAACGCTTGCACTCGACATGTTTTTACTGCACTAAAAGTTTTGGCACCCCGACTTTGTTTTCACCTGCTGCCATTTCAAACTGCACCATATACAGTATTTTATAGGGAGACAAGTGACATTTCACCGACAAATGATACGGTAGATTTATGAATTATAACTAGTATTTTATTAAATGGTGCTTATTGCTAACCAACCAAATCTATAGAACTCCTCCTAGTCTAACGGTTAATGAACTAAAAACACAGGTATCTGTTATCAGGCCCGAATCTGACGCACACTTCTTAACTGTAAAAAAAAAAAAAATTGAGCTTCATCATTGTAGGCTTATTTGCATCCTTTGCTGTTCAACTAATATCTCAATGGTTTTTAATTCAGACATGTGTGTGTTTTTTTTTTTTCTTTTGGTTAGATCTTGTTTATTAATTGCAGTTTACAGATTAAAAAAGGTGGCAACAATGTCGTTTCACTCGCATATATTTTAGTGTACTCATAATGGGATTTCTAAGAACGGGCCAGCCAAGCAAGTGGTGCCATGTTTAAAAAAAAATATATAAAAAATTTCCCCTTTTTTGCTTATAGTTTTAATTAAAATCTGTTTTTTCATATCGTTTTGAGATTTTACTGAAGGCGCACGAGATTTAACACTTTCAAAGGATACATGTGCCAAGTAAGGAATAAAACTCGGCTGCATGATGAAAATTAATGCCTTTAAGAGTTGTTGTTTTTTTTTTTTTAAATATCAGACATTTTTGCTGTTACATTTTAGTTACATTTAATGTTGTGGATCGACACAAAACCGGTTTCTGTTTTCACTTATGTTATTGCAGCTGTAAAGTCGTTCCCTAACCATTGTGTCTTCATAAAATATAATGTGTAAAACAAAAAAATCACATCAACTCTTGAGACTTTCTAATGGTGGAAAACTTACTGGTACTGGAGACTCCTTACTTTTTGTTCCATTTTTTTTTTCCCCCAATACGCTTGCAGGGACTCTTCCCTTTCCTCCTTTTTTCCCTGCTTTCCTTTTTCTTCAAAACCATTCTTTTTTACATTCTTTATCCCTTTTTTCTGTGTTGTTTGCTTAGTCTTTTTGGTTTATTCCCTTTATTTTTCCATTGATTTTTTTTCTTTCCATATCAATGATTACATAATCTTCTCTGTTAAACAACACTCAGTTTATTATTAGTTTTGGATTGTGGCTGTAGCTTCTGTTAATATCAGCACCTTCTGTCTAGTCAGATTCGAGACTTCATCAGCTCGTATGCTTTAAGGAGAAACGCTTGAGTCAGCGATGCATTGATGCTGCTCGGAAACAGGTTTCCACAAAAACAGTGGTGTTTATGTTGATTATCAGCACACTTTCAATTTATGTCGAATCCAGTAAAAATGAATGAATCGTTTTTTTCCTGTGTTTTTATTGGAAGTTTGCTAAATCAATAAAGGCTCCAGCATGGTCACGAAGGCACAGGACAGCACACAGCTGTGCTCCGACACCGGGCACGAGGTCACATCTGTAAGTGCTGGTATTTGCTGTAGTAATGACACTTTGGTGGACTTTGTGTCTCTGTTTGAACTGCAGAAATCCTGTTGTCCTCTTGACCTTTGCCGTCATCCCTTCTGCCTCGCGATCTACAGCATGTACAACTTTAATGCCAGTAGGAAGTGACACGGTGAGATGGACGGTACAATCAGTGAGCTGAATGGAGCAGGGCAGTTGGACCTCCTGTGATGGAGGAGGAAGTTCATAAAGCATTTGCTTGTGTTGACTGTGAAAGATGAAAATAAAATCGTCATGTTTTGCACTATAGCAGGTGATTCGACTTTTTATTCCGGTGCGCCTCGTATCCTTCTTTTATTTCCGTTAGTTTTTATTTTTGCTTAATTGATTGTATTTTACATTATTGTATTACGTGGTTTTTTTTTTTACAAACTGTCTCACCTTTTTTCTTTGCTTATCCATTGTTTTTCTTTTACTGTTTTCTTTTATTCTCACTTTTTTCCATAATTAATTCATTTATTTTTTTTATTTTTTTGTATTTTACTTTTTTAAATTAATTTATTTTTTGTTTTTTTACAGACCGTTTTACCTTTATTTGCTTTTCCATTGTTTTTTCTTTCACTGTTTTCTTTTTATCACTTTTTATAAATTAATGAATTAATTATTTTTTTTTGTATTTACATTTTTTAATTTTTTTTTTCACTTTCTCACCTCTTACCTATTTTTTTTTTTTTTTACCTTTTTTTTTTCTTTCTTTCCTTTTTTTTTCCTCACTTAAGATTGACCTTTTAACCTGTATTCCCTGCCTTTTTCTTTCTCTTACACATCTTTTTTCTGTCCTTTTACTCCTTCAGTCTGCCTTTTTCCTTCTCCTCCCTTGTTTTTCCTTCATGTCACCTTCACGTATTTATTGTTACTATTGTTTAATTTTTTAATTTCTATTCAATTATCTGAAAGTGAAAATAATGTAATACAGCAGAGTAAGAATTATACTTAATCAATTTACATTAGAAAAATAAGAATTATAATATGTTGATATGCAGTGTGTGTATATAAAGGAGAAACAGATTTAGTGTGTACAGATACAGTTATGGTGTGATGTGTGAGTGCAGTATAGTGTGTTTGTGTAAATGGAAACATTGAGACACCAGCAGATGTATCTTGGGGTGAATTAAATTTGACACTGCAGTGAAATAGGATCAAAGTTAACAGTGAATAATGCGTGGCAGTGTGTATACGTGTAAATAGTGAATCAGAATCACTTTTATTACCAAGTATCATGGGTTATGGGTAATGCTTATGAAATAACAATGTGTGGTTTTAATGTTAGCGTTGACAACAACAACAATAATAACAGCTATTGGTTATTACTTGCTTTGCTGAATGTATGATTAAAACCACTTGCTGCTCTTCTGCAAATTGCACACACCTCCACCTGGATTCACTGTTGTGTAGTAGTGTATGCTGAATGATGACCGCCAGAGGGCGCTGCTGCATTGCAGTGTTCCTGTCAGGAGCCACTAAAACCCCCCTACCAGAGCAAAACTGATGTCAGCTTCACTACAGTTTATAACTGTTGTGTTTGGATCTGATGGTGGTTTATTGAAACACTGAGGGAAAACTCAGTAGTTAGTTTTATAAGAGAAAATGAGATCTTATATTTTACAATGTAATCTTTCAATGTAGTAGCTGAGGTAAAATTATTATACTTATTTAAGTTGACTAAATTCTTCTATGTTTTAGATTCTGAGAAAACAAGTCATGTTTTGTAGAAAAGGGTTTGAGGTAATTTGCTACGTCAAAGTCTGGAAAAGATACTGTGGTGGTTTTCTCTGTATTCTGGGGAAAAATTCTGGCGCTTGGTTTTCTAGAAAAGAAAAGCATACATTAGTTTTATAACCTCTAAACAACAGGGTGAGGTAATAGTTTATAAACATTTCCTGAAACTGGTATGATTCGTGATGTTTTCTAGAGTAGCTTTTTATGTTTAGCTACATTTACAAAATTGAATGGTAGGGTAAATATTTTTTCTTAAAAAAAAAAAAAAAGATATTAAGCTATACTTTGTAAACAAAATAGAAGCTGAGGTAAATTGCTTGAAAAAATTAGTATAATATATAAATATATATTAGTTTTTAGCTAAAATATGAAACAAAAAAAGCTGAGGTACCTGGATGTTTTCTAGAGGAAGAAAAAAAAATCTAAAGCGAATAGCTGTACATTACAAATAATGAAACTGAGGTAACTAGCTATATTTCATTAAATAAATTAGAAGCTGAGCTAAATATGTTTTCTAGACAAAAATCTAGGGTGATGTTTTACTTTTTTTTTTTAAATAAATAGAAATTAGTCTTCTTTTAAAAAAAACCTGATCCAAATTCCACATACTTCAAATCTGACATTTTGACTTCGCAAGCCCTTGGGATAACCTTGAAATTCAAGAGGCTACATTTTTATTTTGAATTGAAAACACTGTGTAGTGCAATCTCTTTTTATAATCTCTACAACAATGTTTTTATTTATTTATTTACATGGTAAAAAGAAAATATCCAGACTTCTGTAGGCATCTCAGATGTTCTGGGGCGTTTCATCCCTTTCTGATTCTCGCATACAATCGTCTATAGGTGATCTGGATCTCATCATCTGTACATAATCGGTCGTGTGTGATTGCTTTATCCAAAATAAGAGTATCTATCTCCTGACGGAGTCAAAAAAACTCTCATGATTAATTGACCGCTGCCCAGAGGGTCAGAGAGCCTGATGTGCGATAATTGGACGCACAGGGAATCGGCAGCAATTTGTGTTTTTCTGAGTCTACTTGAGAAATTAGATGTCGGTGCAAATCTGAAATTGCTCCTCGATGTTCTCAAAGAGCACATGAAATTTTAAACATAAATCTTAAGTATTCAGTGCAAAGGGATTTCTTTTCCTTTCTCCCAGCTCTCTTTACCAAACTTGAGATGGAGCCTTGTGAAATTGTCAGGACATACAGAGCCCTGTGCAAAGTTAGAACAGAGTTCCCAAAGAAGGTTTGAGGCTTAAAAAAAAACACTCTTGAAATAGGAACAGTGGGAAGAGTTCACTATATCACACATATTCTTCTTTTTATTTTAATTAAAGGCGTATATCAAGGACAGCCAAAGAAATCTGCACCAGTGTAAAATTCTTGACTTGGTGGAATTGTATTTATTTATTTTTTTATTCTTTTTATTCTTTTGGTTCTAATGAATGAATTCCTGCTTTGCTGTCATTTTCTTAAAAAGACATTTTCTGGCCCCTTCTCTGGAGTAGTTTTATTATTCTACAGAAGTTGTAGTGTATATTATATATGCGTAAATATAATATATGCGTATAAAAACATTTAAAAGCTACATGATTGGGCCATTAAAAGCCAATGCTGTTATAATAACCTCCACTCTTACGAGAAGATGTTCCACTAGATTTTGGGGTGAGGTTGTGGAGGTTTGAGCTCATTCAGCCACAAAGGCTTTAGTAAAATCAGCTACTGATGTAGGTCTGAAGAAGCCTTGGGTAGAGTCAGCATTCCAATTTATCCCAAAGGTGCTGAGACCAGAGTGCAGGCCACGCAACATCTTCCACTCCAGAAGACATGCAAAGCATATCTTCATGAAGCTGGAGGAATTGCAACCTGGAACAGGTTTGGGTCTCCTACTTGAAAATGCAAGGGGGAAAATTGAATGCTGCCACATCCAGGTACATTTGATACAATTGTGTACCTGAAAAAAAAACAGGTGTCCAAATACTTTTGTCCACCTAGTGACACCTTAAACCTTTATATTTTTGTAGCCTCAGAGACAATATTATCTTCGAGTCTGACAGGAAAATTAAAAAACGTCAACACTTTAACGTCATATATTGAATTGTGGATTGTTTTTATGTTCCAGGACTCTTTTTTTTATTGATTTTGATTTTTAGATGTTTGTAGGTGAATTGTAAAATAGACGTAAATTAAATTATTTTTATAAAAAAATAACTATAGGTGGTACGAACATCTAGTCAGCTGTCTTTGGGAGCATGTGGATGTTTTAAAGTATGACACGATCACTTATATTCAATCTTTTTAAGTATTTTTACATTTGTAATATACATATGCTGAATTGGGGAGACTTAGCTGTGTTATAAGCTGTAATTGTTGGGTTTCTGTAGTCAGGATATTCTCTTTTGGTGACTATACTTTGCGGTGACACTGAAAAACTACCTTATTTGTTCTTATTAAAAGCTTGAATGAATAATCAGAGAGATTATACTTTTCCTCTGTTTTGTTTTGCATCATGCTATGAATATTTGCAGCAATCAGCTAAAAAAAAAAAAAAAAAGCCTAAGCACTGTAAACTATGTTTAATTCCAGTCTTAGACTTCAAGACTTCTCCACATACAGCGGGCTGATTCAGTGTAAAAAAAAAAAAAAAAAACGTCTTTGAAACTTCAAGATGAGACTTCACGTAATTAACCAAAGATGGTGTGTGTGTGGTTCAGCAGCTTCTGAATCACTGAACTCTGTGAATTTGCTTCAGAACTTCAGAAAAAAGAGACGCAAGAAAAAAAGAATGAGAGCCAAGGGAAGCTGTAAAGCACCAATCCCTGTGGTTTAATTATTTTAATTATCATCCTCTTTCAGCTTTCTCTAAAAAGCGCCCATTAAAGGATGCCGGTCTGGGTTAATCTGATTAAAAAAAAAAAAAAAAAAAAAAATTGGAAAAAAACCCAACCAAAAAAAAAACAAGATGGAGGGAAAGATAAAAGGCCACAGATGTCAGAGATAATCAGAGTAGTTAAAGGTGCTGTGTGAGTGTGAAGGAGAACGCTTCTGAAAAATCTTCCCCTTTTAACCCACCTTTAACCTTGTTTCTGGCTTTCTGGCATTTAAAATTACACATTTTTTTCAACGTGCAGTTGTTCAGGATTAGATTTTTGCAGTCGTGGGCAAATGACAGAATTACAGTATAGTTACAACGTGTAAAGTTTACATGCATATTTCATAATTTGATGTTTGTAGTCAGATTGGATGTGATGTATGAAAGTATACTTTAAAATGTAAATTTGTTTATGTGATGCATCAGCAGTTTAAGGATACCCTAAATGCCTCCCCTTGACTTGGTACAATCTTTTGGCATGTCTTAAATGGCCAGTTCGTTTCATATTAAACACCTCTTCATCATGGTGTCAGCTGCAACTCAAACACTTTTACAAACTTTGTTATGATGGACATGTGACATCCATTCAGTGAAAGTTACACTCGCCTAAAAACCTGCTCAGGTGTTTCCACCAGGCATGAAAAGAGCCAGAGAAAGATCCACTTTCTGAATAAATCAAGCCGAAGCAATATCCTGCACGTGTACAGAGATGGACGCGAGCCCATGTAATATTAAAGCACCATGTCTGGCAACGCTAGCAGTGCCACTCCTTTCATTGCTCCTGCTCTTGCCGCTTCTCGGCCATCGGCTCTTTCCTCAAGGTGACACTTCAAAGCAGGCACGCAGACGTGGAAGGCCTGGCTGCCAGCATGAAGCCAGCCCCCGCTCCATCTCTTCCCCCGCAACTCCTCCGCCTCAAACAGGCGCCTGCTAACCCCCTGGGCCGGGTCAGCGCCAAGATCCACACCACTCACCACTCGGGAGCCACTGTCAAAGTCTGCCTCATAGGCTTAATTAATAAGACTGCGTTCCTTTTGCAGACACTCAGAGAAGAAAAGAGAGAGCGAGAGAGAGGGAGAGAGGGAGAGAGACAGTGCTGGCTGGAGTCCACTGGTCCCATGTGTTTGGACAAGGAAAATAGTTGAGTATGGGGATCTAGTCGAATCTGATATTCTTCATATCTATTATTCCCCTGTGTTTTAATATTGCAGCGCATTTAAGTTCTCATTTAGATTCCAGGTTCCTGAATTGAAATGCATGGGTATGTCCAAGATGTCACTTTGCACACATTCATATTCTGTGTTTGGAATATTAAAGTAAAAAAAAAAAAATGGACATACAGCATAAACTAGGTGTAAGCAAACATTTTAATTAGGTTTTAACTCATCATTGTTCACTCATGGCTGTTTATTGGGATTAGTTCACTCCTGTTTGCTGGTGTTTGCATGTTCAAATGTTCATACTTTTAACTTGCCATCTTCTGGGACGTGTTTAGAAATAGTTCAAAATGAGTTTCTGGATTTGTGAGCCATAACAACCAGAAACCTGATGTACTTGTTGTCAGGATCCCGTAAGATAATCAGACAAGCTGGCTCGTTCTTCTCAACCCACCATGCCAGCCCTGCACTGAATGTTCCAGCAAAATAACGTCTGACAAATATTGATTATAGCTCTCTGCACCCACTCAGTAACCCCTTTATCCTGGTCATGGTTGTAGTAGATCAAGAGACTGTCCCAAGAACATTGGGCATGATGAGAATACACTCATACAAACACACATTTACATACTTGTTCACACCTTGGGGCAATTTTAATATCTTAGCCAATTCACCTACCGCCATTTTTCTGGGAGGTGGGTGGGAGAACCTGGAGGAAACCCACAAGGACCAAGGAGAACATGTAAAACTTCACACAGACATTAACCTGAGCTCAGAATGGAATTGGGAACCCCCTAGCGCTGAGAGGCTTGTCTTGGCTGTGATCACAAAATGGTCTCACTAGTCTAATTTAGGCTTTAGGTTTAGTGATGAGATGTTGAAATTCTAGGATCACCAAAGAACCATTATAATGCCCCTGTGCAACACATTTACATTAATAGTATTTGGCTGCCACTCTTATCCAGAGCAACTAGGCAGTTGAGGGTCACCAGTGGCAGCTTGTCTGTGCTGGGATTTGAACTTGTGACCCTCCAATCTAGAGTCCAATGTCTTTACCACTGAGCTACCACCTCCCACCAGTAATCCTCCACTGATTCTTCTTCCCTTTTACTTTTTTGTACCTTTGACAAATATTAGTTTGCTTACTAGATTAATAATATAATGGTGCTTTTTGTAGTGTGAATGCCATTTAATATTTAAAATAACATCTTACATTATTGTCCCTCCCAGGATAGACAGACATCATAGATTCATTAGCAGGCATGACAAAGAGAGGAAGAAGGTGTACATATGTTAATCAGTCAATTGAATGTTGATCAAAAGCTCAAACATGGTGGGACTCGACGATCGCCCCAGGCAAGTACAATCTCTCTAGCGCAGGAAGCAGCATGACACACAACTCTGGAAATCAGTAAACAATGTATGAGCTTATAACATGATGTGATTGCTTTATAGAGCTGTTATAACTGCTTTAATATCAAAAATCCTTATACTACTTAGTTTTAACTGTAAATGAAGATGTGAGTGTCACCAAACATGGTTTTAAAAAATAATTCAATGCATTCTGCAAGATGTCCAGGACCAAACACAAGAATAAAATAATGTACAAGAAAATGTCGATTTATTTATGCAATCTTTTAAAGCATGGAAAAAATATATATTAATGTAATCATTTGCCATTTATTAATTCTATGCTACAGGAAGAACCTAAAAACTGCACTTCTTGCTTTTTTAGCCAAATAACCTTTCAGTCCAAAAAAGGAAAACATTTGCTTAATAAAAAAGGCAATTCACAGAATGAGAAAGGACGTGATATTCAAAAGACGTGAAAGTGGTAAACTATATTTCTATATTTCTATTCCCACAATACCAGGTGAATTAATTAACAAACTCCAATTTGATTCGAGACTTGCTCTGTTTAAGAAAAAGTACTTTATTTATCTATGTTCACACACTATCACCTTCAAAATATAGTCCCTTTGCACAGCAATACAGCGCTCCCAGCGTTCCCGCCACTTCTGGAATGTGTCCTGGAAATCTTCTTTTCGAAGCACCTTCTGTGATTCACGCGGGATCTCCGCATTGGTGTCAAAATGGTTGTCAAGCTGGATCTTAATTTTCGAGAAGAAGGTAAAGTCCTCAGGATACAGATCTGGTGATTAGGGTGGGTGCGGAAATGAGATCATGTGGATTGTTCTCCAGTGATCATCACGCGCAAGTTGCTGAACGTTTTCGACATTTACGGGGGTTGAGCTCGTTGAAGGTCTTCCCGAGCTCTCGTCATCTTCCAGTGATGTTCTTCCGCTATTGGAGCCACTCAAAACACCTCGAACGACGCATTGTGACATTGGTGTAATGTCAAACGTATGTCATGTCAAACGTTTGCCCAGTTTTACAGAATATTTCATTTTATGATGAAATTCCAGACATGGAAATGCACGTGGTCAGAATTGCACCGGTTAACACCGTTAGTTTAGAACCTTTTTGATACCACCCTCATCCACGGACGTTTTTGATTTTCAGGTTTGTGGTTATTAAAATGCACACCCCCTGGTATGTTTAAAAATGTATTCTCTATAAATTACCCTCTATATTATATATCTACTGGAAAGCTTATATTTGAGAGTAGCGTTTTCTTTTAAAAGTTATTCATTTGATTTGAGACTCACTGAGTTTATCCCACTACTTGTTTCCATAGCTGCTAATCAAATCCACCCCCCTACCCTGCCTGTGTAAAGCCAGCCTGAAAAGTCACTTTGATATCAACTGATGTGGACCTCAAAGTACAAATGATTGCAGTGCCTCCTCACCCTGCAGGAGCTCCAATCCTCCGTCACCGTGCTGCCGTGATCCGTTTCAGGCCAGCTTTCCGTCGGCACACCTGCATTTCCCTCTGGAGTACACACACTTCGGAGCCAGAGCTCCCAGAGGAACGGATGTCACTTTGAGTCATCTTCTTCCTACCAGCTGAATGCACTTTAAGTTTTTTTTTTTTTTTTTTCTCCCTCCGAGACATCTGCATGTGCTTCTTAAAGCTCTTTTTTTCTCCCTCCGAGACATCTGCATGTGCTTCTTAAAGCTCGCACACTATTCTTGGCATAAATATGTAATTAGTAGTTTACAATTAGGAATATTCTGCCTGTTACCAGGGGATATTAGCATCCCTCTTAAGTGGCACTTTCTTTATGGAAGAAAACAGCTTTCTCTGAATAATTCAAGCATAATGAATTCCGTAAATTGTTTTTCATTGAGTTTTGTAAATGAAACGACTTAACTCTCCCCCCCTGTAGCTTAGCATCTTTTAACTCTGTCTTACTCGGTAAAATGACTGACTTAAGATTGTGTCTAAACTCGTAGTTGATGCTAATCCCCTCAGGCTAATGTGTGATAGTACTTATTATTTTTTATTTGTTTATCCATCCATTAATTTGCATAAACGGCATGGAACTTTGCCAGCCCTCTGAATACTCTCTTTCTCCCTCAGCAGGGCATTTAGAGTTTGCTAGAAATGTGCCCTACATACCAGTGAAACTCTACATCCTATCTGCGACTAATCCCTCCGTGAGTGGCAGCAAACAGGACCTGATACTTTACTTCTGACGAGTCACTTCGGGGCTGTTGAGTGGATACAGTGTTTAATTAGTGTGTATGTGATATAGATTGTAACTGAATCATAATGCGGATGCTTTTTGTCTCACCCACACCCCATCTCCCTGCAGATACATCACACTTAAGAGAATGATGGTTCGACCGAGGCTGAGGATCAGAGAGAGCACGCAGGATGCCTCGGGCCGCTGCTACCAGGAACACTTTGTAAGTTTGTCATTCACATGACACTTTATTTAGGTTATGAAAATAAATTTCATGCTGTGCTCGTCATCAGTTAAATCGGTATAACATATCAGAGAGTTAGATAGGCGACAGAAGGCGCACGGTTGTAATCCACAGCTCCAGCGGCGCACACTCTCCAGAAGTAAGTGCCCCCCATAGTCTTGCATTGATTTTGAAAACCAGTGGTTTAATTGTAAGACAATGTAAGACAGGATAGCGGGTTTAAATAACATGATTTCAAGCCCCAGCATGGCCAAGCTGCCAGTGTAAGGCTCGTGTTTAAGGCCATTAACCCTTTTTGCTCCAGGAATGTCATGTTATGACTTTGACCCTGGTTTCAAAAGAAATCATATGTGAAGAAAACACTTTCACCAAACTATTCTTACATTATGTCATACCATATAACATTTAAACATGTTTTATTCATTTGTAGTTGCACATATTTAATATTAGATGTTATTGACTATATTATAACATCTATACGCTCTAGTTCTTCAATTTCCCTTTAATTCAATAAGACAAATATTTAGTGTTGGACATTCAGATGACTCCCTTATGGAAGAAGATCTACAGGCTTAAACAGCTTTACATAGCACAGGCACTGTAGGCTAAAATAAAATACAATCTACTCACAGAAATCTTTACTATATTATTAGCTTTTAGTATAAAAACTGTAACTTCTTACGACGAGTGCATTAATAAAAGCCTGTTAGTTGGAGCTGCTGTTATTGAAATACAAGTCAACATCAACTTCGACCAATCAGCATTGAGAATTCACCATTGCTAAAGGTACAGTATCTCAAACTAAGGTATTATGTATTTTACACAGATTACAGGAGACTATAATTTTTTTACTTGGTGTGTGGATCAAAAATAATAAGGGTAAAAGAATTTTACTCACAATGAGACAATATTTAGGATGCAGAAATGTTTTCTTTGACTTATACCCAGAAAGGTTGATCTTTAATCATTGACTATATAGACACGTCATTGAACACTTCAAAGGTACAGTAAGCAATTTCTGACTGCTTTTATTAACTGGCATTCATTTTTCAAGCAAAACGAATCCGGAGAAGCATCAGCACTCCTGAATAATTGTGGCTGTGGATTAATGTATGAGGTGGATGCCTCGGTTGTGCTAAACGTATCTCTCATTAGTGTCCTGTGATAAAGTGCAGTACCCTGGCAAGCACGCTGCTTGAAGCTAATGAAGGCTGGCTACTCCACGCTCATGTAAGCATTCACACTTTCCCATTGAACAGCATGTTGTAAAAATGTGCAAAAAAAACGTGGTGCTGACCTACAGCATCAAATGGCACAGTTCATTTGAAGGTTTTGCACTTAAATTCTTTTCATTCATTTCTTATAGTCTGTTTATAAAGTAAGACTATGTATTACTTTACCTCAGAGATTAGCTTTTTTTTAATTTAAAGTAGTGTCCAGGTCTATTGTCAGCTATTTTTAATAGCTTACTTTATCTTTAAGCTATATTGCTTTTAAATAAACCACGCTTATTGTGACATTATTTCTTCTGACCGCAAGAACAATTTCCAATAACATTAATTAGCATTCTGAAGGTAACATTGTGTAGCTCATCATTTTTTGTATTACTGGCTTTTTCCTGCCAATTTAAGTACATGAATAGCATACACAGATACACACAATCTATCTATCGATCTAAACTGTATCTATCTGTATCTATCTATATATCTAGAAATACATATACATATGTACACACACATATATATATATAGAAATACATATACATATGTACACACACACATATGTACACACACATATATATATATATATATATATATATATATATATATATACCAACAGTAAATTAATGTTTTCTTGTATGTTTCATAATGTGTGGTATGAGAGGAATAAAACACTTTCATTGTACAGAGCTCTTATGCATACATTTAGTATATTTATGTAAAATGCTCTGATCTGGTGTAAATGAACCGTTAGAGTTAAATAATACACGTGTTCACAGAGTTGCCCTTTTGTCACAAGGAACATGTGGAATCACAAAGTTTAGAGACAGATTTAATTTCCATACGTTGCCTTTGTGCTACCCATCCCCTCACTCTCCTACTCTTTCTCTCTCTATCTGTCTCTCTCTCTTTCCCCCACCCCTTCATGTCAGAGCAAATGCTTATTTATACTCTCAGGGAAAACAGCTGTTTGGAAGCACCAGTCGGCTGGGTGACAAAAGCATTGTGAATATGTAATGAGGCGAACACAGCGCCTGTCTCCACGCCCGGCAGGATCCTTTCGTTCGGCAAAAACAAATAAAGCAAACAAAATGAATGGCAGCCGTGGCAAAGTTTAACACGCTCGGTAATTACATTTAGCCAAGCAGCAGAATGTGAGCCAGAATGAAGCTTGCTGTTTTTTCTGCACCATGCTCTCTCTTGCCGGGCCACGAGGGCCACCCAAAGCATTTGTTTCCAATCAGTGTCCACTGCTGCAGAAGATATCTCACTACTAGGGTTTCAGCTTATCCAGGCATGTATCGTGGGTCCGTTCTATGAACCGAAAAAGAGGGTAAATAATTGGAAGTGCAACCCGTCTATTTCTACAAACAAACAGTTATTTAATGTGTTGCATTGTGAACTGTTTATTGTAATCAGATTTGGGTACAGCGTTTTTTTTAAACACTTTAAAGTAACATTTAATGTGACTCAAGAGCAAGTTAATTCCTGTCATCACAAATGTTATAGCTGCTTTATCTCTCTTCTTTTTTTTTTCTTTCTAACACAATGTAGTTTTACCAAGAAATCTTCTTTGGTGCTGTTTTTTTCAAGACAAATAAAAATGACTGTATGAAGGCTCCAGGGTGCTACAGAAGCTCTGCTTAGATTTAACCTTGGTAACATGTGGTTCCAGTCAGCCCTCTGGGGGGCCTTGAGGGCTAACAAGGCTTTAATAATAAAAAAACACAAGGCCCATGATTAGCTTATTAGTGGCAGGGTGGCTAATTTAGCTAATTGTACTGTCAATGGGGGCTGATGGGGGCAGCATTAGTGCAAAGAGTTGAATCAGGATCAGAGAACAGCAGGCAGACCTCCATCCTCTATGGGGGTGGAGGTGGGGAGGGGTTGGGGGGGGGGTCACAGCCATGGGACAGAGCCTCCACCCCTCTGTCGCTTTCTCTCAACCTGTTGAGAAATGCCTCCTGGTCGCCCTTTCCCGGGCCTGCTGTTCCAGCCTCTGTAACATCTGCTCAGATCTCCCATGTGTCCCCCTGCGAGGTGCGTATCCTCCCGTCCACCCCCGCCTCTGCAGATGTTGCGCTCCCTTGGTCCAGTGTGGGCGAGCGGAGAGAGCAGACCCGTTTGATGTGCGATGAAACAGAATGGAGCGAGCCACTCAGAGGTCTGTGAGCTCAGGGAGGTGTGTGAGGTAGAACTTACTTATTATACTACAAATCAGACCTGCAGCACAAAGTCAAGGTGTTGGCGGATGTTGTGAGATGTCCAGATGATTGAAGCAAACATTTAGATTTAGACTCTTATTTTTACTCTGGGTGGACTCAGGACACTTCTAGATTGCTTTTCCATTTAGCTTTTCATTCATTCTTAAAAAATTGGTAACATTTTTTAAAAGGTGGATGTTGAATGTGCTGGAAAATCACTGAATGCCAAAAAATGTCTTGTATTTACTTTCACTGAACCTGAAAAGCATTCCCTCCTCAGGCGCCCTCTTTCACTTGAGTATGATTATCAGTTCTAGATGTGCTAGTTAGGATCTTTTAAATTTTAAAAGCATGTATATGTTATAAACACTCTCACTCTTCTGGGAAGTCGAAATAATGTAGGAATATGGCTGTGGAGTTTTGCCTATTCAGCCACAAGTGTGGTCAAGTCAGGGTTCTGTTCAGACGACTCCAACATACCATGTTTATATGGAACTCATGTTGTCCAACTGTGTGGCAACACCTTTGTGGAAGAACCACACACATTCTTTTGGCTATATAGCGAAGTTCATGTCTAATAGCATTCCTTGATAAGAGGGATGCACATAAACATATGACATGCTTGTGCACATGTTAGAAGCTGCATTCTTAAATTGAAGTAACAATTTATATAAATTACATGACAGTAATATAATCGTGGTATAAGTCAATACTTTGCTATTACTCTGTTGTTATCTACGGTGTCTTCTAGTTTAGCATTTTCCAGTTATTCAGGTAGGTTTTGCAGTCTTTTCCAGGAGCTTTCTATATCCTCTAAACCAGGGGTCATCACACGAGTAGCCTGCAGGCCTTTTCTAAAAATAGCTGATAATTATTGTGAGAAATCATTAACATGATAAGTGTCTTCACATAGAGGAATATCATTAATTATTAATAATAACATATAATAAAAAGTGGTAGCCCTTCACAATAATCAGTACGCAAGACGTAGCTCTCAGTTTTAAAAAAGGTTGGTGACCCCTGCTTTAAACTGTCCAGTCGTGTACTGTCTCAGGCAGCGTAGACACTGCAATAGTGAATGACAGCTTTTAATGAGAATAAGAAAACACCCAGAAATGGTAATGGAAAATATGTTCAGGACTAGTTATACTTAGTATAAATAAATATTTTTGTTCTATATCAAAGTATGTTTTTTTTGGAACCGAGTGACCTTCCAGACCGTGTGAGTTTAAGCAGGAAGTTGATGACTGCGGGATTAGTGACGGATCAGGTGAAGTGACAACGAGGTTTTTGCTGCTCAGAGATCAAAGAGAGAAAGAAAGGCACATTTCAAACGGCCCTGAGAACTTGCACAAAGAACCCGACGCTCCTCTGATGATACTTAGATCTATAAATGTTGCTTATTTATTTATTTATCTATTTGCTTATTTATTTTGCGAAAATTATTCATTGCAATAATAATTTGAGACTAACAAGCACTTTCTTTTGCATCTTTCCCTTTTTGCCCCTGTATCTCAGGATGCGCTGGGATTTGGGAGAGGTGGTTGGGTGAGGGAAGGGGGGGTCTATTAGAAAGAAATCCTTTTATTTGTCGCTAATGAATGATATGCATGGTATTTTCCACTCATCTTGTGAATCCTGCATCTTGAATGTTCTTTTTAGGATATTTAACCCGCTTCCAGACTGCAACACTGTTTATTCTATGTTTGGCTTCTCCTACAATTGAATTATCGTTCCCCAGGACTTTCTTAGCTGTTCGAACTGGACAGAGTCAAGTTAAAATAGAATAAAAATGATTCTTGTTGAGAGAGATGGATTACAGTGCGCAGAAATACTGACCTGAATACAAAATCATCTAATGACATAAAAAGTGTACAAACATGTGTTGACTTCTTGTATCCTCAGAATAATGAGGCATCCACCATGTTGTTTGGAAGATTCTTTAAGAACCTCCAAGACAGTAAGTTACGTTTTAAATGTTAAACCGGCTCCATAAGAAGGGCCGGGTAATGACTTCCCAGCAGAATCAGGAACTCGGCGTGCACCGCTCACACTTTGATGTTTGTTGCAAGGCGTTCCTCTTTAAATACAGACTTTATTGTGAGCTACAGCGTTCCTGTTATCTGCCTGTAGAGAGCCCTGCTAGCCAGGTGTGTAATGAATGTTTGAGCACTTGAGTGCTGTTGTGGTCTGTGTTCTTTCCCTATGCTCTTAGTCATGCCAGAGGCTTTGGTCTCCAGCCAGCAGCCTCAGATTGCCCACCGTCTTGCCGCTCCGCTGGAGGACAGAGGAAGAGGTTACTGGTTGCTTTTCCACACACAGATTAAGAAGAGTGCTAGACTATGATCCATTCTTTATTATGTCTGATCCGGGAAACTGATGGAGGTTGCAGAGTGTCCACTGACAGAAACAACATCTTCCACTAAATTCGTAACAATTCACAGAAGAAAAAAGAGGCGAGCTTAGTGTTCATCCTTTGTCTTACAAGATCATAAATATATATATATATATATATAAAAAAAAAAAACATTTTATGTCTTAGATCAAATTAGATGTTAAACATTTTATATTTTGAGAAAAAATACATCTCCTTCATCGTATCCAGCTTGTTGTGCTACTCTGAATTTGAATTTGAGTGAACAATGAATGCTTTGCCAAGTCATCAAATCCATGATCCGATAGCTTTGCTGGCACAAAGCAGTTTTGCCTAGTTCTGGGATGAACACCAGACAGTCTGCATGATTACAGCAGCAATTCTTAGGAGGTACGCTCATGCTGTGAATATTTCCACCTGCACTTGTTAAGCCATGTGCCAGCTGAACGACTGAGAATCCAGACTATGTATAATAAGTACAAATATCTATTTCAAGAGATTTGTTGGATGGGAATGAGGACAAAAAAATTGAATATATTCTGTTTGAATATTCACCTAATCATGAAATTGTATTTTAAATTTAATCACACATTTTATGTATGATATTTTTCAGAGAAGTTGCTTTCTCTTGTTCCAATGTATCAAATGTCTAACCAATGAACTGCAGTCCAGTAATGTTATATTACTCCATTAAAAAGTGATTCCAATGGTTTCTTTGGATTGTCACTCAGTGAAACCTTGGAAAGTTTTTTTGTACAACTAACAATACAAATGCTAGAACCTCTTCAAGAGTCCTAATCTAGCCAAAGAAACCTTTTGTGTAGACTAAGTCCTAGTTGTGTAGGTTTTTCTTGTACAACTACAGTGGTCTGTAGGGTCATGAGTTTGAATCCTAACACCTGAGCAACCCTCAACTGTTGGGGTCGTATAAAAAATGTTGATATTTATAAGTGGCTTTGGATAAGGAGCCCACCAAATGGTGTTGATGTACAATATAAATGTACATTAAATAAAATAAAAGGGAATTAGGGAAATTCTGCTTATGCGATCAACCAGTGCAATCCAAGATCATGCTGAAAAATGAAACCTTCTATTTAGCTTGAGGTAATGTTTGTTTTAGCATCATATGCCTCTGATCAACATTATCTGTTAATGACCAAGTTTGGATTTGGACTGCGACAGAAACTCATCTAAAAAATCTCATGTCTATAGTGTAATTCAGAACCAGAGTAAGCTTTAAAACTTTCCAGATCCTTGTTAAGGGTTTTTTCCACAAAAAACACATTCCCAATGCTGCCATGCGGAAGAACAGCCGTGTTGGGACACAAGCCTGCCCCCAATCCTCTGTTTGTCAGCCCACCTGAGTGCTGCTCAGGCCTGCCCAAGGCAAGACCACAGGCCATGGCTCCCTCCTGCTGCTGTCCTCCTGGAGTCCAAATCCTCTACTCCTCCTCTTCTGTAAAAGCCCGGCCTGCCATCAGTGCTTCATCTCCACACTCTGCACACTTCTTACCTCATTCGAGATGGAAGATTGAGGGTTAAGTTCATTCTACATTTATTTGCTGAGGACCCCTCAGGCCCTAAGAATGTCAGTTGCTTTTCTGTAGCAACATTCAGGTTGTTGATGTGTATTTTATAGAACACACTTTCTGAAAAGCAGGGAGTTTGATTTAATAGCTTCCATAAACTATTTTTTTTATTAGTGTCTAATGGCTGTAATGGTTCTGCTCATTCGTGGGTCAGGTACAAATCCTAGATATTTTCAGTGAGATGTCAAGCTTATTAATTTCCATGTGTTGTCTCACAATCTGTTCCAAGATTTGACTGAGGATTATGTCATATGGAGTGTGGCAAGTAATACTTTTTGAAATCACACATGTCCTTTTATTTACTTTCGGGAAGTTGCAAGGCACACTTTCACCTCTTCTCCACCTTTCTCTGGTTGTATTCTCTTTCCACTAGGTTTGTGTATGTCTATCAGCATTTGTAATGAGTTCTTCAACCGGCTGCTTCCACAAAGAGAAGGTGAGGAAAGGCAGGATGGGTGCGAGACTGTGAACGCTTTCTGATTCTGTCTGTTTGAGCTCCTTTTTGATCTAAATGAAACCCAGAGGGTGGGATGGACGCTGCATGCGAAGCAGGTTTCAGCGTCGTCGTGTCCGGCCGAACGAGCAGAAGGTTGTGGGTGAACCGCAGAATAGCAGTACAAGTTAATTAATAATTAATCTTTTCTGATTTGCCTGATTGCTATGAGGCAATAGGGGACTTAAAAAAATCAAAGATGTGGATGTTTTTCAAATGTTAACTATTCATGATCCTTGATAGGAATATTAACCATGATAAAGTCATCTCCTTGAATATTGATTACCTCTAATTAAGAATTCAGTTTGATTAGTAAGTCAGCACTTTTCTCTGCTTTAGCTTTCCTTCAGGCAACTGTATATGTATTTATTCAAAATGTTGTGTTTGCCTCCTTAAGTCAGTTCTGCTTCTGGTTCAATGAAGCAGTTAGCTACCGAGAGTGTTTAATGAGACAGTCATTAGTTCTAATTAGGCCATGGTTAATGGCAATACATTAAAAGGCGAAGCACATCACTGTGAAGAATAGCAGCGCGGTAGTGGAGGCTGACTGGAAACAGCTGTTGACTTTACTGAGCAGCTCATGCAATGAACAAATACTCCCCTGGAGCTGAGAGAGAAAGCGAAAAAGAGAAAGAGAGAGTCATGATGGATTCTGTCTCTGCACCCCGTGTCCCTGCTTACCATGTTAAACACACACGGCTGCTTGTACAAAAACCTGTGCTGCATAAGTGCATTATTCTTGTGAGCCTGTTACTGGGTTGACAAGGTAAATGAACAGGAAAACGTACACCACCACAGTGTTTTCTCCTTTTCCCCGTCCATGCACTCTGCACTCTGCACTCTCTTGAACCAAATAGTTAGCATTAGATTTTATTTAATTAACAAACACAGGAGTTCATCTATCAATACTGAAAAATGTAGTCTGTGGTTTTACAGCAGTAGTGAAACTGAGTTACTTTTGAGTAGGAAAATAGTTTGATTTTATGATTTGACTCTACTGTACTGTGTCCTTGAGTTAGATGAAAGGCGCCTTTATATAATGTATTGCTTTTATTATTTATGATTGTGCATTTTGCGTACATTCGTTTCATATATTAGCTCTTCGCATGCCATTTAAAATATGTAAACAATAACTGCAAGGGGATTAAAGGCCTTATTTCATGGCCTGAACACCATCAGAATCACTGACATGTTTTATTATTATTTTTTCCGTGAATATGTATTAAATTATTCCCAATAAGCTATTCTCTTCATTTCATAGCATTTCTCTCACTTGCACTGCTTTAAGTAGTGTCTGTTTAGGTTAGAGTTTCAATCCAATCATATATCTAGGACTGCTATATTGCAATGCTGCACCCTGGATTATTTGGAAAAAAAAAAGATCATTGCACTGCTTCCCTTTCATTATTATTTGCACTGCTTCACTTTACATACCCTGCACAAACATAATTAATGTCTTTATCTTTATTTGCTATTTTATTATTTTATTTTCAGCATACCATGACAAATATTTTGTACATGCAACCCATGACACTGAAATGAAGATGATTCTGATTCTGCACTGTGGGCACCTGTAGTGTAAAATACTTATTGCTTGAAGCTGTTGGTTTTAACCAATCAGATTTTGATTTCGCAACACTTAGGCCATCAAACAGGCATACAAATCTTCACCTTATTTGATTGGATGGTCAGAGAGCTGGCAACCGGACTTATAGCAAACTGCACAAGCTCAAATATATTTGTGTGGATTTAATAGCTGATTTTTCATCAAACCAGAGATGGCAAAAATACATGCATCGTTCACTCAAGTAGAAGTGCAGATACTCATGTTTTAAAAGACTTTGGTAAAAGTTGAAGTTCTGACTACACTTTTTTACTTAAGTTAAAGTGGGCTCTGTCTTGTACTTAAGTAAAAAGTAGTCATTATTACTACCTGTTTTAGTGTCACACTGGTAACTGAACCTCACATCATATTAATATATCGATCAAAAGAATTTCTTTTTTTGTTGCCTAATGAATGTATTCAGACTGAACATCCACCATATAGAACACGAGCAGAGAAAAGATGATGATGATCAGGTGATCAGGAATGTCTCTGTTCTTAGTCATGTTTACATCACTGACTCCCTCTGTCTCATCCATGTTAACCCCAGACTTCTTGTTGCCTTCTGTCTTGCTCGTTGTTATCTTCGCAAACTAACCTACATCTGTGGTGTGTGAGAGCCAGGAACTGATACACCAGTGGAAGATTGAAAAAGACACACAATGACAAGAAACAGGTTGATGGGCTGAAAAAGTCACGCAGTTAGAAGAAGCAATATCGATCATGTCACCAAATAGATTCAAATTAAAGTAACAAGTCTGATTTTAAAATGTAGGTAGTAGAAATTACAGATATTTGTGTTTCATAAAAAATGAAAGTAACGATTTGTACAAAATTAATAGTGAAGTACTGATACCAGAAAAATCTACTTAAGTACAATAGCAAAGTATTTGTACTTCATTACTTCCCATATCTGCATTCTACAAAGGCTAAAAGAGGAGAAGAAGTTGGCCTGGTCACAGAAACACTTAGCAAGGACATTTAAGATGGACTTTTCGAAGAAAGTGGGACATTGTGAGGAAAGGTTAATTATGGTGTTAATAGGTGGATTGATTCAAGTAGGACACCACTGAAGGTCTAGGTGTCAAATGCACCGGTTTAACATATACATTTACTGAGTTATAAATGAGTACATGCGTATGAACAAGGAAGTGGGCTGTGAGTGGTTTTCAAGTTACGCAATACATCAACTTTAATTTACTATTATGATTTGTTGAATTAATGATAAAAATGCCAGTGTTTTGTTTACATCTCTATCAACTCATTAACACATGAACATAAATGATTTCTATTTTTACCATTTATATCAATAAAACCTTTCAAGTTAATAAAAAAATTTAGTAAGAATTGAAACAAACACGGGCCCAGCAGTGAGATTTTGTTCAAGTGATGTCATACAAACATTAGCCCCACCTCAGATTCGGATCGAAATGTTCATAACTTACAAACAGTTTGCAAGTGTGAGAACAGAATGAGGTCATGATGCTGCTCTTTGGTTCAGGAACTTTGTGAAATGGAGCAGTATAGAGTTTTCCTGAGAGATTTGCCCTTTTGCAGACAGAGATTAGTCGCCACTAAACAGTCAGCAAATTTTAGTCAAGGTTGGAAGCTAAGTGCTGTTTCTTGTGGAATTATTTTTTTTACTTTGCAAATACTTTCTGTACTCCACTGAGGCCAAACAGTGTGTTATGCAGATTATACACAGCTGCTTTCTGAACATGTTGGAAAGTATGTATTGAATATTTGAACAAAAAAGTATATATATATATTGGCTTTTGAGGCCAAGTACATTAATATGATACTGAGTTCTCCATTTGTAAATCTATGAAAAGACATCAGAAGATGTTTTATTTACCAAAATGTATCTTGAGGTCAGGTTTAAAGCAAAACCAAAATCTTTTTTGAGGTCAGGTTTGCTCAAGCACAACTTAAGCATGTGTGTAACCTGACTCTAATTAAAAGAAACGTTCCCCTTTGCAAATACTGATACTTCAAATTCGGCCCAATATGACTTACGCATTAATGAATCATTGCTGCCATCATTCTTGAATATAGAAAGATAATAATTACACAGATCACATGTCAGCAATTGCTTGTAATTTCACACTGTGGACAATAAAGGACCAGAGTTTTGAAATATTGAAACACAAACCTTCTCCACCCAGAGCAGAAGTAGTGACACAATAACAATAACACTGCAATTATTGTGATATAATGGGATTCGATGTGTAATGGGATTGGATTTGAGAGCCCTTCCTGGCTTGTAAGAAAATGTTTTCTTCTGCTTTGTTACCTAAACAAATGAGATAAAGTGCTCTGAGGTGCAGAGTCGTCTCTCCCTCCCGAGCTTTCTGTCATGTCGCTGTTTGAGTTTTAGGTCTTCTTATACTGGATTGTTACTTGGCACGCCAGATGGGGAAATTGCAGATGGCAGTTTACATAAACTTCTCTGGTTGAAGGTGCTCACAGCGAACGTGACAAATCAATTTGAAGGCTGCTTACACTCGTAACTCATGCTCCTCATATTCACAGCTGGCGAATAAGCTTGTGTTAGGGTGAATATATTCATGCATGTATTCGCTTTTATCAGCGCCTCTTTGTTCTATCTGGGCCATCAGTTTCTCTACTAATGAGGGTGTTTTGCTCTGTGCATTTACTCGAACTTGGATGGGTGGGTTGCATGTCTTTGTAGGGGATTTTCAGGGCTAAAATAGGTCTTGCCCCTTCTAAATAAGTGGGCAGATATGTTGTCAAGCAGGACTGTCCCATCTTAACATGATAGCATAGCTTTAAAGTCCCAAGAGCTCCAGAATGGCTAATCGGTCATAATGTCTGATCTGAATTTGAAAGCCAGCAAGCATCTTCTCTGCCAGCTAAAGCAATTAGCATGGCAAATACGGCTACAGGTCTTGCTAGCAGTAGACTTCTCTTCAGGTGATTGGGTACCATTTCTAACCCCATGCTGGTGTGACAGCTGAAAAGACAGTTTGTGCAAAAGACTGCACCCCTTTTTCAAATACCAACTTTTGCCTCTGAGTTACATTTTAATAAAAGGAGGGCAATGCTGATGAGACTCTTTTTGGATGAGGAGAAGCAAATTTCCAGGCCAATTGAATACTAGCAGAAATAAAAAGCTAACCAGATCTATTTCATTGTTTTTCAAAGGTGCTGTGGCATTTCAGGGTGCAGTGCCTTGCAGAAGTATTCGTCCCCCTTTAATTATTTCCACATTATGTAGTTTTACAACATACACTAATATCAGACTTAACTGGGATTATAAGTAATGAATTTACATGTAATAGCCCATGATATTGAATTCTGAGAAATAAAGTCTATATTTCTTGCAAAGTTATTTACAGATAATTGGTAAGTCCGTTCTGGTGGAAGCAGTTGCTATTCTAATTTGCATAATTAGTGAATGGAGCTGATATGTATGAAACAAAGGGGTCACTTAGACGCATGGGCAGTATATCCCCCTTGCTTCTGAGTTGCTTTAAAAAAAACCCTGAACAAATAAAAAGTAAATGAGTATAAATGTAATGTACATGATGGAAGTAAAGTAGGAATGGTCTCAGTGTTGTCTACAGAGACCTGGATATGTGGAATTGTGGGGCATACCGACTGACAGCGGGTGCTGATGAAATAATAATGTGCACTGTACGCGCAGTTGGAATTTGCACATGAAAATCGTCTTTCCCGCTCACCCCTCATGGCGTCATGTGCAGCACTGATCCCTGCTGCAGTGTTTATATGGAAATTGCCTGCACATTTCCACGCCCTCTTGTGAGAGCCTGAAGCATGATAAGCATAGAACAGGCTGGGGTTGTGTGTGTGTGTGTGTGTGTGTGTGTTAAGGTTAAAGTTAAGATTTGCTTCTGTGTATTTACTGTGTTTCCAAATTGGTTTAAGAAGAATAATGTTATACCGCAGTGAAACTGAATTCCTGAAGTCTGATTGTGTGAAAGTATGCTATGAAAAAGATGTGCTATTTTTGAAAAATGGAAAAGTCTGAAGACAAATCTGTGTGTTGTTGATGGAATGGAAGCGATAACACTAACTAATAGCGTTAATCAAAGTATTTTCTTTGTTTTTTTTAGTTTTTTTTTAGTTTTTGTGCAGAATTCTGACAATGTACCCAGAAGCTGGAAAGAAAAATTTGAAGGTCTATGGCTTCTGCCTCTTAAGCTGGGTTCATTTTGTTATGTCTGGCTTATGTTACATCATGTCCTGAAACTGATTGTTTTTCCAGCAAGAAAACACCCAGAGGCAGAATAACTTTTTTAGTTCGAGCCTTATACTTCATCTTTACACTGTATAAAAGCTTTATCTGCGATTGGTGATTACACCATCTATTTGTTACAGAAAATGCACCCTAGCATGAGCTATGAAAACATATCTGTATTTTAATAACACAAGAAAAGAAAAAAGTATATTCTAATTTCATGTGGATTACCAGAAATAAAAGAAATTCTCAGATGCTTGTAAAAAATATGTTCAGTACTGTAGCATGACATATTAAATGTTAGTTGTACACCATAATGCACCAGGGACACTACACAAAGGACATCACTTCTCCATGAAATGTATCCACCCTCTTGATTAAGATTGTGTCAATGATAGTGTTTGGAGCCAAGAGTGCTTTTAAGCTCTTGAAAAAAATAATAACAACCTTACTTTTTTGAAGACATTCTTACAGGCCTGACATAGCAATGGCAATGGGAGTCATTACAATCGCTCAGCACAGTATTTATGAGCAGCCCTCGCCTGTAAAGACTCCTTTTAACTACCGACATGATGCCTGCACTGCGAGTTGGACACGTCTCAAACGCAAGTGTAAATTCCACACTGTAATAAGAATTTCACTTTACTTCTATTCCCTCATCTCTTTCTCTCTCTCTTTCTCTCTCTCAGTCTCTCTTTCTTCCTTTAATGCTCGTTCCTATTCTTTAGTTTCTTTATTCCTTACTGTATATATATATATATATATATATATTCATGAATTGATGTTTCTCATAAAACAAAAAAGTAAACATAAAGTGTGTTTTGACTGAGGTCTGTCTCGTCTCTGCAGCTTTTCAGTCCTCAGGGATGTGCCAGGACGCATAGGCCCTCGTCCCATATTTCTTTCTTTCTCTATATCTTTTGGTCGTCTCCAACCTCGAACCTTTCCCCACTCGTCTTGTCTTTAGCTTCCTTCTCTGTTACTCCCCCTCTCTCTGTGTCAAAGCCAGTTACAGGCAGAAGATCTCTCCTTCGTAAATAATTCACAAGTTGATTAATAGACTCACAAGGGTATAATTAGACAGGGGAGAGACACTGGATAGTGTAACCAGTACAGTGCTTAAGGGAATTAGAGAGTGGGATTATTAAGGAAATAGAGAATAGTGTGAGAGTTAAAAAAAAAAAAAAAAGCGTGTTGTAAGGTGGTAAGGAGTGAATATGAGGATGAGGATGGGGGCATCTTTGTTGGATTTTTGTGGTGCGCAGTGTGCAATGCGCTCTCTCCAGGAGGAAAGAGCCAAGGTTTGTTTGATGTGGAAATTGGACAGTTTGAATCCGTCTCTTTTAATTTTTCACAAGTAACAGGGACCCCCTGGGTCTGCCACACTTTCCTTATAGGAAATAAATGAATTTTTCTTTTTCTTCCTTTTTTCATAACCCCCCCCCCATTTTTCTTTATCTTTCTGATCTGTCCTTCTTAATACATTTTCCTTTTGCTCTTTTTTTCTCATCTACAGTCGCACATTTCACGGCTCTTTTTCAGGGCTGTCATCAGAACCCGTTCGGCTTCTAAAAGCCGAATTTGGCTACTTTGGCATTCCGTAAGCGACGGGCCTCATTGTGCGAGGCAGCCGTTCAAGCAAAATCTAACACATGCAGAATACAGCTTCAAATCTAAACAGCTTTCTGTCTTCCTCTGCACACGGCATGTCTGAAATGAAGAAAAAAAAAAATCAACCAAGGAAGAATCAATAGAGCTGAAATATTCAGAGATGCGTCTGTTGTCTGTTCACCTTCAGCGAGAGAAAGAGACTTAACGGAGTTCATGATGTTGCATGTTGTTTCATTTTCTAACCTCCCATCCTATTTGTCATTTGTTTTTTTTTTCTATTTGAAACCTAAAATGCAGTTTCCAAGTATTACTTCTATGTGTAACTGTACAGTATGCTGTATGTGTGTGTGTGTGTGTGTCTCAGTGTGTGGAAAGCAGAAGAAAGGAAATTTCTCTGAACAGGCCTGTGCTGGTCCGTCTGTAACGCATCCCGTCAGATCTCATTTATCCCATTTGCTTTTCGATTTCCTCCTGCCTGCCTCCACATGCTCACCTGAACAAAAATCCTTGCATCAGCAGCTCCACGTTTTGTGCATTTTTAAAATGTATCATATCAAACGAATCAATGAATTGAATTTGAAATCAGATCACGATTTATAAATGCTTGATTAATTCCTGTTTGATTTCAAGAATTTGCTCTGTAAACACGCATTTCAACACATTTCGAATCCCCTGAATCATGAGCTTTTTCTATAACACCCTTCCCAGGTAGGTGGCGGTATTGGAGCTCAGCAATGAATGTTGATTTATTTATCTCCGTTGGCATTAAAGCGCTGCTCACCTGATGAAGGGGGTGTCAGGTGGGCCTTGACAGCCTCAGAGGCAGCCGAGCTTGTGCGATTTGGCTGCTGCACCTGCGGAAACAAGAAACGTCTGCGCCGCCTTTGAAGTTCTGACAGACGAGAGACTCTGAACGTGCCTTAATCTTCCTGTTCCTCTGTCAGAACGAGACGCCGGCGTCTCAGAACGCCGCGCGCTGTTTGCTTTTGCTGCTTAATGACACAAACCATTCACCCTACCACGTATGACAGCATTTCATCTAGGCCTAATGGGTGCCGGCTGATGTTTCAAACACACACACACACACACGCCTTTTTCCTCTCTGTATTTCTGAGGAAGGGAAAGACAATGAGGCGCTTCAGCACGTGTTGATCGCTTCTTTTTTGAACGCGTTTCTGTGTTAGCGATGAGCACAAACACACAGGAAAAGTGGCGCGTGTGATGAGCTGAAGATCAGATCAGTAGATTGCTACTGTACAAGGCCGTCTCTGTCTGAACTGATTGGCCTGTAGCAGAAAACGAACAGACACATGTTTGGAGGCTGTGTGTTTTAAGTGCCGGTTTCAATCTGGCTCATGCTCCCTTAGCAAATCACATAAGTATTAATGTTTTTAAACTTTTTTTTTTTGCAGAAAAAAGGGAAGGTGGGAGAAAATGTTTTGGTTACACGCTAGCTGGAGGCTTTTCTGATCCGAAATACGCTCTTTGTGTATTACATACCTGAATTAGAGGTGAAGCTAAAATCTGCTAAGCTTCAAAATTTTAACATGTATATTTCTCAGACATTTCAATTCCATTGAAAGACACCAGCACACTATCGCGTAGCAATGTACAGCTACTGTTAGCATGCCGATTAGCACTTAACCAACACTTGGGTACACAGGGTACACACAGGATAATACACACCAAAGTGTTATACAGAGATAACAACCCCTTTATTATTGTCTCATGTATTTTGTCATATTTTCTCTATTTTATATTTATAGTCCCTTAAATCCAATGGACAATTTTCTAAACGGCCAATCAAGTTTAAATTTCACTTCAAGTTGTATTTTGTATATATATATATATATTCATACGATTATGTGAATAAACTGGTTCAAGGTTTTAACAATGCTACACGGTATATATGCATTTTAAGTCACGTACCCTGTCTGACGTGATCTCTAGGATGTAAGTGAAATGAACAAACTTGTTTGACACGCCTTCCAAATTCATGACAATTGCTGTTGCTGTATTTAACTTGCTTTGTATAAGGATTGAATTGCATCACTCTGTCCACCACTGGTTTATTTTCCTATCGCACCATTATGTTTTATTCCTTACTTAAAGACTTTTCCTCTTTTGACAGACTACACAGGTCTTCAAGATTTGAGCAGAACTTGGGAAAAAGAGCGAAGTACCGAACACCATCTGCCATTGTGCTGTCGACAAGGTCAGTTCAGTGGTTACAAAGTGTTACAGCAGCACAGACGTCGTTAACAGTTGTTCCAGAATACCGTGCTCCATGTCCTTCCCCATTAAGCCTGCATAATACAGTACAAATTCAATAATTCACCCGGCACAGAGCATTACCAGTTATCACTATGTGCATGTAATTCTCAGTTAGTGGAGACATAAATAATGTTCGGGTTGTCTTGTTCAGATGTCCTCACCTCAGCCTTGCCAAAAGTCTAGCGATCTGCCTGTAATTGGTGCTTATTATGCCATTTTGCAAAGGCTTGTACCAAGGACAGGACTACTCTGAAATGTTTAATGTATGCCGCCAGTGAATCTCCGCCAACAGCAGATAGGAGCGGTCATTTCCATGATGGTTCTTGTTCTATACCATTGAAATCCCATTGCTGTTTTTCTTTTTTGCCATCTTCTATTTATCGATCCTCACTCTCTTCCTGTGGCTGCTGGTGGAGGTTGGATGCAGGGTAGTTGGTGTGTTAGTGGAAGAGATGGTAGGCAGGAGAGGGCACCAAGGTTAATTATTCGATTACTGGGTGGCTCAGGCAGGAGCTGTTTAAACAGGACCCAGTCAGCAGGGGATTAGGCCTCATTACTTGAGCTAAAGCTACGCTGCAGATCCTCCGCCACTGCCCCACGCTGCCGTGGGCTAAGACGTGCCAGGGAATATTCATACAGCCCCTGGACGAAATGATAAAAGGGGTAGATGGAGAACTAGTGCACATAAATCTTGAGCTTAACTCCTCCAGATCTGTGGCATCATCACTCTAACTGTGTAGCGCTACAATTATCCCCCAAATGCCCTGTGCTCCGTGAGATTAACATCACTTCTCCAGTTACAGCTTGAACCGCTCCTGCTCTGCTCCTCTCCTCCTCTCCTCCGTTCCTGTTGTCCATCAGGCGTCTCGTGGCCAACAGAGTGTCTGATGGCAGGTGCTGATAATGACACTGCTTTGGCTGATGAGTGGAGATGAGAGGAGAAATGAGGTCAAGACTGTGTGCATGAACCGACCGTGTTGGTCATTGTGCTCGTGAACTCGGTTTGCATTAACTTTTTTTTTTGCCCGGGGCTTGTTTGTTAAGGGGGATCTTTTATCTGATAGTGTTGGGTCTCAGAACTGTTACTGTGCTGTGGTAGAGGAAAGAGTTGCTCTGGGCTTGCAAGAGCGAGGTTCATTAGTTAACTAATTAGCTTATGTTAAGTCGTACATGTTTCTAAGCTACATAGCTGGCAAGCAAAGACTCCATGTACAAACTGTTTCATTGGCCATGGAACAATATTAACTTATTACTTTATTCTCCAGGTTCCTGTCTTGAATTTTCCTTTTTTCACAATCCTGACTTTATATTAGCATAAGAGTTTAGCAATAAACATGGAAAAAATTCCAAAAAATTGGATTGTTGGAGTGTTGGTAAATTATTAGAAGAACCCTATGGTTCCAAAAAAAGAAATCTACGATAAGTGGGCATGAACAGTGTCTACTGATTACCGTCACTCATCTGTTTCATGTAAAAAACATATAATAAAATAAATAAGGTAACGTTATGGGTGAAGGTGTTTTTCATGCACGCTTTCTAAGATTCATCTAAATGTCAACACAAATACTCAAACACCATTAAAAACCAATACACACTATAACATCTATGAACACATGGGAATCTGTAATGGTTAAAATGCCTGTGAGGAAGTGACCTGTAGATCTTTAGCTTTTCCTAGAAAATATATTGTGTTTGCTATAAACCCAGTTGATATTTGCCTATAAGTATTATAATTATAGCTTTCTATAGACCACATAGATTCACTAATGTTTTTCCACTGATGGGGCCCTGTCCTGATTAGAAACTCTACCTGTACTCGGTTTACAGTCCCCAAAAAGGTCACATGTATACACGCGGCCTTCTTCAGCCCATATTCAGTTGCAATGCTTTAAATCGCCGGGGAGACACTCGTATTTCTGGGGAAGTCTTACTCAGACAACTAACACCTAAAGACGATATCCACCACATTGCTTTTTTCAAAGTCAGAGTCGTAAGTTGGAATGGTCTGTTCATCTGCTTGTACGTTGTATGAGAGCTTTCTTTTTTTGCTGTCTTTGAAAAAAAAGATAACAAACACCGCCCGGGTTGCCGCTTCAACGGCAAATGGAATTTAAGGAGCGTATACCGTCACAGAAGCGTGCGCACACAGACAAGACAAGAGCGAGAGACGTCTATGGAGACTGTTAAACCATTACCAATAAAAATCCTATTAAGCCCATGAAAAAAAAAAAAACGGTTGATTTTGGAGACTCTGTCTCTCCAATATGTGTGATCTAGCTTAAATCCGGGACAGAGAGCTACCATTATATAATTGAGGAAAAAATCAATGAAGGCAGCTGGACGTGGCTGCTGTGAGCAGGGCCACGTCCATATGGAAGGTGCACAGCTTCGATCGGTGTCTGGGATTGGCTTAGCTTCACTAGCCTAATCACACACTGCGCTGGTCGATGCCAGGCCTTGGCTCTTGGCACTCGCAGCATATGTTAACATTAGTTTTTCCTCCCCCTGTCTTAACAGCACCTGGGATCCGAGCCATTTAAAAGCAAAAGAAACAGGGATTATATTAAAGATTGCCTGAGGATGTTTGGGTGGCCAGTAGAGGAGAGAAGAGTGCCACGAAGGATATTTATTTTTATCGACTCTGTGTTGTAGAAACAGGAAGGTTTAGAGAGGCTTGACTACTAAAATTCCCTTAGAGACGTTTGCTCTGAAAAGGATGAGAAAAGGTTTCCGAGCATACCGCGTTTGTTGAAGTTGATTGGAATCTTCAGCAGAATAATAATGCTGTTATGGCTGGAAAAAAAACCTGTCATATTGAAATCATCTCAAACTCGCCATCATTTTTGCTCTGATTATATGCGGCAGTTCTAAAGAAAAGGCGAAGGAACACCTACACCTTTGCGAGATGCTCATAAGACGTTCTAATATATAACAAATAATCTAGGATGGTAAAGGAAGAAGTTCTTCCTTCCAGGAGAACCTTTGGAACCCTTGGTGAAGCTTAACAGTGATTTTCTTTCAAAAGAATCCTCAAGGAAACCCTTTTTCTTCTGTAATTTCTTCTGAATTCACATGATGTTTATGTGCATACTGGAACATTATTGGCTCTAATATTTGATGATGCAATACGCAAACTCGGATTTGCCATTTAAATCTATACATCTACACTGAAGTTACCCAGGATTCAATTGCAAAATGTTTGCGAAAGCTCATAAGTACAGATTTCATAAACTTCTAATAACAAATAACATATACACTACTTGTTGCTTTTATACGTTCTTCTGTGCAATGTGGATTACGATAGCTAATGAACTGATTGACGCAACAGAAGTGTGTTCCATACTAGCTTTGTGTGTGGTCATATACAACAAAAAGGTCAACCTTTAGAACCTTCTTTAGTTTGTCCCTCTGGGAGAACCCAAATTGATCCTCGTTAGAAAGAAATCTTTTATTTACCCAAAGGAACTTTTATAACCTTCTTACCTTCTGTCCTTATTGTATTACATTGCATTTATTTAGTAAGATCAAATATATTTATAATCATTAACAATTGATAGCTATTTGTTAAGAAACAAGTTGTGTTCAATTTCAGTTTGGAACCAGGTCAGGGACTCCTACCTCTTGGTCAGATGATCCTCAGCTCCTCTGCTGCTGACCTGTAACCCTGCAAAAACTGGAGCATATTTACAGATGAGAGAAGGTGAGTCGTGTTCTGCCATATAAATTGGATTTGGATTGGACCAATTACGCCATTAACGGGGTCCAAAGTGGGAGCTAATGGCTGGAGACCTAATTTACATAGCATTAGCTTAATTGAGCTGCAGGCACAGGTTCTTGCAGCCTAGCATGAGTGGAAGGTCCGGGCTAATGTTACTGATGGATTGGTGATGGTCTGACAGCAGCCTTTTACCTGACAGTTATATTAATTAACAGCTATCCTGTTACACAGGCTTTAAAAGCGATGAATAAATAAAACAGGTGATGATGCAGCAAATAGATTTTGAGAAACAAAGCACTGAGGTTATTGAATGTTGACATGGAATTGTCATAAATGTAGATTTGGTGTATCAGGTTATGTTTTTATTTAAGGTTAGGGTTTTTCAGTAACAAATATCGAAGTCAGTCTCCTCTTAGGAAGAGACCAGCCACATCTGAAGGGAGACTCAGTGAAGCGGGTCAGGCAGGAAGCTCTTTTGTTATGTAAAAAGCCGCTATTTGATCCGGGAGCAGAAAAAAAAGGAAAGAGAAACCTGGCCCGATAAACTTCTCATCAGATAATTGAAGATGCCTTTGCTCCAATTTCTCTCCTTTGCATAAGTGTCTGATCAGCTTTCAAAAGCAGATAGTGGGGAAGACGGAGGACGAAGGATGGGTCCAGGCGCCATCTTCTCTCTGACAATATTCAATACGATTAACTGAGAAATATTTTGAAACGATACATTTCTTGAAAAAGTATATTTTTTGATTAATTATAAACTGTCCCTTTTTGTGTAAATTTCAGGTCGTAAATTTGTTTGTTAAATCGTAGAATTTTGTTTGTATATTAATTGTGGGTATTTACCTGGAAACCCAGTAACACTTGTTCCATGGAGGCCTTAAGGACCAAACCTGTGATGTGCTGTATTCATTGATTAGGCTAAATAATTGTACGTGTGTTCAGATTTTAACAAAGTGGGAATGTCCTAAACCAAACATTTTCAGTGAATTGTGTGCTCGGCTGAAGATGTGAACTGGATTGTATAGGTTGATTTTGAAACCTACTAATGCCCTTTTTGTATTTGCTAACAATATCTTCCAACATTCCATCATTTTCCCAACAATGTATAAACAACTTGTAGCCTAGTTAAAAACCAAAAACCCAACCTGAGCAGGAGGTTACTAAGGATGCTAAAAACATATTTTACAATTTCACATGTTCATATTAGTCAGCGTAAAGTTTCGGTTGTCCCACAAGCTTTAAAACATCATCGTGGCTGAGTTGTGCTTTTGGGGCCCTTGAGAAAGGCCCTTAAGTCGCTGTGCTGTACAGGTGCTGTATCATGTCTGGCAGCTTCCTAGCATTGCTGCGAAGAAAAAATTTCATTGGGCTGTAAACCTTTCCTTTTACATCTACCATTTGTAAACTTGGCTTGTAAACTTTTAAACCTTTTGGCATATGTTTTTGTATTTGTAAAACATCAACATCAGCCATTCAATGTAAATGATGCATTTCTCTTCGATCCCTACACCTTAAACAGTTTGTTATACGCTTGTCTCCTGTGAGTAAATGTGCTCCTTGTTGTTTGATCACAAGCGTCTCATTGTAAAGCTGGTTCAAATCTTTATCTCGAATATTTTTTTTCACCAGTTTTCTTTTTTTTACATATAAAAATATGCTTTTATAATATACTTTGTTTTTTTTCTGTATATTTTTCCCCCAAGTCCACTCTCGAAGGAGCCATTCGAGCGCCTGTTGCTGTAATTGGAGGCGTAGACTAAGAGTTTTGCACTCATTAGTCCCCCACAACTTCTCTCATCTCTTTCCATTCTAATCATATTTCAGTGCATCCAAGTCGTGCGCCCCCTCGCTCCCTCTGTCCTCCTCCCTCTCCCACCTCTCCCTCGCTCTCTGTCAGTCTTTAACTACACTCCACTTTGGCCACTGCTCTACTTGTTACAGCCGCAACATGAGTGCAAACAATCAAAGTGTTTGGGAGCACTGAAATATGCATGGCTCTCCGTGACAGACAGATAAAGCAGGGCAATTAGGCACGTAATCCTAGAGCACGGCGAGGACTCGGCTGTCCTCCTCTTCCTCTCCCTGTCTCCCTCCCCTACCCTCGGTCCGTATCTCTTTCCCAGCGCTACTCTTTTGCGCTGTATTAGTTAAATGTACTTTGTGTGTCGGCTTCCCATCAAATCAAGTAACACTTCCTCTAATTGGCTTATAAATAATACAGCAGAGGCCGCATTATAATTTCATCAGTGGTAAACATTGCGGGGGCAGTCGGTAAAGAATCTATCCCTCATTAATTTCCTTATTTGGGTAGATGGAATGGAGAAGGAAGTAAAAAGGAAAGGCAGAGATGAGGGTGAGAAAGAGAAAGAGAGAGGGGGATCAGGTGAATGTAAGAAACATCACCACAGGCAAACAGGGAGGGAAAGTTAAAAAAAGGGCCGCGGGTAGGGGGACACCGCAGGTGCTTTTCTTAATAGATGTCAGATATTTGATTCGATTTTTGCCAGAAACCCTCACGACAAAGTCAAGACAGGAGCCCATTCCCTCCCTCCATCTCTCTCTCTCTCTCTCTCTCTCTCTGCCGACTTCCTTCCTTCCCTCTGTCTCATGACTTCTCACTCATATCTTTTCTTCCCCCATTTTCTCATCTTGTTTCTTTTTTTTTTTTTTTTAAAGCAACTTTATGAATATTTCATAACAAGACTCATAAATATTCATTCTAATAGCTTTGCATAGTAGTTATTTCCGGTATTATTTTTTCATAGAAAAAATACAAAAATACTCATTATAAATTCTTCATGCTCTGAAATAATAGCATGCATGAAAAAAAACAAGCATGCATGCTTGCACGCGCACACACACACACACACACACACACACACACACTCTGCCACTGTAGAAAATAGAGACAAATAATATACTCTACCCTACTGAGTTTTTGGTTTAAAGGTGTGGTCAGTGATAAAAAAAAAAAAAAAAGAAAACTTTTTAATAGAATATTTTACTCTTTATAAAATATCTGCTTACAGGAAGCACTCAAGTCTTCATGCCTCTCAGTTAGGATCTGTAGATACAAGAGAAAACAATTGTTTTAAAAACCAATATCTGACTAGTTGGGACAAAAGCTTTTCCGTTTTCCTGTCAATCATGTAGCTTGTCAGTTCCACACAGCTGATCATGTCTTAATAAGTCCCATTCTTTAAATAGGGGGTTTCCACTACATTTTGGATTTGTCAGTGGAGACTTTGGACTGTAAATAATATTAACAGCCTACTACAATGGCTTAGGACCGCAGTTTGCATGAACAATTCTGCATTTAAGCAGCTTTCACTAAACAGTACACCTCAACAATGATGGAACTGAAATGAACATTTGGTGCCACACAGATGAGGATAGGTTCTTTTTTTGAGTCTGGTTCCTCTGAAGGTTTCCTCTTAAGGCCATTGCCTTTGTCAACCACTGGCTCGCTCATTAGAGATCAACTTATTGGGAAATGGTGCTTGGTGGTTAAGGCATAGGACTTTAGATACAGTGGTTATAAGTTCAAGTCCCAGCCATGCCAAGCTGCCACTCTACAGCCCCCCGAGCAAGGCCCTCAACTTCAGAATTGAGATATGAATGAGATAAATGTAAGTTGCTCTGAATAACGGTGTCTGACAAATAATGTAAATAAACTTAAAAATCATAAGGAATCACAAACTTATAGGCACTAAACTTATACGACTTTATAATCCCCTTATCTCTGTCTAACTGCTTTTAAACAACGTCTATTAAAAGTGCTCTAGAAATAAAAATGAATTGAACTGGATTGAATTTGCCCAAGTCAGTCGAGGAGTTCTCAGGTTCCCCTGGCATACCAGTTTGTCCCAGAGGTGTTCAGTTGGGTTCAGGCCAGTGCTCTCTCAAAGCCACTCAGGTTAAACCTTGTCTTCATGAAGCTTGCTTTGTAAACAGGAACATTTTCAGACTGAAACACGTTTAGAACTTATAGTTCCAGGAAAAGGGATAATTGTACTCAGCATGCAGACATTTAATATTATTGCACAGCCACAATTTTGGAACAGTCTGGTCCATTGGGTGTTCACAAAATATTTGGTGTTGCTCTTGAAAAAATGTCACATGATGATGATTGAGAGCACAGTTCCAACAGACGTCTAACACAAACATAATGTTATTCGACTTGTGACTTAAGGGGAACTCTAAGTTTCTGTCAAAGTTTTCCCCCCCTGAGAGGATTATAAGCAAAAAAAAAATGTGAATAATTTTGTATGGTGGCTGGTGCAAAGTGCAAACCAGTTTCCCATCAATCCTGGGCCCTAAACACCTTCATGTCTGGTTATCTTTTAAGTAGTAGCATGACCTATGTACATAATATATACAACACACCCACACCCCTGCTCCCCTGACACTTGTCTCGGGTTGTGGCTATGCTGTTGAGTAGGGCTTAATTAATATAGTAGTAAAAGGCCTGTCCGTTCCCTTTGTGCGTGTCTACATTAGTTCCACTTGAGCGGTTTAACACTGTCAAACAAGCAGTGTGCTTATTGACATCCCCCCCCTACACACACACACACACACACACACGCAAACCAGCCCAGTCATGGGTCACTGGCCGCATCCCGACAGGACCCATGTAGCTGTTAAAGGATGTTAACAGCCTGATTTGAGAATCTGTGATACAAATAAGGGCTGCATATGTTACACGTCTGAGGGTAGAGTAATCTAATACACTGTATCTATTAAAAGTAGAGAGAAAATAATGTGCAGGTCAGAAACTTTTCATCCCAGAACTCTTTTTGTTATTAATGACTACATTTTATGTTCCTCTATAGCGGAAACCCTGAGCACAGTAATGAAAAGACTAAGCGATTTATTTTTTATACTTTATACAGAACAGCAATTTTGAACTTTTTGAGTCTTAATTTGTTTATAATATTTAAAGTCTAGTCTAAAAGCATTAAGAAATACCTTGCAGAGAGAAACGTGATATTTCTCCCAGGCGCCACACAGCAAGAGGGGGAACAAATTACAACTAATCAGCACAATGAGACATTTTCTTTCTTCTGTATGTCAGTCATGATGGCTTCCAAATCAGAGAGCTACAGGTTTTAAAGGTGCGGCTTTGGAAGGAATCACTGATGACTATCAATAGATAATGTTCAATGTTCAAGTCACTGAATATATCTTTATAATGTACTATATTATGATCTTATATATGAACGTCAATCTTTAGTGATAAATATGGAAGGAATAAAACAGTAAAACAACCAATGATGAGGGAATATGGGTTATGTGATAAAATGCACTTGCCAAATGGCTAAATATTATATAATTATAATTAATAATATATATAAAACACATTTTATTGATGTATACTTAAATCTTTAATCCTTATTGCCTTTCCATTGGAGTTAATACAATCAGAATACACCAGGTCATGCTACAGAGAGATTTTATCAATCCTTTATCCTGATAACTTGTAACACAATTATGGCTTAACATCTAAACACAAATCCCATCAACCCTAATTATTTTTTAATTTCTATATATATATATATTAAATATGCTATAAAACCCGTGTTGGTTAGTATAAATACAATTGACTTATTATGTATTTATTATATATATTATAATAATAATGAATGATAATTATTATATATATTATTTATTAATATAAATATCGATTTGGCATGCAGATGGAATTGATGTCAGAGCTGCTGATATGGAAAATTAATCATAAACTCCTGACGAATCAGAATCAGTCATGCATGTATAATGAATATACATCACTTATTCAATATCAAACAAACGTTTAATCATGATTATTTAGAGTATAACATTACACATACACATTTATTTACATACACATTTATGACATGCTGCAAAATACAGAGCACATACAGTGTACAAGCAGCAAGAAAACAGAAACGGTACTGGACCCTAAATTCCTCTCATTTACGATAATTAATCAAACAGCTGTGCATGATAAGAGGGTTTCATAATGAAACCGTTATATGTGCTCAACAAAGCAGATTCTCATATGCATGAAAATATGAACTCAAATATAGCAACTCATTATTACACAAAAGTATTCAATCCACATAACTGTTTAAAGAAAGAACAGAATTTGGTCATGGCTGCAAGACTATAAATATTGTATGTTGCAAAAAAAAAACAAAGCCTGTGTTTGAAGTGCTGGGTGTGTGTGTGTGTGAACACAAAGAAAGCATGAAGGAGGGTGCTGTAATTATTGTACAAATTCTTTCTGACATCTCGTTATATTAAAGACATAGGAGGTTCCTCTGAAACACGGATAACCTCTCCGGCACGACGGGTCTCCACCTATCGGCATGGCACACCTTCAAGACTAAGCTAACGACATTATTATACAAATGAGGAACAGGGAAAAAAGTTGCATTTTTACTTCTTTTGAAACATATTTTAGTGTAATCCTTATCAGTGTGCAAAGTGTAATTGCAAAAAAAAAATTGTAAAAATTAAAAAAAAAAGTAATATATTTCTGTTTTTTTGTTTATTGCATTATTCTGTGCGTACTTTCAAGAACATTTCTGAATGAACCTGTTTTCTATAAACAAACAAGAAATATATATTCAAACCATTAAAATATAATATTCAAATCTGGCACAAACACCCATGAAAGTAATGTGATTAACACCGAGATATAAGTAATCCTCCGCTTTACCACGGTTCGATTCGTACACCTAGTGGTTTATTGCGGAATTGCATTTGCCACATAACTAATTTGTTTCGCTGATTTTCCCGCTCTCTCTCTCTCTCTCTCTCTGGGATTGAACGATTGACCAAAAAACTTATAGGGAACTGTTTTGATGGAGTTTCATATTGAAATAATGAAATTTATTACTAAAAATATAATTAGATTCTAAAATAATACAGTACACATTAAACTTTTTTGCATTTATCGCAGTTTTCGAAAGTAACCACGGCGATAAATGGGGGATTACCGTAATCTCATAAATGTGACATCACAATAACGATACCACACCGTAAAATCACCCAGTATTGTAGAAACGAATAAGCTTGCCCTGAGAAGTCGATCATATTTACATAATTAATGAAATGTAAGATGTAGATAAAAGATTTTACACATGTTTAAGGTAATAAATTCCTTTAGTATTCAAGATGGTACACCGTGGCCAACTAGATACGTTTGGTGGCGGATCAAGGCTCCCCTTTTGGCCCGTCCCTGATCTCGCAGTGCTTGCTCTGTACGCATTGACTTTACATAATCAAGTGCCACTGGTCCTTCTCGCGTGGTTTAAAAAAAAAAGAAAAAAGAAAAAACGCTGTTTGTGTTAAGAACGATTATCCACGAGAAACACAAACAGAGGTGCTTTTTATTACATGGTGGCAAAGCAGTAATATTTGCAATGACACCAACTTCTTAAAATCGAAGCACTTCTCATTTCAAGCCCCAGGAGCCGGTGATGCGCTCCAATGACCTCAAAGTATCAGACAGGAGTTCTGGAGGATCAGTAGCCAATACCGGGGACAAGCGTGAACAAGACTGCTCTAAAACAGCATTTTTTTTTTCCCCAGTCAAACCCTAAAGTAGGAATATAGAGATGAAACATATATTATTATATTCATATAAGTAAAGGTACGAGCAGATCTCGTGTCAAACTGTACGTCTTATGTATTTATTTCCCCATGGCCCATAAAAAGAGGGTTAACTATATTTAACAATATGCACTCTAACCCCGCCTCTGCTTAATTAAAATGAGAATCACATCTGTGGCTGGAATCCGCACCTCATTACTCTGCTATCTCATTAGATGCGTATCCCCCGGGAAAACGCCCGAAACGCACTCTTAAAACACTTTTGCCTCTGTCTCTCGCCGCAGATCTGTCTCTCGTGGGCTTTAATCTCTCCTCATGCAGCCCGTGTAAAAGTTCTCATGTGAAGACGGAGGACGCTGCCGATGGAGATGTTCCCGAAAGCCAATTAAAGAACACCACCATATGAAGAAAGTTATGCTGAAAAAAATTTATCGCAACAGCAGCATATGCTGAAAACTTTCAATTTGAGCCTATAGGAAAAAAAAAAAACCTTCCCGCCATTTTTATTCGTACACAACTGACCTAGACGGCAACCCTAATCTCCAGACAAAACAAACCAGTGTTTTAAAATAGAGGGGGAGGGAAATATGACGTTCACCCAGAAAGCTCTGATAAATGCTCATAATAAACAGTGCTATAAAGTTTGTAAGGTTGTTGGTGTGCATCAGCAGCTTTGAGACTCTCCAGCGTTTTTACCCCTGGTGCGTCAAAGCAGCGGCGAGTCACAGAACGTACACGGCCCCTGTAAGATCTTCTTCACCCAGTCTGGATCTGTAAAGAGGGAAAGAGGAAATGGAAATCCAAGAGAGGCGATGAACATGATGCAAACACAAGCCGGCAATCAAGTCGCCGTTTTCCGTGATTGTGTTTCGCGGGGGTTGAGACGACCTGATTAGCTAATGTCACGGCGCAGGTATGAGAGGTGGGGTTTCATGAGGTGATGCATGTTTAATGGGAGCTGATGTCAGCATGGGTACGCTCGTGTGGGTGTGTCGGTGCTCCTTTTACTGTGCCGTACATTGCACATGGTAAATATGCGAATGCGTCGAGTCTGTGTAATGACGTCTGCAATTATTTGGGGGGAATTTATAGAATAACCATTTGGACAAATAAGTATGAAACCTTCTAACCTTTTTGTATTAATCGGTGCGTGTTTCATTTCAATTAATTTTTAAGCGCTTTTAACAATGGACATTTTCTTAAAGCAGCTTTACACATGTAAAGTGGTAATAAAGAATGTATACGTATATTATATAATATATAAAATCTTAATTTTGTCCCTAATGAGCAAACCAGTGGCTAGAAAACAAAAGTAAAGAAAGTGTTGAAAGTAAAGCGCAAACATATTTTCAAGTGTAGGAAAAAATATCACTTTACTTATTACAATCCTTGTATAAAAAAAAAAAAGTGTATTAATGGCAGTACGGTATTATTCTAATATTATAACGTCATATAATCCAACTCTTGTCCCACAGGATATTAAAAATAGTGTGTGTCTCTGCCACGAGAAGCCGCTGGGCAGAACTCTGATGGATCGCCAGGTCTTACCCTCAGGCTGTGGCACTGAAGAGATGCTGTCCTGCAGCAGGCAGCGGCGGTACGAGACACTCTGACAGACCTGATATGACCGTACACACCTAAAATAAACACACACAGAAACATGTGGATGTGGCAGTTAGGTCCGCTCAGTCAGATGTATTTTTATGGAGTACGAAGGTAAAATCACTGACCAGGTAACAACTGGTTATATTATACTGAAAAAAATGTAGGATGAGATTATTTAGCTGGCATTAATACAGACTTGCTTGGCTTGTGGACTATTGATTTGTCAAAACTTGCAATATATAGTAACAACTGAAGCCACAGGTCCTTAGAAAGCATACTGACCTGGAGGTTAGGGGCAGGAAAAGACCTATTTTTTATTTTTTTTTCCTTTCTACTGTAAGCATTGTTTTCCCAGAAAAATCGCTCCTTACCAACAAACCAACTCCAGCTACAAAATCGATGTAGCAGCACCGTACTGGTTCTGTGCTTAGTGACCAAAAAGGGTTAAAAGTTCCTATCTCAAGGTGGCCTGATGGGGTCCTTGAACAAGACCTTTAACCCTGAACTGCTGCAGAAGATCTCCCTGGATCACAGCCGAACCTGTGCTCTGACCTCAACTTCCTTCCACACGTGCGCATTTGTGGACATATGGATTTTTATGACCAGATTTTCTTACAGAAACAGAAAAACTTTCAGTTCAACAATCATTGTTTGATAAATGATTAAAAAAAATTTAAACAAATACAAATAAAAAAACAAATCATTCGCAAATTGCTGGGGCCTAAAAGCATTGAAACGCCACAATGCATGCTGACCATGGAAAATGATGAACTTTAAGTTGTACGCTGTGCAACATCACATCATCCTCTCATTGCTTATTCTCCTTCAACAGCATCACTAATAAATGACTGATTTTTTTTTTTTTCACATTTATTGCTGATTTTTAACAACTGAAAATGAATTTTTAAGTGATATATATACACACTATACAACAAAGACAGGTGAATGTATAATTTACAAACAGTGCCTTCTACAATTATTAGCAATCTTTATTAAAAAAAAGGTTTTAACCGAAAATAATTCATTTTCAAACTACACTTTCAGTATTAAAATTTGCGTAACAAATAATGACATCCCACAGGAATATATCAAATTTCTTGCAAATGATGCCATAATGAAGAAACACGGTGACCATAATGAAGACGTGCGCAGATGTTTAATAGCACACACACTCTTACCTGAGCCATATGTGTCCGCTGCTACACACGGCCTGCTTGCGGTCAGTAAAGGGCAGAACCTCTTTACACATGCTGCAGTACTCGGGAAACGTCTGCTTGTTCATTTTCTTCATAATGTGACCAATTAGAACCTGTGAAGGATTGAGAATGCAAGGCATAATAAATGTTTTCGCTATATTTACACGCATTATATATGCACACACACACATACGTTAGGATTTGGCCTTTGGCGCGCTTCTTCATCCGACCTTTCCGTTCGACTTTATTACTTTTTTGAGCAAACATTCGAAAAATTAGCACGTCTTAAAACAATGCCCACGTCATCATCTAATAGGATTCCAATCGTTCTTTACTTATTTAATCTATCTGCCCTTTTTCACGTTCAACACCACATCAGGTCTGCGTAGATTTATTGTACAAATCTAATGCAGCGGCTATATTTGAGATGAACCTTTAGACTAATATGAGAAAGGATTACGCTTGCTATATTCATAAATCGTGCTGCTAATGACTTAAGTGCAAACACTGTGTTGGAGGATAAAAACTTTGAGTTTGTGATGTACAGCGAACGATCTTTTATCTGAATTTCGATTTCTGATGCTCCAACTTTGAAAATAAACCTGCATTAGTTAAGCAGATTACATGTTGAATAGAGTTGAATGCCTAATACAGCTATTCAGTGACCTCGAATGACCTCGTCCTTAATCTTTTTTTTTTTGCCATTTTCCCTCTTTCTCTCATTTGTTAAAGCCCTCAAAGTTGGTCTTTGGTGATCTTTAATTTGGCAGGACCTAGTCTGGGCATCTCCGTTCTAAACCCTGTATGTAAAGCTATAAGGCAGAGATGACTAAAATGCAATTTGCTGAATATTTGATGTATAAATTACAAAATACCCCGAATGTGGCTGAAACGTGCGAAACGTCTGAAATGTGAGTAAGCGAGTCTCACCTTGGCAGCTCGATCTTCATTGGTAGGATCATTAGACAGGAAGTCGCAGATCCCTTTAGTGGGGATGCGTGTATTCTCCGTGACGAGGGTGTGCATGTAGACCTCTCCAAGCACCCTCTTCATGTGCTCACGTGTCAGGTGCGATTCCACCTCCTCGATCCATGCTGTAATTTCGCTGAATCGCTCATCATCTGGGTCTCCTTCGGCTTCCTTCGCTTTGAGCTCGTTCGTCTCCGAGCTCCCCTCCACCGCGTCTCCGTCCACCTCATCTGGCAGAAAAGCTTTGCTGTCCTCATGGGTGGGCCTCCAGCGTGCCTTCACTGGCGGCTTTTGCAAAGACTGGTGGAGGACCCGCAAAAGGAAGAGTTTGAATCTCCAAAGGTACATAGAGTTTGACATGGGTGTCTTCTCATCTAGTTCATCTTGGAGGAACTGAGGAATGCGTTTGTCGTGCATTACACGCCATCGCACCAGATCCAAGAGGTCAGCCTGCTTGTAGAGACTTTGCGCTTGTGATTCGAGGAGCTCTGCTCCCGCTTCGTCTGGCGTCTTGAGCGTGACGAATTGCACGATGTTGGTGCGAACAACTGGGTGCAGCCCATTGATCATGCCTTCGGTGGTGGCCAGAGCCAGGTATGCACCATTTGGGCTGGTGGAGATCCCGTGGATGCGGCAGCCGCGGACACCTTCGGGAAGCTGCACCTCCTGTTGCTTAAAGACGATAGCAGAGTCAGTAAAAACCGGTGTTAGTTTTTTAACTGTACCATCCAGCGAGCATGTGAAGACTTGGCTTCCATTGTGTGTTGCACTTAAGGATGTAATTGGTGCCGAGTGAAGGCCAGTAACATGAGAGTTGTGCACGTTTAGACCAGCTTTTGAGATGAGCAACAAGCACCAGAAGACATATGGGCCCCGTGCTGCGACAACCAAGCTACAGTTACACTTTTGCTGCGGGTGGAAAAGAGTGATGCATTTGACGTCGCTCACTGGAATGTTATCAGTGTCTTGCCACAGCACCACTGGCTGTCTGAGAGTAAAGTATCCCTTCACTGCCTTCAAATTCACAGGCAATATTTTAACAGGTCCCACTGTGCTGCCCACGATCAGGCCGCTCATTTTGCGTCCACTATGCTCATACTCCCACCAGGCCAACACACTCGGTGACGACACGTCCGATTTGATAGTGTTGCAAGAAACCACAGAGTCTTTTCCTTGCACAGGCAAACAGAACTGCCACACCACCAAGTCCCCGTTTTCCATCAGCACAGCCAAGAGAACCGTCCCCACGTCCTTGCACTCGTTGTTGCTCTGGATTTGATGCGTGTTACAAAGGCTGGACCACTCCATACGCACAGGAGTCTGCATCCGATACCTATTCTGTAGTTCCTCGAGATCCTCCAGGTCTTCCGGTGAATTTTCTGATGCACCGTCGCTCGTGTAGTTCCTAGACTTCAACATGTCACCATAAAGCTCTGTAAGGTTCAGAAGCTGAGTCCATTGCAGTCGCTTGTGGCAGCTATGAACAGTCAAGCGGCAGTCTAGCGTCAGGCAAGCCAGGATGCAGCGCCCGTTCACGTCGCAGCCGAGCGGCGACCAGCTGGTGTACTTCATGCCACGCAGAGCTCCGCCCTGGGGATTCATAATTCTGTCCAGCAGAAAATTCTGCCTAATTAAAGGGTCATCGTGGTTTGCACATTTTTGTTTCACCGATTGCACTTTGTCCTCCGGGCCAACCTAACAACAAAAGCAAATGATGTTATGCAAATGTGAATGTAAATAGACGTGAATTTATTGACAATACAATTATCTTCTTTGATTGAGATCAGGATGTAAGACATGTTCCTGCTTGCAAAACCTGTTTACTAGATGGTGCAGCAAATCTTTGTGATTATCATGGGAAACCAAGAGCTGAAAGATTGTTAGTGATGTAGAATTCCTTCACATTTCAACCAGTGCTCTTTAGTTCTCATTTACATCTCACTGTGTTTTCTTGTAGCAAATATCAGTAATAATTTGCATGCAATATACAGTAATAATGCACGAGTTCTTATTGTTATTGCTGCTGGATAATTGGATCAATGAATGAATCACTGAATCAACGAATGAATCAACGAATGAATCACTGAATCAACGAATGAATCAACCAATGAATCAATCAATGAATCAATCAATGAATCAATCAATCAATGAATGAATACTTGCCTGCAGTTCACACACGGACTCCGGCACGGGAATGTGAGTGCGGTGCAGGACTAAATCCTGGCTATGCGTGCGCTGGTCACACACCAGCTCCATGAGGGAAACACTGTTGACGGTGGATATGGCAAGTCGGTGATCCTCCGACCACGTCAACGCCTCCAACCCGCTCACTGGACTCAAGAGTTTCACCACCGGCTCTCGCTTTACGATGGGCCCGAGTTCGGTCCAAAAATCCACATTCGTCGCCGGTTTCTCTGCAGACGCGGCCTCACCAGCATCCACAGCGCGGTTCGGTTCAGAAGCCGCCATTTTCCGGATGAAAATAAACGCTTCCGTCTCCAGGAAGTGGCGGCAACGGAAAAGGCGGGATTTCTTGAGCGCCTTTCGAGTTCGGGTTGCCATGTTTAAAATAATCACTCCGCTGCATATACAGTATCATAATAAAATGGCTTAATTACTTACTTGCTACTTTTACAATTACAATAACATTTTATTATAATCGGTTATAGAACAAGAGAAAGGTGATCTTTTAAAGATTTACCTCTGCTGAATAAAGTCTTTGACTCCACAACCCTGGATCCTCAACTTTTTTCTTTACTTGTCATTTTAACCTTGTTATTGGATGTAGATTAGATTAGATCAGATTTAATTTTGTCATTGTGAAAGACAGGACAGAGTCAATGAAATGCAGTTAGCATCTAACCAGAAGTGCATAAGTGGCCTATTTACGATAGATAACAGCAGATAAATAAGGTATGAGGTCCATAAATACAGGGGTGAGGGAGATTAATGTACATCAGGTGCAGTAAGTAACAATAATATGGTATATATAAAGTAATATACAATATACTGCGCACAGATTATGCATTGATAGACACGCAAAAGATAATATACTCAAATGACATGATATAGTTATGTAGTATGTATGATACAGTATATACATATAGTATAAATATGGTTGGAATGTACATTAGTGCAAATGTGAGTATGGACGGTGTGAAAAGTGCGAAAAGAAAAATTTGCTATCACTTACAATCGGCCCCAACAATAACATCATGTCCATGTGCATAATGCAAGCTTTATAAAGACATAGCCAACAACTACATCTTTATAGTTCTAATCGAATAAGAAAAACACCAAACACGTGCCGTATGACAGAATACATCTATAATAATAATGTACATAAAATTATCTGCTTCGTTATTTATTAAGAATTCAAAATATTTGCTTATATTTCACCGTTATATGGCTGGATTCCAAAGTAAAAAAGACCAGGAGTAAAGATGAGATTGATGTGAATATTTGTCACTTGTGGGATTTATTAGACCGGTGACATCATTTATCACGCATCAGAGAGACAGCTTGAGAGATCATTCATTGTTGAAAGCATATGATGCCTATCAGGAGGCCTGGCAGAGAGATTTCACTGTGTCACACCTGTGACAGTTCGTAAAGAAGCACGATTTATAAATGATCTGTCCTGCACATTTTCAACTTTAATGCTTTGTTTCCAATACAGTTTCTTTTAGATCCCCATGCACTGCCCTATAATATAATATAATGATTATACTCTAATGATTCACTATCATAATACATTTTAAATGTAAATATTTAACCTTTAACTGTTATTAAATGTCTTCCTATGTAATTAAATGTTATTGGCAAAAAAACTTTCTAGAATTGTTTATTTTTTAAAAAGCTATCTATCAAATACCCAATTTATAATATTTAGGTTGTGTCCTAGCTAGCGCTAGCTAGTGGTTAGCTAGTGGTTAGTTTTCGAAAAAAGGGATCTTTGTATCTTTTCTGAAACCTTTTTGTTATAGGGTTTAATACAGAACATTTTAGGAGTATCAAGACAACACGCTTATAAGAATAGGGTTATTAAGCATCCAATGTCCTTGACAACGCATTTTAGTAGTTCCTTTGACAAGATAAAAAAACATCCTTAAAATATTAGAACCATGAACCATCCAAATAAAGTACGTATGGGGAACCAGAATGTCCGATCTTTCTAATAGGGTTCTTCTTCTGGAAACCTTTTATGAGTTAAAGTGAAACTCTTAGACAAGCTGAAGAACCCTTAGTTTTTCTAGATTTAGCCTTTGTGTGTGTGTGTGTGTGTATGTGTGTGTGTGTGTGTGTGTGTGTGTGTATGTATCAGGACTAATCCTATTGCGTGTTTAACAAATGTTCTACCTCAGGCTATGTGCTGTGGATCAGTACACAATTTTCAAGAACCCTGTATATCTTGTGGTGCTGTACTGTGTCTCTAGTGATCACTAGACACACTTTTCTATCAAGGACTTCAAAAGCAGGGAAATGCTCAAATAGAGAACTGAATCGCTTAGATGATTGTGAAAGAATATAGACACTTTTAATTAATATTGGAAACTTATTTGCTAGCTCACAGCAAAAATGGTGTGCTTGTGGACAGTCCATAGACGAAGCCAGTTTCATTACAACTCTATGCATCTAGTCTGAGTCAGTGTGATGCCTCATCCAATAGAATGAGCTATGTTGTCAAAAGTGTTTAGCGAGCCTAGGTTTCTGTAGTAATGAAACAAATTGTTACAAATCTGCGAGACAAATATGTTGTGGTGACACAAATATTTTAATCTCCCCCTTTTCTGTCATTTGTTTCAATAATCGGATAAATAAGTAAATAGAGACCTTGGTGTATTCTAATCTTAATGAAGCGTGTATGGTATGAATATTTTAGAGACTTGCTGCAGTGTGTTTGTAGGGTTTGACTCAGGATGATCTCTCCTAGACATGTGCGGGATTGTCGGATTAAACATTCATCAGTCCTTGTCTTTTAGATTCTCTTCCTGCGTCTGAGCAGGCCTAGTCCTACAGGACCGTGTGGCTTATCGGATTATGTGTTACAAACCTTAGTAAAAGCACTCTTTGCTATTCATATCCTATTTGTACCTGGGTAATTGACTGAGGTGTTTTGGATTTACCTGTAATTCTAATATCTTATATGTATAAGATTAATAAAAAAAACAATAATATTTTGTATAATAGTGTATGAAATCGTTTTTTTCTTTTTTAGCTTGGACAGGATTTACATTGAATGCTACTTATGCAAAGAAGTAGATAACACAACAGCGACAATCTTAACTTTTAAATCTTTCAAATATTTTTGGGATCCATGCTATCAGTTCCTTGGGTTGTAGATTTACTGTTTCTTTTCCAGCTCTTCTTCTCAGCAGAACTCTTTGAACACATCCCGCCCGAGTCCTACAGGGACGCAGTGACGGATGGTTCATTGCATGTGCTTTAATCATTCAGCTGGGTGAACCCCCAGGGAGAGGTGCTGCAGCGCATTACCCAAAACACACAATCACTGATATAATTATAATGATGATAATGAAATGTATTTAGAGCATGTCTCTCCCTCTCTCTCCCTCTTCCTCCTTTTTCAACCCCCCTTACCATCTCATTTTGAGGAGGAAGTCGTGGGTGCTGCTGCTGTCTCAGGCAGGAAAAGAAAATTTGTTGTGTTCTGGCCCCCTGTGTCTCCTTGTGGAGTCTGGCCGTGCCCGGCAGGACGGGGCGCCGGAGATTAGCCGTCAGAGCTGACGGCTTTGCATGCTTCGTGTGCTGTCAACTGCGAAGGCTTACCTGACAGGTGTTGCTCTCTCTCAGATCCTCAGTCTCCTCCTGAGCTGAGGCGTCCTCAGGGCCGCTCTGGGCCGCTCTAGGCCGAGGCGTCCTCGTGGCCGTTCTGAGCAGCCAAATCTCTCCTAATTGAGAGCCTGATGATTTCTGATCAGTGTGTAGCACATCCCCCGCAAGGTAACAATTTCCCAAGTACAACATCCAATATGCATAGACAAACTTTTAAGAATGAAGGTTATAATAACCAGTGCCATGCTGGTATTACTGTGGAGAGATACGCTTAAGACCGTTTGTGAAATCATAAAAACTGTCTCAGGTTCACTATCAGTGCTATTAAAACACCCTCGACTTTGAGATCAAAATCAGCGTCCCTTGAACCTGGAGTGTAGTCTAGATAATATGTGTGACATTTGACTAGGAAAAACTTGTCTGGAGCCATGCTGGGTATATAATTCCCTCAAGTAGCTGATGCAGATTGCCAGTGCCTGTAGCACATTTCATTTAAGTGAGCACTTGGGTTAATCTACTTTTATTTCTCTATAGAATTGGGCCTCATTAAAAGAAATGGAAACGTAAGTGTGCTAAAAAAAGCAGAGGAGCCCAATGAGTAATCGTATGTATGCATAGTGATAATGGATTAATAATTCATAGCTGTGTGATGATTAATTAAAAAAAGGCCCCAGGTCCTGTGGCAGGTATAGCCTGAAACACATACTGACATCCCCTGCGAGCCACAGAACATCTGAACTTTCTCCCCGCTTTCTTTCTGCTTCTGCTTTTCTCGGTCTGTCTTCCCTTCAGGCCAGGTGCAGGGTTGCTTCCATCCCTCCGGTGGGGTGAATTTCAGTACATTTGTGACAGTAACATTCTTCTTTTTTCTACTTTTTCTATGAGAGCATCCCGGGTTTTGAAATTCATATCAGGTCCATGGCGACTTAGGAGACTACGCTTTTAGGTCAAGTTCAGAGTAGGCCACTTGTTCCATTGGTGTGTCACAACATTCTCAATACGATGATGCTGTTTTTTAAAACTTTCTTCAACAATGCTGGGTCATCCTGGATGTCTATAGCACAGACACTGACAGCTGGCGTTGGGCAGGGCATGCTCTGTGGCAGGGCTGCAAGAGATCTTTGAAGGCCAGGGCCTTCATCCCTATCTCTCCCATGCTAACAGGGCTTGGCTGCCCATATGGCAATTGTCTGAGTAGAGGCCCTCTGAAGCCTGGCACTTCGACCACACAGCCATTCTGCTGTTCTGAGACTGGACAGATCCTCACCAAACTCTGCCCACTGCTGGACAGCCTAATGGATGCGTTTGGTGATCGGACAACATTGGGTGAGGCCTTTTGTGTGCTTGCCAATAAGAAGGGCCAAATTGTGGGTAGCTGAGAGAGATTTGGAGTTCCTGGGTCATGTCCTTGACAAGTTTATTTACCTGGAATTGCTGATACTAAAGCTGGACACTTTCCACATCTCCAGTATTACTTTAACATGGAGGTAGTGAAGAAGCAAAGTATCCAAAAGACATTTTTACAGAGTGAGTAAAAAAGTTTGATTTATTGAGGCCTCTGGCATGCTGAGCATCTTCAGGAAGACTGATGAAATCAACAAGTGAGCCTTAAAAATCCTGCAACCCAATCAATATTCTGTATTCTGAACAGAGTGGGAAATGATGTATAGTCTTTTGTGGTTTGAGTGAGTTAGCTAGCAGAGTGGACGTCCTTCAACGCGAGGTCAGGGAAGAGTTTCCCTGCCAGAATCCATCAGAGGAGGGAATGCAAACTGGAGCCTAGGAAGGGTATGAGCAGCACCAGGCCTTGGCTGACCACATCCCTTCCTCTCTGCACTTTCAATTCTCTCCTGTGGGGTTTGGAAAGGGTGGAGCAGTGTGTGGGTTCAAGCCAGCACTGGCTCACCTTAGGCCTCCCAATGCAAGCGCTTAGCTTCTTTACCCTATTCTATCGAACCACACACATTTCACAAATATACCTTACCCCTAATACCACCAGAGCTGACAGGTGCAATTTGTAGCAGGGACCTAAAAACCCAGTATTTGCTAATTATGAAATAGTCAGCAGAAAATTCTTGGCTTGACATAACGGTGCCCTGATTTTCCTACTTGAATATACAGTATTCTTCTGCTAACTAAGGCCAGGCTGTTAAACAGGTCACTCTTTGAGCACCTCCCTCCATTCCTGCCACCCTCTACCTTGGAACTGGAACAAAAGCTACTGGCAGCCTTTTCCCCCGCCTTTTTCTCCTGCCTTTCTGTTTTATTGGTGACAGCTGCCGTGATACAAACTCGCAGAGTGAGAGGAATGATGTGTCAGTGGAAGGTCCTTTAGCCTGCACCACTAATCTGTCACATGCGGTTTGTTGTTTACCGTTCCTCAGGCTTGCTGACCGGCCCTTGGTGAGCCTTGCGCCGTAATGACGACAGATGCTGACCCGTAGAAGTGTGAATCTTGCCGATTTCCCCCCGCTGCCAACCTGTAAATTACAGCTATCGGGAGTAATTAGACCCGATAAAACCTTTCCAAGCATCATCCCCCATGCACTCTCTCTCTCTCCCCTTCATTCTCTCTCTCTTTTGGCCTGCCAGTGACACGAGAGTGGGGGATTTGAGAGGCACAGGGTTGCTGGCATTGACCGATCCCACAGTTAACCTGTCTGTGACACTTTCTACTCTTATTACTTATCTCCTGCTCTTCTCTACAGCTCTCACAGATGTGGCTGCAGAATGTCCGGCCTGCTTGTTTCTACTTTATTTTGACTGCCACAGTTTTACTTTGAGATGCTTGCTCAAGAGCATGACATGAGTGTTTCATTATTTGTCCATTCAAGCTGTGCCTCTTTTGAAGGATCTATTTTTGGAGCTGAAGCAATCAAGATGTTAGGTACATGTTACTCTATCCGTCTATCGCACTTTAAAAATACTGTTCCAAATGTGTGTGCAGGTGCACCCTAGAAATATGTAATGTCTGCATATTTTTTGGATTTTAGGGATTACAGATTTGTTTCTACTCTTCTTATAATATTGCACTTAACATTTTAGTGTCCCTCTTATAAAATAGCACAATTCCTCCAAGTGGCCAGTAGGCTCTGCCCCTGTTCTGTCCATGGCCCTGGCAGTACCATCAACCCCCACCGCTCTACGCTGCCCTCTACTGCCAGGCTCCCTCCTAACAACAGGGTTCACGGCCCTTTAAGGAACTCACCTGATGCTAAAGGTCACACAGCCGGCTCTTGTCATCCTCTCTCTCTGTCCCCTTTCGCTCTTCCTTCTCCGCCACTCTGCCGTCTCCTCAGCGCTTATTTCCTGACCGCCGGAGCCAATCGGCTTCCGCTGTTGCCTCCTCCGCCACCAATACGGAGTGGCAATCTGTCACTGAGGCACTGGAGGACGCCACCCCGCTGGCCACCTTCCGCACACCAGCGTAATGGCTTCTGGCAGCCCTAGAAAGATAAGTAATGGGACAGAAAAAGGGAGAGAGTAGAAGAAAGAGAGCAAGAGCAGGTTGGCAAAGGGTCAGTTAGTTTAGGAGCCACTCTCACTTAATAACTGGACCCCTTCTCCCTCCCCTCTCTGGCCCACCGGCTTTCCCTCACTCCCTCCACGCTACCCTGTTTTGGCGTGGTCGCTTCGCGCGATACTTCAGTGAATAAATGAGTCGTTTTAATCCGACTGACAAGCTGGCATTGCCCAGCTCTGCCCTCCATCTGTACTGGAGGCCAGCTCAGCGGCAGACCCTGGGCAGCTCCGCGTGCCAATCCAACACACTCACAGCTTATCCTGGCTTCAGTTTCAGGGACAGAAGGGTTAGACTGCCGTGCGGCTGCTGCCCTCCACGCCAAAGAGCTATTTATATAAGAAAGGGATTAACTGCCGCTATCTTTGATGGGCTGGAACAAAGGCTAAGAAAAAGGGGCTAGTTAATTATTCATTAATTACTAGTGTTCTGGTTGGGCTGAATATTTCTACAGGAGTTATGTTGCATGATGGGAACAAAGACAGGCTTCTGGTTCCGTTTGAAGAATGCATAAAAGCTTTAAGAGATACACAATATTTAGTCTAATATTTGTTTGCCGGTCATACCATAAATTATATAATGGGAGAGTCTCATTTCTACGTGTATTTATCAGCATCAGCCTTTTCCGTGCAGAAGCTTGCTCACTTTGATTAAGGCCTTAGGCATCACATGTGCACCTCCTGATGAGGAAACTGCTGCGTGTCTTTGAGCAAACACTCTGTCTGCTTAATTATTCCCCCTAATGAACGACTCATTAACGAACCTTCCATTCAGCTACAGTGTGCTTTACACCTCACCACATCTGCACATTTGTTATTCAATATAAAAAAAACATCAACTGTAAGTGCACGGATCGCAAATTGTACTGTACTGCTTGCTCTCTTGTAGCATTTAATCTTGTTCATTCATAACTCTATATCAGAATACTCTGTGAGCCGTTTTAACCTAATATTAATCCAACACATATGTAACATGTGAGGTATTTTCTGACAAGCAAATTCCCTTTAAAGGTACTTGAAGGGCAGTTAAAATACACTTTTCAAGTATGCTACTTAAAAACACAACACAAATTGAAATTCACAACTGGTAAGTAACTTGGAACATGGAAACATGGAATTTTTTATGGAATTTTCAATCCATCCATGTACCCATGTACACAATACATGGATGCAAGAGTACATATGGACATGTTGTACATATGGGTACATGCTGTACATATGGGTACATGCTGTAACATATGGTTAGTGCTGTACCCATAGACCTTTTACCACATTTACCACATTAATTGTAATATGCCACTTATGCACTTCTAGTTAGATGTTAACTGCTCCTCTAATTGGCACTGTTTGTACTATGTTGCCCTTAATAGAGATTTGTTCTTTTAAAGGTCAACAATTTAGCCAACTCTATTGGCAAACAAGTCAGTACCAAGGGTTAATAATAATAAATATTTGTTTTAAATTCGAATAGCACTTTTTATGATGGACAATACCGCAAAGCAGCTTAACAGAAAGATTAGTGCATCATTAAAATGTCAACTATAAACTGCATGAATATTTATAAAATGTAAAGACAGGCATGTCCAGATAGATACATATATAGATCATGTATAGTCTGCATCTAAGCTCTCGTATCCAGTGCGTATCTAAGACCAACGGTGATGCCTGAATTGTTCTGGTTCCATCAGGGGTTAATTCTGCTCTGTCGTCCTTGGAACAGTGTAAGCATGCTGCAACATGGCATGGTGCTCTCGCTCCCATGGATCAGACACAGCAATTGAGGGAGAAGAAGAGATACACTAGCAAACAGAGGCTTTAAACCCCGTGCTCGGTTTCCTCTCGACTCTCCATGTGTCTCTGTGTTTGCTGGGCTCTGCCTTTTCCCCTTGGCCTGGTGGCAACTCTTAAGGCATGGCCCAGGAGAATCTGAGTAACTGGCCTATTAAGAATTGGGTCTTTTGTTCTATCCTGGAGAGGTGTGGAATCAGGTGAAAGGGATGCTGTGCACCAGCTTTGACTTAGCTTTATTTCTGCCCATTTGAGGGGATTTTTGGAAAGAAATACCGTTGCTCTTTTACCATGCAGGGGAAAACAATTTACTAGCAATATACAGAGAACAGCCTTCAGTGATATGTGACAAATGCAATGGAAATTGCTTGCATGGGTTGAGTTATTTGTCCTTTTAGAGGGAAGGGAACCAGAGAAATCACTAAAAAGCTCCTCTGACTGATCATCTTTATCCAATGACAAAACATTTCTATCATGAAGAGAGTGGCCTCTTTAATTTCTGTCCCCATGAGGGATCACTGAGTGGTTTTATGAGGACTTTATGGTGGTTTCATTTGTCACCTTCCTGTATACTATATAAACACCAGTATTTATTTGTTTATTTTACACTGATTCATTGGTTCATTGATTTTCAGTAACCCGATTAGGGTTGCAGCGGATCCCAGGAGCATTGATCATGAGGTGGGAATACACACTGGATGGGAAGCTAGTCCATCATTCACACACTTTTTCACACCTGGCGGAAATTTTCTGTCACCAGTAGACCTAGCAGTATGTATGTGGATTTGGGAACAAACTGGAAAAAAAGCACAGCACACTTTACCCAGGCAGACTTCCCAATGTATTAAACATAATTACTAAATTTGGTTCAAATGGACAGCTTCTCACAATTGGTTCTTGCATATTTGTTTTTTTAATTTACCCATAATATAGATTTCTGCCTGAAACTTTAAATGGCTTAGTCTAAAAGAAAAGATTGAACATGTTCAATTGAATAAAAGAAAAAAGTTTAAGTTATGCCCAGGATTTATTTACGGCATTTGGTAGCAACACCATTATCTAGAGTTACTTACAATGATCTCATTTTTACACCTGAGCAGTTCTTGCTTAGAGCCAAGGAGTGGGAGTGAGAGCAGTTCCTGCCACTAACAAACATTCCCACAGCATGATGCTGCCACCACCATGATTTACTGTAGGGAGGGTATTGGTCAGGTGATGAGCCATGCCTGGTTTCCTCCAAACAGGATGCTTGGCATTCCGAGTTCAAGCTTTGTTTCATCAGACTAGAGAGTTTTGTTTGAGTGTCCTTCAGGTGCCTTTTGGCAAACTCCAGGTGGGCTGTAATGTGCATTTTACTGAGGAGTGGCTTCCGCCTGGCCACTCTACCATACAGGAGGAAATGCATTAGTGGAGTGCTGCAGAGATGGTTGATCTTCTGGAGGTTCTCCTCTCTCCACCGAGAAACACTGGAGCGCTTTCAGCGTGAGCATCGGGTTCTTGGTCACCTCCCTGACTAAGGGTTTTTTAAATTTTCAATTTCATGGAAAAGGCTGTGAATACTTATGTACATGTGATATATATATATATATATATATATTATTTATTTTCATAAATTTGCAACATAGCATATTGTGGAAAAGTGAAATGCTGTGAATACTTCTTGGATGCAGTGTATAAAATAGAAAAAAACGAGATCTACTAAAGACTTTCCCACAGAGCACAAAGTTCATGTCTGTTTGATTGGCCCACAGTTCCCAACAACAACTCTTTAATCTGTGACCTCGCAAAGCGAGAGTACATCATTTTACCATTTAAAAAAAAAGAGGAAAGACTTCACCTTTGTTGTACTTTTTGCTGAATAAAGTATCTTTTTTTTTCCTTTCAAAAACAACTTTACATCTCTTTCCCAAGCGGCCAACAGTGGCACTTGTGCTCAAGGCCTGGATGAATAAATCTCTCCTCTCGCTTTGAAATGAAGTTACCAAAATGTCTCTTTTAATACTGCATCCAATCAAATCCCAGCAAATGAAAAGAACATCATTTGATTATTTAGGTTAGCGCCAGTCCTCGACAGCTGGGTAGCTGTGGAAGCCAAAAAGCAAAATGAATCATTGAGGTTTTTTTTTAATTAAGTAGGTTAATATGTGAAAACGATGTATAATGTTTTATTCATTGTCAGCGCAGGGATGGGATGCTTATACAGGGACAGAATGTGTCGTGGGCTGTGGGAGGCGTACTGAATCTGAAAGGACCCTGGTGATGCCCATCTTTAATGCCATCCTGCATTAAACAAATGCTTTATATGCGTGCAATCATTATTATTTATCACAAATAAATACTTAAGCATGGAAAGCTTAGCGGTCTGCTGTGTTACAGCACTATTTTATGAAAGCTTTAACTCGCTTTGGTTAGCGCAGCGTGTTTGATATAGATAGATATAAAAAGTGACAGAGAGAGTGAGAAAGAAGGGGAAAAGCATAATGGCTAAATCACCACAACTCTGTCTGGCAGAAACTGATACTGCCTCATGCGCCTCTATTACATACAATAACGCCATTACTTGTTATTACTTGAGTAATATGTGATTATAAGTGGAGATAACATGAAAAGGTGAATATCACTATGGCATGCATTTAAATTGCATGTGAAATGAACGCAAGGCTGTTTTGAGTTAGTCTGATATTTAAGTCACAAAGTTAAAGATTTCTGAAAGGTATTTTTGCATTTTTGCTGTATAGGGCCTGCATAGATTTTTCTCCTTTGGTCCACATTTTCTCTCTCTTTGATGTTTTCAGGCTTAAAGGCAAATGCTTGTATTAAAATGGTTCGCAAAAATATGGAAATAACTTGTGAACTGAGATTATATATGACCCAGTGTGAAAAATACACCGATCACAGTATTCGCATCAAGTGTATTTTTGGAAGGTGATCCAGCTCATACTCCTGCCATCCAGGCCAGAAAGCAATCTCGAAAAGGCCGGGCTGGCGCTGCTGCCCGTTGGCTGACGCTGGAGCTGGATGTCTGGCCAATGGACTGGGCTGTGGGTGCTGGGTTTATGCTGATGAATTGCAGGCGCGATGCGCGGAGGCAGCCGGCAAGCAGAGCCAGCGAGCGGCCGTCAGGCTTCATCAGCTCCTGCCTCGGTGAAGGGGGAAATCGCAGAGACAGCGCTGACAACTTAATTTAACACTGCACCAGAGTGAGACTGCACTCTGGAAAATTGATAACAACACCACTATGTGTGTGCACATACATACACACACAGAAACTTACCAAACGCACAAGAGACAGTACAGTAGATGTAAAGAATCTGTACGCTGTGTAAATGCTCCTGATTATTTTTACACTCATGTAATAAAAATGTGTGAAGACTATAACTCAGGTTGATCTCGAATATCCATACATTATAATGTTCAGTTTGTGCTAAGGTTGTGACTTAAAATCTTCATCAACATAAATGATGAAAACTTGTAATAAATATGCGACAGGTTCTAAGAGATGACAGCTCAGCAGATTGCTTGATTATGATTGGTCTAAACACTGACATTCACATTGCTATTTAGCATGATACCCTTATCTAAGGCGACTTACAAATTATCTCATTTATTCCACTGAGCGGTTGCTCAGCCTTGCTCAGGAGCTCAGCAGTGGCAGCTTGGTGGTGCTGGGACTTAAACTCTTGACCTTCTGGTCAGAAGTTCAATATCTTAACCACTCAATCTTTTTCAATTTATTTTCTATAACAGAATATTTGACATGTTTATCTGGCTACAAATGATAACACAGGTTGGTTTAAAAGCACTAATGTGTTAAAACATTATAATTTTTTTTTACTACTTACTGACTTGTATGGCAGAACTGAACAAAACTGATTTTAGTGAGAAGACATCAATAAAACATTTTTCAAGTGTCAGTGCTTTGTAACAGCCAGAGGTAAAACTTTAGTATAATTAAATAAAACAAGCATCATCATGCATGATTAGCTATAATAACCGTTTGCTTCACAGTGATATTTGCACATTGCATGCACGATATTCGCTAAGGCAAAAAGGACAAATCACTGTTTTAGGAACATTTATTAAGTTGGGAAATCTATAATAAGGTGAGCAGGATGTGTGTGTTCTTTGCAGAAAATAGTGATTCCAGAAGCTGTATCTAGTCGTCAAAGTAAATAAATAGTATAAAATCCCTTCCTTTTCATGTTCAGGCAACAGATGAACGTTGAACTGATCCCCCTGAAATGATGTGATCCGAATTGGCGTTGAGTGATGGGAGTGGTCATGTTTCTCACCCACCCACAGTACTGAGAAATAAATAAGAATCGGATGTGGCAAAGTCCTCCAGAGTGTCAGGCAGCCATAATCCCCTTTTAATTTCCTTTTGGAGCCTGCGCCAGGGTTCTGGATAATGCCCCCTGCTCGTGATGGAGTTGTGGCCGTGATGGCAGTGCAGGGGCTGGTTGTGTGTGTGGTGGGGGTGCTAGTGGGGGTCTTTACTCAAATCCAGTGGAAGAGTATACAATAACCAGGCTAGGCCTTCACAGCCTTTACACGGCCTGCTTTCTGTTTGCCCAACACTCCAAGGGGATTTTCTGTTATGTACACACACACACACACACACACACACACACACACACACACACACACACACACACACACACACACACAGAAGGTGAAACACACTTCCATTGCTACACTCATCCTCACCCACCCAAGGTAAAATTGCTCCATATAAAGCTATTTATATCTTAATTTATACAGGTTGGCTGGTGATGTATGGGTCAGCCAACCTCCGCCTCCCAATCCTCTTCAATCCCACAATGCCCAGAGTAATATCTCCTCTTGAACAGCAATTTATTTTTCTCCTGTAGTGGAGTTATTTAAAAGAAAAGGTCTCATCATTAAAATGTATGCTTTTGCAGCACGGCGAAAAGCAAAGGGCAGTCGGCAAACGGAGCTTCACATTATTGAAAGAAAGAGACAGAAAAGAAGGAGAAGAAAAAAAAATGGAAATAGAGCACATCTTTGTAACATATTTGCCCATAGGGTGGGTTCAGACTAACAAAATGGAGAAGGTTAAAGTTATCCGGCAAGATGAATGGATTTCTCTTGACATTTACTTGCAGTGAAGGTACAGTAAATCTCCAGCATGGCTTATTACTGTCACACTCAAGTCCATGCACTCACAGATTACAATCGCAGATGGGTTTTTCCTTCCTCCACATTATCCATATATTGCATATGAGAGCAGAATGATTGCATATGGCAGGGGTTTCTGTCATGCCCTGTCCTCGAAAAGAATGTATCTCTGGCCACCTAAAGGGTTATTCCTGCGTGAGTCTGCCTTTTTTTGATCCCTTCCACCAGCTGAAGTAATTAAAGGGTTATTAGTAAACAGATACTCATGCTCACTTACTTGTGCCAACTGTTTCATGCCATCTGCTGCCTGTGTGCTTGATTTTGACATTGAGAAAATCAGGGATCAGAGAAGCGGGCATGATATTCCTTACGGGAAGAAAAAAAAAATCACACATTTCAAATGTGATCTTGCATTTTCATTTTTTTTGGATTGTGTAAATCCTATGTGATGTGAAAAAAATTTATAAAAATGCATTTTAACATATTATGCCCTGGAATCAAATAAACATATGACACTGTTTGTATATAATTTTATAACCTGTAGTGGAAATAAATGTGTTGTGTTAAAAAAATCACATGCAACCTCATTAATTACATGTGGGAAAAAACGTAATGCAAAAATCACATGTAAAAATAAATGAACTATGTGTCAGATATGAAATTAATAAATCAATTGAACTCACATGCAGAAATAAATGAATTGTTTGATCAAATAAATCACACATGAAAATAAACATGTAAGAATTACATGTCGAAATAATGTACTACTATGTCCGCTATGTAAAAAAAAGCATTCATGTGGACAAGTAAATAAATTTATCTGGTTTAGAAGTCGTGTGGAAAAAATTCTTGCAAAGATTAAAATTTCCGAAAAATATATGAATTAGGTGAAAAAACAAAAAATTTATCTTGTAAAATTATGTAAATATTCAAATGAAGTGGAAAATTTCCACTGATTTGGTGGAAATTTCATGTAAAAATATACGAATTGTGTAAGAATTCCTTTGTGAATTTGTGAAATAAAAGAAAAAACATGAAGAAATATCATGTGGGAATAAAACTGGGGAAAATCACAAGAATCTAATTCAAATCACAACTCAAAGCAAATAATCAAATGAATTCTGTGATTTTTTCAAGAATCGCATGTGAAATAAAAGAATACTGGGAACAAATTCCATAGTGATAGACTTGAATTGTGTCTTAAAATTACATGTCCAAAAGAACTATATGTAAGAATCACATGTGGAGGAAAAGATTTATTGTGTAAAACTCCAATGAATGTAAACGAAAGTCTGTTTTCTGCATTTTTATCCCCACAACCGTTCAAATCAGTCTTTTTATTACACTTGCGACCAGCAGTTTTTCTACACGAACCTGTTTCCTTTCACTTCCCCTCCCTCTCTAGTGCTTCCTCTCTCTCTCCCACAATCCTCCCCCTCTCTTTTTTCCCCCCATTCATTTTATTTTCAGTAATATTGAGAGGATTAACCCCTCTGGCCTCTTGGTGGTTACTGTTTCATTTTATTCTTATTAAAATCTTAAGAACCTTCTTTATTATTCCTGTATGTTACTCCCTTCAATAATCGAGACCTCTCACTCACACTCGGTGTGTTGCGGTGTGTTCGTGTGCATGTGCGTTTGTGTATGCAAGCAGGTGTTTGCGTGCATCAGGGAACGTGTGTGTGTGTGTGTGTGTGTGTGTATGTGTGTGTGTTTAAATTCTCTTTTCCCTCAGTAGTCTTCCTTGTGTGGAGTCGATTAAAAGTGATTATTATAAACTGATAATAATTGACCAGATACATTTTTTAATCCATGGTGTCAGCCTGGAGCAGGAATGGGTGTAGCCTTCTGTTGTTCCCTCAAACAAATCATCTTCCCACCTGCACTGTCTCTCACTCACTCTGCAAGTATGCCAGTTTACAGCAGACTGCTTTGATTTTTCTGACACTTTCGGCATGTGTACAGGAAGTAGATCACAACTTTGCAAATGTTGTCACACCAAAGCCTGACAGATCACGTCGTGATTTCCGCAGCTTCCATCGCTTGGAATGGTTTCTATAGAAATGTGTGCATGGGCAGGCTGTAGCACTGTGTGAGGAACATGAGGTGCTTCAAACTTTATTCTCTTCAGTTCTTCTTTGTAATTTATTGCTTTTCAGAATCGTCACCTGAAGTTAGTATGCTATGAATTGTGTACCATTTGATCACCATAATGACAAAAAAGTCAATTCTATATATTTGTGATGATAAAAAAAGACTTATACAATCACCATCAAGTTTACTAGGGAGACCCGTAAGCCTGATTATTTTATCAGCCAATTATGTTACAGCAGTGGAAAGTTTCATTTAATGTTGCCTCAGAATATGAAATGAAAATGGTCAGGTGGAGTATTTCAGAAAATATTGATTTAATAGCTGGATTTGTGATTTGACAAACATCCCTAGAGTTTATAATGGTTTAGCATGGAGCAATAAATGTTTAGTAAGAGAAGTTTGCAAAAACAGTTCAATCAAAAGAGGTTTAAAGAAAATGACCTGATGGCGTGTTGAGCAGAAAAGCATGTCAGAATGCACACCATGTCGAACCTTCAGGTGATATCGAGGCTACAACAACAGAATGCCACATGGGTTTCCACACACGTCTGAGGCTACAGTAGGCATAGGCTTGACATCACAAGAATAAAAAAGACCAGATGTTTTTCTAATCTTCCTGTCCAGGTATGCAGAGGTGCCTACGATTCTGGATAGTAAATGTATATTTTTAATGATTCGATTTGACCGTTTCACAAAATAATGCTTTAGAAAATGTATTAACAATTATAAAAAGAAAATTGAAGACTTTTTCATTCAAAAGCTTTTCTATTATTAATATTATTATTGGTGGCTTGAACCAGGTCTAGTTTTTTTTTTAGACCTGCACATTTTTGTGAACTGTGATATTGACATACTATATATATATATATATATATATATATATATATATAGTTGTTACTTTCCAAGTTTGCACTGTGTAGTATGTAGTCTGCACTGTTTCCTTCCATAGAAGTTCCCATTACACACGGTTTTAATGAGGAATTAATATATAATTATCAAACATGCATAATGGCGTTTTGCAATTTTCCCATAATCCACAACATTGACTGCTCCAGCTCTCACGGCATTAAATAAAGCGTGCACATGCTAGCGATTGGCACATCTAGTCAACACGAAGCCTTTCCCTCTTTCTGAGTGCCTGTAAGAAACAGTCAGGCAACTGATCTCCTTTGGCAAACAGAGACATAACCAAATCCCCCCCTCCTGCCATGGCACCAAGGTTTCAGTGTCAAAATGACTCTTTTTATTACAGTTCATAAACACCGACTCCCCTGGTGGCCCTGAGAAATTTCACATAAACTTTGATCAAACAGACGTTAGCCTCCCTGGTTTTAAGCACTTCTCTCTATGTGTGAAAATAGCCCATCTCAATCACTGGCAAGCAGAACAGAGGGAAAAGCGAGCAAATAGCACAGCCGTCACTGTATCAAGTCATTATTGCCTGCGCACTGAGGGAATAGATTTCATATAAAAACAATAAGTTCTGCCTTCTTTTTTAAAAGAAATAAATACGGCCTCCGTATAAAAAAAGGAATCGTGCCACACTGGTATACTTTGTGGCTAAAGTTAACGAGTTAGACTTCAGAGAAGAGATTAAGTGTGTGGAAAGTGATGAAAAGTGCTCAGCAAGGCCTTCTCTCTGCTTATGCGCTCCATACAGAGAGTCTGTTGAGTTTCTCACACAGTCTATGGGAGCATATTATTTTATAGCTACGTAGTATGTAATCGGTAAATAGATACGTGTATCAGCCTCAGAATGTTCATGCAGCTAAATTCAGAGGGAAAGATCTTCAACGTCAACGAGGTTCTGGACGTTTCTACCGTTTAATTGAAAGACGTGAGCAGGCCAGACGGTTAGGTGAGATATTAGAATGTAAGAGATAATCCACCACTCACTGTGTTTTACAGCTGTTATAGCAGGTTAAGTGTTGTAGCACAAAATATACATAAAAAAATTGCAAATTATGCCTGAAAGAATTTTCATACACATTTATAAGAAAGAAAGGGAAAGTGAGAAAGATGTGAATTATCTATGTCTGTGGTGTCATATATGGGGCTTATAAGAACAGTCCACATGTAATGTGAAATTTCGGATGTTAAAAAAGACCCCCAGGATCCTTTTTTTATTATGTAGTTTATTTTTGATAGATGTGTTTTAAATCCACGATGGGTTTGATGCATAAAGTTTGATGCAATGTTGGTGCAAATGGATAAAACTGTGATTAATAAGAATTCATGCTGTTCTAGCGATCTAATTGTGAGGGGCTTTAGCAGAAAAAAATGTGCAAGCGAGGACTGGAAACAAAGTGGTACGTTTGGAAAAAGTGGAAAAAGTACGGTGTATGTTAAGGCTGTGAATTAGCGCTGCTAAGCAAAGAAAAAGAAGAGACATTAAAACTAACCTATCAAATCATGCATGACTGGAACTTCCTCACGTGCATCCCTCACGTGTCAGCAAACATTTTATCATATGTCCTCAAGGGACAATACTAGATGAATAAGACGATATACTTTAGTGCAGTCAATGTGCAGCTTGTATAGCAGTACGGATTTATTGTGCTTTAAAAATAACTCATAACAGCCATTATTGTCTAAATAAATGGCAACAAAAGTAAGTACACCCTTAAGTGTCCTAACTGTGTCTATAGTGTCAACATTGGGTGTGAGCACCATTGTTATGTAGCACTATGCTCATGGAATTCACCAGAGCTGCACAGGTTGTTGCTGGGATCCTCTTTCAATTGTCCATAATGACATCACAGAGCTGCTGGATGTTAGTCACATGGTGCATTTTCATCTTCCACTAGATGATGCCCCACAGGTGCTCAACAGGGTTCAGGTCTGATGTCAATATGTGGAAAAAAGATACTACAATAAAAATCTTCAAAAGTTTGACATGAAGTTCTTTTAAACTTTGTATTTATTTTATGATGTGATTTATGATCATGATTTGTACTATTGTTCAGGTGTATGTCTGATGCTATACAATTTGCTATACAATCCTTGAGGAAAATGACTTCCTGTATACTGAAAAGGAATAAAGAGTCATGTAGATGATGATAAGCTTGCCACTAGAACCATCTGCGTCAGTACTGAGCTTGCACCTGCTGTTTACACTGGCAACATAGGCAGCATAGACACACTGCATTCAGTGAGTACATGAACATGTGCATGAACATGCTTCTAGACTCATTCAGGATGAGTGGATGTCTCGGTAACCCAAGTAACAAGAGAGATAAAGTTGTGGTTGACAGATGTGGGATATGACATTGGAGAGGACCCTACTCTCCTTTCTGTCTTTGTTGCATCACAATAACAAACAATTACTGAGGGTTTAATCCACATCAAATGTGTGTTTGTGTGAATATGTGTGTGTATTCTTTTATTCTTGTTTTTATGATTTACTGCACAGTTTTATTTTTAAGCGTTGTCTCCACAAAACTATCTTTCCACATCTCTCTGTCTCCTCTTTGGTCTCCTCCATCTATTCTCTTTGATGGATTAATAGCACAATAACAGCCTCTTCTTCAGGCTCTTCACTGAGCCGAACTCTGTCTCACTCGTCTCTTTTATCACATCATACATTAATTTTCAAAAGAGGCTAAACATAGAGCCATCAATCCTGTTTTTTTTTTTTACTATTTAGTTTAAACTTGCAGATTAATTTTTCATATTTTTTACCAGCGTTTTTTCCTCATTTAGGTGATTTTTCCGTTTTAAATGTCACATTAAAATCTTCAGTAGTATGCAATATTGCACACTAAAAAAATGATATTACACTAGAATTAAGTATCGGTTAGAAAAGGATTAGTGCAAGCACAGGAAAGAGCCAATGTGCATCAATGTAATGTTGTAAAAGACTGAAATCACAGAGGAGCTTAGAGAAATGTAAATGTTGCTCTGAATCCCAACTGAGCAAAGCCAAGGAAACATTTTCTGAGGCATCATGAGGAAGAAACCTAAAGGAAGAAATGGGAACCTGTCTTTTTTTCCTGGGGACTTGGATTATAAATCATTATATGAGTGTATAAGAGCAAAAACAAATATAATGATGTGTATTGAGAAGATTGTCAGCTGAAGCCCTGCTTATTGAATTGTAGCAGAAGTGCTTAGGGGCAAATCTACAGTGTCCATCAAGTGAATTGTGGGAAAAGTGGAAGTGCTCATCTTTAGGGTGTCTTTGTAAAACTATCAACAGTAGCAGGGCAGAAAGCTCCATGTCAAAAAAGTAACCAGAGTGTGTGAGGATCTGGAATAGCATCACACCAGTCAACAGCGAAAGAGAGAGTGTGTGAGAGAGAGAGAGAGAGAGAGAGAGAGAGAGAGAGAGAGAGAGAGAGAGAGAGAGAGAGAAAGAAGTGTCCATCAAGTGAATTGTGGGAAAAGTGGAAGTGTTCATCTTTAGGGTGTCTTTGTAAAACTATCAACAGTAGCAGGGCAGAAAGCTCCATGTCAAAAAAAGTACCAGAGTGTGTGAGGATCTGGAATAGCATCACACCAGTCAACAGCGAAAGAGAGAGTGTGTGAGAGAGAGAGAGAGAGAGAGAGAGAGAGAGAGAGAGAGAGAGAGAGAGAGAGAGAGAGAGAGAAAGAGAGAGAAGGAAAGGCGATTAGGTATACTTTAATCCTACAGTGGTTTAAAAGTGTGTATATTATGGTCAAAGTGCAATGTTGTACTTGTGCTGTTGTGTTTTTTTTTGTCATGATTATCATTACTGTTAGTGTTGTGGCTATAATTGTTGTTGTATTATGTCTGTTTTCTAGTTTCTTCTAATTGTTGTATTTGTTTGGGTTGCTCTTGTTGCTGTGGTTGTTTCTGTGGCGTTATTGTTGGTGCCATTGGTATAGCTGTAGCTGTTGTGTTGTTGCGTTTTTTTTTTTTTTACATAATTCATAATTGTGCAATACTTTGTCAAAATGAATAAATACTTCACAATAGGGAAGCTAAGGCAATTTTTTTATCTGCAAATTTTTATTTATTTTTTTTGTGCATGGGTGATGTTCTAAACTTGCATTTCACACTATGATCCTGATTTGATAATGCCATTCACCATTTCTCCATTAATGTGAAAAAACAACTTTGGGAAATGTGCTTGTGTTTGTATTGCCCTTTTCTGAGACAGATTCTGTAGCAAGTCTAGAGTCAGAATCTCAGCCTGTGCCTCTTTCATCTTTTTTTTCTTCTGGATGTGTGTGAGGGGTTCTTGTTTCATGTCATGTCTTATGCCGGAGTCTGTGAGACTCCAAAGGAACTCTCACCTGTGTGAGCACAGCTCTGTGAACCTATCAACCTGCAGAGTGCTTTGTGCAGACAGGCGCGAAGCAGACTGCGCCCAAAGCACACGTCACACCCTGTTAGGAGATGCCTAACACACTAAAGAGGTTAAACTGTTGCATTTGGCAAAGGCAATTTTATTGATAACTGTTTGAAGCCTATTCCCCCCCTCCAGTATATCTCTAGGTCTTATGTGGTATCAGGCTTCTCCGTCTTTATTCCACTTTCCACTCTCAACAGACTTCAAATATAGGAAGGCTCTCGTTCTGCCTGGATGCTGCGAGCGCACATCCTTCTCCTTTTGCTTGCTGCCTCAGCTGGAAAAAAAAAAAAAAGAAATCACTCTGATCTGCCACACAGTCTTCTACATCCTCACATCTCTTTGCTGTATGGAAATATTTATATTAGCACTTATCTCTGATGGAGAAATGTGAATTACTGCATTGCAAGCTAAAGCGTCGAGCTTTTATTTTTGCACTGCTGAAGCTGCACATTGCAAGTGAGATTTTCTGCAATGTGTTGTGGTTCGGAATGAGAAGTGTGACGGCGGTGTTGCTGTTAGCTCCACCTGCTACCTCTTTGTTGACTTGGCCATGTTTCTTTCTCCTTTCTCTTTACCGCATGCTTCGTTTACTTCCCCAGCTCATTTTCCAACATCCGCTTGTTAGCCCCATGTCTTTGCCCTGCCTGCAAATCACAGCTCACTCTGACAACAGCTTGGTCAGCCATAAGGGTCCTCCGAGGCAGGAAGTTAAAGGTAAAAATCCCTTGATGCTGAGTGCCCACTTCTTCCACACCTGTAGCTAATTAGGTGCTCCTTAACCCAACTCAGTACCATTAACTGTAGCTGTGCTCTCAGCACAAAAACGATTAACATCATTATCTGGGATTGTGACACTCTACTTAGTAAGAGCACCACATGCCTCTTGAGAATTTCTTCCCCAATCCCTATACTACTACAAATCCACCCAAGAAAAAAAAGCAACCTTCCCACATGGCGTTACAAAGACTCTGCTAATCAATACTGCAATCGAGCCATATCCTCTTTTCTGTTTGTGTGGCACAAACATAATAATCCTGATTGACTCACTCGATATACAGAGCATTATTATTTGTCACACCTTTTTATGGTGTACAGTTTCAGCCAGTGTTCCTTAAGTTATGTATATTCCTGAATATATTTCTGTGTACATACATGAATACATACATATTAATAAATAAATACAATATATTGTGCCTTTGTGTATGAGGAATATTCTATAGTCTTCATTACATTATTAGGTTTTATATAAATTTTAATAGTTCCTGGTGTTGCTGTTACATATAAGCAATCTGACAACAAACAAATAAATAAACATGCGAATGTACAGGAACGTTTTACACTACTTGGCAACCCTTCTTGTCACATTAACAAAATAAAAAAAACATTAAAGGAAGAGGTAAGAAAAGAATCGCCTTTATTTTTTTCTTTTCTTTTGGTTGCCCCTGATTTGCAAATAAATGGAAAGCACAGAGAAATGGAAAAAATAAATATACACATATTGTTGGAAGTGTTCATCTCTCTAAATGCATCAATAAAAAGATTGAAACAAAAATAAACATGAATGTATGTGAATAACAATTGTTTCGCATTATGATTTTTCACTGGATACAATTGAGGTTAATCAATTTCGAATGTTACAGTCACTACTGCTTCTGAATACTTGTGTAATTTACTGTCACACAACACAACAATTTTTTTTTTAGAATATTATAGTCAGTGAAATATTAGTACAGTATAGATAGGAGCTTTAATAGTGACCTATACATGCTGGATTGCAGTTTGTGATATGATTGACATAAGTCAAATGTCAAAAATGACACACGGAGTCACGAATACATTTCAAGTCACAAATACATTTCAAGTCTCTGATATTTATACTACTATTCATTTTTTTTTTGTTGTTGTTGTTTTTTTTATTTCCTTTTTACTTGAGCAACTGGAAGCTTCTGTCACCAAAACAAATTCCTTGTAAGTTACTTGGCAATAAAGAATAAAAAAAAACAGGTTACTAACAGGATATTAAATAATAAAGATCAGTTAAAACATACAGGTTATTATCAGTATCTCATCAAAAAATCTGGAAAAATGTGTATTTTATATATATATATATATATATGTACATAACATGTTATATTGTATTTGTTTAAAATGTGTGTGTGTGCTTATGCTGGCTTTTCAAGTGAAACACAGTTGTACATTTGGATTTAAATATTAGTGTGTATACACACTTTATACGTTGTTTACATTGTTCAATTACTCATAATAACGGGAAAAAAATAGGACTCTACTGTGGTATGGTTGTCCTGAACGGCTCGTGTAGTATTCCAGAAACTACTGTACTACTGTATACTGTTTTTTTTTCTTCCACACAACAGTCTCTTGAGTTGACACAGTATGGTGTGAAAAGAAAAACATCTACTGAGTGGCAGTTCTGTGGAAAGAAACATGGCCAGACTGGTTCCAGCTGACAGGAAGGCTATGGTAACTTCAATAAACACTCTTTACAACAGCACTGTGCAGAAAAGCATTTCAGAATGCACATCACATTCAAGGTTGAGGTGGATGGGCTACTACAGTTCATGTCAGAACAGGAAGCTGAGGCTATGATGGGCACCGGCTAACCAAAGACCAATAATATATGATTTTATTTTATTTCCTTAGATCTACAATGTAAAAACACACTGAAGCACCACTTAGTTAAAGATCTATATTTACATGACTGACACCTACTGTATTCCTGCATTCATTGGCTTATATTATTATCATTATTACTATTTTTTAAAGGTTTATTATATTAATATAATAATGTGAGTAATCCATTTTTAAAAGTGTGCATCGGTGTACACGTTTGTATGGCGATGTATCTTTTTAAATAGATCTGCATCTGCAAAAAAAAAAAGAAAAACGATTTATTTATATATAATTAATAGTTGATTTTTATTATTTAAGAAGTGACCAATAATTTATGACCACGATTTTATATGAAGATTGATTTCTCCTTGTTAAACTGTTACTCAGGCGTGTTCTCTCGGCACCACTGCTGCTTTGTGAATATGACATAACACAAACCTACAGAGACTCAGGCGTGTCCTGAGATTTGCATAGAATATAAAATAACATGGCAGAGGTAGAGCTGCATCTTCCTGGAGACAGAAGAGGAAAAGTACGTCTTATTTCACTTCCTCTTTCTTCTGTGCACATCAAAAGCCTGTTTGTGAAAGGGCCGTGAGTTGGAAGTCAGAAGGTACTTAAGTAAATTGATTTGTTGTCTGAACCAAAGAAATAAAAGCGAAATATCTGTACCACGCGGAATTACACAGCATCATATTTTTTTTTCCGGATCAGAGATGCACATCCCTTAAATGCATATATAATATATGGCGTATAATTAATAGAACAGTGATAATAAGCAAATCAAATGACAGACCAGCAATGGATTTCTGCTTCACCTTATAAAAGATTCATCTTCTGGAGCTGTGTACATGATGTACATGGTTTTTCAGTGGTAATATCTACATGCGCTGTATCCAAACAGCACAAGCACTAACTCAGAACGCAGAGAGCAGCAAGTCTCAATGAGTATCTTCCCCATGGGCTTTCCTAAGGAATGCCAACAGCAGCCTGACTAATAGGGAGAGGAAATACACCAAACATCTTCATCACAACATCTATGATA
>MU563656.1:6656111-6666700 GCA_024362625.1 Silurus asotus
CTGCATCAGCTATATATGGTTGAAATGACCATAAAAGCTTCTTGACTTGAGCTGATGAACACGCCGAGCACTTGAATGCAGCATAATTTAGCACTGTGGGATTTTTCTCCTGAAGCCGCTCTGACATGTGCGATACGAGAGAAAAAAACCCGTTATCGACTTTCAATTAAAAGCCATTACAGACTTTTGTCTAATCGTTAATGTCCCATTCAGAGAGTGGACCCCCACTGAAACGCTGAAACTCCTGTAGCGAGTGATCTTTGGCCTGGTTTAGAGCGAGTCCAGGCCGCCGCTCAGCAGATGTCCCGTCGGCCGGTGACCAGCTGTTGAAGTCGGTTGGCAGAGGAGCAGACAACCGACACACTCTGAAGGGAGGAAAAAAAAAAGTAAGGTGGGGGTGGAAACAATCCATTTTCCAAATGGGATCATTTAGGGCACTTAAACAATTACACACTTTGCTGAACATTAATATTTCACGTATCGCATATTGTTTATGGACACGCCGAATGAAAACACTGAAGCGCGGTGGCGCAACAAAACCCCCTAACCGGACACTTGTCACAGTTCTATACAATAGACAATGTGTGTGTGTGTGTGTGTGTGTGTGTGTGTGTGTGAGAGAGAGACAGAGAGAGTGTGTGTGTGTGTGTGTGTCGTGTGTGCTCACTACATTTGCCTAACAAATCATTTACAGAAAGTTTCACATAGTCACAATGTCATGATTCACGTGAATTTTCACGTGTCTTTGCAATGTTTAACACAGCTTTCACGTGTCATTTAAAACGTATCATTTGTGTTTTCGGTGATTTCTTTATTTTCACGTTACGTTCCCTCCACGTTGGCTTCTGAAAACATGTTTAGGGGGACGTGTTTTTTTTTTTCACGTGAAAGACGCCTCATTTAGAACACGCATTTTCTTAAAAGAAAAAAAAATAATACATCCCAGGTCGATTGCATGTGATTGCAACGTTGTTCTCGATATAGGCAGTGTGTGTGTGTGTGTGTGTGTGTGTGTGTGTGTGTGTGTGTGTGTGTGTGTCTGTGTCTGTGTGTGTGTGAGAGAGAGAGAGAGAGAGAGAGAGAGAGAGAGAGAGAGAGGTGTGTGTATGTGTGTGTGTGTGTGTGTGTGTGTGTGTGTGTGTGTGTGTGTGTGTGTGAGAGAGAGAGAGAGAGAGTGTGTGTGTGTGCGTGTGTGTGTGTGTGTGTGTGTGTTTGTGTGTGTGTGTTCACTTTTTCACTACATTTGCTTAACAAATCCTTTACAGAAAGTTTCACATAGGAAAAATGTCATGATTCACGTGAATTTACACGTGTCTTTGCAACGTTTAACACAGCTGTCACGTGTCATTTCATAAGTATCATTTGTGTTGTGTTACGTTCCCTCCATATTGGCTTCTGAAAACATGTTTAGGTAAACGTGAAAATATCTTTCACGTGAAAGACGCCGTATATAGAACACGCATTTTCTTAAAAGAAAAAAAAAAAGAAAGAAAAAAAAAGAATACATCCCAGGTTGATTGCATGCGATTGCAACGTTGTTCTCGCTATAGGCTGTGTGTGTGTGTGTGTGTGTGTGTGTGTGTGTGTGTGTGTGTGTGTGTCCATTACAATACTGCGCCAGTTTGTAATCCATTTCTCGTTTTTTTCCAGGCGCAATCTGGATCAACACTCCACACGTCGCTCACACGTGATATTCCCGGCGTGTGATTAAAGTGATATTTGTGCTATAATCTATTAATAAGAGATGGTCTTCTGCAGAATGAAGTTTCTTCGCGAGAGTTTGGATGTGTAAAGCCTCTGCAGGCGTCTTTCAAAGGTTAAAGTTTCCTACGGCTGAGACTTAACCTTTTTTTTTCTCCTCTTTTTTTTGGAGAAGGTTTGACAAATTAAATCCACGATGCTAAACAAATAGTGCAGCCTGTGAGCAAAGTGTCTGACAGTCGTGTTGAAATTTATTCAAACACACATTTTTTTCCACTAATAGATTTTCCCAAGTGTATAATTTTGTGAAATGACACACAGATTTTTTCCTTTTTGAGTTTTTTTGTTATTGTGGAAGAAATTATTAAAATAGTTGACATTTCCAGTTGGTAAATATATATCCCTAAATGATATAGAATTATATATAAAGCATATTTTTTTAGTCTTTACTCGAATTCCCTAAGCTATAGGACGAATCTTGAAATATTTATTTGTTTGTTATTTTTAAGAACTTAATTATTTTAATAATTTACACATATTGTCACAGCTGGAACATGTTTTAAACATATATTCATACATGATATAGAATTATTCATAAAGCATATACTTTAGTGTATTTATCTTTCACTCGAATGCACCTAAAGGAGCCTTCTTTCTTTCTTTCTTTCTTTCTTTCTTTCTTTCTTTCTTTCTTTTACTTTTTTAAGTAATGTGCCAATATTTTAATGCTCATAACATACATAACATTGGCTGCTGGATCAATTTTCACGGTGTGTGTGTGTGTGTGTGTGTGTGTGTGTGTGTGTGTGTGTGTGTATTTCAGATTCCCAGTTATCTGCTTGTGAGATAAGCCAATTAATTAAGAGTAATCATAACTGCAGGAGCATCCAATTAATGAAGAAATCATTCAGTTAATGAAGATCCACCAAGGGTGATCTTACAGTGTTAAACCTTCTGATTCTTCTTCAATTTACTCTGTAATAAAATCAGCAAACATCTATGCCGAACGAGTCCTTAAATCAATTTCAACTCCAAAAGGATAAAAAAAAAAGAAAGCATTATTGTGCCTGCTAATCAAATAATGTAGGATTTAATTAAACACGTCAAGCTAAAGGTTTGTTCACGTTCCACGTTTCCACATAATAGCATTTAGTGAAAGATCTTTATTTGCACATTTATAAAAGTAATTCTCCTTTTTCACCTCAAGCCTCCCAATCCCTGTGCATTCAGCAGCTATAAGAGGGTTGTTTTTTTTTTTTCTTTTGTTTGTTTGTTTGTTTTTAACCCCAAAAAGTCATACCACTATTAGCACAAAGGGAGGAGGGCTAAAGACAAGAATCACTGCACAAATCAATATTCTCAATATACACCTTCACCAAAAAAAAAAAAGAATAACAACGGCTCTATACAGAATTAATGCACAATATCTGCTCTAACACATCAGTTTCGGGTTAAAATTAAATGTAAATAAAAAAAAAAATGAAATGAAATGAAAAAAAAATAAACAGCTTATTTTTTAACGTGACATTCATCACAACTGGTGTTTGTAACGTGACATTTTTGGAGGCTTTCACGTGTCACGAATGTTGTTTAATCCCAAACAGGTTTTAAACAGGGTTGCCAAATGAATCCATTCCACTCAATTGAGGAGTGTTTTCTCATTTCTTTGGGTTGGAATCCGGGACGACGTGTATTTAGTCTTGACATTGCGTTAATTTATAGGCTCATTAATTTGTCAATATTGAGTCGATCGGAAACAGTGATACAATCTGGCAACCCAAGCTTAAGTATGGCAGCATTTAGGAGTTACTTCCATTTTATATGGCAAAATCGTTTTTTTTTTTTTTTTTAATAGACCCCTGTTATTTTAATATCTAAAAGCACAAATGATTTAATCATTTCCACTACAGTACATTGTGTCTTTACATCTAGCCGCTGGGGGAGAGGAAAAAAAACAGATCAGGATTGTTTCTTTTACTGGATTTGGATTTTTGTTTCTGTTGTAATCCATGAAATCTATTACATGAAGGCGTTTTCCTTTTTTTTAAGACGTGTTCTTGATCATCTTCGCCTGGAAGAAGACTTAAATAAGAATAAATAATATAGAAACCTATATGAAAACCTAGATTTGTTGTTCACCCAAGTGTTCATATTTACACGAATCTTATTTTTTATTTTCGTTAATTTACAGCTAAAAAAACCCCAACTTTAAAAACATTTTTATTTCAATAATATCGAGTTTTTTTTACACCGGGGCTATTACTATAATCATAACTAAATATATCACGGCCACTTATTATAATAATAATAATAATAATAATAATAATAATAATAATAATAATAATAATAGCCCATCATGTGTTTTTTTCTTATTATTGCGTCCTTCAGAAACATCTCCTTTCTCTGAACATAAATGATAACAAAGAATAATCCTATATAAATATATAAGTTAAATACAAAAAAAGGGGGCATAAATAATTACATAAATTATGACTTATAACGTTAACAACATCATCAACTTAGAGTTTGCTTCTTTAGTTAAGAAGCATATATATTGGCTTTATGATATAATATATATTCTCCATCCTTTAGTCAACTGTAAGGTTGAAGTCCAGAGCTGCCAGGTGTGTGTTTGTGTGTTTGTTTGTGTGTGTGTGTGTGTGTGTGTGTGTGTGTGTGTGTGTGTGTGTGTGTGTGTGTGTCTTAATATAGGTATAGACCAAGTTAGACCTAGGTATATAAGTATAGACCAAGTTTCCAGTCTATGGTCTTAAAAGTAATGTCCGAGCCAGGGGAGCTCATCGTGGTGGGGTGGGTCTGGGCAGTACCACACCCGGCAGTGGGGGGAGAGGCGGAGGAGGCTCGTGTCCGCCCTGCAGCCCGTGCAGGAGAATCCGCGGTACGAGCGGAGGCCGCTGTAGCGCCGCAGGAGTAGGGGGAGGAGGAGCTCCGGCGCTCCGGCACAGGTAGGACAGCGCGGCCGCTCCGGGGTCGAGACCCGAGACCAAACCTTGCGGGTAGAAATACGGTGACGGAAACATTCTCTGGAGGGCAGAGTAGTTCCCGGCTTCTGCTAAGAGTTCGAGTCCCACAGCCGTTTGCCGCTTCCACTTCGTCCTTTTCAATGATCAGAAAAAAAAGGAAATGGAACAAAACTTAAACAGGATCTCAAACGTTTTACCAGTTACTACGGTACCAAACAGTACCATTGCCAAAGTGATACCACCAAGAGGACATTTCTACCTGTAGGCTTTTTACACCACATTGAATAAACCCTTGATGGCACCACCAAAGCCACATGAAATAGTACAGATTGGTTCCTTAGTAGATTTTAGAGAGTGTATAGTCATTGTATAATACAGGTATATTTATAAAGATCTGTACTGGTTTCATATTGAGTTCTTCAACCTTATTATTTTCGATATTTTAGTATATTATGATTCAAAACGCAGATTTTATCATTTTATTATTAACAATATTTATTGTTGTTTCTGGCTGCCAATAAGCTACAGGTACACATATTATTAGTGATATTTCTAAATAAAAATGCAAAGAAAAAAACCAAGCTGTTATCATTCTTTTAAATCTGAGACCAAAGTGTATCATTTATATTCTTGATATAAGGGAGAATATTTGTATGAATAAAAAAAAAATGCAATAATTATTAAATAGATGATGAATAGCTGAGTAACCTAATAATAATAATTAGAATATGAAAAACTGTTTTGTGGAATTTTCTTTTTAAAATAAACTTATATAACTAAATTACATACAGGCAGCACGTGGAAATACTTGTGTGTGCACCCAGTTTATATATTTATACAGGACTGCTTTTTAAATTACAGAATAGCAGGGAAAAAAAAACATTTATGATTTTTGCTATTCACTTCTGAGTGACCTGTATAAACCAAATGCTACTACTACTAATACTAATAATAATAATTATTAATAAACACCACCTATCTATATTATCTATCTATCTATCTATCTATCTATCTATCTATCTATCTATCTATCTATCTATCTATCTATCTATCTATCTATCTATCTATCTACAAAAATACTAATTATCTTTTCTCTCATATCGCGTCCCCAAACGTTTTTTTCCTTCCAAATAAAAACCTCCTAACACGTCCTAATCTTTGTCTTTTCTTCCTCCACAGTCCCGAGTGCTCCTCCCCAGAACATCTCCCTGGAAGTGATCTACTCGAGGGTGAGTATAAAACAGAGCGCCAGTGATTGGTGTTCAGCCCTCGGGTGCTATTGCAGACGCGTCTGGTTAGCCGCAATAAAGCTGCCCAGCGTTCCCGTGTGATCAGTAACAGCAGGACTTTTATGAAGGAGGGATCAGAGAAAGCACGCTGATTGTTTCTAAACTTTAAAGCGAACGGTGAGCGTGCAGGAAAAAACACAGATCTTTCTCCTTCCTGTTGTTTTATGAGGGACAAAAGAAAACGTGTAGAAAAAGCATTTAAAGGACGTTTTTTTGTGTTTCCTTTATGTAGGCCGATTGGATTAGTAAAGATTACGCATTCATTCTTCTGAGCGACTCTAAATCGGCTTTAAAGTCTGAAACAAACCCCTGGATTCAAGTTTTATGTGGAATTTTGAACTTTTCACCTTCTAAATTAGTGGAACACGGAAAATAAGGAAAAGCTTAAAGTTAAACTGACTGACGGGGAAGAGATTAGAATAATAATGAGTGATTTAACATGGCTGGATGTGTGTGTGTTGATTAAAAGTGTGTATGTGTGTGTATTACCACCATTATGTACAAAAGTATGTGAACGCTTAACCAAGTGCTTTTTAAACATCTCACTCCACATTGAGTCCCCATTTCCTGTTCCACTCTTTTGGGAAGATTTTCCACTAGAGTTTGGAATGTGCTTGTGAAAGTTTGTGGACCCAGGAGGGTGATAGTGAAGTCAGGTATTGATGTAGGTAAAGTAAGGATACCTGGAGAGGGGTCGGGGGGTGGGCCAGGGTATCAGAGCTCTGTAGCAGGCCGCTCAAGAACTCACTATCTTGTCTTTGTGGACAGGGGCATTACACTGTAATGCTGGAACAGGTTTGTGTCACGTAGTTCAAACGAAGGCACAATGTAACGCTACAAGATCTGGAGACATTTTATACAGCTCTGTGCCTCCACATTTGAAGTAAGAGTTTGAGGAGAAGCACATATGGCTGGAAAGGTCAGGTGTCCCAATACTTTTGTCGATTATAAATATATACACTTCGGACATTTTGCAGTTTGTATGATGCCTTTTGAATTTCATGCCATTTGGTATCAAGATGTGAATTACATGAAGTCTAAGAGGTTGGACTTCTCATATTAGGAGATTGGGCAAAGATGAAATTCTGCATGAAAACTCGGCAAAATTGCTACCAAGACGTTTGACACGGCGAACATCATGTGTGCGTCAAAAGTGGAAGAACATCACTGGAAGACGAAGAGAGATCAGGAAGACCTTTAACGAGCTCAACCCCCAAAATCGTTCGAAACAAGTCATCAACTTGTGCATGATGATCGTCGGAGAACAATTCACACCCACTCTCAATCGACAGATTTGGCACCGCGGACTTTGTCCTTTTTTATGAAGATAAATATTTGGCTTAAAGGTCGCCATTTTCTGCACTATTGCAAAGATCTCGTGCAAACAGCAGAACGCCCTTTGAAAAGAAGACTTAAAGGATACATCCCAGAAGTGGCAGGAACGCTGGGGGCGCTGTCCTGCTGTGCAAGGGGACTATTTTGAAGGTTGTAGTGTGTAAACGTAGATAAATAAAGTACTTTCTTTTAAACGGAGCTCATCTCCAAATGTTTTGATATCACCTCATACAAACACTGTACCTGGTTAAATCTACATCTACTTTGCACAAAGTAATTAGCAATAGTTATTACTATGGTTAGCTGGCTAGCTTAACTGATATTATCCACTGGTTAGCTTAATGCTATTTAATGTCCATGTGGTACAGAATGAAAAGCCACTGAGGCCTGGACCTGTAAAAATGCAGTAAACGGAGCTTGTCTTCAGCCTGATGCTCTGACAGAACAAAAGCCTTCATGGAAGTGACCTTTTATTTCCTTTTTTTTGCTTTTCTTTTCTTTATTTTGACAATAGCATGCCATTTGAGCTGCAACCTGATTGGACCAGAGGTAGGAAAAAGAGCAGTTTTTGCAGTTATTATAAGCTTCAGTCTGAGCAAATAGATGCAAGAGCAGCACTTTTGAGAAAGCAGAGCTATTCCACCACTTTAGAAGCACTTTCTGTAGGATTACCACCTATTCAAGCGAAATTCTGGACCCCGAGAAGTTTGAAACCTACGAGAGGGAAGTGTTTCACTGGCGTGTTGATTCCGATGTGACGGGGCATGGATTTGTTCAGATTTGGACTATTTTGTCATGTAAGGGATTCGAACCACTGCAACTTTCATTCGGTGACTGTTATCGGTTTATTTATTACTCAGTGAATTCTATACAAATTTTTTAATATGTAATAATAATAATAATAATGAAGTTGTAGATCAGTGGTTAAGATGCTGCAGTTCTCATCACAAGGTCATGAGTTCAAATCCTTGTGCAAGGCCTTTAATCCACAACTGCTCACTTGTATAAATGAGGTCATTTTAAGTGGGTCTGGAAAAAGGCGGCCATAATAATAATAATAATAATATGACTTTTCTTCAAAATTGTGATTAAAAATAACTGAGCCCCGGTACATTTTAAAACTCGAGACTTCTTTTTCTTTTTCTTATTTTTTAAAAAAGCAGGACATACAAAAAATTGCTTTTAACTTTTTCCTTAGTAAATTCGAATGTTTTTATTTTATTTCGAGCAAAGGAAAAGTTTGGTTGAAGTTTTCGTAGAAGTCTGAAGACGCACCAAAAAAAATGTCCCCGTTACCTTTGTTGTATTCTCCGTCCGAGGACGAGCTGCTATGGATTTTCTCGATGAACTCCTCGGCCACTTTAGACGCTAACCTGCTCGCCTCGTGCGTCGGTTGCCCGTTGCTGGAATAGGGCGCGCACGCGGCCAGCGGCTTGCAGTCGGCAAGGATGTCTCTGATCAGAAAGGACGAGGTGACTGTGCGCGGCTGGGGCGCGGCGGACACCGGGCCGTGGTGCGTATGCGACGGCAGGGCGAGAGCGCGGCCCCGCCGCTGCTCGTGCGCCTCGCGCTCCTCGTCCTCCTCGCGCTCCTCTCGCCTCGGCGACGGCGGGCTCGAGCACACGCTCTCAGCGTCCGACGCGGCGCTGAACTCCGGCGGAGACCGGCATTCGCCCTCCAAGCCGACGTTACCCTTTGCGACCACCACCACCGGACTTCCGGGTCTGTGGGACAGAAGAGAGTCGATGCCAAAGCCGGAGCCGGAGCCCGAGCCGTGGGTGGACGCCTCCATTCAGGGGGGAAAAATAGAGCGCTGCCTCCCGGGCCAGAGCTTTCAAAATCTCATTTGGGTTCGGCCAAGTTCGACTCACAAAAATGGCACGACAATCACAGCCTATCCAGTAGGAACATCCAACAGAGCTTCGGAGCTATTCATCCAATGTCTTGAGAAAGTTTCTTCTTTCTTCAGGACGGTAGAAGTTCTCCAGTTCTCCTTTTCTCTATGTCTCTTTCTCTTTTAACAACAACAAAAAAGCCACGATAATAAAAAAAAAAACTGAAATATATCAGCAATTTGTAAATGATTTTCCGAATCCTGATAAAACAATAAAAAATACTTTAACTAATTAAATTGTTTGTAAAACCATTGTGAAAGAAATCATCATGCAGAACCCCCGCGGTACCACGCGCTACTTTCAGGATGTCGTAAAGTGCAATTAGATGAAGGTGCAGTGAAGCTGAGACGAAGCTGAGTTTCAGCACCATGGACAGGAGCTACGACCACAAACACACGCGAGGTGAAAATACCGCAGAAAATGTTCATCAGTTCCCTACAGAGGAAGTTGCAGTGGCGATCCTCACTGCTCAAAACCGGCCGATGCAAAATCGTTGGAGGGTGGAGACAGAGGAAGAGAGAGAGAGGGAGAGAGAGAGAGAGGGAGAGAGAGAAAAAGGATGCAGTTGGCGAAATGAGCACAGGTTAAATAGACTCATCGAATGCGCAAACCCGCACGACGGTGGGAAAAAAAGGCCTTTTAAAATAAAGTTGTTGAAAAACTAAGGTGCTTTTACGAGTTTTTAAGGGCACCCCATGCACGTGAGTCCCCAGCGGCGCGATTCTATTGGCTGAGGGTCTGTTTTGGGGTGTCGACCGGACGCACACACACACACACACACACACACACACACACACACACACTCATACCCAAGCGCGCGCACGCGTACGCGTACGCGCACACACACACCCCACCCTCACGCTCTCACACACCCACGACTCTCACTTTGATGAGAAAGAGACACTGAATTCATTAGGAGACTCGGATCCAACTGTTTACAGGCCATTTTCACACACTGTTTACTTTCATTACATCATTGATGAGGCCTATAATGGGGTTATTACGAGGAACGGGGAGGTCTTTCTCTCTTTCTCTTTCTCTCTCTCTCTTTTTTTTCTTCTCTGCTCTCCTTCATGCCCACGTTCAAAACCAAACCCGAGCAATTTCCTCACACAACCCAGCGATATTTCCGCTTCTATTCTGCCCCTTAAAGCAAAATGAATTAGACTGATGTCGTGGAAAACACTTTGTTGGTTTCCTGTTGACTATATGAGCATTCAGATGATTTGCCATTATGCGTAATGCGCCTACTTACATTATGACTGCTTTTGTTATGCATTGTGAGATTTATTTATATGTGTGTATACATGCACAAATACATACTTTTACATTGCACACTTACACACACACACACACACACACACACACACACACACACACACACA
>MU563656.1:6666851-6764351 GCA_024362625.1 Silurus asotus
CCCGCATTATATTGCGGTTGTACTGAATATTCTAACATTTATGCTGTGTTTACACATTTTAGTAGTATGTATTAGAAATGTATATGTAGGTACTTTTAGTAACTTTTAAATTCAATATTAAGCCCATCTTATGTTCCTTCTCTTTTCTATTTCTTCTTCTTTTTTTTAAGTTAACCTGATTATTTCACAGCCTGTGACTTTCACGCTACTGTAACTGGAGCCCAACTTTAATGTATTCAATGCTAATGAGCAATAATGGGACGACAGCGTGACCTAAAAGTCTTAGCCACGCAGAACGCTGTTGGACACGTCCCAAAACGCAAAGCACACACAGACACACACACACACACACACACACACACACACACACACACACACACACACACACACACACACACACACACTACTGCACTAACTATCGCCCTCCTCGTGGTCACCATGGTCTCCTATGGTGGCCCACTATTTTGACATACCATTTAGTGCTTTAGTGTGCTGCTTAAGTATGAGTTCCTATCGTCCTCCCCTTTTACGTCTTTTTCCGAGCCAGTTTAGCCCCTGGTGACTTTTCGACATGTCCCAATAATAACAGTGTGTAGAGCCCCCTGTTAGCTCCCCCCCACACCCTCCTCCCCCCGAGAGCAGGGCAGATTGGAGGCGCTGCTCGGTGGCTCGCGCGCAGCGGCAGGTTGGTGACTTGGCTCTGTGCTCCCAGGGGCTGCGTGCGCGCGGTTACAAGCTGTCACAGCGAGGCGGGGTAGACACACACACAAACACAAACACACACACACACACACACACACACACACACACACACACACACACACACACACACACACACACACACACACAGAGTTTATTTTAGAACCTGAGATCTTCACGAAAGACTGCAAGAGATCTCCAGCGCTCCACTGCTAATGAAATCAAATGAGAACTAATCAAACACAGATTAATGTGCAGCAATGTATGGAAAAGAAATTACTGAGTGGATATAAAAAGCCTACACACCTGTTTTTTATGTAAAAATCTATTTGAATTAGTCCTACCTTTCCAACCAATAGCATTTAATAAAAACGTCTAAATATTTAAAGTGCTAAAAAGAAGAGAAGAAGAGAAAGAAAGAAATAACCTGCTTTTACAAGTTCACCCTCTAATAATGGGGCTGTAATTGTTCTCAGAATCAACCAAACCCTTTCAAACTTCTGCTCAACCACCCTCTTGTAGGATTTTCTTAGTTTTATCCAAGCCATAGCCTGGAAAGAGCTTTCAATGCAAATACAGGATCTCACTATTGAAAGGTATGAATTAGAAGAAAGGCTCAAAAGAATTCCCAAAACATTAGAGGTACCATGAAGCAGTGTGAAGGCCATCATCCGCATAAATAGGCAAAAGGACAAGATGAAAACTTATAAGGGAGGCTGCCAAGTTACTTAGGGCAACATTAAAGGAGCTGCAGGAATATCTGGCAAGTATTGGACGCTCTCTGCATGTGATAACAAATATTTTTTTTCTCCAAATAATAATCCAAGCCGAATCTTAATTGTGTTATGGTGTGATGACCCATGTTATGAAGTTTTGGGCATCATGATATGTTTGCCCATCAACACCATATGCATGGTGGTGATGGCATAATGCAACAGGGAGCTTAGCTTCAGACACAAACCTATTTTTATGTAAAAACCTACAGGACTATTAATCCAGCATGAATCATCAGGTTATACACAAAACTTGGAAGGTCCACGCCTTGAATATTTATTATTCAAATTTTGACTAATAGAGTACTGAAATATAATGAAAATAAATAGAATCATGTGCCACCTTATTAGAAACACCTTTATTACTTATGTAATCATCCAATCTGCAAATCATGTAGCAGTAGCACAATGAAAAAAACAATCACGTAGGGTCTGGAGCTTCTGATAATGTTACAACAATCATCAGAATTCTGAATGTTGCATATCTGTTGATGCCGGACAGAAGTATTCCAGAAACTGTTGATTTGGGGTTTTCACAAGCAACAGTTGATGTTATGGTAATTGTTGATGTAAATGATGAAAAACTGCAGTAACCCAGACAACCACTTTTTGTAACTGGGGTAAGCAGAAAAGCAACACAAAATACAATACTTTGGCAAACACCATTTCTCTGACATCCAGCAATGTTTTGGTGGCCATCCAGACATTGGTGGCCATTAGAGACATCCTTTCTCAAATGAGGGTTGGTTATGAGTTCCTAGTTTCCTATAATTATTCTCTTTAGTAAAACACTGCTGTGGGGTTGTACCTGGGGTTTACCCAGTATCACAGACCATAGAACTCCGAAAGTTTCTAGACTTCATTCTGACTGTTTACATGAATCCTTATGGTATATTCGGAAACACAAAAATGTAAACTAATTCTAAAATGCTTGCCATTTTATTTGAAGATTTTAAGGTGAAAATTTCGATGAAATTTCGGAAGCTGCTAAGGCCTTAACAAAAGTTCATACACAATCAGAACGCATTTATAGACTTGACAGAGGGGTTGGACATACACACAAAACATATGACGCCAATAAAAAACTATGTTGATGCACTATTATTCACGAGTTTGGTAAATTTCGGTATAAAGAGACTCACAAAGAAAATCAAAGGAACTTTGAATGCAACAAGTTGCTTCAGATCTTTATATTGATTGAATTTACTGTTTCAGTTTGTATTTATTCTTATCAATTCCACATACTAATTTATTAAGTGCATTTGTAGTGAAGCAAAGTTGTTAACGGTGTAACATAATCCAAAAGAAATCTAGATAAATGAAATACAATTAAGTATTTTCTGAGACATCCTATAAAAGGATGCCTAGGAATATTTGGAAGCGGATACACTGCAATGGCTGAGCTGCATTATTGGAGGATTTAGCACAAGGCTTGTTTAAGAGGTGTGAGGTGTCATTATTTTACCATTTTCATCATTCCATGAATTTAGCTTTTTATAGAGCTTTGTAAGTGTGATAAATGTAAATCAGTGATGCAGTGATAGGGCTTACAAATACATTTAGACTCAATGTTACAAGAAGATTGATATAGGCTTTGTGTGCATTAGATCATTAATAAAAATGTGTTTTCTGTCTTTGTCGTTTTTAATGTCATTTCTGTTACGGTCAAGTTTAACATGTTCCTGAGGTACCATTGATTTTGTTCATTTTTCTGATTTATGCCCTACACACCGTATTGAGTTTTTTTTCAATTAGAGATCACTCACTGCTACTGAAGATGGTTCCACATGAACAGTTTTTGCATTCAAGCCTCCATCAATTAACATTTCATAACCTTAACAATGATGAAACTTTAATGAATGGGCATCTGGGATCAAAAATTGGTTCCTCTAAAGGTTTCATCAGCATTTCTTTTGCCTCTGTTGCCACTGGTTTGCTTATAAGGGATAAACTTATATGGACTAATCAATACAATTAATATTTATATCTGTTATATAATAATTTCTGTAAAGCTGCTTTGCGACAATGATTATTCTTAAAAATGCTATAAAAATGATTGAATTGAATAACTAATCCACGCATCTTAAAAACACACGAAAAGGGAAAACAAATTTGACAAAAAGCTTCAAAGACTATGTTTTTACTCATGTGTCATGGTACACAGCAAAAGGTTGCTTTGCATTCTGTTTGTTTGTGCTGCTTCTTTTTTATTAAATACACTTTTTTCGAGGGGTCTGTCATCGTTTAGGGTAAAGTTTGGCATCTCTGCCTTTTTTGAAATGCTGTGTAAAACATGCATTTCGATAAACTATATATATGTGTGACGAAAATAAACAAGATGACTTAACTAAGAAAAAAAAAAAAAAAGAAAGGAAAAAAAAGAAACAAACAGTGTTAAGAAAAAATGGCTGCAACCCTGGACCAGTCAGGGATGCAAATGACGCACCTGAAAGCCATCAAGTACGAGACTTGACAGAAAATAATGAGAACCGCTGAATCTTTTATAAGGTTAACACTCACATTTCCCAGTCAGCTGTCACACAAGAAAGAATTTAGCTCGTGCATGGTGGAGAAATAAACCTTCATCGGCTCATTAAAGCTGACAGGGGGCTCGGGATGGGCAGGACTCGGCGGCAGCGTGCCACCCCGTTTTGTGTCAGTAATTTGCAGCGGAGACATACCTACCATGAAAAAGAGGAGAGGGAGAAAGAAATTAGGTTGGCTGCAAGTGTGAGAGAGAAAGAGATGGCAGGTACTGATGGTGCTGGCGGTGCTGGGGGTTAGTCTGTGTGTGTGTAGAGGGGGGTCTGTGGTCGAGAGAAGGCCTTGGGGGAGGGTGGAAAGATCGCTTGCACGCCAGGAGTCTGATTCTCCCCTAATTGGAAGCATTGGGCATTGTCAACGGAGGATTTTCAGTTGCTCGCTGACAGGTAGAACCGTCAGGATGATAGCCCACTTGTCAGCGCAAAAGACCAATAAAAACAAACCACTTTTGATTTAATTGGAGGCCTAGCCATGGTGGGGCTGAAGTGGATGGATGGGAAGATGTGGATTGCTTCAGGGAATGGTTGTCTGTGTGTGTGTGGGATTGTGTGTGTGTGTGTTTGTGGGTGTGTGGGTGTGTGTGTTTTAAAAGAACGTTTGAGAAGGAAATCATCAGCTCGTGTAAAACCCCTCAGAGCGCCGGACTCACATCCTTGGACACTGTGGCCAGTCACTTCCCATGGTGCTGAGGTTACAAAAAACACTGGGTTTGATTTAGTCCCTAGAGGACTGGAGCTGGCTCACCACTCATCAGTGTTTCTTCTCAAAGCTTTCTCTGTCTCTCAAATACACGCACACACACACACACACAGATACACATGGATGTCGATATGGTGATGCCTCAGTGACTTTGGCAAAGGAACAGCTGACATGGCTGGCTTTTGCTGCTTCTGTGCAGCCCACGCTACAATTTGATTGGTTTAATCCATGTCCAGTACATCCCTGCTCAGCTGAGAGAACTCATTTGACACCTAATATTCTGCATTGAAACAGAGATATCACAAGCTTCATGTCCACACAGGAGATTTTTCATGCTATCATGGTTTAGACCTAATTGGTGCACATTTTCCTATGAATATCAGTTTTGCAGTACTAAGGGAGAGGAAAAAAGAATGTGCATGGACAATAGTGTTATCCCAGATGATATCCTAAGCCCTGTCATTCTCCTTCAAGCCTGGACTTTGGCGATGTTGTGATGTCTTCTTTGCGAATGCATAGGTTTTAAGGGTGCTGACATGTTCTACATGACACAGAACTTTGATTTCACTAATGACAAAGTGACACTGGTGGTAATCGGTGGTGCCTCTGGTGAGCATGTGTAGCTAGTATGGTTGCCTTGCTTTGTTAATTGCCAACAAGCCGGTACAAAGCACTAAATCAAAGCTAAATATATTTTAAACCATTGCACTGTGTATAAATCATATAGTGGTCTGTAGGCTACATGATGTGACCACTACTACTACTATTTTATCATCAGAAATAAAAATAACACTTAGACATTGCATGCCTACAAGCAACAAATTAAGTGACAAGAGACAAACTACAACACAAGCATGAATGTAGGGTGAGTATTTAGGGCACAGTAAAATCACAAAGTCGACATGTAATTATTCACTCAAAAGCTTGGGAATATAACAGAAATGGAGATGGCCGGCCATTTTGTGTGTTTGTTTGTGTGTCTGTGATTTTTCATGTAAAGATGAATGAAGTCTAGAAACAATTTGTCAGCCTCTTCGAAGAAGAAAAAAACTTAATATAAGCATAAGATCCCAGTGAGGAATTGTGTGTTTTAAGACAAATAACTAAATAAGAATGCATGAGATTAAAGCATAAAGGTACAAGGCATTTTCTCAGATCTCTACTCTGAACAGCTCTTGAACTGTGATTGGCCCCATTAACATTTTCAAAGAGGAATTTGAAAATATCATACCATACAGCCTAAAGGATGTACAAATGCAAAAATTAAGAATTTAATTCTGTTAAATTTGTACTGTGATCCAAGCAATCACAATGTTGCATTTCTTATTTTCTTTGACTTCACTGAGCATTTTCATATTGCCGCATGAACAGTGCACTTCGGGCCCCAGTCCTGGCTAGCAATAGGTGTGAGAACAGCAGCTCGCCCCTGACCACTGACCCCTCTCAACCTCCATGCTCCTTTATGCCCATGTGCATAAGTGGTCCAGTGGTTTATAATATTTGACAGAGTTCATGAAAGACATCTGCTGAGAGGGGCTATGGAGACAGGCCAACTGAGAGGTAGGGGAGAGGGCAGGGACGAGGCGCTTCAGCCATCCATCACCTCATTGGCATAAAGACTAGGACAGTAGGCACAAGCTGGCACATCCACAGCCTTCTCTCTTACAGCGCATCATCATTTGCTTGAGAACTGGCTTTCAGAAGACCATAGTATTCAAGACTTACTTATAAAGGAGTTTATGTTTTCCAGTTTTTTATTGCTGTGTAGGTACAGTAAGCCCAAGAAATGTTGCAGCATGCCCTGGGTAAAACGTTCAATATGTGATGCTGTTTTGGCATCAGTTCCCTTTGTTGCAAAATCCTGAATCCTGCTAATGATTTCAGACGTCTTTTTTCAATCTCTCGCTTTATATGAAGTTTGTCAGGTAATGACAGGTGAGCGTCAGACAAGTGTTGAAGGCAATCAAGTTAAATTTGTGAAACTGTGACAGACCGAAGAGTAGCATCCGAAAGCTATTTGAAAGGTTCTGCTCTCAGTTGACTTACTGGCTTTGAGGGAGGGGAAGCATTTTTTCCCAATTTTATGATACAATTTCTTTTGTAAATATTCCCTGCAATATACAATGTTTTTCATTTATCTGCAGCTGGTGAAGCCAACAGGAAAACCAAAGTGATAGGAAGTATTTTATTAAAGAGTCAGAGTTCAATGTTAACCGATGGTACAGACATTACCAACTGATGGGGGGGTCAGTGGGCATCACATGGACTGGGGATCCCACCCAGCTGCCACATGGAGATACACACAAGCTGCTGCATGCAAGCTGAGACTAAGACACCCCAATGTTTTAGCCTTTTTTAGGAGCAAAAGGTCAGGCTGTCCCTTGTCTCGTTGTCTTCAGTCAGGGCATTTGGGAGAGGTTTGGCAGACATCGATGCATCATTGTATAGAGTGATGAATCAGTGTGGCTGCAGTGAGTAAGCAGAGGTTACATAAAAAATAGAAAAGAAGACAGAAAGAAAGTTTTCTTTAATGTCTCTGTGAGCAACTACATAAAGTGTGGATGGTTTGAACCAAACATCAGCCTGATTATATTCAAATCAAGTTTAGTATTCGCATGAGATTTTCTACTGAAGCAAAGGAAAAGCATAAACTGGTTTTATAAAATCTTTAAAGTGGGATTTTATGTGGTATTAAGTAGAAACACACATTAACATGGATGTGTTGCAGATGTTAATGTTGCTGTCTGCATCGTAAGATTTTCTTGTCCACAGTGAAACGTGAAATTGATCGAAACATGCATTGGAATTCGCACTGTGTGAAAACCATGACCTTTGCCATTTTTATTTCTTCTGACAACTTGAATAAAATTAATTACGCCTTCTTGGCAAGCATGGTATCACTATACATAAAGAAACTAACTATTAATCATTTACTGCTTTCCAGTGTTTTTAAAGGAAATGTTTCTCCTATTCACACTACAGCATTAAAATTAGCATTTTTGGTACTTAAAAACAATTGTACAGTGGAAAGTTTTAGAAGAATTATTATTTTGAAGAAAATCCAAAAGGACATACCATTTGGGAGGGAGTATGTGTATTACATGCTATATCTGTTCAGTACACTCTCAGTGAAATAAAAGTTACAAACTTTGCTGGATTTTTTCATCTCTTAACCACCAATGAACCTTTGATATGAACAAAATCTGGTCACTTTTACAAAGCTGTTAAATGGGAAACATTCAGACCAATTCTGACTTGATCGGGGGCATGTGTGGAAAATTTATCAGATGAAACTCAGGAAAAAAAATATGTTTGGTGAGCATATATGAGCAGATATGCACCATGCTATAGTAGAAAAAAAATTATTTCCAATATTCCAATGCTGCTGTGTAACTTTCCTGGATGTTCACTGGTACACAATGTGACATCCACTTTAACTGGGGTTGCAGAAACTCAGGTCGCACAAGCTGCTCAAAATCACTTTTTTTAAAGTTACAGAGTAGACAAACAGCCTCCTTGCTGTCAGTGATAATAACAAATCTAATTTCTAGAATGCAAAACGGTACAGTTGCATTATATAATATTAAACCAATATGCTATTACTTGTTATTACTGTGATGTGGTTTTTCAGCACAAAAGGCCCCATTGCCTATAGATTTTCTGTAAAAAGCATAGCAAAGTGAGAAAGCACCAAATCTCCAGAGTCCAAAAAGGAGTTTGTTTAATATTACCATTACTATTAATATTACAGTATTTATCAGTATACTTACAGAGCAAAAGCAATGCCTATGCTCTTCTCTCTCTCTCTATCTCTATCTCTATCTCTCTTTCTCTCTATAATAAAACACATAAAACACACTAAACACATTACTCAGCCTTCTTATTTTCTTACAAAGTTGATATGTAGGTCAGAATATCTCAATTATCACACTCCTGTCACTGCTCACAATGTCCTCCCCAACCTCCTTCCACCTGCCGTGACTTTTATTGCTTCATTAGTGAACGCCACATGCTATAGTGCACGCTCCCCCTCACGTCACTATCACAGATCAGTAGGCATATGATGGTTAAAACCAAGCCATATAAACACCTCACACACACACACACACACACACACACACACACACACACACACACATTCACATTTATACATACTGTATATTCACATTCAAACTATTATCCACTACCTCACATACACATTACAATATATGCAAAATGTATTTCCTGTTTGAAGTTATTGTACATGAATTGAAATTCATATTCCTGAAAACTTTGCGAACTCTATTCATTTCACTTTTGCAATTCATTTTATTTTTGCAATTCAAAGCTAATTTGTTAACTGTTTATTTTAGCTCCACCCATTCATCTCTCCTGCACCCAACTTTGGCTGCATCATGAATTATCTGTAAATTGTACTTGCATTTTTTTGCACATGTGATTTGCATTGTGTTCCTACACAATACATTGAACCAGTTGCATTTATCAAAACCAACATAGGTGATATTTAGAAGTCCTAAAAGTTGTATAAAAATGTGATATTACAATAATGATATTTGCTATAATACAATTATAATATAATAAAGTTTAATATATATGTTCTTTATGTTTATTAGGTGTTAAATTCAAATTTTTTCATTCACGTTATAGACCCATTTTTTTTAGAAGGAATACACCTTGAACGGGACATATGTCCATTGCATACCTGTACATTTATTTACCTCAGGAGCAATTTGAAACATATCATTTCACCTACCAGCATTTATCCAAGGTGAGATGAAACCAAAGAACCTGGTTAAAACCTAAACAAACAATAATCTGAGCTCAGGATTGAGCCAGGGACCCTGGAGCTGTAAATCGACAACCACCGTTTTTGCTTTCTACAACTCGTATATTCATTGTGACAAATATATATATATATATAAAAAAAACATAATTTATAAAGCATACATACAGCAAACACACACTTTATAGACACCCCTGTACCTGTGTTTTTATATCCCCCTCTACACTGCTTGCCTTCAGATGCTTATATTCAGACAGCCATTAATCCACAGCACCATATTCCTGTTTAATGTATTCTGTTGTTGATCTGAGATGGAGAAAATGAATCTCCGTTTCTCAGCACAATCTTTTGGATAAATTGTTCAGTCTGGAGGCAACAAAATTATACAAGCAGTGTGTGTCATCATACTTTATCATTTTTAGCACTTTCTAGTTTACTGGGTTGCTTGAGGATGGATATGCAACTAGCACAACTATTTTTCTGGTGCTTAATTCAGCCAGACAACAATTAACCGTACTGAGTTAGCGGTTAGCAAGCTATCTGCATCGACTACCTACATACATTGTGTTCGATTTTTTTGTGTTGTTTTTGTTTTTAGCAATTTACAAACTCAAATATTAATATAAATAGATGTTTAGATATGACAATTATTCATGTAGCTGATTCCCAAATAGCTCATTATTTAGAACAATTCTGATAATAATATTATTTAGCTAATGTACTAGCTTTCAATAACAATGCTATTCTCACAATTCTTATTTGCAAAGTTAGCAAAAACAAGCTATTGAATAATGAACAAGCTATTTTTTTCTCAGGTTCAAGGTTGTAACTGTCTGCTCCCTCATCATCAGATGTCAAACAAAATTGCCACCGCTATGAGTATAATCAGGATCTCCCTCCTGACCCAATGTATATGAACTGTGTAGGTATTTCTGGACTCCCTGATTCAGACCCCTGTGTGTGTGTACATGTGTGTATGAGACCGAGAGAGTGTAGGGGGCGGACTGTCGAGAATAAGACCCCAGCAAATGCTCATTAGAGTTGACCTTGGCACCAGGAGCCTGCGTTTGATGGATCGGGTACAGGGCCAAACAAGCCCCCGGGGAGCCATGATCTTATCTCTTATTGTACACACACCTCCCTCCTGCTGACCCTTTCCCCGCTCGCTCACACTGCACAGCTCTGCAGGCATCACAGGCAGAATAAATCTGTGTCTGACAGAGAGGGAGAGAGGCGAGGGACAGAGACCAAGAGAGCAAGAGAGAAAGAGGGTGAGAATGAATGAGGTGGCAAGAGAGAAACACACACAGGGGGCCCAGAAAAACCAACAGCTCACTGAGGTGTCATTAGCTACATAAGTCAGCTGTGCTTGATGTAAACTGGAAAGCAAGATGGAAAAGTACTGTTGTGGAAATTCAAAGAAAAGGAAGAGGCGATAATGTGATCAGTCGATGAGTCCTTAAACGAACTTTGTACCCCACAAGCTCGGCGATGAGCTTGTTCTCCGATTTAGCCACCTCTCTGCCACTCAAGTATGAGTATCCATCTCCACAAATAACATCTGCTCAAATCCTCCCCCATATATCTGCAATGGCACCCAGTCAGAGGACAGGCAGCGATCAGAGGCATGAGGCAATATCCACCTGCAGGGAGAAAAACTTAAACACACGAAGCTTCTCACAAAGCTTCCAGAGATTTAGACATCCTCTTATTCCCTTGTGCTTGTACTTGAAATCTTTTCTCGGGGTCTCTAATGGAGCAGCAGGGGAAAATTGCTCTATTAAGCATATTTATTTCATACAAAGTGCCTTCGAGGATGTACGTGACGTAACAGCGTACCCAGTCGTGCAATGATGCAACAAAAAACCCGCCTTACTCCATTAGCACACAACGAGCTTCTAATCTGTGCTAATTCACTCTGGGAAATTAGCACAGATAGCATTCACATCTGTAAAATAGCTCATGGCTCTTCTGACATCAGCCCTTACTTCATTTTAATTTTATACCTCTTTCATCCAATTTAGTCATTGTCAACTTCCACCCACTAGCTAGTTCTTTTCTATTGCACAACCATTACGAATCTGGGATGGCACAGGCTAACAGGTGCTTCCTCTGGGATTTGACACGTGAAGCCAGCCACCGCATGCCTACAGGGAAACGCATGCCAATGTCTTGATCTCTTTGTCTTTTTTTTTTTAGAACTTCCTGATCATTCCTTCTAAAAAATACACGAAACTTCAATATAGGACTGGGGGAGCAGTTATTGTTCTCAGATATGTTGCGAACATCACTTTTGGTCATGCAGGTTTGTAGTGTACAACATCATAAGCATTTGATAATTTCTCTTAAAGGATGATTGCTTGTTAGACTGCCCTTTTTTCAGGTCCTTATGAAAGTCCAAAATGGTCCCCTTACCTCATTGAAATGATTAGCTTACTATGACAAGGTTCCTTCAAGCCACAAGTATGGGTTAGCTCAATTAAGACACAAGGACCAGTGCTGACTGTATCATCAGAAGATTTGAGAATTCTTCTCTGCCTTTGGGGCAAATTGGAGCAACCCCACCATACAGCCATGCCAAACAGAAAAAGCAACCAACTTTTGCTGCAAAAACAGTCCAGACTCATCGGGCATTACCAGCATTAACTTCTTTAGCAATTTCAGCTACAGGAGCTCATCTGTTGGATCGGACCTCACGGACCAGCCTTCGCTCCCCACGTACATCAATGAGCCCAAACAATTGCGCCCCCCATGACCCTGTCACCGGTTCACCACTGTTCCTTCCTTGGGCCACCTTTGATAGATACTGACCACTGCAGACCAGGTATAGCCCATGAGAGCTTCAGTTTTAGAGATGCTCTGACCCAGTCATCTAGACGTTACAATTTGTCCCTTGTCAAACTCACTCAAATCTTTACTTTTGCCCATTTGTCATGTTTCTAACACATCAAATTTAAGTACAAAATGTTCACTTGATGCCTGATATATCCCACCAACTAACAGGTCTGATTATGAACATATAATCAATGTTATTAACTCACAGGTCATAATGTTTAATTTCATAATGTTATGCCTGGTCGGTGTATATTACACCATGTGTGTAAAATGCTTCCATGTTAATCATTGTTTCATATACTTTTTAACAAGCTTTAGATCTGACCACATGCTCCCAAGTGTGAGAGTGAAAACCACATCCTTAACCGTTTTGTTGTCTTTCATTTCCCTAAAGATTGCAGACCTGATAAAACACAGTTTAGGAGTGTTGAATAATATAAGAACATTACAAGTATTTGGGTACGGTCTTGGATAATAAATTGTCTTTTACTTCAAATACTGATGCTTTATGTAAAAAATGTATTGTTTGCAAAAACTAAGGTCATTTAATGTGAATAAAACATCAATGTATAGATCCCCAATTGAGTCGCTGATATCGTTTTCATTCCTGTTTTTGCCATTGCACAACATTGCTGATATACAAATTAATGATGTTGCAAGAACTTGTTCTTGACCAGCTAGTCATTTTTAAATTCTCCCGCTGCAAGGACAAGATATTTTTCCTCGCAGGTGCACATCTGTTCTGAGTGTCTCAAGGTGTTAGTCGTCTTTGACACAGCTATTTGGCCTGGATGTCAGGAAATTCTTCCACATAGGGCCAGGTGGGAGCATTGTGTGTGTGTGTGTGTGTGTGTGTGTGTGTGTGTGTGTTTTGGTGGCAGGACTTAGAATAGCCATTAGACCACTGTTCAGAGAAAAGAAGCACAGAAGCCAAGCATAGGTCATCTTACTGATGGAGAGAGCCAGCTGCTGACTTGGGGTCAGTGACTCCTCTGAGAACTCAGTGTGTATTTGTTTGGGTCTGTGTGTAGTGTGTGTGTGTGTGTGTGTGTGTGTGTGTGTGAGAGAGAGAGAGAGAGAGAGAGAGAGAGAGAGAGAAAGATAGCTGTCCAGGCCATTTTTCTACATGGACAGTTCACGTTATTTATAATAGAAGCAAGACCCAGTGTCTTTGTGTAGACTTACAATAAATGGACTCAAATACTTTCTATTCTCTCAATATAAAAAAAATAAATAAAATACAGCAGCCTGCATAAGGCAGCATGGGTTGCCATTGGTAAGACGGATCCCTCCTCCCAAAATCTCCTTCCTCTCAATGCCCCCTTCCTGTCTGACTCCTAATGCCTGGGTGGGCTTGATGTCTTTTCTCTGTGAGGTACCACTTGGAGCCTGGCTTGACAGTTGGGAATGGATACGACGCATGGATGTTGCTGTAATTGCATCTGGTTGCATCATGAAAAAGTAATAATTCACTGTCAAGGATGTCAAAGTGTCAGCGTTCAGCAGAACTGATAAGTTGTCAGCGACGGAAAGAGTTTAAGCCTCTTTCCAAAGTCAAGACCTGGAAAGCTGTAGGAAATAGAGTGGAAGATGTTCAGATAAGGAATGTGTGTTCATTACTTTCCTCTTATATTATGCACAAGATAGATGATGTGCATGCCATATGGAATGGGGATTGGACCATTTTGGTTAAAAGTCCTCTTCCCATTTTGGTACTATTTTGTGAAAACAACAGAGGAAGAACTAAACTGCTCTGTGAATAAACATTTAATTTGGGTTGACACCACATGGCACTTTTAAAATGATCTCTTAAATATGCTGAATCCAAATAGTCTTAGGGATTCACTGGCAAATTACTTTGTTGCAATGCACGAATACTATGACCATTAGGATAAACCTTCCATCCAAGCTTCTCAGTGTGCTGCATCTCAGCACCAATAAATACACACTCTCAGAATATTCTCAGCCAGGGCTTGAGTTTGAGGGGTGATGCAACAGCTGCCTTGCCGTTGGTTAAAGAAAGTTCACAAAATTCATTGGAAGTTGCTTTAGCTGCTTGTTTAATACACCAGTGTTTAATTCTGCTATTCCAATTAGCCTCTATTTGTAGCTTGTGGTAATTATCTCATGTTTAAATCAGTTACTCGGTTTCCTGGGGCAGAGTCTGTACTACAATATTCATCTTCCTAGCGATAACATCATGAGATCACTTGTGTCACTTGTAAAAACACACTGCATTCTTTTCTCTCTGACATTTTCACAAGTAAATTTCAGCCAGCTGGCCATCACCTCCTTCTGTGCATCATCTCTTCATGGGTTTTGTACCAAGTCTCTCTTAAGAAACGGCTCAAAGTCTCATCCTTTAGCTAAACAGTCTCTGCGAGAGCAGAGAAAGCGGCGAGAGTCTAACGGCTGCTGTTCAAAAGAGATTATGAGCCCCCCAAAGCCCAGAGATTGATCCTATTGTTTTTTAATGAAGTGCTTATGGACCCGCTTATACATGCTAAGAGTAGGAAAATAGACTGTCGTGGTACAGCAGGACTGACTCCTGTCTTTACAATGAGGAACAGTTTGCTGAGCGAGGGTTTTGGAGGTCTGTTTTAATTCCCAGAATTCAAGAGAATACACTGAGATCATGGCGCTGACAACTGTCCATTATCTTTTCATTCACTTTTCTCACACTGTTCTGTCTTTCACTGGTTTGTGTACACTTTGGATTGAGTGCGCAAGAAGATTAGGTGACCTTATGGCCGCTGGGTTGACCTTATGGTGAAAAAGAGGCCCACAGAGGCAGACAAACAAAGCAAGCGCACACATACACAGACGCAGAAATGCGTAGTACCAACAAACACTTTCTTTCAGGATATTCCCAGAAGCTTCCCCTGGTGCCTTTGTGATTAAGCTTTCTGCTGCCCCTGTGTGGCAGAGTTCAGCCGTGCCTCCTGAGCAGCACACAAAGGCCTTAGTGTCCAGGGGAGCACTGCTTCTTACAGCCTAAATACACCACTAACCCACATATCCCATGAGGCCCAGCTGTAATTAAGCACATGTGCTTGTTAGCAGCCTGTCCTTCTCTCTTTTCACTCACCTTTGCCTATATCACTCTATTTCTTGTCCTCTCTTGCTCCATCCCCCTCCTTCTCGCTATGGTTTTGTCAGATGAAGCGATTGCCTTCTTCTCCCACCCCCAGTGGCATTTAACTATTCTCATTTGCATGTACATGCCCTCGCTGTGTGGCCGGTGAGAAGCAGAGATTGATCAACAAGGCAGCGGTATGTTTTATTACATGTCAGTCAGAGGCACAGGCCGTACGCAGTAGGCATATACACAGACATGCACATGCATATGTGCACGAGCCGACATGTATGGAACATACAAACATTTTCACAGGCATATTCATTAAAAAATCGATCGTTAGCTATACACACAAAGTCAATGCTAACCTTAATATCATAGGGTTTTAAATACAATAGATGGCATATGGGCATACATAATGACCACAATCTATTCCCAGTGATATCCGCTATGAGTATTTTAGTGAATTGAGACAGATCTTCCAGCTCCAGGGTGCCTGGTTTGATCCTCAGCTCAGATTACTGTCTGCGTGGAGTTTCTCATGCTTTCCCTGCTTCCCTGTGGGCTTTCTTTAGTTTTCTACCCCTGAAAAAAAAAACAAGCTGTTAGTTAGATTGGTGACTCAAAATTGCCCCAGGTGTGAATAAGAGTGTGGGTGTGCTTGTGCAAGGTGTCCTACTATAGGTGTTTTCCTGCCAAACACGTAGCCAGAATAGGCTATGGATCTATTGAAACCCTGACCAGGATAAAGATGAATGAAGATGAATGACGATATCGCTGAATGATTGCATAGACTTCAATAGAATTTACAAATTTAGTACTGGACTGGCAAACCTCAGTGTCACTAATATCAGCATATGAACACATGAACAGTGTCAATCACACTGGGACACTTTCAGTCTGGACACAATAGCTCTGTCATATACATACAACTCCAGAAAAAAATAAAATAAAAGAAATAAATTTTAATCCTAATACTCTATACTTTATAGTCATACTTTACATTAAAATTTGTATACATTTTATCATATATTCTATTTCTATGATATATTTGTATATTATTTTATATATTCTATTTTCCATTATATATTTGTATATTATTTTATATATATTTTTATAATTTTGTATTGTATATATATTATATATATAATTTTTGTATATTCTATTTCTACATGTTGGACAGTCATAAAAAGCATTTCACTACATATCATACTCTCTATAATAGTGTATGCGCCAAATCTATATTTTATTTAATTCGAATATATACCAGAAATGCTTTAAAAATATAGTCATTAAGTCATATGTAAGAACATTTGACTATAAGTCTAAAATAATACGTTCTGGATTGAGTTTTCCAGATCTCAACAATAAACCTGAATTAATATATTATATATACATAATTTGCATTTGCACAATACTTACAGACTTTAGATCTTGAACTATTCAGCCACGACATCAGCCTACATATGCCAAGTATTTCTCAGGGATTACAAAACCATTCACAAAAGGTATGATGAAAGATAAGGTCAAGTTGGATTAATAATGGATGTCCAAGCATGTGTCTGGTCATTCTAAAACTCACTTAGTAGTAGTCAGTAAAACATATTACTTAGGAAAGGAAAAGGAGGGTAAAACTAAGAGCTTAATATTACATGTAGAAAATGTCTTTCCAAATGCCATTTAATTCATAGGGCATGTCTTTCCCATGCCCTAAAATTGACTAGTGGCAGCATTTCTACCTTTTTTAGAGTTTTCCAAAGATAGATTCCAGATTTACCACGATCCATGAGTATATATAGAGTCCGATCAGTCCATCCTCTCTGGTATAAAACACTTATACACACAATCTGACAGTTCTAGGCACAACACTGACAAGTGCACAGAAGCATGACCAGTAGATAAAACCTGAAGATATCTTCTCACCTACCAAACCACCAAACATGAACTGCCCTAAGCAAAGCGCAATATAGCTTGAGGTTCTGGTTCTAGTGCATTTTCCACCAAATTGAGAGACATCTGAAATTCACAGTAATGTAATGATATCATCATTTTGACATCTGTTCCTGGAACTCGACTGCAAGGCTGCATTAGAACCTAAATCCAGCAGACCTGTTTGTAAAGTTCTGATTCACTACAAGTAGAGTTCTGCAGAGTTCTGATTCACATTTACAAACACGCTTAATTCTAGTTGCTCCTATTTACCTGATACACCTGCATGTCTAAAAGTAAAAATAAAAAGTTTTCAAAATGAGTAAAAATTATATTAAATATTGCATTTTTCACAGATAATATATAAAATGTTGCCCAATACTTCACTATGCATATTTGAATTTTCTTTTACAGATATTTAACAAATTACAAATCTGAAATTTATATGTCTATATGTGAAAGAATATAACATTTATATGTTATATTCTTATGCACCTCATATGTCGCTTTTTATAAGTTTTTATACAAATAAAGTGCGTTTTTTTTTTTTTTTTGCTATTTGGTTTATGTGAGTGATTTACTTTCTTATACAGTTTATTTATTTTCTCATGTTTTTTACATTAATCAATATTTTCAGATTTGAGGTTTGATACATGATTCATGTAAATGATTTTATATGTGATTTTTAATGAAGAAAAGGGTTTTATGGTAACATTAGATTTTTTTTCTTCTAAAATGATGTATTAATCATTATGGTTTTTTTTCCCCCAAATGTTAATAGATAGTTTTTAAATTTTTTATGTTATAATTTTCAACATGATTTTTCCCCATAATATATTTTCAATGTTGTTTTTTTCTTTCACTTAATATCTGACAGAAATATTCACTTGATTTCTACATTTTCTGTGCAATTTTTGTTGTGCAGGCAAAGTAATAAAAAAAAATTAGCAATAGTATAATGCATGCTATTTTTATTTGTACATAAAATAGACGAATCAGTTTGTTTTTTAATTTTTTTACAAGTCTGGTATGTTTTTTCTCATGTTTTTTTTAATGATTCATTTATATTCACCTGATCATACATTGCCCACAGGATGCTACACGTTCTCCTAACAAATCTTTTTCTATGCAAATCTTGCAGGTTGAAATGCAGGTATACGTGTTTCTTTGCTTGTATAATGTCTATTAGAATTATCTGTAAAATCTACAGTATGCCTTGGTATGATCATGTGATCTTCTTGCATCATGTACCCAATCAATCATGTGTAAATGTTCTGTCCTTGGGCATATTTCCTCTTGGCTGTTCTGCAAAAAATTCTGCCTTGGCATGCCTGCACTTCAGCACACCCACCAACAATAACTTCACAATCTGTGTGGATAAACCTACAAATGGCTCCTGGAGATGACAGTGTTCTGTTTATTAATTTTTTTCCCCCTCCTTCCTGAAGAAACTGTTTTTGAAGACTTTGTCATAGTCTAGCCCGCTGCGTCTCAGACAGCTGCAGAGGCCGATGGGTATTAATATGCACAAACCGGAGGGCACGGAACAAAGTGCTGATAATGAAGTGCGGAGGTTTGGAGGCGTGCGGAGCTTAAGAGCAGCCACGGGGGAGTCAGCACATGGTTAGCCATATGCCTCTGAAAAGAGAGCAGCCTCCTTTGGGAGAGTAAGAAAAAGCATGTACACACTCGCTTGTACACTCTGGCAATTCCTATCCTTTAGCTCTCTTGTTCCCTCTTCCCTTTCTCTTGCTTTCCCTCTGTCTGACCCCTGCAGTAGCACCTGTCTCAGAGATGTTCCTCCTGCACCTGACTATGTGCCTTTTTTCCAGGTGAATGGAGTTGATTCTACGTTAGGGTTGCCTAACATAGCCTCGAGCATTGCAGGGCTATACCCTTATGGTGTGTGCAGAAATGTGGAGGCACAGGCCGTGATCCAGAGAATGTTATCTTACAGATAGAGAAATCTAAGGTTCAGGAAAAAAGAGGGAGTGTAAGAGACAGAGAGAGAGGGAGATAGAGAGAGAGAGGTTTAGACAAGATACGGTGGTAGTCTGTGGTACCGCAGACCGAATTCAGGAGAAAAGATGAGGGAGGGATTGTTCTCTTTTAGATCTCATCCTAGCCCACCAGCCCGCTGAATCCCTGCAGTCCCCTGGAGACAGCGCGTGAGTAATCCAGGCTGCGCCTTCCTCTTACACAAACGCCAGGATCAGCCCTCCTCACACAAGTAATTAGAAGATAATGGGGAGTAATGCGGCCCGATCTGTCCCCATTACCTCCTGGTGCTGCTATCACAGCGCCATCTGATGCCTGATCCAGGCACGGCAGATCTCAATTAATCTAGCTTTTCCCTTTGCTTAATCCATCAGCCTTGTGAGTGTTGGGAAAGAGAGCAAAAGTTAGTACGTGCAGCACTTGTTGTTGCACAGATTTGCATCAATGAGGAAGCGTGGCCATGTAGCAGTTCTTTGTGAGTGTGAATTTGCACACGGATGGCTTGATCTCTCCGTGTTCATGTCTAAAAGTCTACCATTATAGCAGATAATGCGCATTCTCCAGCTGTCCTTATCCAGCGCCAGTCTGCCTTTGTGTGCCAAGGATAACTGTGAGTTATAACCGTCTCGGCTTCAGTCTGTGCTTGTTGATGTATAACGAGCCTTTACCATAATCATATTAGCATACCTTGAGGCAACGTTCATCGCAAATATCCAAACAAAACTGTGTTTGCATGGATGATTTTGAAATAAACTATAAGATGAATTATGGAGAGTCAGATCATATCCATACAACATCACTAGTTTTGGTTTTTGGTTACCCATCAGGTCATATGACCAATTTCTTGGTGCATAAATGTAGTAGCTCACATAAATTGCACCACAGAATCCATAAAGCCTTTTACCTTCTTTCTTTTTTCTTCTTTTCTGGAAAATATAGTTTAGAGAGTTAGCAGAAGATATTTATAGTAAGATGTTAGGAAATTCACCCAACAAACTTAGTATTTTTAGTATTTTTTTTTTCAGGTTTTACTCAGACTTCACATAAACAAGTTGTTTCTTCTGATCAGATGTTATAGATCCAACAGCAGAGAACTAAGGTCTAGCAGGTCTACTGGTCCAAGGAAAACTGGTCTGACCCCAACTTTATCTATAAAATTTTTAGCAATGCTGTAGCCTAGAACATCTCAGTAGGGACCCAGATAACTTTTTACCAGTCGAGCCCAAGACAAGACCCAGACTTTAGACTATGAGAACAAGTTCAGGAAAAAAAAGAACAGAAAGGATACTTGTATACATTTTCTTTGGTCCATTGGACAACTCTTTGTGGTTTACAAATGTCTGACAAAGCTGAAAAAAAAATTATGCTTTTCCAAAAGCATTTTATTACCTGGAAATTAAAACACTGAGAATATCCCTTGCTATATCTATGCTCATTCAGAAGTGGCCATTCTTATTCTGTCCACATCCTGCCCTCCTCATTCTCATCACTAGCCATTTACTCACTCCCAATGCACAAGTAAAACAATGTCAACCTCTGTCCAAACACACCAGTGCACTACTTCTCTTCCCCGCCTCCTCGCTCTATTGGGCTAATTTACTCTAGCTGTAAACCTGGCTCTTTATTGAGATGCTAACTCCCTTTATGAGCCTCTAATCCTGTAGCACGGGGGATAATTTATAGGGCATTTACATGAGGAACGCTGGCTAATTGGGGCATGTGTCTGAATAAGCTTGCACCACGCCTCTGTACTACTGATGAGCTTTTGCTAGGAGTGACATCACCCCCCTTCCCCATCTTACCTCTTCCTTCCCTACCTATATTAACAACATTCCATTTAATAGATATTACTTTAATCTGTGTTCACAGCCATCCAGGCTCGATTAATAGGTCTGGTGTTTTCCCACTGACTTTGTGCTCTGATCAAATAAATGCTTGACCTAGTTGTGAGCTCTGCATGCGCCCACTTGGTGTGACCAAAATCGACACCCAAGCTGCTGGAGACACTGGTAAATAAAACAGAAAACTCAAAGAGTTTATCCTGAAGCTTGAATATTGTTCACTTTTGCTGTAGCCGGGGACTGTCTGTGATGCAAAGACACTCGAGTTGAATGAGGCTCCGAAGGCCCCCTTTAGTTTGATTGAACACATCTCCAGTCCTCATACAGCTGTCATCTTTGGCTAACTGCCACACACTGCGCTGGAAAAGGTTGGACTGAGAGTTGGGTAGATGCACCTCTCAAGCGCTGACCTCTGAACCTGTCGTGGCTTCTGGCTTGTTCTCCGCTGGCTAAGTGGCCCTCCATGTCAGCTGACCTGTAGCTCTTTCTTTAGGTCTCAATAGTAGAACCCATGAGCTCAGCTCCACTCAGAGGACCCAAAAGCACCCAGTTCCTTTTTGCCATCCCTGCTCTCTCATTTCCATTCGCTCGTTTTTAATGGCTTCACGGTTATAGATTGGGCTTTGTCTGCCTGTGCGTGTACCTGTGCGGATCCCAGCTGCTCCTCATTAATAACCTGGCCTGCTGGAGCCACAAATACATACACCAGCATGCTCCTTTAATGCGCTGAAGTGCACGGCCGAAAAAGGCAAAACATCAGAGAACTCAGAGTCTCACCACCATATTGGGTGTACGTGCTAAACATAGTGCTTTTACTCTGTGCTTAGTGGAGTTAGCATGCTAATAATGCTCGAGTGGCATTATCTGGTGGCTGGAGCGAGTGCAGACGGGCTCTATTGTAAGACACGGTAACCAGAACAGAAGCCCTGAAATCTGCTGCCCTGATCTTCCTTTTAGGAGCCAGAGGGGAATAAAAGCGTGGAAATAGGATTTATTTAGCACGCCTCATCAAAAGGTAATTAGCATGCTTTAGGAACGGAGAGAGGAGAGAAGAACACAATAAGGGGATAATGTAGGGAATGGTGAGATGAGCTGCTGTTGCTCCTCCTCGGATATGGGTTTGTCTGAGCAGTATTGGTGAGGGTCCCTCAAGTGTAGATGAAGAAGAACTTTGGTTCTATAGTGGGCAGGATTTTACCGCAACATCTCAGCGATATAACTAACAAGCAATATCAAAGTAACTCAATTCATAGTTAAGACGGGGCATGCTGTTTTAGTCAAATAACAAACAACAGGTTGTTGTGATACAGCTGTCTTTCAAATGAGAATACGTCTTGCATTAAAAAAAAAAACATTCATTATTAAAAACGTATGTTTCATCTGTTGATATCTACAAATATCATTCTGCTTGCCTGTGAAACTGAAAACATTGTTTTAGAAAACATTAAACTAAAGGTTACAATTTAATCTCTGACTGTTATAAAGCATTTATGGAGACTTACATATTTTTCACAATCCATTAATCCCCCTTTTTTCCTCATGTATATTGTTATTACTGAAACAATACTATATTAGTATAAGCCTAGCAGCTGGATCCTCTATCAGAGCAGTTTTATAAAAGATTTTCAGCACATTCTGACCAATCAGAATCGAGCATTCAGCAACTCTTTGAATGTATCCAAAATCCTACCTATCTGTCTATAAACGGTTAGTGAGCAGTACCTCTTTAGGTATGACCTTTCTAATCCAGATGTTTTACACTGCTTTCATTCTCAAGCCACATCATGTTCAATAAAATGCTCAGTTACTGAATCATGCCTTTCATTTTTTTTATCACTTTTTTCTACACAGGGTTGAATTTCTGTTTGTCTTATCTATCTATCTTTTACATTAAAATCCCCTCTGACAAAATCAGTTTTAGCTCAGAATAGGGAACTCAACTCTGCCCTATTATTTCACCTCAACTTTGCTCTGGTGTTTATTTGCTGCAATTCTTTATTAATAAAAGCTGCTGTTTATGTACAACAGCATCCACTGGATTAGATGCGTCTATTTTATTAATGCTCACACACTCCTTCTTTCACTCTGGGATTTGTCATCCAGGTTTACTTCACCTAGAAGATCATTTTAATGAACAATATACAATAAAGGATCAGAAATTAGCCAGTAATTCATGACTCATAAATGCTTTTGTTAATGACTAGTCATGGACTTGTGTATGTCGTTACAAAGTATTTATAAGACTTTTTTTTTGGTCTTATAGCGATTACACATGTTTCTGTGATAATGATGATCTTGTTCGCTAGGGACAAAAGGTTGTAGTATCTTGTATGGGGCAAAATACACACTTTATAAGACCACAGTGTGAATGTGTAGTTTATAAGTGTGAAATAAATATAAAACGTGTGTTCCCTGTGCATAGTTATTAAAATTTCCTGAAGGAGTACTTTAATTATGAATTAATGTTCAACATATTTTCATTTAAACATAATATGTAAATTGTTTGCAAATTAACTGTGATTATTCCAGATGTCTGTTTTCTTGTTGAACTATAAAACAATAAGACTGAGTTCTTCTATGCAGTATTTAATGTCTCTTTTCTTATTACATTTACAGCATTTGTGTATTATTAGAAAACAACAAATCTTAACTTCAGAACAGGTAACATGTTTTATATTTATTTCATATTAATAAGCTACACATTCATTTCTGGGAACTTATAAAGTGTGTATTTTGCCAAAATGACAAAAATAAGAGAATAACCACAAAAGCCTTATAAATAGTTTGTAATAGCATAAATGTCCATAACTAATCATTAACAAAAGCAGTTATTAGTCATGAATTACTGGCCAATTTTGATTCATAAAATTAGCTAGAAAGGGTTTCTTTTTCTTAAGTCTTCTTTTGCATTGTGATTTTACAATTCTGTTTAATTTTTGGATTATTTGATATTTCTATATTTCTATATACTTCAACAGACCATAACAGACATCTGCAACCCTCAACAGACCTCAGAAAAAGGTCAAGCTATAGTCATGAAGAAAATCTTACAAGAAACAAAATATCTCATTTCACTGACACTGACAAGAAAATATCTCAGCTACTGTTAATGGATTTGTTTGGTCCTTCTTTGCTATATGTATGTAATGTGTTTTATATGCTAATATTGTGTACTCGTGGGAGGAAGGGCGATGTGAAGTGCCTTGCATAGGTATTTACCCCCTGTGAACACTCTGTAGTATAACAACCTGGACAGGAAGAAGGCTTAATTGGGATTCGATGTCATAAATCTATACGTAACAGCCCATAATATTGACCTAGGGTAGAAAATGTCAATGTAGGTTTTTTTATAGCTGGTATGTAGGTGATTGCATACGTATTTATGCCTGTTGCATGGAAACTTCTGTTCACAACCAGTTTCCTGACAACACGTTTCCCAAGGTGAAGCATGGTGATGGAAGCATCATTATGAGTATTGCATGTTTTTAAATTGTTATCATTGTAAATATACAAATGAAGGATTAATATATAATGCTGTTTCATGAAATGTATCTGTAGAACATCCATATATTATATTGTATTATTCATATATTATATCTAAGAACAATATGAGAAGATGTAAAGCCAAGTGCTTTCTTTGAAGAAGAATAGAGAGCCTAATTCTATACACCCCCCAAAAAAAGTTTTCTCTTGTATTCTTCAGACTATCTGCCAGAATAGGAGAGTGAACTGAAAATACAGAGGACTGAAAGATGTGTAAGATATTTCTGCCTCAGGCAGCTCAACCTGACCTGAAGAGTTACATCTCCTGCAAAACCTTCGATTTCTCCCTCTTTGCTCTTTCACTCATCCACTCTCTTTTGTCTCTCTGTCGAATTCAGTGGAAATGGCTTTGAGGCATCCGACTCAAGTCGTGCAACAAGCAACTGATAGAGTGCAAACAAAAGTAAACAAAAGCTTTAAGTAGTGTTGAGCTTCCCACCTGCTGGAGCACTTAGACACTGATGAAATGCACTGAAACTGCACCAGACAAACAAGTTTCGATATCACATTATATATCCCAGGGTCAATCCATATAGTTATGCAGCACCTCCGATTCCTCATGGCCAATGGATTGCGTCCAAAAGACAACATAAAATGGACAATAAAGTAACATGAATTTTCAAAAATTCTGAATTGTTTTTCAATTAAATTTTATTATTGATTCTTTTGGTTACCAGTTGGTTATTTTTTTCCAATTGTACATCGGTTTAAATAAAACACATAGGCTTGTGCTATTATGTGAGAATAAACAACAAAAAATATTAGAGTATTTTGTAACATTTCTGCTTGTGATTCTTTCAATTGCTGTAAAACCTCATCCTTAGTCCTTCGCTAACCAACGTCTTAAGCTTAATAAAGACAACAACATAACTTGTGATCATCCTGAAAAAATAGAAAACTATAGAAAACTCTTGACACTGGAGACTCCTTCTTAAAATGTTGGTTTCTTTTTTTTCTGGTACATTTTTAGTTTTTCTACATACATACATACATACATACATACATACGGTGTCATGCAATACTCAAATTCTTCCTACTACTGTATTAGATGCTATGCTAAGAAACATATAAAGAAGGCACAACTGGTTTACTTCCAGCTAACAAAACTGCATCATCAAGACCTCCACATCCAAAAGACCAATTTATATTATTTTTCTTTGTAACTGAAGGCTAAATTAAATCGTTTGCTTGATCAAGCTATTTATTAATGGTTATACTGGACAGTTTTAAACCTCATTTCAAGATAAAGGCAGTCAGCTGACAGGAGATCTACCAACCTACAATTATACTTAGACATTTAAAACACTCAAAGTTAATTTGAATATCCTTAATGTATTGCACTCAATGTATACATTAGACGTAGGCATCATATCAGAAGTAGACTGCAAGCATCCGTGTATTACAGGCGTGTACGTTCTTCTTTCCATAATAGTATAAAGGCATGATGGTGTCACTGGAGGTATTTCTACCCAAGTAGACTTGCATATGCTGGTGTGGCAAAAGGAAATTTAATGTATATTTTGTCAATTGTATATATACACATAGTTAGACAGGAGTGCATGCAGTGTCTAATTAAGTGTGTGAACTAATAAAGTGGGAAAAGGTCAGTTTTGATTTCAGGTCAACACCAAATTATTTGTTTTGTCTCCTCATTTCTTTTTATTATGTCTCTCGGAAATATGTTTCTATTAACATCTTTTTGCTCACAGACCTGCTCATGATCACAGAACTAATTTCTTTGCCTTTTAAACCTTGTTTTTACTGTTACCTCTTTCGTTTCTCCACACAGTCTCCTCTGGGGCTAGGTTTCATCTGTTGGAGTAAATTGGAGTCTAATTGCTTAGTCATTAATGCTGTGTTACATATGAATTTTCTTTTTGCTATTTATTCCAAAGCGGCTCTTATTATTCTTTCTCATAGTCATAAATCTTAAACGTTCTAAATCATATTCTCGTGCTTGCTAATTCTGACCCGCCAAAGTCGCATCTCCGGACACCTTCTGTAGCACCGGGAGTGTGAACTCGCACCGCGACACACAAACTCCATCAGTAAGCAGCTTGTCGCAGGCGCCCACTCCTACAGATCCATCTCGCCTGCAGTACAGATCATGGTCGGGTGCATTATGGTGATTTATCGCTCCCAGTGCAGCAGAACAGCGATAGATCAGGAGAGCAGCGGGGGACCTGGGGAGCCAGAACGGGGGACAGGGGACACTCAGGCCCCGCCGAAAAAAATCCACCAATGATGAAGTGTCTCTGACACACTGGTGATTTCATTGCCACAGCGGCCATTCCGCACAAACAAATGTTATCATGCCCTCCTACACGTATAGATATATATATATATTTATGTCCATATGCAACTGTTTTCTGCTGCCCTACAATGGGTTAATGTATACAGTAGCTGGAGTTTCATGAGGTGATGTGTCTTTCGTTTGCTTTCTACTTCCACCCTCTCCTTTTGCGTGTGTTGTTTTCTGCAATGCAGAAACACAGTGCAACTGGAATACGAGTGTTGCATATAAAAGCTTGCTCGGAGTAGAATGAAGTAAATGAATACCTCCTCCAGGTATCTTCACTGAGAATAGGTTTGGGACGAATGTGTACAGGGCTGTCTCTGGTGTATATATTTTAAAAATACATTTTAAAAGCACTCCGTATTCAGCCACTAGACACGGACACCTGTTCAGTTGCGACCAGTAAAAGGACCTCCACCAAACTCTGATTAGCGATGGGATTATGTCATTAAAAATGCAGTAAGCGCCCGCTATCAAGACGCTTCACGAAAAGACATTCATCCACCTTGCGTTTAGGGGGTCCATACAAAGGGAACCCCCTACATCTGTGCCTCCATAAGGGGGACAGACAGGGACAGAAGCAAACAGGGTGAAGACGAAAGACCGTGTCTTCACGTCCCTATTACGTGCACACGCAGACGAGGCCTTTCAGCTAAACTGCTAACAATGGGCATTGGTGAAATCCCTTTTTTCCTACAGGAGGCCAGAGGCATAGACTCTATTATCATAGTCATTTAAATACAGTAATCTCATTTTCTGCATCAGCCACAAGGGCATGCCAAATTTTCGGTGTGTATGTGTGTTGGGGGGTTTTGCAGGATTAGTGTCCTTTTTTTTCTTCCCCCATTCTGTCAAGATCGCCAACTTGTGCAATGTGCACATGTGCGTGTTTGTAAGCGTGACAGCCTGGTGTTGATGTGTGAAGGTATAATATCAGATCTGACAACAAAACTAGGGTCGAGGTTTAAAAAAAAACAAAAAAAAACCCCAAGCTGTTTCCATTCTTCTCGTCTTCCGGTCCAGTGGAAGAGTTGATGAGGTTTAAATGAAGCAGAATTAGGAGATCAAGCAGACAGCGAGCGGAGATGCTATCTCCCAGCCTTCTCCCACAGGACACCAGCTGACCTGGATGAAATGGAGAGAATAGTGGAGTGATAGAGAGATAGAGTAAGGAGAGCGCAAGGGCTGTGTGGATATCCTCTAAATGTGATAATCTCCAATCACCTCTAACATCAGTTCAAGTCAAGGCCTCGGTTAATGAGCTCATAGTCAACCAGGCGTAATGCTGCGCCTCTGTCTATCGCTCTTTCTCTCATCATTGTTGTTCTTTTGATTTAATCCTTCTCTCTTCAGCTGACGGGGAAAAGCCTATTACCCCGGCCTTGCTGCTCTCGCCTATCTAAATGCTAACGACATGAGGGAGAGATACGATGCTTCCGCGAGGACGGAGCTTAATCTGATGGAGTCTCGAGCCGTGATCTGTTGTGCCTTACCTTTGTTGGATGAAGTGCTAGGAAAGGGGGGGGTGTGTATTAGCTTAGCCAAGATGCCCCTCCTTGTGTACTGACCCAGCTTGTGTAAGGTCAGCGCCCCTCATCAGCGCTCGCTTCCCTACTCCACAGCCCCTGCTGCCCTTTCACAGTCTAACCTCCGTCATGTTTAGCTCACATTAATTTCAGCCACTCAGATATTGATGGAAAAATTGGAAGTGCCTTTGGAAGTGTCAGTACTCGGTTCCCTGATAATATCGGTTTGATTGGAAATGGATGGCGAATGGGCTGGAAAAGTCTGGGGTAAAAGCCCCGGGTCACCTTGTAAACCAGCGCTGCGTCCAGTTAGATCTGGCTCACGGTGATGTCTGTATCACTGAGGTCTCTACGGCTACATTATGGCATTACCTTCCCTCAAACACATGATATAAATTATCACCTTTAATTGCTCCCAAGCCATTTTAGCAAGGAGGCGGCGGGTTTGCTGAAGACGCCTGTCCTCGCTGTCCTTTACGCTTTATTGCCAGCTTGCCTGTCCACCCCCCCACCCCACCCCCCCGTGCTTCCAAAGTCCCTCCCTTTTTCCGATTTCCCCTGTTTCAAACCTGTGTTTGATTTCGCGCTGGCCAATGAAACAGCAGTAGGTGAGATTGGGAGTGAACAATCAATCTTTGTAATGCGATCGGAAGATGGTGCACTGTGGGTAAATGTTTGCACAGGCGCTCATCCAGGCCTGCCATCAAACCCATTCTAGTGGAAGAGGAAATCAATTCAGGGCAGGTCTCTCTAACTCTCCCTCTCTGTCTTTCTCTGCTTCTCATTCACTCCATCTCTCTCTCTCTCTCTTTTACTCTTTCTCTCTCACTCTCCGCTTCTGTCTTCTCAACAACAGGAGGATATCAAGCGCATTATAATCCACGGCTCTGTGCATTTTTCATATAGACTTGCCTTTTTATGTTTTATGTACGCCTGCTCAGGGAAGAGCAGCTGTGTGGGCCCTCGATCCTCTGCGACAGAGAACTCATTTCACAGAGGAAGATGGGGCAGAATGCAAAACATCCTTTCGAGTTTTCCACCGTTTCAGCACAACAGGACGAAGCAAAATCCATCAGCAAAATATCGGTTTAATGCAACTAATACTTTAGTTATCTTTAGTTAATTTTCTTGTAAGCGTCTACGGTTCATCCTTAGACTAAATGAGATTGCTCAGTGGAATATTTGTTTGTTTTTTTTTTATTTAGGATTGATTTCTGTGCTTGTGTGGGATTATAAAGTTTTAAATATTCCTTTAATATTGTTATTTCCAAGTGTCAGTATTTACATGGATTAAGTACGTTCTCAATCCAAGTTCTGAATCCAATATATGCATAAAATAATAAACTTTTAATAAATAAACTTTTATGCACTAAATGTCTACATACATTATTTGTTAATAAATACTTTCATTCATATTTACATTTTATAATGTTTTATACATCTTTATAATATTTTAGTTTCAAGGCATCATTTCTAGCAAGTGGCTATTATTTTTTGTTCGGTAATCAATATCAAATTAATATCAAATTACGGTAATTCACACTCTTAATTTTCATTGCTTGTGTAAGATATTGGTGTAAAAATGCTTGTGCATGATCAACAAATAAAATTTGCATTAAATGGTACAATTTCCAATATGTTATGAAAAGAAAAAGGGTTTGTTTAAAGGGGTGCTTCCAGAACTACTGGACTTAGTGAGATAAAAGGAATCCGGACAATGTTTAAATTAATTTGGCCTCCATATTTTCAGTATCTCTGCTTTTAGGGGAGAAAACAGATGGCAGGAAGCTTCAGCAGCTTTTCCCACGCTGAGGATGGCACCACTGAATGCCATCTATTAATTCTGTGCAAATGAGCTGTTTGAAGAGCAATACTGCCGTCTTCTGGCCAAATACTGTTACTGCAGTCTGATTTAAGAGCATGTTGTGTTGTTTATGCTAGCTTCATAGCTTATGCTGTATTCTAGCACACCACTGTTTTGTGTTAGGGATATAGCTTATTGGGGTGGCAATAATCCTATTATTATATAGCAGTCTATTTATTCATTTATTTGAAAAAAAAAATCGAATTGAATTATTATGCAAATTTGACTATGTTGCACCACCACCAGCTTGGATACACACAGAGTGTAATGAATCGTTATTGGTGACATTTGAGACTTTTTTTTAATCACTTGTTGCCAAAAAACAGATAATATGAAAGATAAGCATTAAGAGTTTTACTTGACTAAAAAAGATCTATCTATTTATAATGCTTTTTTATCAACTACTGTTCATGTTTCAGTCACTGCATGTCGTATGAGGCTTTCCCCGGGTTTCTGAGATGCAATGAGTCAAAGGAAGCTCACAAAAACGATCAATGTTTGGCTTCTTGGTAAAACAAGAGCATATTTTCATGCCTGAGAAGGTGGCATTAGGCCTTAACTGGCTGCTGCCGGACAGCGATATGCACTTGTCCCAGCTTGATGCTTTGTCAATGTGCTGTGACTAAGCCAAGGGGGGGCCCATATCCCCATCTCCTTAGCCTAATTAAAAGAGGATTATCCGGCATGGAGTCCCAGCCCACTCCAGCATGCAGTACGTACTTTCCCCTTACTTTCTCAGGATAATCACACCTCTAGGAAATGGAAGGGAATGGGCTAAGGGGCTTTCTGGACGGCTGCCCAGAAAACGAAGGAAAAGAAGAGTTGAGCTTCTGCGCTTGAGCATTTTGAGTACCAGCTTACTAGGTCCATGTTCTCACACTTGCCAGTTTTGCTCCTTAAAATGAACGTCTCAGTACAAGAACAGCCTCATACTCAGTATTTAACCATTTTAATTTTTTTCCACCGAATTACGTTTAAATTACAAGTCAAACCTCATATCAGATTATCTTTATTTATGTTTTATTGCTTTTATAAGCTCGTATATGTTCACCTGTAATTTAAAGTCTTGTTTGGTTTTACAATGGAGAAACACTAATAGCGTTATTTTTTAGGGCTCGTTAAACACGAACGAAACAATCGATCATACTAATCAGTGTGAGATGTGAATATCCACCAGCCAACAGAGACACCAGTGATCTGTCCTGCTTACTAACTAAAGTTAATGGGGAAGTTAAGAAACATCAGACTCCACACACTCCATAGGTTTGGTTGGAAAAATGATTTAATTCATCCTATTGGATCTGTTGTTCATTTGTTTGGATAGTTATAAATATAACTTGTTGCTTGATTGCTGTTTAACTTGTTGCTTGATAATGTTGCTGAAATCACAGCAGATAGATAACAGAGATATATTCTATAACAGAGATAGATAGATAGATAGATAGATAGATAGATAGATAGATAGATAGATAGATAGATAGATAGATAGATAGATGGATAAAAATAAAAGAGTGCAGGCAGGGTGGAGAAGAGTGAAAGCAGGAGTGATTTGTGATAGAAGATTATCTGCGAGAGTGAAAGGAAAAGTTTATAGGACTGTGGTGAGACCTGAGATGTTGTAGTTTTAGAGACAGTGGTACTGAGTAAAACACAGGAGGTGGAGCTGGAGGTAGCAGAGCTGAAGATGTTGAGATGTTCATTGGGAGTGACGACGATGGACAGGATTTGAAATGAGTTTATTAGAGGGACAGTGCATGTGGGACGTTTTGGAGACAAGGTGAGGGAGCTGAGATTGAGATGGTTTGGACATGTGCAGAGGAGGGACATGGGGTATATCAGTAGGAGAATGCTAATGATGGAGACACCAGGAAGGAGGAAAAGAGGAAGAGCAAGGAGGAGGTTTATGGATGTGGTGAGGGAAGACATGCAGGTAGTTGGTTTGAAAGAGGCAGATGTAGAGGACAGAGGGGTATGGAGACGGATAATCCGCTGTGGCGCCCCCTAATGGGAGCAGCCGAAAGAAGAAGTGAAATTCTTTTTAAAGTTGATTATTATCATTATTATTATTATTATTATTATTATTATTATTATTATTATTATTATTATTATTATTTAATATTATCATTATTATTAATATTATTATTATTATTATTTTAACCCTTGAGCTTTTTAATATCTGTCGCTAGATGGCAGCAGTGAGATTTAAGATGAAGACCCGCTTATTCTATCTCATTAAAAATAATTATATTTAGTCATGAGAAATGATTTATCACATTTATGGATCGTCATGGAGGAGCACAGAGTAACATATTAACTTTGGAAAATCCTATACATTTATAAAAAAAAAATCCTCGAAAATCCCATTAGGTTTGTTTACAGATCAATCTGGACCTCCAAAACATGGCAGACGCACTGAGTCGTTATAAAAGCAATGGGGTGTGGCGTGAGGTCAGTAGTAGCCAATCAGAACGAGGGGCGGGGCTTTATCCCTGCTGTTGACCACCGCTACAGCGGGCTTTAATCCGGGCTCCGTCACTGTTGCGGTTGGAATCGTGGTTTGTTTGTGTGTGTTGCGTCGCGCTAATTTTCCGATATGGAGGACACTAATGATTCGTTTACCGTGAGAGAGAATAGGAAGAAGGAGCGACAGTCAGGTAACGTACACCGACCCCGTTAATAAATCCCAGTCCTGGGCTGTTATTATTGAATGTCGGTGGTTGCGATGGGCGGAGCCTCGCTGGTTTTAATTTACCGCACAGGGTAGTAATGATGGCGAGTTCTGTATTTATTATATTTCTATAAAAACATATGTATGTTTACAATACTTTCATTAGTAACAAATCAAGTTATTTGTGAATCCTGATATAGTAGTGAAACCTCGATGTACGAGATGAATTCGTTTCTGAAACGGATTAAATAGAATAAATGTAAACGCAATTAATCCGAATCGCGATCGCTTATTTCAGCCCTTAAAAAAACGTGTTATGCGTAATTATAAACACACGCATATACTTTTAACAAGGTATAAACGTATAAAGTAGTAAATTATTAACGCAAAGAAATATATAACTTTGTTGTTTATGATTGTACTTGAACCAGACAAGCATCATATACAGTATTGCAGACAAAGATCTTGTTTCATGATTTATTTTTACAATTTATTTTTCTCTTCTTTCACAACCTTCTTTCCAGCATTATCACTACACTTCATGGGACCAACAATGTTAAGTTTATAGTTAAAACTATATATATATAAAACAAACAAACAAACAAAAAAACCCAGCACAATATTCACACAGGAGAACGACGAGACTGAGCATATAGCTATTTGTATTCCTACAAATATTTATTCTAGTAAAATCTCTCGTACTTCAAGGCCCTCGTGCACCGAGGTTTTACTATGTGTAGTATGTATAGTGTGTGTTCCTGCACAGTCCAGCACATGCTAGTGATTTTCTTTCATTCATGTAATCAGCGAACCAGACATCCTTCCTGAGGTGAAGTGTGTGTGTGTGTGTGTGTGTGTGTGTGTGTGTGTGTGTGTGTGTGTGTTTGTGTGTGTGTGTGTGTGTGTGTGTGTGTGTGTGTGTGTGTGTGTGTGTATTAGGCCTGGGAAAGCACTTAAATGTGCAGGAACATGTATAAAGCACTGTTATGAAATTGAGGTGTGGCCACATGTCCCAGAAGACCCTGTCGCAGCTAAGATTTTTCCCTGCCACCCCTTAAATATCCCCCTGATTTCTCCGCCCACTCCTAAAATATTTCCATTGCCACCCCTAAAGGATCTCCCCTGCCACCCCTCAAATATTTCCCCTGCCACCCCTTAAAGATTTCCCCTGCCATCTGTAAAAATCTCCCCTGCCACCCCTTATCTATCCCCCTGCCACCCCTTATATATCCCCCCTGCCACCCCATAAAATTTCTCCTCCCACTCCTAAAATATTTCCAGTGCCACCCTGTAAAATATTTCCATTGCCACCCCTAAAGGATCTCCCCTGCCACCCCTCAAATATTTCCCCTGCCACCCCTTAAAGATTTCCCCTGCCATCTGTAAAAATCTCCCCTGCCACCCCTTATCGCAGCTAAGATTTTTCCCTTACCACCCATAAAATATCTCTCCTGCCACTCTGGAAAATATTTCTCCTGCCACCCCTTAAATATCCCCCTGCCACCCCTTTAATATTCCCATTGCCACCCTGTACAAATTTCTCAGCCCACTCCTAAAATATTTCCATTGCCACCCCTAAAGGATCTCCCCTGCCACCCCTTAAAGATTTCCCCTGTCATCCGTAAAAATCTCCCCTGCCACCCCTTATCTATCCCCCTGCCACCCCTTATATATCCCTCTGCCACCTTATAAAATTTCTCCTTCCACTCCTAAAATAATTCCAATGCCACCCTGTAAAATATTTCCATTGCCACCCCTAAAAGATTTCCCTTGCCACCCATAAAATATCTCCCCTGTCACCCCTTATATATCCCCCTTACCACCCCGTAAAATATTTCTCCGCCCACTCCTAAAATATTTCCATTGCCACCCCTAAAGGATCTCCCCTGCCACCCCTCAAATATTTCCCTTGCCACCCATAAAAGATCTTCCCTGCCACCCCAGAAAATATTTCTCCTGCCACCCCTCAAATATACACCACTGCCACCCCTTAAATATCCCCCTTACCACCCTGTAAAATATTTCTCCTCCCACTCCCAAAATATTTTCATCCTCTAAAAGATCTTACCTGCCACCCCTAAAACATTTCCCTGCCACCCCAACTCTGGGTTGAGATCACAGTGTTATTAACAAAGTGTATTCTGCAACGTCCGCTTTAAAGGAAAACTGCTTTGAAACTAAACATTTCAACTAAACAACTAAAACATTATTACAATAAATAAACAAATAAAAAGAAAAAATACCAGGATTTTCTAATACACTTGTAGATGAATAGTTAGTGTTATTATTATTTGACTGCGTATTAAACATGTATTATTTGTATAGTAGCTTGGACTTGTTTTTGTTTTTAATAAGAACTGTGTGAGTATCGGGTGTAGTAAACACTGCACTGCTTATTGTTTTTAGATGATTGCGGTTACACAGCTGCTGACCTTAAAGGTAAAGAGTGGCTTGGGGGAAAGAAAATTGCTTGATTTGATTGATTTTTGTTTTTGCATGATTTTGAATTGTTTCAAGCGTTTTGAAATGCTTGATTTTATTCAACAATTAATCCTGTGAAACATACAATAGACTATATAATAACATCAAAAAGATTTTTTTTGTTTATTGTGTGTACGCGTTATAAAAAAGATAACTGAAAGACAATAAAGGATGAACATTGAGGCTGTTCGGAGGTGCTGCTTGATGAGCGAATCTCAGACTTGGTTGTGAAACAGTTTTTTTGTTTGCACAAGTTTTGGCACTGATGCGGATGATTCAGTTTCCAGTGACGGGAAAAATATAACGATATTTCCTCATAAGTCGCTGCAAAATCTCAATATACGAAATAAAGTTGAACAAATCACGAATGAAAGTAATCATTCAAGAGCTTCGTCTTCTAGTGTTTGTCTGCAATTGTTTTTTTTATTAACGCACTTTATTGTTATTAGGAATAAATCTTATGGGAGGAATAAAGGTTTATCATATCTTAACATTTGTGATCATCATTATTGAAAAAAATGTACAAACAATGCCTGCTTGGTTAAATCATATATAAAATATATACTTTTAAATATTTTATTATTAAATATTATTATTAAATATTATAAATAATATTGATTAAACTAATAATTGATTGAACATTGATCAAATTTGGTAATCAATTAAATTGACACAAATTCTTGGTTAGCGGCTAATGCTAACGCTATGAAATCTTTAGCTTTATTATGCATGCTAAAAACCGAGCGAGTAGCCACAGTGACACTGCGCTAACTCTAGCTTCTTCTCTTTTTTTTATACCCCTAGCATTGTTGCGTTTATTTTAAAGTTGAATCATAATAAAAATGCGCTCAAAGTGCGAAACGGAGTCTAAGCAAACTTGCGGTCCGTCACTTAAACCACTCCTCAGGAAACTCAGATTTTTTACTATGTTCCTCATGTTTATACATGCATCCAGTAGTATTGCTATAAATCTGTTATGTGGTAATACATATATGAATATACAAGCTGACTTGTTGATCTGTACAAATGGGTTTGGTTATAAACATGTTTTGTATGTAGTCCTTAGTGCTTATGAGTCGTTCCATGAAGATGGAATGGTTACTGTCTGTAAAATCTCTCTATATTTTCTCTTTCTTGTAGCTCTTGAGGGCCAAGACAGTAGTATTGGCTTCTGTGGCTGGTTCCTGGTGCTGTTCTCAATCTTACTTGTCATCCTCACTCTGCCCATCTCCATATGGATGTGCATTAAGGTACAGAAATGTTTCAGACATGCTAATTTCAGAAACGATGAGGTTTAGAACATTGGCGTCGTTTCTGATGAGAGTAAACTAAAGATTCCCATTTAAGTACTACAAAGCATCAGATATTATTTGAACACTTTTCTAGAAAAGCTTCCGAATCGTGAAAGGGTTTTTACTTGTTACATTGACACAGAGAGAAATTCTTTCTTAGCATATCCCGGCTTGGAAGGAAACTGGGCTCAGAGTGCAGGATCAGCCTTGTTTTCAGAACCCCTGGAGCAGAGAGTGTTACGGGCCACCAAACCTCAAAAAGGGCTGTGTCTTAAACCTTCATCATGCAACCCAAAGCCTTAACTATTGAGCTACAAACGGAATGGAAATGAAAACCGTCTTTAAAACTCATAGTAATCGAATTTCTCTGAAAGTCTAAAATATTAGGTATTCGCAGTAGATACCCAGGTAGATTTAACATTTAGCATATGTTTTATCCGTATTTCTTTTTTTTTCTAATCTATACATTTTGAAGGAGAACGGACATCGGGTTCTCTGATTATAACCCCAAGGATTTCTTATTTTTTTTAGATTGTGAAGGAGTATGAACGCGCTATAATCTTTCGTCTGGGGCGTATTTTGCGAGGAGGAGCCAAAGGACCTGGTAAGACTTAGTCCTTCATGATTCCTGTTTATTAAGTTTTACTAGTAGTACTTTATACTTCACTATATTTCATTGATAAATGACTGAATTCCCACCTGGTTGAAAATTAGGGACATGCATTTAAAGCCTAAAAAAAAACACCACCACTGGTTTATTTCCACCCTAAGTGTTTTAGTTTATTTAATCCAAAGACATACTTGGGCACTCCATCACCTTCAGCTTCCTCAGCAAGGCAGTTGCACCACTGTTATCACTCAGAGTGTACTCACTAGTGTTGCACAATAAAGGCTGTATGTTGAGTTGAGGACTGTAAATCTGTACTGCTATTCAAGCTGCACATTGACTACTCTCAAATATATCCAGTTTCATTTTTATAGTTTTTTCCTTTGAGAATAAAAAGGCTGCTGAAATGATGAGATACTGTATACGTATGTGCGTATTGATGTATTTATGATCACGGGAACAAGAAATGCAGGTCAGAAACGATCACTCGTTCTTCAAAAACTGAATAAGTATTGATACTAAAGTCGGTCCAAGACGTAACAAACTCCCCAGAAGCCAAAGCGTGCAGCTTGCTTGCTTACAGACCAGTTCACCACTTGATATTTGATAATGTTTGCACTTCTTTCTATCATATTACAAATTGATTTAGGAATTGTATGACAGACGCTTCACATAATTAAAGCTAATGATAAATGGGTGTTTGTATAACGAAGACTGTTGACATGGTAAAGTTTACGTACATTAATGAAAGTGGGCGGAGTTTCTTGCGCATTTACATACAAGAGAGGATTAAAAAAAAAAGTCTGGGGATTGAATTATTAGCTATTATATAGATAGATATTATATAGCTATTATCAGCGTTTCAAATCATAAAAATTGATAATTAATAATTCATAGATTGAAGCATGTTTATTTTTTTGTGTAAATCTGTGTAGTGTACTGGGATTCGGGGTTCAAGGAAAAGGATCGTCTACACTCCCGTATATGTTCAGTCGCATCACATCACGTTCGTTATCTTGTATTTTCACTCCCTCCTTGACTGCCACAATCTCGGCGCGGTACACAGAGAGACCTGGTACAAAGAGGAAAAAATAAAACAAAAGTGCGACTGTTTTTCCATCCCTGTTGGCCGACATTCAACAATCGTCCTTCGCAGGGGCCGTTCCCGAAATGCCAGCTAAGATCAAATCTGATTTAAAGAACAAAAGATCTGCAGACTCAGGCTTGCGTAAGCACAAATCCGCACAGGGGATGAGCAGAAACCAACCCGTGGGAAATCCAGGAAGCGTCATTTTTATTATCTTTCGATTTTCTTTAATGCGAGATTTCGAAATTTTTATTCGAAATTTTTTTTTTTTGCACATGCAGCAGTGATCAGAGAAGCGTCTTTACCCTGTAAACAAATCGGTCCTGCTTAGAAATGGAAAAAGACATCGGTTAACCTCGTTAGGTAGCTACTCATTCATCATGTGCACATGCGTCTGCCTGCTCAGGGCCGTTACATTAGATTAGTCCTGCTCCAGCTTTGCCCCCCAACAACCCCCCCCCCCCGTCTGGAGCATCTAATTCTCTTAATGCATCACGCTGTGTAATTCATTGGCCTGCTTTATGAACTTTGACTCGGTTGCCACAGTGACGTGATGTCGAACGTAGCGCTCATCAAATGCTGAGTCAGATCGATGCGATCATTCCCGGGGAGTCGCTTTGAAATATCATCTATTAAATCGCCTCATCTGAAGAGTGCAATATCAAATCACATCATATCGAAGGATTTTTCTAAAGTAATTAATGAACGTAAGTTTCATGGCTTTTTTTTTTTGGTCATATTTTGTTTCGAATTTTATTGTCAATCCTATTTATTTTGTAAATTTTACTACTTTTTCTAGAATTCTATTGCTATTTTTGATCTATATTTTTTTTTAAGAATATTTTCTCTCTATAATGTATTGAATTGTTTTGAAAAAAATATAATTTTTTTTGTTTTCCCCACAGAATTCTGTTTGTCACATTTTTTCTTTCTTATTATTACTATAATTTTTTTTTTCTCTACATTTTTATTCTTATCCAAGCCCACACTGAGGTTGGTCACGACGAACTTTACCCACTCTCGCTCCTAATCTGTTATTTAAAAGACGTGCGGCGTTTCATTTACAAATCTTAAACTCGCTGTAACTTATCTCTCGGTATTTGGCGTCCTGCTGGTCAGCGTTTAGGAATTTGACCTTGCGGGATTCCTCCCGTCATGGCTTAGAGAAGTAACTAACATTAGAACTAGGCAGCCTTGTAGCCTCGCTCTCTCTCTGACCTGCTGATGGCCCGAAAGCAGAGGAGGATCTCGTCTTTGCTCATTATTATGTCCTCCACTGGAGCCGTAAGCATGGCGAAAGAGCTCCATAACAATGGAGAAACAAAACCTAGCCGCACTTTGGCTCGCTTCCCAGTCACCCGTTTTTTGTTAAGCGTTGGCTTTTACAAACGTGTTTCCTTTCAACAGTGCATTCTTAGAAGCTTTGCGTTCCATCACTGCTCTGTGCAAAAGTACAATTGAATCAACAGGCACCAGCTTTAATACGCAGTTTATCACTAAGTTTTGTATTGTTGTTTGCAAAATCTAATACAGGTAATAAAGGTGAATCCTGGAACCTTTTAGTCGAATCCAAAAGCAAATTTTCAGGGAATTTTTCCCAAATCAGAGCCGGAGAAAGAGGTCTTCGTATCAAGTACAATTAAACACCATATTGTGTTTTTTCGTCACTCTGTGCGGCTCATTGTAAAAAAAATAAAATAAGTTCGCTAAACTATAAAGACAAACGTTCGCAGACATCTGACCGTTAGATCTGAGGTATATTTATTTGACCATCTTATTCTCTAATTATTCCCCATTTGCTGTTGATCTCCACTCTTCTGGGAAGATGTTCTACCAGATTTTTTAAGTGTGCATTTGAAGAGTTGTGCTTAACTACAAGGGTGTTAGTAAAAGTAAAAGTCAGGTAAAAATGTACTGTAGGTGAGTTGAGGAGGCCGGGGGTTGAGCTCTATAGCAGGTTAGTCAAGATCTTTAACTCTTATCCATGTAAATGGAAATTCTGGAACTGGCTTTGTGCACAGGGGCATTGTCATGCTGGGAAATGTTTATAAGGGTAATTAAAAGTCAGATGTCCCAATTCTATTGTCTGTTACTGTTGGTGCTGAACCTAAACTTTGATTGAAGTTGAACCAGCCAATGTAAGTTAGCATGGGGGTCTGTATAGCTGTGTGCCAAAACAATAATAAACTCGATTCACTTCCAGGATGTTTCCAGTGTAATCTAAGTGGTTTTATAAACAGAAAGCTCTCTGGGGGGCTGCTCCTGCAACGTTTTGAGATGACCTAACGTGATTTTAGTTTTCTCCCTGGTTGTGTGTGTGCGGTGTGGTGTATCATGCAGGTCTATTCTTCATACTACCTTGTACGGACAGCTTCATCAACGTCGACATGCGTACCATTACTTTTGACATCCCCCCACAGGAGGTGAGAGATCTATATATATATATATATATAAATATATACCTGTATGTATATTGTGGAAATTTAAAGGGCTTCGGGGAAGAGGAAATTGGAGGTGGGCATTGGGATAACAACACAAAAGGCTTGTGTGTGTGTGTGTGTGTGTGTGTGTCTCTCTCTCTCTCTCTCTCTCTGTCTTTCTCTATTGCTTTCTTTCCTTTTTATCCCTTCTGCTGCTCACTGAATCAGATTTTAATCCATCACAGGTGTGTGATCTTTACCAGTCACCTTCCTCGTCCCCACCCTCCATTCACAACCTGAACATATACATATATATATATATAGTCTTTCTCTATTGCTTTCTTTCCTTTTTATCCCTTCTGCTGCTCACTGAATCAGATTTTAATCCATCACAGGTGTGTGATCTTTACCAGTCACCTTCCTCGTCCCCACCCTCCATTCACAACCTGAACATATACATATATATATATATATATATATATATATACACACATACACACTAGGGATAGTTTTTCAGTGTTTCGCATCAAAAAAAGTGTGCGCCGATTACAAGTTGGCATTTGTATCATCGATTTCAACACATTAAAAAATGCTTTATTTATATAATTATTAGTATGTACGTTATACTGTTATTATTTGGAAAGTCACCAATAACTTGTGACCAATATTTTATATTCACCAGATCGTCGCTTCTCAGGCGCTTCTTCTTTCAGCACCACTGATGCTAGGGGAACGGGAAAAAAACGTCCGATTTCATTTCATCTTTTTTTCTTCTCCTTTTTTGCACCACAAAGGCCTGTTCTTGATAAAGGCTAGACGTTTAGACGAAAGGCGCTTTTAGGAAAACGTGTTATTTGTTATGTGTGTGAAATCGGATCGCACTGCACCGCGGTAGGGGCTCGAGCGCAACGCACCGGTTTCATATCGCTTTTTAATGTCTCGTATTTTTGTCTACGCATCGAGATGCCAATCGCATCGGCCTCGATTATAGAGATGCACATCCCTAATACATATACTTGTACTTATACCACACCAGCAGCCACGTGACAGGATTTTCATTACCTTGATCGTAGTTTTCATTTGAAAGTTTTAAAATAACTGCGTTCATTAATAATTGAAATGAAAATGTTTATAATAATTATGAATATTGTTGTGATATGAAGGGAACACACTGCTGTCGCTGATTATTTTCTCATAACAGTTGTCGTGCATCACCTGAATTGTACATAATTTAAATGTAACTGGACGGACCTGTTGAGTTGGTGAACACTCTCTGTTTGTTGTTATTACTCATGTTGTGTGTCGGGTGTGTGTGTGTGTGTGTGTGTGTGTGTGTGCTCAGGTGCTCACTAAAGACTCTGTGACTGTGAGCGTGGACGGCGTGGTGTATTACCGCGTGCAGAACGCCACCCTGGCTGTGGCCAACATCACCAACGCTGACGCTGCTACCCGCCTCCTGGCACAAACCACCCTCAGGAACGTCCTGGGCACTAAGAACCTGGCTGAGATCCTGTCTGACCGCGAAGAGATCGCCCACAGTATGCAGGTGAAGGAGACGCACACTGGCATTTTAGTCAAGTTACTTACTGGTATGGTATGGAGGATACCATCATGTCTTAAATCATCAAGTCCAAATTGAGTAGACGTCATGTATCTTTCCTCTTTAAGGTACTGTGGTCCCGTAGCCATAGTATAGGGTTTTGTTTCATTTCATGATGAGGTCAGATTGCCCACACTGTTCACTCAATGTCCACCAGTACACCTGCACAATCATCCAGTTCTCCAATCTGCCAATCAGATACACGCCAAGAGCATAATTAAATGTACACATCAAACCTCAAAGAGGAATCGGATTTCTCTGGAGGTTACCGGTGCCAGATGAGCTGGTTTGAGTATTCTATTTGACATCAGTTTTCACAGAATGGTGCAGAAAAAAACAACAACATTATGGGTGGAAGTGCCTGGGTTGGATTGACTCCTGACAACAAATGAAATAACACACGTCTGCTCTTTCTCTCTCCTCCAGTCCACTCTGGATGATGCAACAGATGACTGGGGCATTAAGGTGGAGCGGGTGGAGATTAAAGACGTGAAACTGCCAATGCAGCTCCAGAGAGCCATGGCTGCTGAGGCTGAGGCTACAAGGGAGGCCAGAGCTAAAGTAAGACACACAAGACATGCTAATACCTACATATAATAGGATTTATTCCTGCACATGGCACAGGCTTGATTCAGAATATTTGGAGACCAGCTTTCCACATCTGTCAGTGTAGAATAATTTTTTTATTTTATTTAATATTTTTTTGTTTCAAGTCCATTTATTCTTCGTTCCAAATACTAAATCAGCAACAGTGGAAATGAAAGAAAGTTTATGATTTCCTTCTAGGTATTAAAACGAGAACGCGAGTAAAACAGGACGTGAACCAGCCCGTCTTTTTGTTCAAAACGTATTGTTATATTTGGAACATTCTTGGCTTTATCACGCGTCATAAGCGAGGCAGCTGCTCTCAGAACGACCCTTTCCCATAACCATCGGAAACTGTTTATTTTCGTAGCAAACAAGGAAACCATGTTGATAAATAAATGAAACACGAGCAAACCAACTCAGGGGTCAGCAGACAAGTATGTTCTTACCAGGAAATTTTGAAAAGTGAAAAAAGTGGCTGATTAAACACCCTGAAGACTGTCCTGAGATTCTTACAAACATCCTGAGATTCTTACAAACACCCTAAAAAAATACCTCAGAAAACCACTTCACTATAAATTTTCCTCTTAAATAACATAAAATTCCTTAAATGTATATGGAGCATAATTTTTTTTATTGAGTTGTTACTATAGAATTGATGTATTAGAACAAGGGTGTTGGAGATCAATTAATAATACTATTACTACTGCTAATAATAATCATAATCATAATATTTTTCTTATATTGCATCGATCTGACAAGTGACTAACAATATGAGGGAAATAACAAAAAACTCAAAATAGCAGTTGGTTGAGGCTCAGTGGCTCAAAGTCCATGGAAAACCTGCTCGGGTTTGGACATCTGCCAGACCAACCGACTTCAAAATAAATAAATAAATAATATAGAAAACAATTCTTAAGCATACAAATACACAAAAAAACCTAAAAGAGAACTAAGAGAAAAACGCAAGAAGCCGTAGAAGCCGTTTTTTTTTACTTAGCCACTTTTTGCTGCACCTCACAGCTCTGTTTTTTGGTCTCACCCATTGTGATGAAAAATTAAGGAAATTTGAGATGTGTTACCTCATGTTTAAACCCCTGTGAATCAGGAAGTCATGGTGAATACAGTTTCCTGTTCCCAGGTACACCCAAAAATAAAATATCATTAAAAATTATACTTCAAATATACTTTACTCATACGGAGTCAAACGGAGTCATACGGAGTGGCGATAATTGGGCAACAATTTTTATTTTAATAAACATTTTTGTAAATTAGAACATCAAAACAAAACCTTTACAGCCGTCTTTGCTCATATTCACCATAGAGGGCGATATTTTTAGAGGGCACTGTATAAGTAATATGTACTTTGCTCAGAAGTGCAAATAAATCTACAATAAACAAAAGCTTTAATGAATAGGATTGTGGTTGTTAAATGTGATGTTAATTAGTGGGTGCAAATATTTATACACAGTTGTTTTTGCAGAGAGACGAATCACAGGTTTATATTATGACTCCAAACCATTATTAGGAATTACTGGATAGTTGATTGGAGCTGATTGAAATTAATCAAGCCCGGATAAATTGGGGAGGGTTGCGTTAGGAAGGGCATCCAGCGTAAAAACATGTGCCAAATCAAACGTGCGGAGGATCCGCTGTGGCGACCCCTAACGGGAGAAGCCGAAAGAACCTACTGTATATGTAATATGTACTAAGTGCAAATAAATCTACAATAAACAAAAGCTCTAATGAATAGGATTGTGGTTGTTAAATGTGATGTTAATTAGTGGGTGCAAATATTTATACACAGTTGTTTTTGCAGAGAGACGAATCACAGGTTTATATTATGACTCCAAACCATTATTAGGAATTACTGGATAGTTGATTAGAGCTGATTGAATTTAATGATATTCCCTCTCTCTCTCTCTCTTTCTCTTTCTCTCTCTCTCTCTCTCTCTCTCTCTCTCTCTCTCTCTCTCTCTCTCTGTCTATCCCTCAGGTGATTGCTGCTGAGGGAGAGATGAACGCATCCCGAGCCCTGAAGGAAGCCTCCCTGGTGATCGCTGAGTCTCCGTCTGCGCTGCAGCTGCGCTATTTGCAGACCCTCAACACCATCGCTGCCGAGAAGAACTCCACCATTATCTTCCCTCTGCCCATAGACATGATGCAGTCGTTCCTGAAGCACTGAGCTGTGCACGTCTCTCACACACACACACACACACACACACACACACACACACACACACACACACACACAGATCTAACGTAATGCAGGTAAATACAGATTAATTGCACCTAAAGAATCTAACACACACACACACACACACACCTGAACACGTGTACACACATTCTCTTGCTGTATTGCAGTGATAATTTCTATCACTTTAAGTCAGTGGTTGTCTGATATTAGCATCACTGATGACAGGATTTCTGTTAGGGCTGGGCGATGTGGCCAAAAATTCATATCACGATACATATCGTGTAGACATTTGGTTCAGTACCAAAAATCTATCTATCATTTAAATTGTAAGAATTAAATGTTTAACCCTTATTTTAAAAATGATCAGAAATAAATAGAAATTGCAGTGAGATATTTCCTGGTTTTTTTTTTTTCCTTTTTTTTTTCTCTCTCATAATCTCGATATTCTACCAATATCACCCAGCCCTAATTTCTTTGTGCCTATGACTTTCTCTGACAGAGCAGTTATGAGAGCTGCTATTAAATCTAATAACTATCCTTATGAAGCCTTAACCATAAATCCTTCATATCTGTATATAAAATTCAGGTGCACCGTTTGATAATTTACTCATACGCTTTTTTTTAAGGTTTAATATCAACTTTTCTTATTTCTCCTTTTCAACATAAAATAATCCAATATTGTGAGTATGTTGTTGTCTAAATGTTTTCGCTCTGAGTTTGAGAAATAAGCAGTAAGAGCTCAGAGATGGCCATGCTGAGCGAACTTTTATGCCCGGTTGAATTTACGTGAAATACCAGAGCCACCGGATATATACGGATTTCTGTGCGTATACGTATGATGAAGAAGTCGGCGGATGCAAGTACGTTTTTTTTTATTCATATCAGAACAACGAATCCAGAATGCGAATTTGGTGAACAAACAAGACAATGAAAAGTGTAAATGTGAAAAGAAATTGGTTTAGCAAATATATATATATAACAGAACACACGGGTTCTTTATTACGGCCCTAAGTTAATTACGGTCCTTAGTTAATTACGGTCCTTAGTTAATTACGGTCCTTAGTTAATTGCGGTCCTTAGTTAATTGCGGTCCTTAGTTAATTGCGGTCCTTAGTTAATTACGGTCCTAAGTTAATAACGGTCCTTAGTTAATTACGGTCCTAAGTTAATTACGGTCCTTAGTTAATTACGGTCCTAACTTAATAACGGTCCTTAGTTAATTACGGTCCTTAGTTAATAACGGTCCTAAGTTAATTACGGTCCTAAGTTAATTACGGTCCTTAGTTAATTACGGTCCTTAGTTAATTACGGTCCTTAGTTAATTACGGTCCTAAGTTATTTACGGTCCTTAGTTAATTACGGTCCTTAGTTAATAACGGTCCTTAGTTAATAACGGGCCTAAGTTAATTACGGTCCTAAGAGGCCATGCGTTATAAAAATTACTTCTTTCTTAATTTTCTTGTAATCTAGACGTGACAAACATTGTTCTAGAGGCAGCATTACGACTGTGGTAGTGAGCGTTTGAACAAGAAAACACAAGAAAGAAAAAATATAACGCATGGCCTCTTAGGACTTGTGTAGTTAATGTAGCATGTACAGAATGTGAGCGTGAACTTGCTCATGGTAAATTTATTTCGACGTGGTTCCTTGTGTGCTACGAATATAAAGTTTCCGAAAGGTTCTTTCTGACAGCAGCCGCAAACATCGTGGGACTTGTGGTTCACGATGGCGATGTTTGTTTGTTTGCCGCAGTTTGCTTGTTAATGGATTTCGGTCGACGCCTGACACACTGTGATGGAGTAATTCAATAAATAAAAATCCAGGAAGCATGTGTTCACTTTTATTCTCCCCAGTTGTTAACTGGCTGCTGGGTAGAAACTGATGAGTAAACTAGGGAGGAAAAACAACACAAAAATGAATTTAACGCTAAAGTTACAAAGCTGTTATTTTTATTCTTTTTATATTTTCTTGTGTAGGTCGTTACATTTGTCTTCATGTTTCAAATCGAATAAGTGCCATATTAATTGTCATCTTGTATCTTCCTGTTACGTACGTCTTTATTCGTACTCATTGACTCCAGTTGGTATGATATTGTATTATTAATCATAAATGCATGTAAATCATTTAAAAAGTGTTTGTGTATGTGTGTGTGTGTGTTTGTTTTTAATGTAAAGACGTCACACAAAAAGGAAACGATGCACAGAGCTGTTTTTATTGTAACAAATGTAAGGCAGGAAATCTGTTTGGTGTCAGTAACAGGGTTCAGAAAAGCAGCGAAGACGGGAATTTGTGACTATGACACAGTGATGCATACTGGAAATGTTTTTCTCATGCTGTTCCAGGATTATACTATTCTAAACAAATGGTCAGGCCGGTCATTAATAAGAGGACACGCCAAGGAGACACAAAGCAAAGATACACAGAGACCACCAGAGGCCTGTTCTTTGTAAGAGGTTTGTTGTTTCGACAGGATTATGAATGTATGACACAATTATAAATCGGAAGTGAAACATTAGCTGAAAGCTGGAGCTGCTACTACTTATGGAAATTGTTTTAAAAGATTGAAATGGGGTTTTGTGACCAAAAGTGAGCCAATAGAATGGCATATTTTCTGTGTGTGTGGTCTTGATCACTCCCAGAATATTATCTCTAGAAGATCTTATGTTCTCATGATTTTCTGCCAAACTGTTCTGTAGCGCCCTCTGGCAGCGGATAGGAATAATGCACGACATCAGCACAGATCCCTGTATTACTATAAATAGCTACTGTACATGGTGTGAGGGTAAAAAAAAGGGATGGACATAAGGCTAATGTTTTGGATATGACTATTTTTGAGGCACTATATATTCAGATAAATGGCTTCATTTCAAATATTCACTCTGAATAAAGTGGCAAAAAAGTGCAAACTAAGGGAAGAAACTATTGCTGTTAAACGCCCTTAAAAATCTGAAGAATTAAAAAATCTTAAAAATCATACATAAAAGCAAACTATATGCAATCCTACAGGAAAAAACAGGCTTTGTTCTTTTTCTTTTTTTTTTAAAACGTACATGTTCTGCATCCCTAGAGAATGTTTGTTGATCTGCCAGGCAACAGCACACTGAAAACGAAACCAACCTCAGTAAACAGCCATGATATTCCCTTGGTGAGTCCTAATTTGAGACTGAACCTCCGTTATAGGAGCGACAATCTGCGATTTACAAACTCCTCGAATTGTCATCCGACGTGTTTTGGTCTTTACGGTGTGATCAAAAGGAGCACTGAAACAGCACTAGCGGATAAAAAGCTTTCAACGCCACATAATCTACCTTAAAAAACAACAACCTATTGCTTAGGTATAATTCCTACGTTTAGAATGCAGTAAAAAAAAAAAGTGCAACTGGAAAGAAAAGCTGACTGCAGACAAGGCGTGACGAGTTGCCTTTTTACACTGATCACCCAAATGCTCCAATGCAAAAACAAACGTGTTGATCAGTAGTAAGAGGGCAACTACGACTGCTACCATACTAAGGCAGTGGGGTGGAAAAGACAGAGGTGATGAATTAAATCTCAAGCTCAGCCATGGCACGGTCCAGAGGGTCGCTGCTCCAGTAATCGTGGTCCCAGCCCAGGAACCAGCCGGTGAACGTTGGTGGCTCGAAACCTTGCTTGATCTTCACGATAGGAGTACGGCGGTCTCGGTTGGCCGGGTCTGTCTCGATGTAGCGGGCAGCTAAAAGAGGTGAAGAGATTTAGTCATGTGTGATGCATTTATTTCTTCCTCACTAGCCTCTTTTGACTCCTCCCATAAATGTTTACTTAACATACTTTTCTTATTTATATAATAGTAAACAGGAAAATTCTAGTTACTATATACCTTAAGAATTAGTTGCATTATAGGTGCTAAATAATGACCTGTACCTGGTTACAAACAGCTATTATTTACTTGGAAAACAAAAAACCAAACACGTATATATAACGAGGTACTTTCCGCACATCTGAGTCTGTTATATTGTGTCGCACACGAGTGAGAAATTTAATGAGCCTCACCTGATGCTATTGCCTCAGTCTTTTCCTCCTCATGTGCCTCATTACCGATCCATACAAACACCTGCAAAATAAACACAGTCAGTAACCCCAGAAGACATCACATCTGATAAACATGAGTGCAGGATTCACTAAACCTTAAGGCAAATGGTACAAAATCACAAAATGTAATGTTACCTGGTCCCAGGTATCCAGAAGCATGACATCATCTGTGGCCAGGTCTTCCTGAGTCATCTCCCCAGGTACCTCCTCAATCTACACAGACAAAAAAGTGCTTTTTTGGTTGCTTCAACGGCCGATTATTTCACAAAATAACAAATACGATTCAAATTCGCTTCAACTAAACACTCAGAACTAACAGTGGACTCCAAAGCTAGAAAATCAACTTTTTAAAAAACAATTTTCTTGTACCTGGAAAACAATCGATTCCCAGAACGGTTAGCATCGTGTAAATACAAGATGATGACACAGTATATAGTAAAAATTAGATGTTGACCAATCCATCAGTTTTGCCAATTTATCAGCAGCGACAGTTAATTGCTGTTGATCTGCTATTGGCAAAAATCCATAACGATAGTTTTTCCAGGTAGGTCCGCTGTCAGAACAAGAGCAGCCCCTAGAGCCGAATCACTGACATCACATGCTGTTTGTTTTGACACGAGAGCACTACATTATATTTATAGTTAGAATGTATTTTTAAATATAATTATATTTATTAATATAATGAGTATATTAATATTTATTTCATTTAGCACATTTTTCATGATTCAGTACTTTTGTTTTTATAATAAATGCTCTACTATTTTAGTGTTTTGTTTGTTTTGTATCCAGTATCCATGTTGCACAATCAATCAGCGAGTATGATCCAAGTACTTGTTTATAATATTTTAACCAATAATTAATTAAGAAAGAGCTTTACTACTTGTGGCTTGCAATAGGGCAAAAGGGTGTTCAGACCATAGACCTACCTAATCAATAATGCAATTCATAGCCAACAATTTACATTTTTTTCAATTTTATCAATCGCAGCCATAAATAAAATATTGTGAAAACACTCACGATGAAGCGTCCAGTTTTGTTGGAGCAGGCGAACAGTCTGGGTGGGTGAGTGTCCATTTTATCCTTCAGCCTGGTGGATGTGCGGTAATCCATCTGTCCTCCCAGAGCCGCCCAGAAGTCGCCTGCACACCAAAGAACAACATGAATCCTTATACGCATAAAACATTATAGTTAATGTAATAATGTAGATAAATACCTTTTTATATCTATTAAAGAAAATGAATAATTTACACAGTGGTGTACTGAAGTGCATCACAGAGCAGTTTTTATTCATTTATAGTTGCATTCAATGCTGTGGTATATCATTATATCAGCTATAAGCAACTACTATTAATAAGCTCTGCTCTTACCACTCTCTCCACCTTCTGCGATCTCAGAAGCAGCGACCCCGAGGAGGCCACACAGCTGCTGGGCGCCCTGTTTCTCAGGGTCACTGGCACCAACACCAACCCACATAAAGCTGCCCGATGGAGTCACCAGGAGGAAGACATCATTGGAGTTTAGATTTGAGGAGACAGCATCAACCTGGAGAAGGGCATTTTAATAAATGCAAACACACCCAAGAACCACAGTTAAACATGGATCCCCTGCTATGATTCTTTCAGCAGAAACATAAAAGCGACCACTTGAATTAGACTGTTGTTGGACAGCATCGTTCGTACTGTCACACTCATCGAAGGACGTTAACGTTACACACTGACCTCTACAGCCCTGGTGCATCCGGTCGAGTTGGAGCGCACTTGGAACAGCCGAGTCTGTGCAGGTGGGGTCTGACCTCCATCTCTGGATGTACCTCCCTGATACACCACCATGGGCTTTCCACCAAACAGGCTCATGAGATGCGCCGGCTCCTTACCCTGAACCACACGCACCTGAAAAGCACAAATGCACGGTGAAATTCGACTCGAATGAAGCATATAACCAGAAGTCAGAAATCATGTTTTCTCATGATTAAGTCATAATTATGAGAAAACAAGGAAGACAAATTATTATAATGCATGGCATCTTAGGACTAATGACAGCCACGGTTTTTAACCAGTTGTGATATAACAGCTCATACGCTTTTACAGCTATCCACCAGGGGGCATCAGTGAGCCAATCAGCTCGAGTGTTTTGTAAAGCCAAGCAGCTTTTTTTCTGGCTGGCAGAGTGACTGTGAAGCTGTTCAACAACTGGAAAAAGCATTGCTTCATCAAGTTTCGGACAAACAGGGCTCTATTACGTCCTCTTCACCGAACACTAGACCCAACTGTCTTTCCTTCGTCTCCACTCCTCCCTGAATTACACACTTGTTTACTCTTCAGCCTGATTCCAGCCATATTTGGACACAAATGCCATATTTAGTTCCCCAAATGTTCCTCCTGAGGTTTGTGCTGCTGAGGCTGGTATTAGCGTTATCTGGGGGTCCTGCATTTGACATCGCATTCCTGTGCATTCCTGACTGGATTTTTCTTTTTAGTATTTGACATGCGAGACCCTTCTCACAACAAACAATACATTCAGATGTGTGTTTTGTTGGACAGTGAATAACAAATGCCATCAGGATTTGTGTGACACAAAACATCACAAAAGGTGTGTACACAAACACAATGCATGGAAACATACAAAGACACGTTAAGAGATGATCGATGCTGAGAGGAAATGTGAAAGATAAGCAGGAAAACAGAGGTGCCATCATCGCAAGCAAGAGAAATCTAGCAGGAGGGGATTAGAGGGAAAATTTACCACAAAAAATCTGAATAGAAGTTGGCAGACAAAGCGTCTCCATGCTAATAAACGACAAAACGTATTGGCTGAACTGATTCTTCTGAAATGATACACCAGAAACGTTCGGATTTGAAAGCAACCAGCTGAAAGTATTAAATTACTTTATACAATCGTTTTTTTTGTCATAGTAAAAAAAGTCCATTCTGCAGTCTGGTCCTTGTCCAAATTAAAATAAACTGTACGGTTCACTACGCTGTCGCTTTCTCTCACAGTTTGTCTAGTGACTGATATCTCCGGATTCCAAATACTTAATGGTTACCTCATTATAACCATTAAAACGAGTTCTTCAGGGGGCGCTAATCACCCGCACCTGTGACCTACGATATCGGCAGCAGAAATCGCTCATTTTAGCCGAATATGAAGCTGAAACGTTTGAGTTTATTTGAGATCATTACGAGTATCAAATCATGAACACACCACTGTGAATCGACTCGTGACCAAAGAGTGTCGTTATACCCCTAGAATGCTGTGGTAAATGTTTTTTTTGTTTGTTTTTTTTCATGCTTAGTTGTGAGCCAATCAAATCGTCTTACACTCTTATCTGCTAGCTCTTAAAGCCAAGGTCCACAAATTCACACTGGTCAAAAATCAAAAATCAAGTCATGAAGTAAATGTAACTCCTATCAAAAACACTTTTAACGTAACCTGTAAATGTTGGCACCCCTGTGAAAAGCTAAAAAATAAATAGCCTGGTTTATTTTTTTCAGTCAAGTTGAGGTCTAGTGTCTTCTTATAGACCTCAGATGATGATCTATGAGATAAGCATTCTCAAAATCGTGCAGCATCCTTATCTATTTTTTTTTTTTTAAAGAGAGGCATGCTGGTCTGAGACAGGGCTACCTGAGTAGTGATAGGAGCACCAGCTACCTAAAAAGACACAGGCAGCAAATAAAAAAAGGACAGGAAAAAAGGATGGATGAAGATGAAGTTGACAAAACACTAAAAAAAATTAATGAAATTGAGGTAAATGACTTACCTGCACAGGTCCTCCTCCAAGCTCGTCATCCAACTGCATAGCCAAGATGGCGGATGCTCCAATTTCATCCTGTGAGGAGTCCGCTCCTTGCCTGCGGGAAAAGATCGAACTCCATAAACAAGCGATTGGGAAAATGCTCATTCTGCTGATGAAGCAAGCTGGCGCCGAAAATTGTTAAGCACCTCGGCGTTGACAGACGGTGCTAACCGATTAGCTCTACTTGTATAAATTTCCGAGAATCTAATGGAAATGAAAGCAATATTTGGTCCTTTAAAACCCTCAAATTAGCTTTTAGAGCTGTAGAAATCGGCCATTTTAGCCGTACTTGGAGCTCTATTTCTATTTCTCATTATATTTCTGTTGATTTCAATAACTTCAAAAAAATGTCCAAAAAATTTTACTTAAAACTAAGGTTTGCTAATTTATAGGTCAAAGACAAAGTTGTAAATCTTGAAGTATTTTAACCCCTAACAGAAACAAATACGCCTTTGTTAAGCTCCTCAGATTTGATGACAGGAAGTGCTAGCTGCATGGCTATATTTATACAAGCGCGTTCAAGTCAGACCGGGAATTTGAATGTTACAGGTATAAGAATGAATGCTAGCATGGCGTTACCAAGTGGCCAACGAGTTCTGATAAGTGGTGCGCATATCGCGGTCCATTCCGGGGACCGTTAATCTTTCCATGCTTTAGTTAAACGGTGGGAGGAAGTGCATAAATCTAGCAAAGAAGTATGTCAACAAATAAATGCTCTCCTTTCATCCACTCTTTGAACTTTGTTCTTTTAAACTCAAAAGTCCTGGTCTGAATTGAACGCCCCTTGTATAATTCTCTGAGGTAATTCTAGACAAGGAAGATGTTAAAAAAATAAACGTTCATGACTTTTTCTCAGTCTTACCAAATGTAGATGATGTGTCCCTGTCTGCCGCCGTGCCTGTAGCTGTATAAGATGATGTAACTGTCACCGCCATAGAACTGGCCATAAGTAGACGGGTCGACGGGAACCTTGTCAGAACCTTCAATACGCCAGATCTTTAAAGGAAGAACATCAGATGCTCTCTCATTACTTGTAACTAACATTAAATCGGCAAGAACGAATATCTGGTGTCGTTAGTAATCAGAACATATGCAGGTGCCGAGCTCTCACTTGTTTCTCTCCGCTGCCGTCATCAATCATGCCGTGTTGCGCCGCCATGGAAGGCGACTCGTGCAGCGTAGCGGCATCGAATGGCACCTTCTCGATCTTGGCGATGTGGTTGGAAACGTATGCAACGCCCATGCCGTCTGTCTGGTCCACGTCGCGCCAGTTCTTGAAGAACTGCTTGAACAGTGGTGTCTCGCCCATCTCGGGGAGGATCTGGACCTGAGTGTGCTTCTCGTAGCCCATCTTCTTAATGAAGCCATCTGCTGCTTTCATGGCTGCCTTGCGCTCCTCCACATTGGCGTCCTTTCCTGTTCGGAAAAGGGCCGCTGGATGTTAAGAACTTCTAGCATGTAACATTCTTCGCATGGGATTTCGAATGCATTATGGATTGATGCTCAAATATATAAAAAGTATTTATTAATAATTATTATATTTATTTGGCGATAATGAAGGTTTATAAAAATGCACTTATTCACTTATTTAAAAAAAAAAATCTAGCTTGTGTCTGTCCCATCACAACACCGTCTTTGATTAGTTTCCTATACCAACATGCTGGACCTTATCATACCCCGAACAGAACTTCAGTAGTTTAATATCCGATTAGAACAGCATTATGAGCTCACACAACACTCCCTTTTAACCATGACGTTCGGTATGCAAATGATCCAGAAATGTGGTATGCAAAGGCATTAGGTCACTGAGCCTGCATGTTAGTGGTCAACAAAATATGAGCCTTCATGTTGTACTTTGACATGTTTAACTCCCAGCTGGCTAGCTTTTGGAGTGAAGGAAGGACATGAGGGTGTTTACAGGTACTGGATACTAAACCAGTTGTCATGGACTCACCTTTCCAGATGAAGATTTTGCCATCAGAGCCATAGTCCAGGATAAAGCAGTCTGTGGACTCCAGAGCACTCTGGGTAAAAGGGTTCTCATCAGCCACTAAGGCCATAGACATGCTGCCGCTCGCATCGGAAACCTTCGGGATTGTTAGAAGACACGTACATCAGACACTGAGTTAAATAAATGTGTGTTTGTGTGTGTGTTTTCAAATAGTCACAGCACCTTGTACAGTTTTGCCAGTTTCCTGTTGGACGCATCTGCCTTGAGGTCATCATCGGCTCCTTCAGGCAGGTCTGGTTTTTCTCCTAGAACCTGTTAAGTGAGAGGGAACGTATTTTTACAGCGTTCTGTTGACTAAATCTGACATAAGTGTGTTTTCCAGTTTGAATCTTTACCTCAAGTATCTTTTCCCGTTCTACACCTTCATCACACACGTACACACGCGCTCTCCCGCTACGCTCGTTGTCACGGATCGCCTTGGCAAGCTGAGTGGCCTTCAGCTTCTCAAATCGATTGCTCTTGGAGCCACACCACTGGTAGATCTCCTGTAATACACAGAAATGAAATTCGAGCGGGAATTCAATTGAATGGTACTCCTTCCAGAACCGGAAAATAAACATCTACTCAGAGACAACGTCAACATATCAACCATTCCACGTATGTTTATGTAAAGCCTGTAGAAACGTTACTATAGAAACGTTAGAATGAGCAGATTTTGGTCCCTCGGATACTCACGTTGCCGAGGTCCAGGATGAAGCAGTCGCCTTTGTTGAAGCTTTCCCAACTGACCGGCACCTCTGTTGCCCTCACGACACGACGACCTTTAACCTGGAGCACGCGCTGCACCACCACCTCGTTGGTGACAACATGCTTAAACCCTGATGCCACTCCTCCTTTCTGAGACGAGGAGAAAAAGGATTAAAGCCAAAAAGCTGATAAAGAGTGATATTCTGAAAGCCAAATTGACATCATTTACCCAAAGGGTCGTATTAACGCACAGCTGCTTTCATAACTGCAAAAGTATTGGGACACCAGACTTTTCTAGTCATAGGTGGTCCTTCCCCAGACTTTTGGAGGCACACGATTGTATAGGACGTCAGTAACCCGCTTAATGAAGATATGGTTTACATTGTTTGCAGGGGAAGATCTTGACTGGCCTGCTTTAGAGCGTTGACCTCAACCCCACTGAACACCTGTGGAACTCCGATTGCACTCCAGGCCTCCTCACTTCAACTATATCAGCACCTGATATTACTAACAACTTTGTGGCTGAATGCGCACAAATCTCCACAAGCCCACTCAGAAATCTAGTGGAACATCTTCCCAGAAGAGTGGAGGTATACTCAAAAAGCACAATCTTATGGCCAGGTGTTCACAAACCTATGTCTATATAACGTATATCTAAAACTTCTAATTAATTCAATAAAGAGAAAACTAAGTACACTGACCAGGCATAACTTTATGCCATCAGCATAATATTATGACCACCTGCCCAATATTGCGTTGGTCCCCTTTTGCTGCTAAAACAGTTGTGACCCTTCAAACATTAACAGCATATACAATGTGAGCTACAGGAGCTCGTCTGTTGGATCGGACCACACGGGCCAGACTTCGTTTCCCATGTGCATCAATGAACCTCGTCGCCGGTTGACCACTGTTCCTTTCTTGGAGCACTTTTGATACTGACCAGTGCAGACCGAGCTGCAGTTTTAGAGACTCTCCGACCCAATCGTTTGTTTGTTTGTTTGTTTATTAAGCTTTAACGTCATGTTAGCTACAAGGCTATAAACATGACAGAAACTTATGAAATATTATGAAATATTCCTAAACATGTTTCTGAGTAAAATCGTTTCTTGCAGTGTCATAAAAGTTCAACAAGATGTGTTTAAAAGGGAACTTGACATGAGAGACATAAGGGAGGAGCTTCACCCTAGAAACATATGAGTCAACCTCGAGTGGCACAGAGTGTAGACAACTTGGTCATGCAACTATAAGAAACATTTCTTTTAGTCCTAGCGCTTATTTCATACAATTTGCCCTGACCCAGTCGTCTAGGCAGCACAATATGGCTCTTGTCAAACTCTCTCAAAGCTTGTAGATTTTTCCTGCTTTCAGGACAAAATGTTCTGCCACATAAATAAGAGATAATCAGTGTTATTGACTTCACCAGTCATAATGGTATAATGTTATGCCTGGTCAGTGTATATTTACTTGGTTTGTTGGATGCGATTCCAATTTCCATTTGCCTTAGACGTTACGCCTGGGTGCCTGTGTTAATTTGCATGCAGCTTTTTACCAGATCGTCTGATAAACTGGCCACACCCACTAACATTTATACAAAGCCTGTATTATTGACCTCTTGGATTTCATTCAGCAAATTTATAAATTCTAACTAGCTGGAATAATTCATTTAGAAATTTTCTGTCAGAAAAACTATTTTATTATGATTAATTACAAGTATGGCGTAACTGTGACCTTTCGATATTATGTTTCATGTGCATGTCACTTACCATGTACTGCAGCCCTTTCTTAAAGTAGCCCAAGAACGTTTTGGATTCATGTCCTTGGACCTCACGGTATTGTATGGGTTTTCCACCCAGGTGATCATCCATTTGCACAGTAAATATAGCAGCTGATCCACTTTCATCCTGCGTGCAGAAGTCACCTAGAAATAACAATGACTACTTTGTGAAGATCAACTGAATTGCTGTGTAATATGTAAACCACTGGAGTAGAAATTAAGCATGATGAAGTCGTTTTACTAAAGCTTACCATGGCTAACATGCTACATGTTTTGTAGCAAATCATACCACATACCACAGGTCAAATGAACACCAGTCTTACCGAGCCAAAAGTGGAGGTCGTACTGCAGGTTCCCAGAGCGCTGTTTGATGGTGTTAAGGACCACATAGGCGTCGCCAGTGTAAAACCCTCCATACAGGTTCTCTGGTACAGCAACAAGGTCAAAATTCTCAACCCTCCACACTTGCAGTCCAGGCTGCTGGCCTGCCTTCTCAAACTCAGGATGGTACACCATAGCGCCTGGAAAAATCACGAGCATAGAACTCATAGGTAAAGATATTGACAAATTTTGCACAATCTTAACCGTGACTCAAATATGAATTCATTTATTAATTTTTGGTAACTATTCAATCCATATTAGAGTCACCCACCTGCGTTTCATTGACTTTGTAGATGTACCTTGCACAATGACAATAAAGTTGAATCTAATCTAGAGGCAAATTGTTATTGTCAAGTCATTAAGTCATGAAGAAAACTCCACAATGATTGTAACCTGAGCTTAGGAGCAAATTACAACGGAAAATGCTACCCACGCTGCCTCAGTGATTCACCATTCTGGGAAATATTCAACTGAACCAAATCTGCTGGGATGAGAAATTATTCATGGATGGATGCAATATAGATTTGAATTTAACTTCATTACACAGAATAGACAGAAGTACGTAGGTCAATTTCTGTCTAGGAATCCTGAGGTGATAGTAGTGAGGAAAAAAAAATCTCTCTCAGGAATTACTTTTTACTTAGTTCTCAGGACACTGCCAACCCAATAAAATCACTATCCTGGTGCAAAAGCTAAAGGTTCCCTGTTTATACATGTTTTGATTTATTAGTTTCCAACTCTTTACACAAACCCCCAGTCTGAATAAAAATCTTTTAGCTCATTCCTTATGTTAAACTCACTCCTATTTATTACTTTTTGCTTGGTAGCCTCAACATATCTGCTTCATGAATCATTAGGTCCACTGTACATCACAAGATTTACAAAACTGGAAGTATCTAAAAAACCCAGGGACTGGACGTTTTTTTCCCCCCAGTGCTAAAGGACATTTTAGACCAAGCCCACATGAAGAGGAAGAGCTGTGACTCAGGCTAGCAGGATGGAAACAGCAGCTGCTGCCTGCAAAAACATTTGTTCCAGCTGCCTTTTCTATCGCCTACATATACATACAAACACATAATACAAGCATACCCACTGAGCATTAACATAGTTCTGCCTTTAGTTTGGCACAACCCTGTGGGGAGGCCCTTGGAATGGGGGCTTGTGTTGGCAGAGGCACTTGCGGTGGGTGTTTGAGGATGTTTGAAATTGTTCAGGTCCACCCCAGGCCGAAGAATTTAAAACAGGTTGAAAATGGGAAGACTATAGAGGCAGAGGTCAACATTCTGAAAGTTTGGTGTATTGTAGTAGTACGTCATATCAGTGCTGAGAACGGTCCACAACCCAAATATGGCCAATCACTGAGGAGGAATAGTGGTAAAGTCGGCTGAGAAATTTGCGTAGATCAGTTGGACAACAGACCAACAAGTCAAAGGTCAGACCAAATATGAATACAATTTGCCCAACAGAAAAACCAGTTCACTGGAAAGGAATGAACGATGGAGAAGAATGACAGCAGTGGGTATTTTTAACTTTTGTCAGATATTTATTGTCAGAATTTGCAGCAATAAAGTCGGAATTGCGAGAAATACAGTCGGAATTGCAAGAAGTACAGTGGGAATTGCAAGAAATAGAGTGGGAATTGCGAGAAATACAGTGGGAATTGCGACAACCAAAGTCGCATTTAAACATTTATTTTTAATGTGGCAAAAATGGACTTCCACAGATGTGTCATCTATCATCTGAGCCAAACGGTTAAAGGTGCTGAATAATATATTGGAACTTAAAATAGGCTTATTCAATTACAGTTGCATATTTAGTAATGCGCCACACCCTGCTGGAAAAACACTACTACACACAATACCTCTCTCGAACTTTTGCTTTTATTGGATTGACTTGAATCAATACCGAGGCAAACATTCTGGAATTGAAATTCTGCGATCTCATATAAAGAAACTGTGACTTCACACAACACAGGGAGAAAACAGGCCCCTGTAGGCACTTTTACTAATTAAATCTTTTACCAAGGGAATCGATGTCGGTGTATGTGCGCATTCTAAACACGAGTGAAGATTTTCTTTGACGCCTTTTGTCTTGCACTTCGATTCTTCGTGTCGGAGAAGAAACAGTACCGGTGTCAGTATCAGAATCAGTGCAGCCATCGCTCTTTAGATTTCCATCCTAAACTGTGAGCGAGTGTGTTAACCCAAACAGTGTTATAAATAGCCCAGGTCACGTGACTGACTTTGCAGGCTTTGCGCTCATGTGGGGGGAAAAAAGCCAGGAGCTTTACAGGGACGAGTCTCAGTCAGTCAGCACTGTTTTATGTAGGTTATGATTGCGTAGATACTATAGGGAGTGCTGTTATAGTATTCTTAACAACATAGGGGTGGTGTGATCCAGTATGAGATAAAGGAACATCCCCAAGACTATTATCTCTTGCTATCTATTGCATTTGTAAACAGTCCACACTTTTTACAAAGCTGGCCTGATTTTTTCCGGGTCGCATTCTTGATAACAGTGTTTCATGCTTACACATGCTTTTCTTGCTCACTTATGAAACACACACAATACAGAGTTTCCTTATCTGACTCATTCTCACCTTATCGACACATCCCTTCTTCCTGACCCCTTTCCCCACTTCAGGCGCCGATAAGATTGTACATAGCAAATATTACAAGGAACTTACTCTGCACTGTGTTTACCTAACATGAGTACACCATTACTTCTCTATCAAACAGTGTGAAAAGCCATATAAGGGTTCAAAGTCTGTAATTGCATGCTACATTCTGTCAGCGTTTAGAGAGCTGTGTTGGGAGTAAGACTGCAATTTATTATAGAAGTGGAACTGAATAAGGGTTAAGAGAAGCAGGAATGTAGCAGATGAGTGGAAGGAAAAAGTTAGTGAGTGCCCCATGAGAGGATTAGGACCGACCAAACCGACAGACAACGCTTCCTTCTCTGAGGAGGAACCGAATTCCAATATGAAAAACTCACTGATAAACCACAGCTAAATACTCTGCTCTGATTGGTCAATCTAAACAATGTGCACTAACTATATCCAATATAGGCTGTGTATCAACAGTTTCAGAAGAGTTTCCTCTAAGCATTAATACAAAGTTCGACTTCCTTTTTGTGGTAAAGATTGAGCACAACGTGTAGTCGCTATGCCACGGTTACCATGGGTACTATGACATCACCCTGGTAATCAAAACAGGAAGTGCCAACAATATGTATTTTTAATACTCATACTCATCTCTTTGTAGCTTAGCAACTGTCAAATGCTTGAGTAATACCTCTGTGAAATATCCATTCAAACTTTCCATCATTATTCCACACATAAGAACTAGAAAAGGATTTTTTCACTCTAGAAAACACAATTTTTATTTGACTCTTGATCGATAAACCATGCCATTCAACAAGCTTTATTTGAGGAACTAGTACTCATCAGAAGGATCCAAGATCATCAAGTTAGATTAAAGGTAATGGGCTTTGCTCCAGAACCATGAAATCACAAATCAATCAGCGTAAACCTGCTGTTATTACGTAGATTCATTTGCTGCAATCATTACACTAACACACAACAATGAATTAGACTGCATGATGTTATTATAGATATATAATATACACGTTTCCACTTAATGGAGACGTTTCTAATGTAAAAAATTATTTATGCCCTAAGGTGACATCTACCAACTCTATTCAACAATTAATTAGGACAAAGAATGCTGCAACACTGGGTTGAAATGAAACAACAATGATGCTTTTCAAGATTTATTCTTCATGTTCTTCGCTTTAGTAACTGTATCGCTAACTTTTATTCCAGAAACTGCAAACGTCACCTCGGATTTGGCTGAAATGCGAAATAAAATGGTTCATTGCAATCCCACAGTGCTGGATGTGCTAGAAGGGCTTTAAAAATGATGATGGTTGTAAAACGGTAACACACGCCAATCAACAACATTGAGAAAATTGTTGAAAATTGTCTGATCCAGGCCTGATCCAAGGGTTATGGGCTTTAATCAAGACCCTTGGAATGGCAAATGGGGTTTGATCTTATACCTTTAAAACTTATTAGAAACCCAAAGGAAATAATCTGACTCAGTTCCTCTTTTTTATATTATTTGATGGATGCATCACTGTTTCTTCACCACATACATTGCTGTAGGATCTCTACTTAATTCTGCTCTCCAATTCACAAAATGCAATTAATCCTAAAACAGATTTGCATCATTGTTTATAAAATGTGCTTGGAAAATACTTTCTATTTTGCTGATCACACATTTTCAGCCAAGCAAACACACTAATAACATAAACATATCAGGAAAAGGAGTGGGTTGAGAGATCTGGTTTAGATTTAGATTTTGCAATGTGATGTGGATGTTCATTCGGTTATGCAGCATCAATATTTAACATAAGAATTAAAAATCTTACCTATTGAGGAGTGTATCGTCTGGGTGTGACTGCGGCTGATGTTCTGTCTCGGTGTTGGAGAATAAACACAAGCCCCTTTGACTGTAATCTCAACCGGGAGACGCCTCTCTGACTCGGCAGACGGGAGGAGAAAGAGGAGGAGGAGGAGGAAGAGGAGGAGGAGTTTTCAAATCCACGCAGGAGAATTCCGGTGTTTTAAGTCTGCATGTCTGAACCGATAAACCCTACATAGGGCGCATGAAAAAGGGACACGCCCACAGCCGCCATGTTTAATGTCCTTCAAAGTGATTTGAAAACTTTTGTACTTCAAAGGGGTTCGGTTTCCACATCTACCGACAATCAGCCCTTTGATCCTATAAAGTTATTATTATAATACAAAAAATAATAAAAAAAACATGAAAACGACTGTAGGAGTCCAAAGATTTGTAATTAATATGATGAAATATTTTCCCCTCGTTTTTTTGTGTTTCATGGCACAACTTTTGTATTTTTAGATGGATGGGGTTGGAAATTATATATTTAGTGAATGTAAACTATGACTAATTATTTCAACTTGCATCATCATCATTTTAATATTATTTTTTCATTTTTTTTATGATTTTTGTGACTTTGTTTTTATTGCATTGGTTGCAAATCCATAACAAATCCATCATGATCTAACCAAAAATAATCTCAATTTAAAAAAAAGACATTCTATTAGTTTCATGGTTTTATTCAACACCTAGTATGTGAATTTGTAGAGCCTTCAGAGTGATTAAATATTTTTCTAGTCAAGCCCCGCCCCTTAAGCAGCTTGCTCTTTGATTGGTCCTTACCTTGAGCTAATAATCTTTGTCTTAACCAATTTTATAAACTACAATATTATACTGCTTAATCTGATTTACAAAGCAATGGCAATTTGCTGCTTTAATGTATATAAACTGCTTTATTATATATAAAATTAGTATTTATCGATCGCTTCTGCACATATTTGCTGTACATATATTAACATATTTATCTGGAGTTTGCACAATTGCTATTATTACTATCTAGAAGCAATGTAATTATCCTGTAACAATGTCAAAAATGTCTCTTTGTCCACTTTGAGTGTAACAAATGCGTTTATAATTACTACATTCACTTTATAGACAAAAGTAGTGGACGCTTGTGCATTCTAGTTCAAGTAAGATTTTCAAGGGAAAATGTAATACCACCACATCCTATACAACTGTGTGTAAAAGTTTTTAGTAACAGTTTGTGAAAGAACCTCATTCAAGTGAAAAAGTTGTGTGTCCTAATACTTTGTGCGTATTTAATGGGACTGTAGATGAACAAGCAGGACGATGAACAATGCAAAAGATCAGGATAAATGACATCAGTGCATAAAGGGCTTTTTCGTTACAATAGTGATTGCTGTTTTGGTTGAGAACGATCACACATAATAAGAACACCACACCTAGACATTAATGCTGAGAGCTTCAAGGTCTCTGGTTTGATCCTGATCTCAGGTTACTCAGGTTTGTGTGGAGCTTCACATGTCCTTCCTACGTCTTTGTGGCTTTTCTCTGGGTTCTCAGATTTAATTTGTGACCAGTATTCCTGGGAAATATGAAGACTCTCAATCCACAGTGACTCACAACATGAATGAAAGATAGACTTTGCATCTTCGCTGATACCGAATCCTGAAGTCAGGTTTAAAACCCCGTGCTGTATGTTGCACTGCATAGGATTTTGAAAAAGAGTCCATCTAATACCCTTTGTTTTGTTGCCAATTTGACAAAAGGATAAAGATCTGATACTCCTCCAGCAGAAGGTTTTCCTACTGTAAAATGTTCTCCCTGAAGCACAGCAACTTCTAAAAAATCTTTAATTCTCAGCAGTGTCCACTAGATGGCACCTTCAGCATGTAAAATATAAAGAGGTTGGAAAAGAAATTGGTATTGCATATAAAAACATGAACAAGTAAAGATGAATCATTGTTTTGACACAGGAATAGTGTCCTTCAAACACATGAAGATAAAAAAAAAAAAAGATAAGAAAATATTTACTATATTTGCAAAAGTATTGTTCTCCTGGTCATACATGTGGTATGTGTTTTTGGAGCATTGCATTCCATTTAGTCCCAATTTTCTCTTATAATTCCCTCCACTTCTGGGAAGATGTTCCACTAGATTTTGGAGTGTGCTTATGGATATTTGTGTTCATTAGCCACTTAATGAAAGGCAGGTACTGATGTAGGTGAGAAGGCCTGGAGTGCAGTCAGCGTTCCAAAGATGTAGGGATGAAATCAGAGCTCTATAGCAGGCGACTTCAGATTCTACTCTCCAAAGCATGTAACTCTAGGAGCTCAAGGGGCATCGCCATGCAGGTACAAGTTTGGGTTTCCAAGTTCAAGTGAATGCAAGTTTTTTATTATACTGCATCTGAAGACGTCCTGTAAAACTGAGTGCCTTTAGCTTTGTGGTAACAGTTTCTGAAAAAACCACATATAGCAGGTACGGTCAGGTGACCGAATACTTTTGGCAATATATTTGCATTCAGATAAAATATATATCTTTATTAACATCAATATTTTTAGTTCCAATACACAAAAAAGCTCCAGAAGCAATTAATCTTTTAGGTCATGGATTTCTATTGTTGTGTTATTTTCTTATGTCCACCAGATGGAGATGTTTATCATCATCATCTGCTTGTTGCCTCAAATGTTCTTGAACTTTTGCTCTTTGGCTCGGTCGTAACCCCAGCTTGGATTAGCTTTAAAACAGACTGGCTCACAGGAGCCTTCTAGGGATGAAAGCAGCATATAAGATCATAATCCTCAGGTGTGACTGTTACTAATCACAACTATGTTTCACTTGCTAGGCAGTTCAATCCGAATCACACCTCGGCTGCAGTCTGTGAAAACGTGAGGCACAAAAAAAAAAATGAAGGCATAAAATTTGTTAGTGGATGCTATGGAGGAAAAAGTAGACCATTTTGCCAGCAGGAAGAGACTCCTTGGAGACGTGTGGCCATCATATAAAAGGCCTGGACATGTGGGAAAAGGATCAGTGTGAGTGGTTGTAAAAATTATGGGAACATATTATCATAAACCGTTTATGCCTAGTGTTTCTGAGGGACTTATAATGCAGCGTCCTGAGTACTGAATATTCAAACGTGTGGCTTTTTTTTTCTTTCTTCCCCATTTCCCTTTATTGGAGCCGGACCCGCGGGCCATGGCGCCACAGTCGACACTGACTGCTTAATACCACATCAAAACTGCTTTTGTGGAGTGCAAGGAAGAAAATAAAACAGGATCTGAAAGAGCACTCTTTGTTAAATCAGCCGCTTTTGCTGCAATCCACATGTCGAGCGTTAGACTCGGTTCCTGAGGATTAGAAAATATGATTTCGGGGAAAGCTGACTTCAGTTAAACAATGGGTGTGGATGTGTGTTTGGGGGTTTGAGGAGTGGCATTGGGGTTTAAATAATTGTCCAATTTGTCTTACTCAACAGTCTACCACTAATAATGTATATTGTTTGTGTTCGGAGATCAGTGTTAAAGTGTGGGTATTAAAACAAGCCAACTGGCTACACTGCAATGTTGAATTCACTTGTCCATATTTTCTCTGCTGAAAAAGTTGACACATCATAACCCAGTAAAAGACGGTTATTTTGGAGACATATACAGGGTTGGTTCACTTCATAACTGGTGCTCAAGTGCATTTACATTGATGTCATTTTGGCAGATTTATCCAGAGCGACCTACAAAGTGCTTTGAAGTCTCCATCAATAAATACATTCTGATGCTACTTCATTTGGGACACAGACTAAGAACACCATCAGTCTAAAACTATTTTGGGTGAGAGGATAGTTTTAAAAGCATTCTTTATATATATATATATATATATATATATATATAATATATATATAATGAACAAGTGCTCATTTAAGAACCTTTTAAATAGATCTTGAGACATCATTTGAAGGCTGCAAGAGACTCGTTTGTTCTCGAGTTGTTGAACCTCATTCCACCACATCGGTGCTGGAACAGAGAAGAGTCAGAAAACATGTCTTCCTTGTACCCTGAGAGATGGTGGGACCAGTTGAGCAGTGGTTCGGATCAGAGGGAGTGTGATGCAGTGTGGAGTGAGGATAAGTTGTGCTGGGACATTCTGGCATTGTAGGTGATCATCACCGTTTTTTATTTTTAATAATGTAAATCTGTAGTATGTGTTCTTTTCATTTTGGGGGAAACGCTTTTCTTGATCATAACTTCATGTGTAGTTTCTTACTTTTATTTCACTTTATTAAAAAAAAAACATGCATTTGAGGATGATGCATAAAATGAATGCACTAATTAAGAAACTGTGGCAAGGCTGCAAACCGAATCCCATGGTTCTGGTGAGAGTAAAAAAAAAAAAAATATGCGCCCTTAAAAAAATAGGCGTCCTTTAAAACATATGACAAAAACGTTTAAAATATAGTTCACTTCGACACTTTTTCTTCTGATTCTTGAGCTCATTCAAAAGCAAGAATATTTTTACTTTGACTCAAGTAGAAATTCAAAGGAGCACTTTCTTATTATAGGAGTAATATATAAACATAGGTATTTGTACTTTTACTCAAGCACACGAAAGGATGACTTTAACCACCACTGAGCAAAATTCAGGAGTGGGCAGTTTCACTTTAGCTTTATGTTGAGCCAAGCAACAACCATACCTGAGATAAATCGACTGACTTACACACCATTGGCTTAATAAAATTTAGTATATAATTATTTTTTTGTTCAGAGCAGTGATAGTCATCTGTTAACAGAAAGCTTTGGTTGCTAAGCAACATAACAAACGAAGATTAGGCCTTTCTTTGAACATGATGGCTTAGATAGGATTGAGGATTTATTAGTTTTAAACTCCTACAGAATTCAGTCATTGTGATGCGGCAATGGCGGGTATGTATTTCAAGGATTATTACAGAGGATTGGAATGCAGCTCGGCCAATCAAAGTTTTTTATAAACATTAGATAGATAATAATGTATTGTATGCCTGTGCAATAGTCTCTTTTGACTAAAAAAAGGTTTGATATTTGTTATTGTAATTAATTTTTTTTTTTTTTTTTTTTGGCAAAATTTTTTTATCTTTATCCAGGGACCATATATGAACATTCAATACTGCATGTATGGGTCTTTTCATCAGTTCAGCTTCAGTATTCAAGGGATGTGATCTCCAGCTATATATTTCTTTGGGCATCTATGTTAAGAAATTGGTTGGATAACAGTTTTGAGGTTCTCAGAGCTTCTAATCTGTGGCATTTACAAAGCCATGAAATTCGAGACTATCTGTAGTCTCTGTTCGTAAAAACGCGCTTCTTGCTGTTTCACCCTGGACAAGTCTTATCTTGTTTGCATGAGTCTTATATAAGACAGGAAGTCAGTAGACAGGTATGGTTTCCACATGAAAATATTGCTTTTGGCACCTGAGTTTCCACAGAAAGCTCTTTGTTTTAGTCAGAAATACTTCATCCAGGCGGTGTTTCTGTTGAGGCTTGGAGAGCTTGTAATTTGCTTCAAGCATGGCCCGTCAGAGTAAATGACAGACATTTCGAATGCTTTATTGAACGATGTGGTTTGCTACAAATGAACAAAAAAAAATCTATCCTTCTGTGATCACTTCCAAGGGTTTATTTTTACTTTGCTCTACTCTGCAGATGAACATATGAGCCATGGAACGTGGTCTTTATTGTCTCTCTTTCTATGCTGTGAGCATACACACTCTACCGACAAATGATTTTTTCGAAACCGAACTATAAGATCGGTATGTGCTTTTCTAAAACATCCAATTTCACATTGAGCCCCCATTTGCTGTTATAATACCCTCCACTTTTCTGAGAGGATTTTGTGAGAGTGCTTCTGGAGATTTGTGCCCATTCAGCTACAAGGGCATTTGTAAAGTCAGGTACTGATGTAGGTGAGCTGAAGAGGCCTGTGGTGCAGTCAGCATTCCAATTCTTGGAGCTCTATAGCAGGCCAATCAAGGTCTTCCACTACAATCAACGTAAATCATATATTCATGGAGCCGGCTTTGTGCAGAGGCACATTGTTGGGCTGGAACAGTTTTGGGTCTCCTAGTCTTAAATTTGGCTGAAAAAGACAGGAGTACCCTAAAAATTTGTCTGTTGTGTGTATGTGTGCTTTTTTAATGTAACAATGACAGACGTAAATGTACATTTAATTTGTATTCACTAGAAGGAATATATACAAAAAGCCACAGTTATTATGCTGCCATTTTTTTTATTGCACTAAGAAAACGATGGACCACCATTGAACAGTATTTTTAAATGTGATAATAAATCAATGAATTTATTATACCATTATAGTCCTTGTAAACAGGTAATTGAGGAAACTGAATAAGAGACATTGCTTCAACAAAAGAGTTAAATGTTTGGTCAACTTATCTTTCAAACCATGAGCTATTTTTTATAAGCTCTTTCCCCATTATTATAAGTATTTCAACCAATTAAATAGTATAATAAAACTATGGATTTGGGTATATATACACGATATTACAATAGATACATCATTTTCCACACTTGTTTAAACTTTTACCAATGTACTTCTAAATCCTCTTGTAAAATATTAAAATCGATTGCTGGATCAAGTGCTATTTTATTTTAGATTGTTCTAAGATCCAGAATAAGGATGGTGACAGCCATATTGTTGAGTAAGCATGGTTAAATATCATGATCATGTTTTCTCAGTTATATATCATTTTGCTTGCTTATTGATCTTATGTCATCCTGCAGTTTTTTTTTCCTATACAATGTACAGACCGATTTATTTTCTTATAAGAAAAATCTGTCAGTCTCAGAGCTAATATTAATATTTTAATAGGTAACCTACTCATGACCTGATCACCAGAATAACCCAAGTCTGAAAAATGTCCCGCTGTAAAAATATTGATGTATCTTTTTACCCTAAATCATAAATGCATTTACCAACTTTATCATTACCACTATTCCAAATACACCATCATTTCCAATGACCTTAGATTACCTGATGTGAAAGTAAAATAAAGGATTTGGTTTCTCTCAAGGTCACATCCTGCTTTGTTTCATCTCGGGAGTATTTCTTTGCTACGACTTGTTCTCTGATGCCTGTAAGGCTGCTTTGAAACAATCGGCACTGTAAAAAGCACATTTAAAAATAAAACACTTTTTTAACTGCTCTGATCACAGACTTGCCTTTGGTTTTCAAGGAAAAGTGAATGTCAGTTGTGAACTTAACTTTCCGCAGATGTTACTTGTTCAACTTTTGCAGCTGTTAGGAAGAAGCGTTTGGCATCCGAGTGAACATATATTCTTATTCCCCTACGATCATCTTCGTCATTCTCTATCCTCGTCGTGAGCTCATTAACGCTGAGGTCCTGAACACGTTCGAACAAATATACACACTGATGGATCAAAAGGTTTTTCCTCCACATTAAAGCTTTTTACTTACTGCAAGGAATCTCTCAATAGCCACCCTGACTTTTTTTTATCTCAAAAAGAAAAGAATAGAAGAAAGTTGGCAAACTGCAGAACTCCTTGTAGGAGGATATTTTCCTGGTCATGTTGCTACTCCTATTTGCAACTAGCTTGACTTGTAGCCAGAATAAGCTTTACTGTACCCTGTTGCAGAACAGCCTGTTCGATTCTTTCATAAAGAGAACGAGGCTATAACTGTAGGCCATCAACCGCCCTGCCAAAGCATGCTGGAACAGCAGTTTTTCTGAAAAAAAAACTAGAAAAAAGAATTCCAGTAAGAATGAATGAACGAATAAATGTGTGACTATGTATGTGGTCCGCCAAGTCAGTGAGCTCTACAGGATCAAGTCATCCATCATCTCTGCTCTCTGCAGGGATGTCACATCGATGTGTATTAACGTGTGTACAATAGTGATAAGTGCAGCTGCTCTGCTGTTTGTTCATGCTGGAGAATGCTTTGAATGCACTACTTAATTTTTTTTAGTCCTTTTATTACTTATAGAACAATTTGGAAGAATTTAAAACGATTATTAGGAGACCCTGCAATGTTACAAAAATCATATTAATTATCTGTGTGTCTTATAATGCATAAAATGACCTGATACCGGCAATATATTGTTGTCTAAATGAAATGTTTCAAAGATAAATATAACGTGAGGCTCGCTTTTAATATACATTTAACTGCTTAACAATTTGTGTGCTTTTATTTCGAATTTAAAAAATTTACAGGAAAATGCACAGCTCTGACAGCAGTGCTACAAAATGTATACAGTATATACGCTCTCTAAAAATCCTGAATAAATGTATCATAAGTATAACATTTTCCCTATAAATAATGACACATACAAACCCGATTTCAAAAAAGTTGGGACATTGTGCAAAATGTAAATAAAAACAGAATGCGACAATTTGCAAATCTCATAAATCCATATATTATTCACAATAAAACAAAAATCATATCAAATGATTAAACTAAGAATATATACCATTTTAAGAATTTTTTTTTCAATTAGATGAAAAATTTGGGACAGGGCCATGTTTACCACTGTGTAGCATCAGGTCTTCTGTCTGTATACATCTGGGAACTGAGGAGGCCAGTTGTTGAAGTTTTGGAAGAGGAATGTTGTCTCATATGGGTCTGATACAAGAGTATAGCTGCTCAACAGTTCTGGGTGTCCTTTGTTGTATTTTTCGCTTCATGAAGTGTTAAATGTTTCCATATGGTGAAAGGTCTAGACTGCAGACAGGAAAGTTTATCAAGGGCATTTTTTTACTACAAAGTAATTCTATAAAGTTATGCTATGCTCAAATATGTAAGGCCTATAAACTTTCTTTCAGCTTCTCCCATTAGGGGGCGCCACAGCAGATCATCCGCATGTTTAATTTAACACATGTTTCTACGCTGGATGCCCTTCCTAACGCAACCCTCCCTATTTATCAGGGCTTGGGACCGGCACTAAGAGGGGCTGGGGTTGGTTCCCTGACCAGGGATCGAACCTGGGGCGCAGCGGTGAGAGCGCCGCATCCTAACCACTAGACCACCAGAGGACCTGTAAGGCCTATAAAAAATAAAATAAATGTAATAAAAGTTACTTTTAATGGACTTTTGTTGTCTGTCCCAATTTTTTTTGAGACGTGTTGCATCCATCAAATAAAAAAATTACACTTTTTTCCTTAGTACATTTTCTATTCAAATTTTTAACTATGTGCAGGATTCTAGATTAAATAATCTGTCTGAAAAAAAACTAAGGAAAATGAATTGTTAATTCTATGTATTCTTTCTTGTCTAAAGAATTCATGAAAGCGTTCATAAACCAACTGCCCTTTGACTTCATTAAAAAAGTGTGTTTTGAGTAAACTGGGTTTTTTTTATTGCATGAAAAATAAAATTGTATTTTTATTTACTAATCCAGACTCCATTTATGAGCATCTTGAGGCCATTATACTGACTATATTGTGCAGGACAAAAAAGAAAACACACACACAAAAAGCCCCTCATGCTATTTAAATGAGTGTATAAAGGTGAAGAATTATCACATTCATCTTGGCAGGGTTCTCATCCCCTTGTCTTGACACAGCAGTCGTAATGATTTAGCAACACGCATTAACAGGAAAAATTGCGTTAAGCAATTGTGCGCTTTAGTGCAGGACAGTCCGAGTTCACGTGGACTGGCAGCAGAAAGCAGAATTTAATTGAGTTATTATTTTTTTTTAAAGGTCTAGAAAATATGCTTTTGTGCATGGGGTGGGGGGAGAAAAGGAATGTTCTTCCAGACATTTTTTGTTTCACATTTTAAGGAACAATAGGTTCTTTTGATGTCTGTCTGCCATCCGTTGTTCAAATGAACTATCTACCAGGGTTTGATGGTTGGTCTGGCTCTTATCCCAGTGTGGTTTTTGTGGTGGAGCTTAAAAGTCATACACTCTCACAAGTTCTTTCCATAATGTCCTTTCCGGCTGAAATCACATCCCTCATAATTTTGCAATCCATAAAAAGCCTCTACCTCATAATCGGGATAAAATCTGGGCATCATTTGCTACAGAGATTTTGAAATATGAAGAATATGTGTGGTTTGCAAAACGAGATGGATTTACTCCTGTTTATGTTGGGGTCGAAGCACTAATTGCACAACTGGTTTCTCAATACGACAAGAGTTGTGTTCACCTCCTGAGCTCCACCAGCAGTCCTGCTCTCACAATGTTTCCTTTATAAGCATTCAATTTATGGTTTCATAAATGGGCCTAGTCTGGTTGCATTACTTCATTTGGTAATACAAAGAAGGGATTATGTCGAACTGCAGACCCAGTATGGCCCAAGCTCTCCTCAGAGACAAACTCGATGCACACAGACTGCTTAATTGTCGTGAAGTGAATGAATTTTCCTCTAAAAGTTCCATTCGGTGTATAAGGCGGTTAAACATGTTTACGTGAGAGCTTTTAACAGGAACACCGCTCTGATATCGCAAGAAGCAGTGTTTGCTGGCAAGGATTTGCTCGAAACTTTAATGCTGTTTTAGCGCTGAAAACAAAACTCAGGATTACCCGTGGGTCATCATTATATGATTAGAAGTTGTCAGTTTGTTTATAGAGTATTAATAGAGATTTAGAAGGCAATGCTTGTGTTGGGGGGAAAAAAAAACAAAGAGTTGCCTAAGAGTACAGCCACTTTGGAGACAAATTTCATTAGAATTGTAGCTGAGATCCATCTCCATTCTCTTTTCTCCAGAGAAGGTGTGAGAAGTCAGACAGAACTCACCATGGGAATAGAGACTCTTTTGTGATCGCGCAGCTCTGGCGGGCAGATCGAAGAGAGATTAGTAATGTCTGACAGGAGCCACAGATCTGCTCTGAAGATGATGAAATCCAGTAAGCATTGCTAATTCCAGAGCACTTGATTGAAGTCAGACATCTCGACCACTGCCATGACAAGGACTGTTTGGTCATGTAAAAAAAAAGGGTGAAAAAGGGACATTTTAGAATCGAATGTTAGACATGGTTGATATTAATACAGATCGAGGGGTTGCCAGATCTCTACGTATTTGTAAAATGGTTCAACATCCTGAAAATGGATCAACATCCTGAAAAGACTTTCCGTACAGTGAAGTATAGTTTGGTGATTCTTTATTATGTATAAATCAAGGATACCTTTACATATAAATGAACTTAAATGTAAACCATAAATAGTTTAAGGATTTTAATAGGGAAAAAAACTGCTTAGGAAAACCCTAGTTTGAATATTGCTTCATTAAGCAAGAAGAAACAGAGGAACTGCAGTGAATATGCATTCACACAAACACAAGTGCACTAACATCTAACATCAGCCAATACTTAAAAGGCAGGCTTATCGACTTCGCTCTAACCTCACTAAACAGTTGTGCTTCTTTTTATCTCCCCCTTTATTAAAGCCTTCGATTGTAGTCAATCACCCTCTCAGTAAAGGGATGGTGTGTGCTTGTGCAGAATAAAAGATCCAAAGGCTTTGTTTCAGGCCTGAGGGATGGTAACGCAACATTTTCTAAAAGTTATAATATAAAAGTTTATTGAACAATGTAAATATATGGTGTTGGAGAGAATAAGCTGGTTGTTGTGCTTATGATGAGGATCATATGTCTGTGAATGGAGAAAATAGAATGGACTATTGTCTTCCTTGTATTGAACCTAAATTACAACCATCTGAGGAATTTGTTTTCTTGTGTGGGAAATAAAAAACAGAGATAATGTTTATAAAAGGACAATTCAAGTAGCATATTCAGCAAATGACCCTGATTTGAGGCTTGATTTTAAAGGAGAAATTTATCATGAATGTCTTGCATGTCAATATTGTATAATATGGTAGTCTGTGTATCAGCACTTCTCTCTTACCACCTCATCTTTTGACTGCACTCAGGCAGCTTAGAAATCTTTCAAGTATATTGGATTTTCATTGGATTTTCTGGAAAAATATGATATTAAACACTGGAAAATAAAAATTCTCCAGCTAACAATAAAAAATTACCATTATTACCTTAAGGATGAGATTATAACAATTTTGTATTGCTAAAAATATTATTATAACTGCAAAAAATGTTGTCCCATGGTGACAGCATAATTGCAGGACAATACTAAAAAAAAAAAGCTCAAATATAATTAAATATTAACATATTCAATACATTTCAGGCTGGAGATTACTATATATACACATTATATATTATAGTATATATTACAATGTACTATAATATGTATATGTATGTGTATATTAGCCTGTTTACATTCACACATTTTCTGAGAGATTGTGGTTATGTTTTGCCAACCAAATGTGTTTTGTTGGTTTGATCAATTTTGTGGCATTGCAGAGCTTCTGAAGGTTCTTAACAAATCTGTTTGTGTTCTTAAATTGCTCAAACATTTCCCCAGTGGAGGTCTATAAATCACATCAGACTCTCTCAAGAGACTTTGATTGTGCCACAGAGTCCAGGGCAGCCTGTTCCTCCCTTTTTTTTTTTTTTTTTGGGGGGGTGGGCAAGTCAGAGTTGTTGGGGGGGGGCTTCAAAATCTGTAGAGGGGATAAAATATTGGAATTTTTTTTTTAAGTATTAGAAAACATTTCTCAAGCCCATAATCATAATTGAGCTAATTAGCTAAGCTTCTTTTTTTTTTTCGGGTGGGGTGGGCAAGTCAGAGTTGTTGGGGGGAGTCTTCAAAATCTGTAGAGGGGATAAAATATTGGAATTTTTTTTTTAAGTATTAGAAAACATTTCTCAAGCCCATAATCATAATTGAGCTAATTAGCTAAGCTTCATTTCCTGTATAAGGTAAATTCTGATATAAAACAATATAGAAAACACTCTTATAAAAGCACCTCTGCTTTTATCCGTGCTGAAAAATGGGTTTCTAGCCGTCTGTCTCCTACAGCTGCACATGGTTTACCGTTGTTTTCGTCTCTCAGGTTCAATGACCAGGAGTTGGGTTTAAGCAGAAATGGCAGCTAGCTGAACAAAGTAGAAGGAAGTGGTTCAAGTTTAGGCTCTGTGACCCCACAATGTTAAGGTGAGAGTTCGGGGAGAAGTCAGGAAGCTATTGTTTTTCGAAATTCTGATTATTTGGTTATTTTAGCTGGATGGGGTTGTACAGGGCCTCCCTTGGCCACATCGAGAGGCCCTGCACAGAGTTGGTTATTAACCACATGTGTGCTGGCTAGAGCCCTGTGCGCAACTGAGACGAAGAGAATCAGGGAATGTTTAAGACCTTACTCTGAAACTGTATCTTTCATTACGAGCCTGGCTTCAGGAAACCAAAGCCTTCCAAAGGCCACGAAGGGCAGAGTGCGCTGATGTCATGCTCATGTGTGTTTGTCTGGGACTATGTGTGGGTGTGTGTGTGTGTGTCTGAGTGTCTGCAGACATGTACGTTGTACGTGCATATAAACAGGCTCAGGGTTTTTACCTTTGAGAAGAGTTATTACTGTTTAGTCTTTTTGTTAGTTGTGTTTTGAGTGAACATATAAAAAAAATACACACACTTTACTGGATGTATGTTTTAAAATATATTCCGCTAAGATGCATCACTAAAAGTAAATAAAAAATACGCAAAAATATGTTTAGGAATTTATTGGTATACCATTCGGGTTGTGTAATACAACACAATTGATTATGAAGTGCAAGTATTTAGTTTTTACTCAAAATCGATCACCAAACAACACTGGTTGTTTAGTGTAGATGATCTATGTAGAGAACGATGAATTTTGTTATTTATTTTCTAATTTACAAACATTTTCCTTTGCACCCGCACATACCAGCTGACCACGATGATCTACCAGCTGCACCAGCTTAGCCTCTGCTTTTTGGAGTAAATAGTAGTAAAAAGTTTTCTTTCCAAATACATCTCACACCTTGTGTCTAAAAAATAATGAGCCCAATTTTCATTTCCATGTGCAACATGTCGGAATTTATCCTTGCACTGTTTTGAGGCAGGGTGTGCAATAGCCAGGGTGTCAGCTTAATTGTGTAACCTTACAGCTGCCGATTGCTACAATTCACTGATTTGGTGGAGGCCTTTTCTAACTGTCTGAGACACATTTCCCATTCTGTTTACTTTACACCAAAATGCTTTAATCTGTTTCCATCAGACCAGTTGGTGGAGACAGACAAGACGTAAGTTAAACACTATGTTCTCTGCCTCTCTGGTGCCCAATATAGCCAAACAAATCACGTCCTCAATGTGGCTGGTTCTTATTGCAAAATTCCTGGTGGATCTCTACACCGAGGTTTAAGTATAAGACTGAGGCCAAGATTTCCCCCTTTTCTGCTTGTCAAGATCTGAGAAAATCCTAGCTCTTATTAGTGAAACTATAAGGACATCTCTTTTCTTTGTCTCTCTGTATGAGCTACCTGTCAGCTTGCCTTTGTTTGTTTGCATGCTCATTAGTACTACAAAGTAAAGATAGTGCTTGATGAAAAGCATGTAGTAGAGAAGATAAAAACACCACTGATGAACAGTCCACAAAAAAACTATATCAAAGGCAACCACACTCCCTGTGGCTTCTACTTTTGTCAAGGCTTGGAGCAAAAGCCCACCTCGGTCTCTAATGTCCTGGCGTAAATGCTGTAGTGTGTGGTGGCAAAACCAGTTCCGTGTGTGCAAGCTAAACTGATTGTTCTCTAAAGGTCACATAAAGGTTCCTTTACCAAGTTGCACTTTTATACATAAGCTAAAGACTTCCAAATGTCTTTACAACACAGTGCTATTGTATCAACATATGCTAGAATGCACATAATAACCCAGAAAGGGGTGGGTTTCCTTTTCCTCTCAAGTTTTTCTTTCTTATGTCATCTCAAGGGGAATTTTCCTCAACACCATTGACTCTGGATTGGTCATTAAGGATCTAGTTCAGCATTCAGATAGCTGCTCCTATTGACGCCTTCTATTGTTGAAAGTGCTAGACAAATAAATGTGTATTGAACACCTTGTTATCATCAGGCTTGGTGGTGATGAGGGAGATATGGATTCTTGGTTTAAGCACTTATGTGAAGGCAGACACTCATCCGAGTTCAATAAAATACACAAAGAGAATGCACAGCAGTGCAAAGCGCAAAGAACAGAGTTCATTAATTAGATATGACCTGGGGTCAAAATCTGTAACTACTGTTTGGCAGGACTTAAAGCAGGAAGCCCAGCAAACTAAACACATCAACACTTCTCACACAATAATCTGCACTCCTTTATTCATGCAGCTTTCAATTAGAGGTCATAACTCACACTTCCCAACCTTAGACCAAAAAAAAACACCCCGTCAACTCTATTGTAGAACGTGGGATGGTCTCCTTAACCAAAGGTTTCTCCAAATGAAGCAAGTCACATGGCTCAAATCAAGATAGCTGTGGAAAACATTATTTATTATATACATCCAAGTATTTTCTTTAGATCAATCAGCATACAGGCAAACAGTATTTTCAGTTATTAGATCTTTATTGTAGACTATATAGATTGCATTTTTATATACAATAAAACAAATATACAAACATGGTGTCTAATTTTTTGCTTCCCCACAGGCTGAAAATGACCACATTCTGACTTCCCAGTTGAACGTTCAATGCAGGGTTATAGTCCTAAAACGTAGAGACCCTTAACCAATAATCTACTATGTGAAGGACAGATTTGAAGCCCAGGTAAGCAGGGAAAAAAGATCAGGGTCTGGAATATTAGTTGTTTTATTCATAGTTTGTTCTCAGGTATGTTAGGGTATACAGGTGGTAACCAACCAGTTGCTACTGAGTCTAGTAAAATATATGATTTTTTATGTATTTATATAAAACTGTTTTTTTCATAGTGGTGCATTGTAAAAAATAGCACAAGACAAGACCTGCTATTTGCTTTAAATAGAAACAAAATACAGATTCATGTAAGAATTGTTCACTATTTACATTCGATTGATTGTGATTTTTCACTTCAAAAAATTTGACCTTGAATTTCATACCTTTAAACTGGGTGGTGATCCTACAAGTAGTGCGAATCCTTAGATATTCACACAAACGAATGACCAAAAAAAGCACGTTTTCACGTCTTTATATATCTTCATACGAAAGATAATAAATGGCCACAATTCTTCAAGATGATCATTTTAGATCATTCTAAGCAAAATACTGAATCAGTGGCACACTGAGATTCCTGTTCACATGCACTCTTTCTTCTCTCTTTTTTTTAACGCTTGGCCTGACTCGTCAAAGTCAGAGCACTATTGCACAGCGATATCCAGCCAGACATGTTTATGGCGCCTGGAAGAAAAACTGCAGCACAACACAAACCCTTCCTTTAATGCAAGTTATACATGTACTGTATTAAATGCTTGAGCAGCAATGTATCATTGAAACTACAAGCAGATGTTACTTTAAACTGTCCTGCCAATCACCTCCCCCCAAGAACAGCACCGTCTTGAACTTTAAAAGGATCTGATCAATCTATGTTCTGGTTGTATGTCTTGTCCCAGGTCTGAAAGATCCAAGATATGTCCTGCTACACAAAGGACTGCATGCTGAGATGCAATGATGATGTTTGGTATATCAGTGTTTTGAGCACCTTTATATAGGTTGTCAGTCTTTTTTCCAAGGATACATAATTGATTAAGTGTCTGTGTATGTGTTTCGGAGTTCAGCAGCACTCCGGGGCGCAGATCCTGGCTAGCGAACTCTGCTTCGCTGCAGAGACAATGCACATTCAGTGCAGTACCTATAAATGTCTACAAAAATGTGCTGCTTTACAATTTCTACTTACTTGGTCCATGAGTGATCTTGTACCCAGTGAGCTTGGAGTGATCTCCTGCGGGTTTCTAATTGTAAAGAAGATCCACACACTCAAACAATCATCCAAAAAATTAATCTAAAAAGGTGAAGAGAAGAGTAATCCTTCCCACCTCACTAGACATTAACCATACCTAAGTGATGAGTATCATCAGATGCTTTATCAGGTTGCCAGACAGGAAACCAACCCACTCATTGGGTGTTGCACAAGAAGGCATGCTTTTATTGTGGCACCTAAACTCATAACATATGGGAGTGTTGTATCAGAAAGAGCAGAAAAACGGTGCCAATTCAAAATGCATATCATACGAAAACAACAACAGACAATGTGGTGGATGAAGTGTGCCATTCCTGTAGTTGAGTTAAAGTACAAGTCCTCTGCTCTGGTAAATGTAAACACACTCCTTTAACAATTCAGATATTTGGAAATACAGAAGTACTCACTCTCAAATAAAAGTACAGATCTATTTAAACTTGTTTATCATTCTTTGAGATCATTCTTGAATGTTATTTCTTTTTGAACGATATACTCACTGATGCGATTCAATGTTTCATTAATCCTTCTGTGCACCATCAGACATTTTATAAGGAGAGAGTTTTCTATTGTTCCAGAGACACATTGAGAAAGCTTTCACTCCACACACATTCTCGTCAGAACCATGGGGTTCCGCTTGTGGCCTATTGTTTAAAGCAATTTATGTAGTCACTTCAAAACCTCAAAGTAGCAATGAATGGCATATTTGTCTGAAACATAGTAAAGGGAAGTGGCAGGACTGTGGATAAGATGTTGGACTTCTGATTGGAAGGTCATTGGTTCACATCCCATGACCACCAAGCTGGGTCCTTGAGCAAGGCCTTTAACCCTCAATAGCTCAGCTGTTTGCTTTGGCGTCTGCTAAAATGCCATGAATGTAAATGAGTAAAAAATAAGATTTAAAGGTAGTAAAAAAGATGCTTTTAAAGGCAGTGAAAAAAAAGTTTCCCCACAATGATAAAACCCAGACATATATAACAAGAAAAATAGCATAACATAGAATAACATAGGGATACCTTACTTTGAGTGCATTGAGATAAACTATTGGATTATGTATGGAATTCTTTTAAACTAACAATGATATTTGTTTTTTTTTACCTAGAATTTTGAAAGTAAAATGAAAAAGAAAGAGTCTGCCATTAAAAACGCAAACCAATTGAGGTAAAAATTGAGGTAATTTCAAGGCCTGCCTTCTAAAATGACACAATCATCAGTGCGCTGAAAATACCCACAGAGCCAAAACAAAGACATTGTCTACAACAAAGAAAACACACACAGCTTAGTTGTGTTACAGCTCAATATTGACTTCTGCAGGTTGGTGGTACACGGGAGCGCCGGGATTTTTTCCCCTGCAGCCTTTTGACACGTTGATGAGTTGCTCTGTATTTCTGTTGACTCAGAATTGCACTCTCTTGCCGATTTTTGTTTCTCGAGAGGCCCCAAGGAGCCAAAGTCACACGCCTTTTGGTGCCGATTGAATAAAAATCAAGCGTATAAAGACAAGCATGATTTTTATTTTTGTGGGTTGTTCTGCCACTGGGGGAAACTGCATGGCAAAGTAACTTCTTCAAAAAAAGAAGAGGTGAGGCGTTGATTCAGAAGGCAGACATGTGCTCTCGGAAGACCGTGCTGTGCTGAAGACCTTGGGGAATTGCTCTGTCTCTGCTCTTTTTTTCTAACATCTTTCATTCTCTCTCTCGCTCGCTTTCTCTATCGGTCTTTCTCTTCCTATCTATCTATTTCTCTCTCTCTCTCTCTCTCTCTCTCTCTCTCTCTCTCTCTCTCTCTCTCTCTCTCCTTGTGCACTTTACTCTATCTCACTTGCTTTTTCATGTTTCCTTGCCGCTGCTTAGTGTGTCTGACATGATACTTAGTATGAAGATTGGTTTGTTTGTGTTGTTCCTGCTGAAAATAAAAAACGCACACATGAAAAATGGAGGAAAATGAAAACAGATTTGTAGGATCTTTTCTCCGTCTCTATTTTGGAGAGCAATTTCCATTTTTAGTAACAGATCTGAGTTTTATATATTTATTAGGACTGTTAAAATGAATGTTTTAATAAAATAAATAACATTCAAACTTGTTTTAAGGGCACTAATTTTATTAACGCATGATTAATGCAGCATGCATTTCTGTGACCATTTGTTTTTACAAAAAATATAAAAAAATTAATATAAAAGAGGCGGAAATAAATCCTTCAACGCGACACACGTTTATTTACAAACTTACTTTACCCAGATATATACCCTAAGTGAACATGTCAAAACTGTGTCCAAGTGTCAATATCTTGTGTGAGCATTGTTATGTAGCGCTGCCTCAATCCTCCTAGGCATGGAATTCACATGGCACGTCTCCACCTTCCCCATGAGGATCTGCACAGGTGCTCAATAGGGTTCAGGTCTGGAGACATACAGTACTTATTCACTCCATCACCTTCTACTTCAGCTTCCTCAGTTGTCATCTTGGCAGGTCTTTGGGGTCGATATTATGTTGGGCCCAGTTTCTGAAGGGAGGGCATCATGTTCCGCTTCAGAGTGTCACAGTACATGTTGGAATCCATGTTTCTCTTAATGAACCACAGCTCCCCAGTACCAGCAGCACTCATGCAGCCCCAGACCATGATACTACCACCACCATGCTTGACTGTAGGAAAGACACAATTTTATTGGTACTCCTCACCAGGGCATCATCACACATGCTGGGCACTGACGAGGGGACCTTCCACTTCTGCAGCACTCATGCCTCTGTTTTTTAAAGCACCTTCTGCACCTGACCCACAGCACAAGGACTCAACTTCTTTGTTGGACCCTTGTGAGGTCTGTTCTTTCTGGACCCCATCTTGGAAAACCTCTGTATGACCCTGACCACTGTACTGTTACTCAGTTTCAGGGTGTCACTGATGTAATATATATAATATATAATATTTCCCAATTCTCCACACAAATATAGGGAGGATTTAGAATACTTCTTATAGCATTTCTATAGGATTTAGTGTCAACATTGCAAATGCATGTACATACTGCAACAGTACAAACTGGGACTGAGTCTCTGATGTATATAGGATGAAGTCAAAGACAGAGAGAGAAGAATGCTAACACTGCCCAGGTGAAGGTTAACTCCACAGGCATTTCTCTCCCTCTCTCTCTCTCTCTCTCTCTCTCTCTCTCTCTCACTCTCTCTCTCTCTCTCTCTCTCTCACTTTCTCTAATTTTTCATTCTGTTTTCTTCTGCCGTCTCTGTTGCCGAGTGCTCAATACCTCTCTTACCAGCTGTATGACAGAAAAAGAGGTTATTCTTGGCTGACTCTCTCCTCTCTGTCAGCGAAAAAAAAAAAAAAAACAGCTTTTCCTGTGCTGCTCCAGCCTGTCTGGGGCCCCATGCTTTCCACTTCTTTTTTTCTCTCCCCCTTTCACTGCTTTCCCCCCTTTTTTCTTTCTTTTTATCCTTTCATACTGACTCATATCTCTCATTGCTCCCACATCTTGCCATTTATCTACTGTTGCTTTGGAGACACCCATTTATCTGAGATAGTCAACCGTTTTTTTTTTTAAATATCAAAAAATATTAATATAAAAGACAAACACACACACATTCTCACACATTTTGTTCCCAGCAGCTAGAAATAGCGCAGGCCTAACACCAGTCACAGTGAGTTTTTAGGACTTTGTTTTGGAAAAAAACTGCTGACTGTAAGTGGATTAAGCGATCCGGGAGATAATCTTGTTGAAGCGCCTCTACTCGAGTAGGTCTTTTCTTCGCTGTTATTAATAAAGATACACCGGATTACAAAAGCAACTGAGAAAAATTTCAGGCATTAGTTCTAGTTTCGGCCACATGTCTTGACTCGAATGCTGTATTATACTGCATGTGAGAGACTGATTTCAGCCTTCTTTGTTTTCTTAACTTTGGAATGAGGTCTGTCCATTAGTAGTTGACTAAAAAATGTGTACCCGAAGTGTCAAATATCAAAAACCTGTGGAAAATAAATCTAGAGGTGAAAATGTTCAGCTCCTTAACCTCAGCTATACATCAATATTAACTAGAGATTTGTGTAGTATTGTATTTTTATCTTCAAGCTATTATTTTTTATGTTGTTTGTACATTCCTACAATGGATTTTGGCTTCCCAACTTTTAAACAAACCAGCAGACTAAATTATGTCATTGTAACACCGACCAGGTGGTTCCATTATTGGATGCAGTAGAGTCGTGTTAATGAACATGGTCTTTGTTTGTCCTGCAAACTTCATATCCAATCACTTGCTCAGTTAAAGTGAAAACAAAGTTGCTTACTCTTGCCAGCGCACTGATCAATCACATCAGCTACATTGGTGCTTCTTAGCGCTAGTTTCATCCAGCTCTGCCCTCCATTCGCAAACCATTGCTTGCCACTGCCACCTACACAAAGTTTATACATTACAGTACTGTAAATTGCTTGGGGGGTAAATTGCTGGGGGGGGGGGTATTTATGTACTGTAATTTGTTAAACTATTAACAAATTACAGTATACTACCCCATAATGATCACCATTCTCTAAGACTCCTGGGTAGGCTGGGCCATGTCTTGACTTGATATTTTTAATTCGGGGAACTACCTGTACTTAATTTAGACATCAGTTATAACACTCTCTTGGAATAGAAATATCAGTGTCTAAATATTTGGTGCATTTATTCAGTTGTTTTAATAATTACGGGACTGACCTTTAAACGCTGCAAATGTTAAAAGCATAACGCGGCTTTGGAAATGATGAATGCGAACACGTGCCGGAATGCACAGAAGCTAATGCAATCCAAAATAACATCACACTGCGTGCATTTACAAATGCTAAAAGGTCATCAGATCACAATGTAAGCAATTAGACCAAAACCTTACCTTTCTTTCTGTATTTTAACGGTATTTATCAGCCATTTTAAGTCTTCTGTTCAGCTGCTAGAAATGAATGGCAATTCCATTTCTTTCCCTGCCACACTTGCCAATTAAGTTATCTTTATCTTTTTCTGTCTTTCTGGGACCGTCTCTCACGTTAACCTTATAGGTAGGAGTGAATAAATGTTGCCGTTAACTGAGAACTGAAGGCACCTACCCTTCACGTGGTGTGATGAGTGATGATTACGTACACTAATTCCCTTCCTTTCCAATTTGCTCAATGATAAATGACGTATTCTTGTGTTTCTAGTCTGGCCCAGACCATCACTTATACGTCGAGTGCCAAACTGTTTATTAGACAAACCCAATTCCTATTCCTCACAGTGTGATTTTGATCAGTCAGGGTGTGTCTTGCCTTACGTTCAGCGCTGTCATTAGTGCCATGTCCTTGGGTTTGAGACATTCATCTCACTGGCATGACCAAGAGAGGATGCTGTAATGGATGAGACGTCATGGCATAGCAAGGTAACACCATCCGTCTAAGGAAGAATGCTTACTAAAGGATAGGCAAGGGCTGTGCAATGCCATATACATCTACTTAGACTAACTACATTGCATGATGCCATTACTTTTGATGACGGGTTGATGTGTTTGGGGTCTAATAAGACAGCCATCTTGTACATTACGAATACTTATGGATGTAAATTTGGCTGGAATTGATGTTCAGTAGTTCAGAAGGTCAGCTCGGTCAGGGGCCGTCAAATAGTGGACCTACAAAGTAACTGTTGGTTTCTGGGTCCACCATGAACCTGATCAGGATAAAGCATTTACCTGTCAGGGTCTGTTCAGTCAGAGTAAACTTTTATGTAAAGGGATAGGGATAGGTGTGTGCTATTAAATTTTAGCGCATGATGCTGGATGTGAAGATACACAACGAGGTACACAAACTGTACAGATTGTAAATATACACTAGGTGGAATGTAAAATGTTATTTCATCAACAGTAAATGTGCTCCAATTAAACTATTGAGTTAAAGTACAAAACTATTTACCTTCAAATGAACTTGTGTCCAAAGTATTATGATTTATTATGGCTATTCTTTCGGCTTCTCCCATTAGGGTTCGCCACAACGGATCATCCGTATTCATGTTTGATTTGGCACAAGTTTTTACTCTGGATGCCCTTCCTAATGCAACAATCCCCATTTATCCGGGCTTGGGACCAGCATTAAGAGTACACTGGCTTGTGCAACCCTAATGGCGGGGTTTGGTTCCCTCACCGGGGATCGATCCTAGGCCGCAGTGGTGAGAGCGCCGCATCCTAACCACTAGAACCACAAGACTCTTCCTTAATTAACTCAGTTTATGTAAAAAAAAGACTCTAATGTTATTTTTAGCACAATCTATTAATCAAAGGATATTTATTAGTCATAACCATGTTGATTAAAACAGATTGATTAAGAGCTTTAAACAATTTAAAATAGTACAAATAAGGCCACGGGTGTTGTGGGAAGTTAGAGTCCATTATTTATTACTTGAAAGTTTCTGCTTCGTGTTAAACTGATGCTAAAATGTATATTGGTGCTAAGTAGATACCGCCAAGTGGCAATTAAAACAATTTTAAAACAGAGCATACGCTCGACTCCGATTGGTGCATTGCTGCGTGATTGAGCAGTTAGGTTTTTATCCGCTCATAAATAAAAAGGAACACCTGATTTCACAAAATGTAGTTGAGTAAAAAGTACGATATTTGAAATGTATTGAAGTTAATGAAAAGTCTCGCCAAATGAAAAAGCTACATGAGTACAGGAACTAATTATATTTGCTTTGATATTGTCCACCACTGGAAGCAGGTTATCTCACTTAAGGCATGCCAATTGATAGCATTGTTGAAGCTGTTTTAGATGTTTGTAGGGATACACATACTTTTTTTTAGATACATTGTATATTAATCTAGAATTCTGCCTGCCATAAGTCATTGAATGGAGTAAAGTAGTGAAATAAGATTACATTTATTTTCAACAATTTTGCATAGTTAATCAGACAAATAAAAAGAAAATTTGTCTTACTCTTTATGCAACTGCGACCAAATGTTACTATGGTTACCATTGAATAAAACTGAAAATAATCTATTTGTATATTTAGCGGTTTAAATGCACACCATTAGCCAATCAGAATCATGCACAATCAGCCCATGATTTGAAGCTTAATTAGAGATTATAGTAAAAAGATTAAAGGCTAATTTGAACACTGATTGGTTTACTTTTTTTTGTTTGTTATTTTGCAAAAGTAAAATTATAACATGAGCGAATTTCTTTCATTCTGTGTAAGAATTTATATGAAAAAAATATACATATAAATGATATGTTTTATACAGCCTCCTGTGGCAGACCCTTGTCCACTTCCAAATTTAAACCACTTCTCCTCAGGCACTTCATGCAGTCTTTTCTTCTCCGTGTCAGAAGAGTGAAATCAGCTCCTGATGGGAAATAGGAATCCCATTTTTTTTTTCACAAATGCCCTATAGTAATGTAGAATTGATCCTTCCACATGCTGTGCCTTTGATGTCCGGTGTCTGTATATCTCGACGTCTGTGTTGCCAGGAGTGTTTTGAGGAACCGATGAACGGGATAAAGTGAACTCAGAAGGGACTATAACTATAGCCCCTTTATCTCAGACACATATACCACCAGTTTCATTTGTATTACATTCGTTTTGCTATTAGTTTGTTGCAAGAGGTTCAAATACCATTTCAGGGAGCATAAAAAGCATCAAGGAGTTAAAATTCCAGTGATGTTTTGCTTAAACTTTCCCCAAGTAGGTTTTTGATGCAAAATCTGGACACGGTTTCTTTGTTCTTCTGTAGCAGCCAGGTGTGCCGACACCAGACCTGTCAGTGTGTGTATAAATAATGTAAAGCATTTTTCATTAATTATAGGGAATTTATTACAACCAGTTTTGAAGCACATTATGTACAACACAATATATTATAGTACAAACACACATACTATATATATATATATATATATATATATATATATATATATACACTGTAGTGTTTGGATTGTTGCGCGACTGGAATGAAGCCTCATTAGAAATCATGTGCAGGAGGCACTTAAGGTTCAACCACTGCATAAGAGCAACAGCCACAATACACACTGAGTAGAGAAGGATGGATTATGGACATACACACCTGATTTGTTATCACAAAACTGGAGGCATGCAATTGTAAAGGATCGTTGGATGCGGTATAAAGAAATTTGCATAAAGCGAGCTCATTGAAGATATGGTTTACATGGTTTGGAGAGGAAGACTTTAAATGGCCAGCTTTAGAGCTCTGATCTCAACCCTTGGTAGAAACGAATAATTCCCTTGATGAACACAAATGTCCACAAGCACACACCAAAATCTAGTGGAACATCTTCTCAGAAAAGTGTAGGGATATATCAGAGCAAATTAGGACTAAATGTGGAATGCGATACTGAAAAATCACCTACCATACTTATGTGTCTTGTCCAAACTTTTGGCAATATAGTGTTTATAAACAGAAAAATTCATGTAGGTTTATGGAATGAGCCAGCAGCAGTCTGGGTTTTTCATCAAGCAGAGGTTAATAATTTAGCACGAGGGAGGTTGTCCCCAAATAATTTAACATCCTGCCAACATCCTGCCCACTTAAAGACTTCTTAATAAAGACTGTCTTTATTAACTCAGTGTGGGACGTCTATAAACTAGAAATGTATTGCTGGAAATTACTTGAACTACATCAAAGCAAAACCTTAAAACAGGAAAGAAACAAATCCCTTCCTCACGTCTCAGCATTGGCAGCTAACATCTCTGCAGTCACCTACTGTATATCAACAAAATAACTCAATATGCCAAGTGTTGGGCATCGTGAAAAAAAATCTACAGACTTGCAAACACCCTGTGATCTACAAGAGCTGTCAGCAACTCCTCATTTCTCAATTTCATGAACCATTAAATCCAAGCTGCAACTCTCACGCTCAAATTCAACTCTCAAGGCCCTACTAGCTTTCATCGAGGACAATGAGTTAAAGGCTTTTCATTCATTCATCTTCAGTAACTGCTTTGTCCCAGTCAGGGTCAAGGTAAATCAGTAGTTTATACTGTAGGAACACTGGGTATGAAGCAATGATAGACCTGGAATGGGATACCCATGTTCAATTCAGGACATCAAGCACACGCAAGCAATAAACATAGCCAAAGTTTTTTTTGACGTGGGAGGACACTGAGAACTAAAGAACACTGAGGAAACCCATATGGACACAACCTCCCAAGCAACCCTATCAGCCAGGAGTTAAACTTGTATTAACTAATTGCTGGTGTACCTCAAGAATCAGTGTTTTCTACACTTACAACTCTCAAATGTATGATTCCTTCTGGAAGAAGAACTTGGAAGAAACCTGTACAATTACAAGAAGCACATGCAAAATATGTTGTCCAGGAGAAAAACTGAATCCGGTAACTGTAAATATATATCTGGTGATTTGTTTTTTGACCCTTGCACCCCTTGCAATGCAATGTTTTTTTATACAACTTGGAGGGCTTCAAAACAGTTCAACCTGAATGAAAGTTCACCATCTCCAGCAAAAAATAAATTAAATTGGAGGAAGTTCCGTTCTAACTAGTCCTTCACCTTTACCACAGCTGCAGGCTGTAAGACATCTTGGTGGAATGATTGATGCCAAAATTGTTTTGACCAATTTGATAATTTCTATTATAGCAATTTAGCAGTCATCAAGCAGAGACCTGCAAAATGCACTGATGGCTAAGATGGAAATCTTATCCAAGCTTCTGCCAAGGCTTGCAATGATAACAAACAACAGTTAGTACATGGAAGGCCTTGATTCTGAGTCATGTCTAGATCAAGATTCATGCTCCATAAATCAGACCAAGCTGATGTTAGAATGAAGTTTTGCAGATGTAACCTTGAGCAGCTAAGGGATTTCCCCTGGTAAATTTATGATTACGATTGAAACCGACAGTCTCAGAGTGTTGTTTTTTTATGCAACAAAACCTGTATACTTGTGATATTGTAGGTATAGCATTTAAGGAAAATTTCCCTGATAGAAAAAAATCAAGAGAGAATATTATTTCTGGTTAAACATATAATAACTTGAGAAAGCCCTTTGGTTGTCACTGTGGTCCAAATTGAGGTTTTATACCATATATTTCTATTTAATATAAATATATTTCCCTAGAATTATGCCAAAAGTACACTATGGACAAAAGTATTGGGACACCTGTCCTTTCCAGCGATATTTACATTTGCAGAATTTAGCAGACTCCCGTGTCCAGAGCGACGTACAAAAGTGCTTTGGGTCTCTAGGATGAATAAATCACTGGTATGCTGGATTACAAAATCAATATAAATCAGACTATAATTCTTGATTTCTACAAAGCAAACTTGGAAAGTGCTAATTTGAGTGTTTCAGGAAGAGGTAGGTCTTCACCGTCGCTTAAAGATAGCCAGAGACTCCGCTTTATGGACATCTAAGGGAAGTTCATACAACCACCTCGGTGCCAGAACAGAGAAGAGACTTGAAGTATACTTACCTCTCATTCTGAGAGAAGATATATAAGGTATACGATATATGGTTCTTCTCCAAACTGCTACCACAAATCTAGAAGCACGTGATTATACAGTATGTCTTTGGATGCAGAATAATAAAATCAGCATGGCAATGCCCCTGTGCACAAAGCGACCTCCATGATGATATGGTTTGCATGATAGATCTTGAGTGGCCTGATATAGAGTTCTGTTCTTAACCCTACTGAACACCTTTGGGATAAATTGAAACACTGACTGCACCCCAGGCCTCCTCACATCACCTACATAGGTACCTGACTTTACTGGCATCCTTGTGGCTGATGAACACAAATATCCAGAAACACACTAAAAAATCTAGTGGAACATCATCCCAGAAAAGTGGAGGGAATCCTAAGAGCAAATTGGGACTAAATGTGGAATGCGAGCTCAAAAACCACATAGCAGAATTATGACCAGGGGTCCGCAAACTTTTGGCAATAAAAAGAAGTTGTATTTAACAGCGATCAGGGTATGTTCATGCCTGTCCAAGCTTGCTTTATAGAATACTTCATGCACATTGTCCACCATGTCAATTTTGCAGTCACTTTATATAAGATCACAACTCCTCTAACTACTCTAAGAGCACTTGATGCCAAGTAAAACCAAATAGTCCCCTAGTGCTTATGGTTGGTGTATCAATAATTGAATTGATGAACTGGTGCATGTTTTTTAAAAAAATGATTTCTGATCTGCTAGAGAATCTTATTAAGCTTTGTCATGCAAAATGCAAAGAGGAATAAAAAATGTAGGATTCTGTCAAAAAAAAAAAAAACAGTCCGTACAACTTTTTTCCAGGAAACATGGAAGACCTTCACACTGAATCATGTCTAGATCAAGAATCAGACTCAGGAAATCAGATAAAGCTGAGGTTCGAAACAATTCTTATGTATAACCTTGAGTAAAAAAGGGATTTCCCCTGTTAAATTTATGAGCACGATTGAAACCAAATGTCTGTTTGTTTTTTTTCCCCACAAATAACATAATTTATGCTAAAAAAAAAAAAAAGTTCAGAGCAATTACAAATCCTGCTCATGGCATTCAGCAGGTATTGCATTTAATGAGAATGTCCCTGATGGAGGAGATCATGAGACCTAAAATGTAATAATCAAGGACATGTGTTGTTTGTGTACATACACACACACACACACACACACACACACACACACACACACACACATATATAAAAGTTTGTGGACACCTGATCATAAAATTTGTATGTGCTTTTTGAACATCACTGTCAAATTTATTATCAATTGTGTTTTGTTCTTTCTTTCTTTCTTTCTTTCTTTCTTTCTTTCTTTCTTTCTTTCTTTCTTTCTTTCTTGTTCAGTAATATTTGTATTACTGTTAGATAAATGAACAACTCTAGATGACAAATTAATAAATGTGAATGTAAAATGTACAAATTTTTCTTTCTTTCTTTCTTTCTTTCTTTCTTTCTTTCTTTTTTTCTTTTCCTCCCTCTGAACATTTCCTTAGGGAAACCCAAATTTTTCCTTCCTTCCTTCCTTCCTTCCTTCCTTCCTTCTTTCCTTCCTTCCTCTCTTCCTTCTCTTCTCTCTCTATTCCTCCCATTTCTTGGTTTCTTAAAGTTTTAGTAGCTTTTCTCAGGCCTCCACACACATGACCTTTTTACTTATAATACTCTTTCTGTTCTTCACACACGTTTATTTTATTTGTGTGTGTGTGTGTGTGTGTGTGTGTGTGTGTGTGCGTGTGTGTGTGTGTGTGTGTTCAGTAATATTTGCATGACTGTTAGTTACATGAACAGCTCTAGAACAAATGTGAATATAAAATGTAAATATTATTCATACTGAAATGAATTAAGCCGTTGCTTTTTTACTCTTCTCAGATCACTCGCCAATCGAGAGCAGCTTTTTGGGATTTTAGTTTTTTCGGTTTTGGGCAACGTGACAGAAATGACTGATTGAAATTCCACATCACTTATTCATCCGACTCAGTTTAAGTGTCCACTCAAGAAACGTTGCCGAAATGTACTCTTGCGTCCCTCGCTCCTCGGTCAACTCGAGAAAGCCTTAATAACAGGCTCTAGCTGTTCATGCTGTTTGTTTTGAGTGAAAACAGATGTGGTTTCTTCACTGCTCTTTCGGGCTTCGCTCTAGCTTTGTCTTGTAACCCCCCCCCCCCTCTTTTTCTCTCTCTTTATCTCTTACTCTGGGAAAGATTTCAGTCACAATATTGCCTTTCTTAAACATCCAGCGCTCCGTGAGGCCAGATTCGTCCAGGCCCCCAAATACTTTCCACACATTTTAGTGAAGAAAATGTAAAAAAAGTAAAAAAAAAGCATAAACATAAAGGAATTTTTGCCTCCTCTGTGTTTTTTAGAGCACTTATTTTTAAAGAGGAATGCACTCATATCCCGCAGCTGAAAACAAGAGCATCACTAAAGCAGCAGCAGCAGTTCATTCGAGCCAAATCCCAGGCCATGGTTTTCACATCACATTCTCTAAGTTGGCCCTGTGTGAAACTCGACACATCTCTAAATACCGGGCTTGGGCGATCGGCGTAGGGACTCGCGGTTGTTTAGAGGAAGGGAGGCGAAAGGACATTTTTCACTAAGCTTGGCTGTTCATTTATTTCTCCTCAGCAGTGACCGCAGCTCTTAGAAGAAAAATGCCTTTCCAGCAGGGAACAAACCAACAGTATCAACTGGTGTGTGTGTGTGTGTGTGTTAATGGGGGGTGAGGGGGTTGAGGAGAGTGTTGAGGGGGTACTCACATGGACAGATATTGAGCTGTAATTTGTTTACTTAGTATCTTGGATAGCTGGTGAACTCACTCGCCTCACAGCACATGGGCTGTATGTTTAGTAGCGACTCTAAAAATAGATAATAAACTTTATTCACCTTCTTTTATTCTTTATTACCTGGTTTCTTTTGAGGTTTATTGCTTCCGTGTAGTTGATATTTTGATCTTTTTTTTTTCTGTTTCCTTTATGCTTACTTTTTTATTATTAATAGTATACTTAAGGAAAATATTCTTAATTTACCTACATTTATATTTTACTATCTATCTATCTATCTATCTATCTATCTATCTATCTATCTATCTATCTATCTATCTATCTATCTATCTATCTATCTCTTCAGTCATATACTATTTCTTTCTTTTGTTCTTTCTATCTGTCTGTCTGTCTAAATCTTTAGTAATTTATAATTTGTTTGTTTCTTTCTTTCTTTCTTTCTTTCTTTCTTTTTTCCCTTTCTTTCTCTCTTTTTTTCTTTCTTTCTTTCTTTCTTTCTTTCTTTCTTTCTTTCTTTTTTTTCTTTCTTTCTTTCTTTCTTTCTTTCTTTCTTTCTTTCTTTCTTTCTTTCTTTCTTTCTATCTTTCTTTCCTTCCATTCTTCCATCCTTCTATCTATCTATCTATCGATCTATCTAAATCTTTAGTCATATACTATTTCTTTCTTTCATTTTTTTGTTCGTTCTTTCTTTCTTTCTTTCTTTCTTTCTTTCTTTCTTTCTTTCTTTCTTTCTTTCTTTCTTTCCCCACTTCCATCCTTCCATCCTTCTATCTATCTATCTATCTATCTATCTATCTATCTATCTATCTATCTATCTATCTATCTATCTATCTACCTGAAAGTTGTAAGATCAAATTTCAGCACTGGAAAGCCTTTAGAAAGGCCCTCAGCCCTTATTTACTCAGTTGTGTAAATGAGACAATTTAGGTTGCTCTGGTTAAGGGGCATCTGCTGCACATCCACCTCTTTCTTTCTTTTCTTTTGCTTGACGAATTAATATTGTTAATCGTGCTATATAAAGCTTTAGTATGGGAAATACACCATGTCTGCAAACAGCGCTGTGGGGAATGCTGGCTGCTGTAAAAGCTAACATCACTGGCTCATTAATTAGCCTTGGTTTATTTCAGAGAGACATTAATCAGGTGGTGTTTGACACAGTATCATCAGAAAGGCATTGCTTCAATGTAAAAAAAAAATAATATAAACTATGTGGAAAAGAGTAGAATACGGTTGAGTCGGATGATGATGGTAAAACGTATGTCTTTCGTGATGCGTACTAATATACTGATATATAAATATTATATCTGCTGATGTTTTTGTTCCTAGTCCTTATTTTTCAATACAATTCTAACTTGGAACAAGGGACCCAAAACGAAAGAGTTTACGCAAACTCATTACGGCGCACACACCCAAAGGAAAATCTTACTGTCATATATTCCTTTAAACCCAAGACAAAACCACATTGCTTTATTTCTTCTCCGAATCCCCAGCTGCCCACCCAGTGATGGATGTGCTCAGTATGTCTTTTGTCACCGAATGTCAGTTCGTGGCTATGCTCTGAGTCATGGCGGATTATTAAAGCTCTCGTTTGTCCCCTCGCGTGACCTCCGCAGCGAGCCTGATTGGCCCCCGTCACGCTGTCTTTCTCTCGCGCCTCATTTCGATGAACATGACAAGGCAGTTTAGTTAATCGGCTCATTTGCAGATTGAAACATTACTCCATTACACTGGGTCTGCTTTTGAGGATGGATTGTTAACTGGGGGTACATTAGGGTTTTCTTTTGCCTGTCACAGTGAAACTTTTTTCCACTAGCATGCTGATCGGTTGATTAAAATATTTCAAATCTATTAAAAAATCTAGAGATAAAGCAAAATTTCCAGTGTTTTATGATGTTGCAAAATCTATAATGTGTTTAAATGCGTTTTTTGCTTGTTCAGCAATTCACAACACAATGTCAAGTTTATTTAGCGTTTCCGGAAGCTTTGCGGTTTCTTGTCAAGCATTTTTTTTCCGGCTCATTAACCTTCAAGTGAGAAGAAAAAATGAGTCAGATAAAGGAATGATTGATTTAACACACACGTGATAAGAGAAATGTACTCGTTTGGATGACGTTCCATCGCATGGCCCAGAAATATGGTTTTATTCGAAATAAATTACAAAATCTCATCAGTGTCTATTGTTGATTATTTTCCTGTGACAGCACGTCTCATTATGTCTCATTCCTCACATCTACCATATCAAATATGCCTTCAAAAATGTAAAGCCCACAAATTTAAATTTCATTTCAAAATTTAAGCCTTTTGTTTTCATCATTTCAAAATGAAAGCGTTTTAATTGTCCCCTTATCAATGTTTATCTTGTTATACTATTGGCCCGAGAGTAAAACACAAATAAAAACCCTATTTCTGTGATGTAAAGCAAATAGAAAAACAAGTCATGCTGGTCCGCCATTGTGCACGAAGGTGCCAGTGCCATGAGAATGTCTGGTTTCGCAAAAAAAAAAAAAAAAGAGAGAAAAAAATCCATCTTTCGCTTTCCATCGCATTTGAGTGGAAGAAAGCCAGGATTTCCTAATTCTGAGAGAAAGCGGACCTCTTAACAGATTGATCTGCAACAGGGGACAGTCTATTCTTTCAAAAACCGGCCTGAAATAAGCTGCACACTGTACAGTTTAATTTCTGATCACATTGAAAGAGTCTCCTTCTCTTTATCCTGCAGATTCTGGTGCAGGGGAGAAGTGCGAAGAAGGATCTGATTATCGGCCTGCGTTTCTTCATGGATCCGTTCTACTTGGACATCCACATGGGTGAGTTGAAGACTTTGGGCTATTTAAGGAAACATTCATGTTTATGTGATATTTAAGTCAATTGAAACAGAGAGTGAAATGTGGAATAATTCAAAATAAGCAGTTGATTTGAAATCCTGTATCTGTGTTTTGTTGGAAATCCCTTCAGAACCTGACGAGGCCTTGTGTTGCTTTAAGTCTCATTTATTTAAATACCAAAAAAATAAAAATTGGGTTACTTTTTGTTTCTATTTTTCTTTTGTCACATCACATTTCTTTTGTTCTTTGTTTTTCTCTTTCTTTTGCTGGTGTTTTTCTTTTCATCTTTCCTATTCTTTTTTTTTAAATTTCTCTTTGTTCTTTCTTTCATTCTTGATATTTGTCACTGATCACTTTCTTCTTAGTTTCTGTCAATTGCTCTCTCTATCTTAGGGTTCTTTCTTTCTTTATTTATTTCTTTCTTTCTTAGGGTTACATTTTTTATCCTTCCTTTATCCAGTTCTATCTATCTATCTATCTATCTATCTATCTATCTATCTATCTATCTATCTATCTATCTATCTATCTATCTGTCTATCTATCTATCTATCTATCTGTCTGTCTGTCTGTCTGTCTGTCTGTCTGTCTGTCTGTCTGTCCTAGTTATTGTTTATTGTGCTCTTACTTATTTTTTTTTACTTTACTGAAATTCCTCTACAGCAACGTGAAAAACTCATTGCCATTTACAGCAGTTGTTGCCGTCAATGATGACAGAACCAATTATTAGATTTAGGGAGCAATTACATTTTCACATAGGGCCAATAAATAATAAATGAAATCATAATTTAACAACCGCATTTTGTATTTACTCTGGTAAATGTAAAACATTTCCCAATAATCTGAATCATTTGTGTGACAAAAACACACAAAACAAAAAATCAGGAAGGGGACAAATACTTTTTCACAGCACTGTAACATCTACTTAATGATATGTTTGATATATTGAGCCGTTAGTAGAGTGTAGCTCTTATCTTTTCACTGAGTATAAGTAGCAGTTTAGCGTTTCACGGGAGGACAGAATGATCCTCTGGGTTACTTGTGTTGGCTGGAATGCAGGCCGGGGCCGGGACATTGTTTGGCTCGTGTTATCCTGTTGGATTTCATCAGTCAGGACAAAAAAGAAGGTGAAAAACTAGAGGTGTTGAGGATCTCATCCCACCGGGAAGCAATCATGTGCTTGGCAAAAATGAGCTTTAGGGTATCGATTTTTCAACATGGCTGGCATGGGCAGCAGGGATGTAATGTAAGCCAGAAAAATGACCTTTTTTGTTAAGGTGATTCTGACTCATCTGCAAACCCCTGAAGTTACACACATAATGGTAGATTCACTCTGTTCTGAATTAAGATTTTCTCCTTCTAAATTACAACCAGAATATTCAGTTTTGTTTAAATGATGACCAAATAAAGCATTGAGACCCACGAGATACACCAACTAATTAGAATAAAGCTGATTTGGATGCCGGAGCTGTAGGTGGAGACAGACACGTTGATGCTGCTGTAGACATGCCGTTCCATGTGTGCCACTGTGTCCTTGTCAATCAACCCGACTTTCCATATTCTACACCACATGTGCAGTGATGCGGGCAAAAAGAGCAGATCCCAGTGGCCCAGCAATACAGGAAAAGAATTTTAGGGGAAAAAGGAAGCATGTCCTTTGAAAAAAAAAAAAAACATACATGTGAATAAAAATATGGGATATTTTTATGAAATTGTAAAAGTTGCCTCAAACTGAAATCCTAACACATAGACCCGTTATGCACGTCCACATGTACTCCAGACTTTTCGTTCACTCCTTCCATTACCATCAAAACACAAATTCCAGGTTTTAGCTGGCGATCCGTCGGCGCAGTACGAAAAACATCACCCCGAGGAAGTCGGAACCTCAACCACACCCTTGGATTCTTTCCGTATATTGACTAAGTAATGGAAAAAAAATGACACACCACACCCTCCTGCAACATTACAGCATAAATCTTTGTGGTATTTTTTGTTTCATTTGTTTTTTTTTGTACTATACAGTCTTTATTATTCTTTCTACTTTTACAAAACCATCTGGAGATATGAAAAATAGTTCTCACAAGGTGTAAAAAAAAACCCACAGCATATCTATAATAGAAGCTATAAAGACTCGTTCCTTCACCAGCATCTCTTTCTGGTTCTG